>ML677326.1:73329114-73559541 GCA_007922305.1 Dermatemys mawii
GAAAGCTTATGCTCTAAAAAAATTTTAGTTAGTCTTTAAGGTGCCACAGGACTCTTTGTCACTTCTGCAATTCCAGACTAACACGGCTACCCCTCTGATCTTTAATACTGTTATTCCTATTATGAATATGCAAAAGCTATGAGGGAAAGAAGTGGCCTAAGAAAGGTAGTGAAGGTAAAGTCCATGAACAGGAGCTTGCTGCTGCACTGAAGAAAGATGAACATGTTACAGCTTTTACCAACTATGTCTGCTGCTCACCTAAGATCTCTTGCAAGTAGTGAGTGATCACTGGAGGCTGTACAAGGAACCTTCCTTGCTCTACATGTTCTGTTTAAGGGCCGGCCACTATAGTCTCTGTACTCGTGGGAGGTTTCTCTGTTTGTACCTTTTGTGGGGCAAAGACATCCTAGGGTGACCAGATGTCCTGATTTTATAGGGACGGTCCCAATTTTGGGATCTTTTTCTTATATAGGCTCCTATTACCCCTCACCCCCATCCCGATTTTTCACATTTGCTGTCTGGTCACCCTAACCATCCCAAAAGTTAGAGAAGGAAGCATGTGTGTGTGTTTGTGTATGTGTGTGTGAGAGAGAGAGATAATAACATGCCTGCTGGAAGCACAATCCCACCTAGTACTTACCTGGGGTGGTTCAGCTGCACACAACTCTGTACTCAAGCCAGTGCCTGCTGGGAACTATTTGAATGTGGGATACTGGAAAATATTCCCTAGTACTTTACAATAGACTACCAAGTCCCTGTAATGTTAAGGATAACTATGGAATGCTGCTGTAATGCTAGAACTCTGCCTATTGCATGGGAAATAATTTATGTCCAGGACTGTAGTGTAAAATATATTTTGAAGAAAAGTCCTAGCAGGAATGGTAAGGGATGAAACACTTTTTGAATGATTAGATTTGGAGTTGCGCTCTGCAAAAATCATATGAACAATGAACTAATCATCCACTATTACTAATTATGCTTACTATTGAGTTGAACTTTGTATATTTTGGTGCTTTTAAAATTAAAAATGGCTAATTGGGCATCTCTGATGCTTCCTAAATGAGAGAAGAGGTCAAGAGGCAAGGAGAGTCAATAATTTATGTGTATCTATGTCTTTTTTTTAGAGGCCGATTAAAGAAATATGTTCTATTTAGTAAAGCACTTGAGCAAGTGCAAACTTCCCACTAAACAACAATGGCCACATGAATTACGGTGAAATCAGAGTGGCACTGATCTTCATGAAAATATTTGTAAATCAGGACCTTTACAGTACAAACTGCTCCCCTGGTTAGTAACACAACAGTCCTCAATACTAGAGGTCCTAGGGCATGAAAATAACTCTGAGGTTATATAATGTCAGACTTTCATTGCCCTCATAAATAAAGAGTTTGAGAAACACATTGCAAAGATTTTGCAAGCAGCAGCTTCTGGCTCCAAAGGAAGCTTACTTTGATGCTCAGTTGCAAATAGCAGTCTGTTGAGCAAGAGAACAAAATAGTGTTTCACAAAGCAAACAGAGCTCCTTTCTTTTTCTCCTTTTTAATACATTCATTTTTAAAGGTCAAATCTGGTCTCAGCCAACCAGTGTACTCTTATCAAAATAGATTTTCTAAGTCATAGTGAATGCCTTTAGATTAACTGCTGAACTTATGATAAAAATGTCACTTGTCACCAACAATCAACTGCTCTGCACAAAGAGACAGGAGAAGGAGCTTCTGCATCCTGACATACATTGCAAAATAATAGATTTCAGAATGAGCTTGACCGTACCACATGTTTTCCCATGGAAAGCTCACTGTTTCACATTGAACCAAATGTAAACAGGTGATCAAGCCATTATTTTTAAACTGCTCTGGGATGTCTCTTCATGGATAAAAATTGCAATTCTGTAAATGCAATTATTATTAAAGGCTCCCATTTAATTACTCAGCAAATGTAATCAGCATTTCCCCCAAATCAGACAAAGAGATTTCTATTATGGAAAAGACCTCTTCAGAGTTTGACAGTTTTGCAACACAAATCAGCATAACATTTAAGGACTGTAATAGTATACAATGGCAGGCACTAATTTTTAGGTTATCCTATACACCCAGAATTGTAAGCACTTTCTAAATTTTGATAAAGCACTGAAGTATCTAGGGGAATTTGGTCCAATAATATAATGAGAAACGGGCTAGTAATGAAAATACGTAAAAATGGGTAGAAGTCTGGACACATTTCCCAAATGTTCTGTTGCATAAATTTTTGCTGTGTGTAAAGGAGAACTCAGAGACAAGATTAATACTTGGGCACCGGGCAAGCTTATGTGTGTTACATGCCAAAAATAAAATAGACTAACAAGAGACACATTTAATTTGTTGTATCCCAAAATGTCTCATATTGTTGTCGATAGAATTCTTTTGTCTCTTTCTCTTGCAGTTGATGATTATTATCCATATCTATCTGTCTAAATTATATTGAAGATTGGGCAACTGGGAAGTTTTTGAACCTCTAATAAATCAGTTCTGACCTGGTTTTGATGTTTTGTTCATATGTAAAATTTTCTTTCTCTACCCAAACTAGTTCATCCAACCCTCATTTGTTAAAGAGTAAGGCCAGAATCAGATCAATAAATCAGAATCCTTCTGGATTTCAAGTTCTGGGAATCAGGCACCCATTCATCCTATTTGACTTCAACATCCAAGTTGAAGTCTGTTTCCCAATTTTTGTTTAGATGCAGTAACATTCATGTAAAAATGTGCTTTAAAATGATTGAAATATCATCAGAACAATTGATTTTGTGAGATCATTTACCATTTTTGGTAACATTTTTGGCCACAAACTTCAATAACAATATTTTGATACCACTGATTTGAACACAAACCCTTACCAATTTGTACAAAAAAACCTTAACTCCAGGCAAATCAGGTCAATTTACTGCCTTTTCAGCCTACGTTTAGATCAGAGGTTCTTAAACTGGGGGTTGTGACACCTCGGGAGGTTGAGAGGTTATTACACGGGGGGTGTCGCAAGCTGTCAGCCTTCATCCCAAACCCCACTTCACCTTCAGCATTTATAATAGTGTTAAATATAAAAAGAAGTGTTTTTTAATGTACAACATGGGTCACACTCAGAGACTTGCTGTGTGAAAGGAGTCATAAGTACAAAAGTTTAAGGACCATTGGTCTAGATTATGAACCAACAGAGCCTCACATTTCAGTCCTTTAAGCAAAATTTCAATTGATTACATGGGAGTTTCCCCAAAGACTGTGTGGGCTTGATCCTGCAATATATATATTTTTAAAAAGGACCCCATTGTTCACTGAAGAACTGTGGTCAGATATAAGTAGTTCAGAAAATATATGAACTTTTCTAAAAGGTTTTCAGTGACTTTCCTGAGCTTTAATGTGCAGTAGCTAGAAGCGGGAGGTGAGGAGGGGGGAAGAAGGTGAAACATAGATGGGTTATACCAGTGACATTTGCAGAAGATGCTATATAAACACTGCTCAATTCTTTTTTTTTAACGTAGGCTTCCAATATTTTCTTTCCTTCCTTCTGCCTTTCAGTATTCTAAGAAAAAAGACCACTAGTTGAAATGCTACCATACAGCATAGTGCTGTAGACGTAATTAATTCAGCTTCTATTCTTTTTGGGGGATTCATATTGTGAGGCAAGCACCATTACCATATGCTGCAGTATTATGGGAAGGTGCAGAATGTTTTCATTTGGTACTTCAAATATTTTCAAATACATAGGACTTAATTATAAAATACTAATTTACTCTTTTCTGTGTCTGATTTACCCAGTTTGACACTCTTAACCCTGCATCTCAATTATCTCATGCACCACCTGCTCCTCTATATATTCCATTCTTTTCATGTGTCTCCCCATTATTGATTACCTTATTAAAAAGTGAGTACTAATACATCTATTGTTATTAGCTTCACTGATATTATTCCCCCCAGTTGGCCCTATTGTCCATCTTTATACCATCAATTGTTTATATTTCGAGAGAAAATGTGTTTATATTTGAAATGTTGCTTATTATGCACATTTAAATATCATGTTGACTTTAATTAACTATTTTGTAGCTATAGCAAGATGTTTAGTGGCATTCACATTTCCCATCCAGACAGCAAAAATACTCCTGTGAGAACACAGGAATTCTGAAATATAGTTTCTTGCTGCATTTTCATGTGAGGGCTTCAGAATTTCTAATATTAACAACTCTTTCTAAAGTGAAGTGATTAGATATGATATTTAGTCTAACCATTTATAGAACTATGCATATCTTTTTCAGGTAATAATAGTTTTATTATTCTGTTGTAATTGTTTATGGTAACATCATAAACTGTTATTTTTTTAAAAAAACAAGTTTTTGTTCCTAATACAATCACTTATAACTGTTAAAATTGTAGCTGATTTGGTTCTTAATATTTTCTTTAAACAGCAAGTCTCACTGACAGAAAAAGTGTTAAAATCGGCCCACAAGATAGTCTTGAGATTAAAGAATTGGACTGGGAATCAAGAAAAATGGGTTATATCCCCAGATTTGTGATAGATTTCCTGCACACCCTTGGACAGAGGACTTGATCTCTTTGTTCCTCAATTCTATACCTGGGAGGAGGAGTACATATTTTTTTTTGTCTTTTAAGAGTTGATAATACACTAAAAATCATGTAAACAGTTCCCTGCACCTGGGCAGAGCACTGACTTTAGCAGTTAAAATTTTTTAACTTAATAGCAAGCTTTGAGCAATGAGTTTTTCATAATCAGAGCTCTCAAAGCTAAGGTCCTGATCATGTTCCCATTAATATCAGTGTGAATTGTATCACTTACTTAGATGGGAGAAGTATCAGATTTAAAGTTCTGACACAAATTTTTGCTACCTTTTTAAAATTATTTTGCTAATTAACATTATATTCCAATGTGTATCAAGAAATAATAGTTTAAATTCAAACAAAGAAACCAGCCCTAAGCATTTAAATATATAGAAATGAACAGTTAAAATCCAATGAAGATGGAGAATACATAAAATCTTTTACATATATTTATTTCAAATAGCCCGTTACACCTATTTGCAATCAATATTAATAAGCATTCAATTCTTTTGTTACGAGGGCAGTTTTTACTAACAATTGGTTCTTAGTGGCAGGATGTTGAAGTTGAGGTTTGAAATGAGAATGGATGGAACACTGAACTCAGCTCTAAAAATTGTGTGGCATTTGTCTCCTTTCTAAGCCTATTCTTTATGTTCTGCATGTTATCATGGTGAAGATTATGGACAAAAATGTCATGTAGGCTTTTCTTAAAAAAGGAAATACATATTTTTCTCCTCTTGAAACCTTTATCACCAATCTGGCAAGAGTAGTGTAGACTGTGTATTTATACTGATCATGGCCTTCATTTACAAGCACCCAAAGCCATATGAATTGATTGCAGGGAGGGGACAATGCCTTATATGGGGTTGCAAAAGACTAAATAAAGAGAATTTTACCCATTCATTTCAAAGAGAGCATGCTGTAGAGATACAATACTTTGTCAGTATATATGTTAGTTTGGTGATCCCTGATGGTGGCAAGTATTAGCCAAATTTTACTTTGGTGCAATGGTAAAATAATCTTGAGTCAAGGGTGTCTGGGGCTCAAAGATTTGCTAAGTAGCTTAAAAAGTGGCTCTGACTAGGATTGCTTGTTTGGAGAAGGGGCTGCCTCAATATGGAGTCCAAGGAATGAAAGAAGCAAACTGTTAGAGGGAGCATGGGAAAAAAGGGTTTCCTGTTCATTTCCTCCCACCATGGAAATGGGGACACTAATTTCAGGGGGCTAGAGCATACAACTGGGAGTCAGGAGACCGGGATTTTACTTCTGAGTTTAATTTTCCTGTTTGACCCTTTGCCAATTCATGTCGTTAACCTTTCTCTGTTAATTTGCTTACCAGCATTGTGGAGATAACGCCTACCTAGTACACAGATGTGTTGAATTTTAATTAACTATCATTTCTGGTAAGGCAGGACATAAGTGTTAACTGTAAATATTATTTGATAATACAATTATTCTCCAGTCATGTTTTCTTGGATAATGTGATGCTATAGTGTCGTGTCACCATTCTCCCCCACACCCATCTAATGATGTAAATAAAAAAGTGGCGTGGTTTTGGGGAGGTTTTTTTGGATAATCATTTAAGATTTCCTTATCAGCAATCACTTGAATTTATAAACATGGGAAAAGTGGCATGATTGCATCATTATTCCTTTTTTTTTACCAGTTTCTTCTAAGTGGTTTAATAGCTGAATCAAATGTTAGTTTTAGTTCATTTGATTTAAAATGGTTTGCTAATATGTGTGTATCTGTAAAGAGGCATTACCATGAGTTTGCAAAATTACTAGTCTTAATGCCAACATAATTAATACCTAGATATTAAAGACTCAAAATGTCCTCAGCTACTTTTTTCTTAAACTTGTGCATTTATTTCAAAGTCACTGACTGGATAGCTGTCTGAGTTATCTAGGAGAAAATAGTATCATAGATTTAATTTTCATGTGCTGATTTTTTTTTCACTTTCTCATTTCCTCTGGTTTTTGTTTCCTTACCTCTCATATTCAAATTACTTGTATCCATTTTCATCAGATTGTATTTGAATGGCTCCCAACTTTATATTCAACATCTCATAGTTTTCTGGGACAACAAAGAAAACTCAAATTACTTAAAGAAATTATGTTTAGCGGAGTCAGAATGTTGCCTGGAAAGTTTTGTGTTTTTTTTAAACTGGTTATTGATTACAATTTAATCAGTGTAATAGCACTGACTTCATATTCTCTCAGACATTTGCCTTTAGATGGTATTATAATTATTATGTATGATCATTGTTTGCGCTTGAGCACTCTTCTTGTGTTCTAAAAACAGTAACAATATTTGGAAAAATAATTCTAATAAGGGTACTCTATACAAAATAATTTCACTCCTTTGTCTGGCTTTTGAGCATTTGTAAAATAGATATAAATTTTCCCACTGGAATAACATGAAATGTTCATATTCCATAAAAAGATAACATAACAATGCCCATACTGCAACAGAACAAAGGCCTGTCTGGCCAACAGTGGCCAATGAAAGTTGCTTTAAGGAAATTAACAGAACAGGGAAATAATCGAGTGATCAATCCAGTCACAGCTTCTGGCAGTCAAAGATTTAGGGTCACCCAGAGCATCTTGGCTAAAAACCACCTTGGCTAAAAACCATTGATGGACCTCTCCTCCATGAACTTAGCAAATTCTTTATTGAATTCAGTTATACTGTTGACCTTCCCACCCTCCCTTGGCAATGAGTTCCATCGGTTGACTGTGGATTGTGTGAAGAAATACTTCCTTGTGTGTGTTTTAAATCTTCTGCCTATTAATTCCACTGAGTGACTCCCTGATTCTTATGTTATGTGAAGGGGTAACCAACATTTCTCTGTTCACTTTCTCCATATCATTAGTTATTCTGTAGACAACCCATCCTTAGTCGTCTCTTTTGTAAGCTGAACAGTCCCAGTATTTTGAATTTCTCCTTATATGAAAGCTGTTCCATACCTTTAGTTTGTGTTGCCTTTCTCTGTACCTTTCCTCATTCTAATATAACTTTTTTGTGATGGAGTGACCAGAACTCTATGCAATAGTCATGGTGTGGACTTACCATGGATATAGTGGCGTTATTATATTTTCTGTCTTACTAGCTACCCTTTTCTGTTCTGTTATCTTTTTTGACTGCTGCTGCACATTGAACAGATGTTTTCAGAGAACTATCCTGATGACTCCAAGATCTCTTTCTGGAGTGATAACACTAATTTAGACCTCATGATTTTTGTATGTATAGTTGGAATTGTTTTCCAATATGCATCACTTTGCATTATCAACATTGAATTTCATCTGCCATTTTGTTGCCTATTCACCCAGTTTAGTGAGGTGTTTGTTTTAGTTAACTGCAAAGGTTTCAATCTTGCCTTATTTAGAATCATCCGCCAACTGTTCTCCCTTGCTGTTTGCCCCTTTTTCCAAATCAGTTATGAATATCTTGAACAGCACATTTCCCAGTACAGATCCTTGGTGGACCCTGCTTTTTATATTTTCTATTGTGAAAACGGATCATTTATTCTTACCTTTTGTTTCCTATATTTTAACTAGTTATCTTTGTTTTATCCCATGGCTGCTTACTTTGCTTAGGAACCTTTGGTGTGGGACCTTGTCAAAAGCTTTCTGACATTCCAGGTACACTATATCCATTGGATCATCCTTGTCCACATGCTTGTTGACACACTCAAAAATTGATGTATTGGTGAGGTATGATTTTCCTTGACAAAAGCAGCATTGATTCTTCCCCAACATATCACATTCATCTATGTGTCAAACTGTGGGAAACAAAGTTCTGTTTTGCTGGCTGGAGTAGTTAAGAAACATCTGGTATCCTTGTATGCCTGTCCAATACCTAATTTATGACTATCCAACAATGTCTCAGTGAGTTACCAAGGAGACAGGATAGATAAATGGGTGGATGGAAACCAAGAAAGGGAGTAAGGGAATAGAAGCATACAGAATCCAGATGGCCTATCTCAACGCAAGAATGCTTGAGAACTGTAACTCCTTCCTTGTTCTCAAGGTCTGTTTTCCTGGCTACTAACAAAGTGCTGATAATGCATAAAGGTAAATAAAGGTTATAGTTAATAAGTATAGTACTTGAAATATGCGCTTATGCACACAGGATGGCGCTAGAGCTCCATGTTTAAGTACAAAAGCGGAAATACAAGGCAATGAAATGCTTAATGCAATGTGATTGGTAGAATTTTAGTATAGTAATGAATGACAAAGCTTTTACGTATACGGAACTGTTAAGTGTGTATAAATAGAGAACACCACGAATGCTCGTGGCTGGCTTTTCGTCTTGGTACGAACGGACTTCAGCAGCTGAATAAACTCGAGTTAACCCTTACCCTTCTGTCTAGTCCAATTAATTGGAGCGGCGGCTAGACAGGACCCGCTCCTTTGAATCCTCTTACCACATAACTCTATTCTTTACTACAGTTTCAGCCAATTTACCTGGTACTGAAGTTAGGCTTACTGGCCTGTAATTGCCAGGATTGTCTCTGGAGCCTTTTAAAAAAAATGGAGTTCCATTAGTTATCCTCCAATCATCTGGTAGAGAAGCTGATCTAAGTGATAAGTTATACACCTCAGTTAGTAGTTCTCTGATTTCATATTTGAGTTCCTTCAGAACTTTTGAGTGATAATGGTGACTTACTAGTTTAATTTATCAGTTTATTTCAAGAACACCTCTATTGACTCCTAATTCTGGAACAGTTCCTGAAATTTGTCACCTAAAAAGTGGCTCCAGTGTGAGAATCTCCCTTGCATCCTCTGCAGTGAAGCCTGATGCAAAAAATTCATGTAACTTGTCTTCAGTTGGCTTGTCTTCCTTGAGTGCTTGTTTAGCATCTCAGTCCTCCAGTGATCCCATTGCTTTTTTTGGCAGGCATGTTGCTTCTGATGTACTTAAAAAAATTCTGTTAGTTTCTGTATTTTCCTAGTTGCTCTTTACATTCTTTTTTTGGCTTGCCTAATTATAGTTGATGTTCCAGACTTTATGTTCCTTTCGGTTTTCCTCACTAGGATTTGACTTTCAATTTTTAAAGGATGACTTTTTGCCTCTAACTATAGCTTTTACTTTATTTAGCTGTGGAACTTTTTTCTGGTCATTTTACTGCCCCCCCTTTTTAAAATTTGGGCTATACATCTATTTTGATCCTCTATTGTTGTTTTTAAATAATTTTCTTGCATCTTGTAGGCATTTCACTCTTGTGACAGTTCCTTTAATTTACTTTAACTAGCTTCCTCACATTTATGTAGTTCCCTGTTTTTGAAGTTAAATGCTACAATTTCTTTAGTATGTGGTATGCTAAATTTAATTGCTTTACGGTCTCTATTATCAAGCGGTTCTGCTATATTCACTTCTGGGACCAGATCCTGTGTTCCGCTAAGAACTAGATCAAGAATAGCCTGTCCTTCTCTGGGTTCTAGAACTAGCTGCTTCAAGAAGCATTCATTAATGGTATCTAGAAATGTTATCTCTGCATCCCATCCTGAGCTGCCATGTACCCGGTCAATGTGGAGACAATTGAAATCCCCCATTCTTATTGTTTTTGTTTTTGTAGCCTCTAATCTTCCTGTGCATTTCACATTCACTGTTGCCATCCTGGTCAGGCAGTATATTCAAGTTTTTCAAATCTATCACCTAATCTAATTAAATTTCCCATATAATTTTGAAAGGGAAGATGTACAGACAATTCATTTCAAAATAAAAACAAATATTCTAAAAGGACAAGCATTTTATTTCCTCTAAAAACACAGCCCAGACATCAACAATCTTACTTGCCACAAAAATAACTGAGAGTTTTTAGACAGTGTGGCAAATTTGCCTGCACTATTATGATGTGTTCCACGCTTTCTCTTCTTCGGGGGGGGGGGGGTTCAGGGCACCATTTCTTGCCCCTGAACAGTGTATTAACTGCCCCGCTAGTATCCTAGAGTAGGGGAGTGGAGAGGGAGGGACTCGGGCCTGCCCTCTACTTCAGGTCCCAGCCCAGGGGCCCTTAGGATAGCAGTAAACTACTTAAACTAGCTATTCCTTCCCCTGGGCTACTTCCTTCTCCTACCCTTCAGCTTGTGGGGCCTCCTGCCTTCTCTCTGCACAAGCCTAGTGTCTCTTTACCTACGGTCTGGGTCTTCTTAGCTCATTGCAGCACTTCTTCAAACTCCCCTCTGCTTTCCTCCAAACTTCTCTCTGCTCCCACTCCTCCAAACTTCTCTCTGCTCCCACTCCTCCAAACTGCTCTCTGCTCCAACTCCTCCAAACCGCTCTCTGCTCCAACACCTCCAAACCGCTCTCTGCTCCAACACCTCCAAACCGTTCTCTGCTCCAACTTCTCCAAACCGCTCTCTGTTCCAACTCCTTTCAAACTGTCTGATTGAAGCAGGGGTTTTTTAACATGTGCCTGGCTTCAGTTACACTAATTGGCTCCACGTGCTCCAACCAACTTCTAGTAAACTTGCTTCCCTCTACAGGGAATAAGGCTTCCCTCTAACACTCTCCTGCTGCCCTCTGGCCATGCTGTATCACAACAGATACATGGCAATCTTGGTACTTCATGTATACTGTGGCTACTCATGGGATATCATGGCAACAGTGACAGTTCTAAAAAAAATCCTGAGTTTTTGGAATTTAGTGTACCCACCCTACACACACCCGCATCATGTAATATTTGCAAAACAATTTTTTGTGCATTTAAATGATGTGGAGCTGTCAAGTGGCACTGTAAGTGAAGTATCACTGAAATATAATAGCTGTTTCTCAATATCATCCTCTTCTTGATCATCCTTGTAATGTCTATTGAGAATGCATGGCTTACTACCGTTTGCATTGCCTTCGCACGGACACAGTCCTATATAGGGAAGATTTTTATGACTAAAAACACAGTTGATGAGCAATGATCCCTAATGGTAGAGGCAAAAATAACAGGGTTTATAGAAGTAGATGCCATTATGCCCTTGATGAATTCAGGAAGTAGTTCATCATCCACATTTTTCCATCCATGCTTCAATGGTGATCCAATATATGGCCTACCTATGTGCAAGTACATTGAAATCTTTGTTTGACAAGAAGCTCTTTTAACATAGTCTTCAAAACTGTCCCCACCTGATAGGAGTTTGGCCAGGGACTTGTCTTTGACTAGATTGTGTTTCCAGGAATTTAGGTCTTTGTGGGTCTCCTTTTCTTTCTTGCTTTGGTCATTCAGCACTGCTGCAAACTTCCTTGCTGCAGAAATTGTACCTTGTCCAACACACACTTTCTTTGGCACATCTCAGCAGTGATAAACTCCCTTCACTTGACAACATTAAATAGATTTTTCCCATCCAATATCAGATAAGGATGCCTCAGTCACATCCTTTTAATGTGTGTACAGCAGGGAGTAAGTTGCAGAAGTCAGGAGTGAATGCATCACAAGTGATGTGCACAGCTATGAAGCTGCCCTTGTCAGTAGTGTCAGCAACGGTGCCTATTTCAGTCCACATGTAACGTATGGGTGTGATATGGCTACACTCACCATGCTGGTGCGTTCTGCTGGTCATTTTGGGGGATTAGTTGCACAGATCAGGATGCCCACTCCCTGTGGTGCCTCATTCACTATCACTTCTGTTCCTGTATCCACATTACTCCAAGGACTTCAGTGTTCTCTTCATGAAACAGCCCTCTGGCTGTATTACAGTCTATGCTCCCCCCGTTTCAGTGGCAAGTGTGGCAGTCAAAATATTTTGCCACTTCTCTGTGGCTCCAGCACTTTCTTTGCCCTTATCTCAGGACCTCAGCCTTTGAATCCCAACAGCTTCCAGAGCCAGGAGCTCATCTCTAGTTTCCCTGGTCCCTGCTAGCAGCACTACTCTGTGCAGGGTGCTGGTTTCCTTTTGCCTACTGGGCACATGGTCCTCCCTCCTTGATCTCCGGGGAGTAACTGACTCTGCTCTGCCCTGTGGCTCTTCTTATATGGGCCTGCTGAGCTCTGTTTCATGTAGCCCCTCTCCTATTGGCTGTTTCCTGTGCATGGGGCATCCACTCCACAATGGGACACATTTTTGGAAAGTAATGAACAGCAAGGACCAAAATATCTGTGTCCGGTTACTATGGTTCCTTTGACTGAATTACCAGCTAGTTTCTAGAATATTTCAAAGGCTAGTACTACATGAATAATTACAAATTAAAACCTTCTGCCATGCAGACTAGATGCTACTCTGTAAGCACAAAGCTTATAAATGGAGAAACATTACATGAGGATTTCATGTACCTTTATACCTACCCACTATGCAGTTCAAACTATGGGCACGTGATCTATTGCTGCACAGCATTTATTGTGTGACTGATCTGGCCTGCAATGTTCAATATGAAATATAGAAAAGTATTGTAATCATTGGTGATTTTGAAAAAGTGATGTGAAAACATTTAATGTTAGTATGTCCCAAAATGTTAATGTTCACTGTTTTTGCCATATGCTAAACAGCATAATCATTTCTGGAAAAAAATACTTCACAATGCTAAACTAATAAAAAATATTTTAGTGCATTTTCATTTGGTTGCTTTGACCAATAAAATGCAGGTGTTGAAATTATCGTAAACAGTAAAAATGTAGTCATAGTCATGTACTATTTCTGGAACTGTTTGTTTTGTTTTGTTTTGTTTTGTTTTGTTTGCTTTTTAAAAGATACTTTCTCATTTTGGGTACCATGGTTTCACTTCATTACAGGTTTATGGCACCACTTGAAAGATCCACATCATATCTCATCTAAATGTACCTATAATCTTTTCAAGGGTGTGTCTATGATGGGTACCTCCAACTTTGAAAATACAGCCCTTTTTGGAGAATTGTCACAGGCCTACCACTATTGTCATGATGTTCCAAGAGTGGCCACAGTATATATGAAGTACCTAGACTGTGCGCAGTGTGTGTGTGCGTGTGTGTGTGTGTGTGTGTGTACATCATCTGTAGTGTTCTTTGTAACAAGTAAGATTGCTGATATCTGGGCTGTGCTTCTAGAGAAAGATGTTTGTTCTTTTAAAAATATTTCTGTTTTTGTTTTGAAACCAAGTTGCAGTGTCTGTACAGCTTTCCTCTGTGTAACTCACTTTCAAAAGTACAGTGGATATCTTTTGAGATTGCATACAAGAGGAGTTTATCTTGTTAGGTCAGAAGTCTTTGTGTCTCATACTTTGTAATGCTGTGGCTGTGCGTTCTTTATGACAGGTGAGGAATATATGAAGCAACGGACAATAGAGATGGCAAGTGGTCTGTTTTTTGTTATGAGACATTAAGTATTAAAATAACAGGTTCTAAGTGCTTTGATAATATGTAATTTAAACAATGTCAATATTATCTCTGTCATCTCAACACTATACACTATAGAGCGTTGTGAAAACAAAGATTTACCAGCTGCTATGTCTAATTAGGCAGACACAGTAGCTGTTGATAACATCAAGTTCTTTTAACTGACAATTGCTTTTTTGCTTTTCTCTGCTTCTTCATTCTTTTGACCTAACCTCTAATCTCCAAAGGAAGAAACAGCAAGGAAGATTCCACTAATAAATCAATCTTATTAATACTACCTAGTATTCTCCCAACTGCATGGACAAGGCCAATAACTCTGTTTAATATTGGCATGAATGCATGAAAATTCCAGTAAAAACACATAAAATGTGTTTTTGTACAGGAAACTGAAAAGATGAAGATTTAAAAAACAAATAGCAACAAAAACCTGTCATAGATACGATTTTCACTGAGTAGCAGCTCTGAAGGCAGGAGTCTTCTTGTTATTGACACAACAAATACTGTGCAGGAGAGAGTAGTGTAAACTTTCACATACTGCACTATTAATGTGCCTCAACCCATGCATAGAAAGTCAGAGTAGTTTAACCACCATTTCCAGTGCACAGTTTGACTACTGAGATTGCCAACTAAGCTGCAAATTAATACCAAATTTGGTATCTTCCTGTGTTACGGACCGAGCTCTCAAATTCTCTTTATTCAGTGGCTTATGTGCATAAGTATGTTCAGCTATCTTTTAAGCAGCAGATTAGTTTTTGTTCTCAGGTTTTTAAAAATTTTACCTCTCACTGATATTTCCCATACACTGTAGCTTGCTTTGAACTATTACTGTCTGAAAACAGATTGGATCTGTGTAAGGAAGAGGGGGAGAAAGGTAAGAACATTGTCATCTTATTTTTCACAGTGCTCTAATACTGTTTCATGATTGCAGGATTCGTAATGCACTAGTCTATGCATTCAGTGTTATGTAACAGGGTATAGTACATTTGTTAGGGATGAGATTACCCTTCTCTTTCTCACTGGAGGGAAGAACTCCACTTTCCTGATCTAAGTGAATGGATCTGAAGGTAGTAGAACTGGAACAACTGGGGAATAAATTATTTCTTTTTTTGATCCCCGGCACAGTAAGATGGATATGGGAAATGAGGGACTGACTCTAGCAACAGTAGTGAGATGAGATAAGAAAGGGTTCTGGAGCTGAGAAAATAACCCTGAGTTCAGATTCCCTTTTGTAATTTAGTTTAAATGAGCTATCCCTGAAGTTGGGTTCATATATGTGAATCACTGCATGTGAACCATGGGCACTGTGTGGATTTTACATTTTTCTGTGTGGACCAAGTTGCAGGAATAGCCCCAGACCTTTGCTTTTGGACTTGGCTAAAGCAAACCCACCCTAATAACCTGTATTTTGAGGGAAGCCCTGTGGTATTTATAACACTGTACCTTAGTGGGAGATGACATTATTTAACTTTACCTTTCTTCTTAATGATAAGACACAAAATAAAGGTGTTTAAACTCCACCCTGCTGTGCAGAATCCAGAGAAAGGCTGGAGCATTGGCTCACTCCCCCTTCCTGCAATGTGCTTGGCATTACTTCTGAGTTAGTACTAGGCAGGCTGTTGTAAGTTGCTGCTGGTATAGGCTATCAGGATGTGTACTCCCTTCTCCATGCTGTATCTAGAGTGATGAGTTAATACACTGTCCCATACTTAGAGCTTGTGGCAATATAGCTATCCCTGTATCTTTTAGTGAAAAATAAATAAAACATCTCTTGGGATACGCTCTTCTGCATGCTTGGTAGAGATTTGCAGGCATCATTATAGTCTCTCACTATATTTTCTTTAAAGCATTTAATCTGACAATTGAATAGACTATCCTCCAATGTGTAATCCTTCATGGAGGCTGGAAGGTCTAAAGAAAGAACAGCATTCACTGGTAACTGTAGAATAATCAACTTTGTATCACTGGCAGGGTGAGGGAGAGGTCATAAATGCTTTGCCTCTGGCTCTTCTATGGTCTAATGAGATCACCACTTGGGATTTCTGCTTACTAGGAAGAATTTACAGGACTCAGAAAACCCTCTTAAACCCCTGGCAGGAATGGTTAATAAAACATATAGTTATAAATTACTTTAGTCTTAGCTTTTCTCCTAAAGCTAAATGATAATGATATTGCAGTGCCAGCTAGTGTGAGTTCAGGCCCCACATCACTGCAGTAGACTGTCTAAACAGGCTGTTGTTTCTCTTCCTCATGCAGTATATGCATATGGAGTAGGGAGGAGATATAGGTGTATTGTGGATCAGCAACTGGTCTCTCTAAATTCTATCACTCTTTATTTGATTAATTTACAGTACTTTCAAAACACAAACCATATGGGCATCTTCTAACCTACAATTTGCAACAAGGTAGAATGGAAATTATTTCCCCTCTATTTAACAGTATCTTAAGTAGCATTCTCCTTTTCTAGGTCCAGATCCACACAAGCCTACCTTTCCCAGTCATCCTTCTGTTAGAATATCAATGATGTTCATAAGGATATAATTTACTTTGGGAAAGCCTTCTAAATGAGCGAGCATGGAAGGCTCAAAGATAAGGTTCTGATGTTCTTTCTAGAGTTCAGATGCTCATCTAAGGTTCTGAACTGTTGTAAGAATACAACAGACCCCTTATACAGTATTCACCAGATGGAAAGTGGCATCATCTTAACTCAACAATGATACATATTCAGTCCTGTGATTTCTTGTAGATTGCATTTTACTCCAAAGATAGCTACATTTCAATGCTAAGTAGAGTGAATTTGTGTAAATTTGTAAATTGCTTTGTGATCTTTTGAAACGAAATGCAGTAAAGTAGATAAAAGGTACTTTTTTATTTTTAGAAATTCAGTAGGGATGGTAAACTCCTTTTTCTGGGTGCTATAGAACAAAATAACTGATTTATCAGAGTATTGAGTGACAGTCTAGATGTGATTTCTGCTGCTAAATATGTCCCTAGAGCATTTGAGTCTGTGGTTCATTTTCTGGCAGATCACACACACCTATCAGGTGACATAGTATACATCATATTGGATAAAGAATATAAGAAACAATACATGTTACATCTCTTCTTTGAAATCATCCTGTTAACACTGCCCTGTCTTCTCCTTACCTTGTTTGTGTACATCCACATAAGGGCCAGGGACAATTTGTCTCTGAAATTATAAATTGCTTTGGTCAGTGACTCACTTTCTCTGTTTCTTCTAAAGCATGTAGTTCACTCTGGACATTTATTAAATAAACTATGATTAAGTACCCTACTCCATCTGAGCAACTGTGTTAGAGAGGAAAAAATGGGGCCCACTCTGGTCCCAGCAGGAGCAGGAATGAATTAATACTTTTGTAGACACATTATGAGAGAGATGTAGTATGAACACTGGTGTGGGGATCACACATTCTTGTGTTTTTAATCCTGTCTGTCCTCTGGGAAATCACTTAATTTCTCTACTTCACTTTCCTCGTCTGTAAAATGGGGACAGCCATTGACTGAATTTATTCTTGCTTTTAAAGATTCTTAAAGACAAGCATAACTAAAAATGTATTACTTCACGAGACTTTTCTCTCAGATGCCAGTTCTTTTTTTATGGAGTTACCACGTATGATAGAGAAAGAGGTAAGGTGGTTTAAATAGATTTTGTACTTAATTTTGGGTCTATGGAGCGGATTATCCTCTCATATTAGTATAAAGCAGGAGGAACACCACTAAAATGAAATTTAGACGGGCTCAACTAAAGGGAGAAGTAGGATCTTTCATTCATTGGACAAAACTAATAATTTTATAAATCTGATGTAAAGACCTGTTGAACAGAATTATCACTGTATATCACACAGTGGCAATATTTGCATGACAATGAGACAGTACTGCAGTTATGTAGATTTATTGGCAAGAATCTGGCTCAGTTCAGCTTGGCAAGGAAGAATTTGAATTATATTAAACCCTCAACTTCTGGTAGAATTTAATGGTATTTATTAAAATTGAACAATTGTCCCATAATAAAATAATTGTTATCCTTACTAAAAATTAATGCCATGTTTGTGAAGTAAACGGGTTTATATTAGTAATAGAATTTCTTTTCTTGAACAAATTATATTCAAGATTTTTTATGAATAATATGTACAATAATACATGGTCTTCTTACAACATTGACTTTTCTAATATTCAGAACTCTTGTTCTGGGAATGTAATGGTAAAATAGCCTTATGATATATTTCTAACATTTATGTTAAGATATAACTGAGAGTACCTGCAGTATCTCCCTTTTAACTTGGTTTAAGAAGAAGACTCCTATAAAAGTGTTTAGATTTAAATGACCATAGGAGTTCAAAAATGTTCATGTTCTTTAACTTGGACTCTCTTTATTTAGGCCCAGATTTTTAAAGGTATTGCTATACTAAGTGTGGCAATGACTAACTGATTTAGATGTCTAAAGGTATATCTATACTACCCACTGGATCAACTTCTGTACTCCACCGCTGTGAGAGGTACAAGTAGAGTCGAGGGGAGAGCAGCAGCAGTCAACTTACCACCATGAAGACTCTGCGGTAATTGGATCTAAGTACATTGACTTCAGCTACATTATTCTCATAACTGAAGTTACGTATCTTAGATAGATTCCCCACCCCACACTGTAGATCAGGGCTAAATCTCATTTTCAAAAGGGATTTATAGGCCGAAGAGCTAAAATCTCATTGAAAGTCAATTGAAGCTTCTCTTCCTCCTTCTGGTAGAGAAAAGCTGCATTAAGAACGTTCAGAATCACTTCAATAATAAGGCAGTGGACTTTCCTATAAAAATATACTATTTGAAACAATAATTTGAAGAATTTAACAACTAATATAATCTCCCAAAATTGAGATTATGTAATGCACAAATCAGAGACTTAAAAAAACCAGAGCATAGAGGAAAAAACCATAAGAATTTCCCGGTCAGAAGGATGAATTAAATCAACAATTACAGCACAGATAACAAGCTCAGACAGGTAGATGGAAATGGTAGAAAACAAAATCCATGTAAAAAACAACTGATTCTTTTAAATACCCATAAGAAGGGAAAATTCTGGTTCCTTAGTTTTCTTTCTTTCTTTTTTTTTTTTAAGAACTGATTGCATTTGTTGTGGAGTCAGATGTGCAAGTAAAACACGAGAGAGGGTTAGCCACCAAGAACAAATGGAGAGGCAAAGTCACTGTAGCAGTTTAATATCTGGGGAACAAAGAGAACTTTGTCAATTATCAGGAGAAAAAAGGCTTAATATTTGTAAAAAAAAAGATTCTTCATAGATTCCAATCTCAGGTTTACTGTCCTACATAGGAACAACTGATGGAGGTAAAGATATCTTTCCAAGAAGAAAATAAAGTATCTGCAATATTGTTTCTAGCAAAGAATCCAACATGAAAGTAAAACCCAAATCTTCTGGGATTTGAAATTCAGTCATCGTCTTTCTTGCCAATTCCCTATTCAGGGTTGGTGACTTCTATGGCCTTCTTCCAAAACTCAAGATCATACTCCAGGCTGTAGTGCAGACTGGTCTCTCTCTGAGTTAGATAGATTGATATCCAGTCCATGTACTGAGTCTTTGGTCTCTCCTTTGGTCATCTTCTATCTGCAGTCATCTCTCAGGTCTCTGCTGGATATACCTATATCAATGTAGTTTATCTTCCCTCAACTTGTCTGCAGGTAGAACAACCTGAATTAGGCCCCTTACAACCTAGTTTTGTTTCCTCTCACTGAATGGCCAACCATTTGGCTATCTCAATATTTGCATTTCTGTTAAGAAGAGTATACTGATTTCCTTTATTTATAATGACTAGCCATATTTATATTAAATACTTAAAGAATTAAAAATATAATCAAAAATTAAATGGCCTTTCTTGAAGACTGTAATTTTTACTAAACATTCTGTAGTAAAGAATTACAAAAATAGGAGTCTGAGTTTAGGCTTTCAAGTCCATAGTTAGTCATGTAACTAAGTGGCCTGATTTTCAATTGTGCTGAGTTCCTAGCAACTGTAACTGAAGCCTAGTTTTAAAGTAATGGGAGCTTTTGGGTGCCCAACTTTCTTGAAAAATGAGATGACTTATTTTCTGTACCTGACTATGGACTTGATAGACTAAATTCAGGCTCCCATTTTTTTGAAATTCTTTTTTCTTTTTTTGAAAGCTCCTTTTATTATTCATAACTATTTCTAACACTGGTTAGTTTCTCCACAGTCAAGATAAATAAGTTCCTTTTGCTACTGCTTTTGCTGTTTTCATAAGTAGCTGTCTTAGTGGTAATCTTTCCACTAGTCTCTCCTCCCAGTATGCACATGCACAAACACACATGCTGATATTTAGTTCTGTGCTTTACCAATCCTTAGGAACTGCAAGTCATTAAAACTTTACAAAAACAACTACTCTATTTAGAAGCTGTTAGATGGGTTTGTTATTTAAAACTAATTGGGATCCTGAGTCCATAAAAGTTTCCACTTAAAATCCTATAAAACTCTCATCTCATTATGAAGCCTAATAATGCTAGGTGCAATTTTCAATAAAATATTATTTAAAATCCAATATACTATATCTGACACTTGTGGATAGTATCTATATCATCAGTACTGTTCTACTATGGTCATAGTTTTATAGTGTATATTGTCATTTAGTATCTAATCATTATATACATGTTTTAAAGTCAGCTTGTTTTCATTCTGTAGGTGCCCCATAGGAAGATTAGTGAAACCAGAACATTAGCAGCAAACCATCCATGGCAGTGCAGGATTTTTGCTTTGTTCTGCTGTTATTAGTTCACCTATAGGTAGAAATGAAAAAATCATCAAGTCATTTTATTGACTACCTATTACATAGAATATTTGTACCACTTTGGCTAAAGATTTATATTGAACATTTATGCATTATAAACAGAGCCACTTTTTGCTTAGTGTTGTTTGTCATCTTTTCCTCTTCTCAATTTCTGCTCTATTCTCTAAAATTTGACAGTCATAAGACTTTATTTTGCTCTTGGATTATTTGTGTCACTGCTGGAACTCTGCAAATGAACCACTCGTGCAAGTACCAGTATCCTCCATTCTCCACAGAAGGAACACTATCCCTAGGCTTAGCATACTACCACTATGACACACACAGTTGGGACTCTCATGCTTGGGAAAAGTGAGATCAGTGTTCAAGGATTCTGTGTCCATTACCTATCCCATATATCAATAACCTTCTGTTTTTTAATTGTTTATAAATGTTCAATATTTTTTGTCACTTATGAACTTGTTAGCTCATGTACAATCCATTAATTATTCATTTGTAGGTAATTTATGCATCTGATTTTTGCATCCTGTATTGCTGCTTGTTATAAAAACCCTTCATGTTACAGTCCCTTCACTGTTTCAAATTTAAGATCTAGGCTCACCAGAGACGTGACTAATGACTGTAACTGATTACAGGTTTCCTTAGTAAAGGAGAGTATAATTTAGTAAACAGAAATATGTGTAATGTAGTAATAATAATTGGGTTTTCAGGACTTGAATTAAATGCTCTATTAATATTTAATTAAAATGCCTTTAATTAACATTCTTACCTCATTGACATGTGATCAAAGAAAACCCATTTTGTGAGTTTTTGTAACTTTTATTTAAAAGCACAAATAATTATATGATTGACTAATATTTTATACTTCACTAAAGTACTAAACATTATGAAATTTAGGCTGAAATTACATTAATCAGATTAGTCAAATCAAGGAGTTGCTAATACAAAGTAGAACTGGTTAACAAAAATAAAACAATTCAAGACCAACAACTGTTCAAATCATTGCATGAGCACAGTTAGTAATCAAATCATGAAATTAACATAACACAAAGATTGAATGATTTATTTGGTCTTTCTCTCTCTCTATTCCCTTAACTTAGACCTTGTACTTTTCCCTGTGGAAAAAATGACTTAGGGTTTGGATATTTACTTACCCTAGGGAACCTTTAGTAATCTGTGGTAAGGTTTGATTTGAATCTAGGTTAATTAACGCCCGATAGTAATTTATATTATGGGCTATATGTCCTAGAATAGTCAATAAAAAATAAAATCTCTGCTGAAGAGTATTAATTTGGTATGAATATCTGAAAGTTGTGCTTTAGCTTACATTTGAAATAAACAAAACATAATGTTGAAACTTAGTTTTAAATGTGAAAAGGTGGAATCTGAATTAGTTATTTTCCTTTTAGAAAAATGTTTAATTAGATGGCAGTTCAAAGATCACTTAAGACAAAAATGTACTCCTAAATAAGATGGAGGATGCATCTCATATGGTACTGAGATGTACATATTCATAATACTACGAAAATAATTTGAAAACTGGAACTAGACTCTGTTATATCAAAGAGGTGTATAAACTACCAAATTTGCTGTAGAAAACAGTCTTGCCTTGACAATCGCAGACTAGATCACTTACTGGGTTTTCTGATTGCTAATTTCTTTTATATATATAGTATATAGTTTAGTTTTGTGGTGTAAATAAATTAGTCATAAAATTTCAGTTCAGGAGAATAACACAAATCAGGAAATAAAGACAGAGCACAAAGTTAGAGAGGATTTTCTGATCCAGCAAAGGCACCTTTGCTAGATGTCCCCTTCCGACTTTTTTCCCCACCCTTCCCATGGACTTATCGCGTCTCCTTGGCTGATTGCAGGTCACAAGGAAACTTCGGCACAACTAGTGGGATAGCTTATGAATCCTTCCCACTGCTGAGGATACCATTCTGCACCCTGAAGTCAAAGTATTCCCACCCCTTTTTGGAATTAGAGTAGGCTTACCTTTGCATCCTTGCTATGGCATTATGCCAGTTACCCTTTTGGGGACAGGAAGGATTTTTTTCCTCACTGCCAGACTGGCTTGGGTGGGTACTTTGAGGTGACAGGGGGCAGAGAAATACTACCACTCTGATGCCAAGTAGGAGATGAACAGAGCCCATCATTTTGCCCCAACTCTTTTCATTACTGGCTTTGGTTGGCCAGCAACACTGGTTGATCAAAGCCAGAAATGCAAAAAATTCAAATGCAGCTACCTGAGATTGACATAAAAGTCTCACCTCAAGCAGCTCCTTTTCTATCATCTTAGGAAGCATCACCAGACTTCAGTGCCCATAAGGAGCAACAGAAGTTACTGGGGAAGTAGGGAAAGCAATGGGTGTTCCCACCAGACAGGGACTGGGAGCAGCATATCCAAGGATCTGATGGAGTAAGTGAAAAGTACATGCTGCCTGTTTGTAGGAGTACAAAAGCATCCTCTGCAGCCAGAGAAGAGTAACGCCCAATAGTAATTTATATTATGGGCTATATGGAGAACTTACTGATGGTGAATGAGGTTCCAATATAGTGCAGACCATTGACTCATGCCCCATCTTCCGCGGGACCCATTATCCCAAGGCATCCTAGTCAGGGCCCAACGGAGCAACATGAGTCTATTACATCAGCCAGACCTCTACAAGGGTGCCCAGTGCACAATCACAATACCTGAATATTTAGGTGTCACTTTCCTGTGATGTTTTAATGTTTAGGCTATGCCTGTCATGGCATTTAAGCATCAGTAAAACTGGTTGAAATTTTTCATTCAAAATATTTTGTTCATGAAAAGTAGCCTTTCAGTTTTCAAAAATGAAACTCCTCCTCTCCTCAGACACCACCCCTCTCCAGTTTCAGTTTCTTCTTCTTTGCCCACTTCTTTTCAGTGGACAAAATGAAGAGAAAAGGGGAAAGTGTGCATGGGAAGGGGAGGGAGAAGCAATAGAAAAAAACAGAAACTGAAAAAAAGGTTTGATTTTTGAAAACTAAAAAAAAAAAATTAAAAGGTTGGAGAAAATAAATTTTTATAAGAAAAAGTTTCCAGAAAGCACCCCCCATTTTTATATCTGTACTACCCATCATCATACTTTGTGAGCATGTTGGTACTGTGAGTGGGTGGAGCTTCATTTGTGAGCACAGTTTGGGACAGTACCTATTTTTTTGCCCAAAATTTGAACCCCAAGGTTGCTGTGCTGAGATGAATCTGAACCATTTAAAAATATACTGCTATTCTTGATTACAACATAATGTAGTTCTAACCTTTTAATGATAAGTGGTCTTGATAAGATGAGCCTGAAAAATCTTGAAACTATGCAAACGTTCATTAAAGTTAATGAAATTATCTCAGATTTTTAGCTGTATGAAAAACTCTTCACAAAATGATGCATCTTTGAGCAAGAATAGAATAAGTGTCAGATAAGTACAATGCTTTCTAAGAATCTTTTAATAGCAGTTGTTTAATCACAAGACAAGTTTGAGGTGCACAGAACTAAATACAATATTCTAGCAGATCCAAAGTCACAATGAGAGGGATTATTACCATGCTTAAGTGACATGATGACTCAGCATATGCAGCCCCAACCTGCAATCAGGCGTTATACATTTTTAAAACCGTAAGAATATTTTTCACAAATCCAAGGATTTTTGTGCAGAGACTACTGTGCTGTTGTCCTTCCTCAGCCAGTTGATCGGTACTTCTAATCCTGGGCTTCTGTCTGGGTCCTACGCTAAGACTCATTAAAGGGAGAGGGAGGAACTGTGGATAGGGATGCAACTAGACTGACTGGTGAGGAAAGAATCTAAGGGTATGTCTACACAGAAGCTGGGGCTACACGGCCTGGGTCAACTGACCTAGACTCAGGCTATAGGGCTGTAAAATTGCAGTGTAGACATTTTGGGATCCTGCAAAGAGGGAAGGTGCAATGCCTCAGCCACATAAAAAGCAAGGAGAACTGGAGGAAAGACCAGAATGTCAGAGACTCCAGATTATTAGCTCCAGTAATTAGCAGAGATGAAATGGTTTGTGGCTGGAATTTGTTGAAATCAAAATATTTTGTGGAAGCAGGTCAATTTTGATGAAATTCTATCAGAAACCAAATTTCTTGCCAGCGTGCCTACCCAGCTCTTTGGAAGTACACCAGGTTGGCTAGCAGGGAACTACAAGAGTGGAAGTCCTATTAGTCCCTTCTCCAAAGCTCCCAGCTTCTTGGCAACCAGTATTTCTGGGTCCAGCATACTCCACCAGGTAGGTAGCCAAGGAACTGGTTCCCAGGGCTTCCAGGGCCTCCTGCTTTTGGGCAGCCTCTCGTACAGAAAATTATTGTTCCTTTTTAAAGTCATGTCAACTGTTCCTTGTTTTGTGCAACAATATAAAAAATAAATGTAAGGAACACTCATTTGTCAGTTCATTCCTATTCCTTCTGTGCATTGATGGCAGAGCTATTGCTGATACATACATATTCTCCGTTGAACAATTTCTTCAATAGAGTAGTATGTTCCAGAAACTGAAGTTTACCCATCAGTTAGTGGTAGGTGTTAGCTATATTGCACCATAGTATTGCACATTTGTTTGCTTTTCCAAGGCTAGCTGGATATGACGTTTGTGTGTATAGAGACTTTGTGTCTAGGGCAGGTCAGCTTCTATCACTCTGTAGACTCGGCTCATCCAGGAACTGTCTGGAGTTCTGAAGCTTTTGCAGCAACTAACAATAGTTAATGACTTTACATGCAGGGCACTTTATATATAGAAAAAGACAAATGGCTGAGTCCTCCTAAACCAATGGTTCTCAACCTTTCCAGACTATTGTGCCCCTTTCAGGAGTCTGTTTTGTCTTGTGTACCCCATGTTTCACCTCACTTAAATTATTTTCTTACAAAAATCAGACAAAAAGACGAAGTGTCACACCACACTGTTACTGATTTTTTTTCTCACGTTATACCATATAATTGTAAAATAAACTGATTGTTATATAAATATTGCACATGCATTTCAGTGTCTAGTATATAGAGCTGTAGAAACAAGTCATGGTCTGCATGAAATTTTAGCTTGTACTGATTTCACTAGTGCTTTTAATGAAGCTTGTTGTAAAACCAGGCAAATATCTAGATGAGTTGACTAAATGGAAGACTTCTATATACCCGCACAAGTACATATATCCTAAACACACATAAAACAGATTGATATTTGGTTTTGCTTTGGCTCCTTTCCCCCTCCTGAGCCATGTTCTGCTCTTACTGTGTCCTTCTCCTCAAGGGTTTGTTGAATCTTTCAGACTTCTCTTACTCCCATAACATTTGCACCATTATCTTAAAATTGTTCTTTTTGATATTAAGAACCTCATTCTTCTTAGCCTCAGGTGGCACATGACTAGGATTCATCACCAAATTTGGTCTGCTGGTTGCATCATTAGCTTGCCCGGGTCATGTACTGACAGGGAGTGTGACAAGAACACCAATCCATGCACCCTAAAACTTCATTACTATTTGGGGAAAGAACTGTATACCTTTAAAACCATATGATGTAAGTTCTTGCATAAAGGAAATGATATTACAGTTACAATCAAAGATTCATTATTGTTTCTTGATTACACATCTTACCGCACATACCAAGTTTTTCTTCTTTTCTTCATAGGTAGAGAAATATTACTATTTGTAAGCTGTAATTAACCACTTGTCTGGTGATTTATAGACCGTCCATTTAAATTGATTGAATGACTGTAAAATGGTTAGTTTATATAATGAGCAGCAATATGGGAAGAATAACTTAAGCATAATTACTTACGGATGAATAATTAATTACTTATACCTATGCTAATAAACCGTTAATATGATGTACTATAAATGCATGAGAAATTAATAACCAGTGATATTAGAACACCATAGTTTATGGAGGCTATTTTTATAATTTTGATCAAAATTCTACTGGTGTGAAATCCTAGCCCTACAGAAATCAATGGGAGTTTTTCCAGGACTTAATTAGGTCCAGAATTTCACCCCTGCCCTATTTGTTTACTCCTTAATGACTTTTTTTGTGGAGGAAGTTTGAATTTAAAGTTTTATGAATTAGCCCAGACTCAAGTCAGATATAGACTGCATACGATTCCCCCATAGTTCTGCATATGAACTTCAAAAGTGACCTGCAACACATCCATTGTTATGTCCTGAATATTAACATGTGGCTAATGTAGGAACATCATATGTTTGTTTAAATCAGGACTAACATAATATTAAACATATTTCTAATGAATCAAGTATTTAAATCCAATCTCCAGAAGTCAACTATCCAATTTACTCCTCTGTTCACTAAAATAACCCTTTTAATTGAACAATCATTACACGATAACAATAGCTGATAGGTCTTTTGAATTTGAAGCAGCTGAACGTGCCCAAGATTTCTTTTTAAATGTTAGTGTCTTGGTGGCTGGTCCTGTATTGGTTTTGTTATTGGCCATAAAGACACTTGTTCTCAAATTATGAATGATACAATTGAAATGTATGGGGTTTTCCTTATTTTACATACAAATTGTTTTCAAAGGCTTTAACTTGGTTACATAAAGATTTGGATGAATGGTGGGAAAGAATAAAAACCAGCCAATAGATAAAATTTTTACAGTATAGAAACAATTTATACAATATAGAATATAGAATCTGCTTGATCTTCCTGTCAAGCAGATCAGCCTAACTCAATTGAACTCAATGGAGCTACACTGACTTACACCTCCTAAGAATTTGGACATACAGGTTTAGGGCCTAACTCAAAGGCCTTTGAAGTCTTTGGATGGACTCCTTTTGACTTCAATGGACTTTGTATCAGACCTTTAGCATTTTAGCTTTGCAGGTAGACTGATCTGTTGACCTGAGCACAAGCTCCCTGCCAAAGGTAAATCTCTTGGGCTGCTCATTGCTAGTTGTAAAAAGACAATCTAGCCCTCATCGATTAGGAAGTTTTGGATCCTTAATTTTTTTACCCCTATGTACTATGTGCTTAGATACTATAGATAGAAGCTTAAGCGGCTTAGTAGCTGTATATAGAAGGGCAGATGTTCAAAAGAGCCTGTGAAATAGTGTATACAAAATATATGCTCTTTCATTTGTTAAAGTGATTGAACATGCAGATCACTGCACTTATGAGAACTTGACTACATATGCAAATATTTAATTGTTTTATGCAAATGTGTTTTGCTGCATCCTGCTGAAATAAACAAGCTCACACATTTTGTGTGCACATCTCTAGAGACTATATTTGAAGATCCATCTTCTACGAGTGCTATCATAAGCAAAAAAGTAATAATAAAAATATCCTGAATAATAGGTAGAAATGAGGTCCACAACAACAAATCTGATAAAAAATGAGTTATGGATAAATCAAAGTATATTTGGCACTTTGGTTCAAATGTTTATCTGAAAATCTGGATACTTTTCAGTTTTCAGAATTGGACTAGGAATCTCATGAGAACAAGCCTTCTTGTGATATTGGATACTTTTTGCTATTCACACAGGTCTCAGCCATTCTAGGCAGTATTTTGGCACTGGTAATTCCAATCTCAGCTGGAATCAATATATATAGTTGGGTCAAAGCAATGACAAATTTATGGTGAGCCAAGGTCTGAGGTGATGAGCAATATCCAACATTCAGAGATTGAGAGTACACAAATGACTTTTTATAAAATGTTTCTATTTTCATTTCAATTTTGCTTGGTTGATTGACAATGGCCCAATGGATGGGTGGTCACTGACCAATGTTTTCTTTCCTATATTTAAAGTATTGTATGCTTGCTGAATTCAGTACTAGTACTCTTGGCAGCCTACATAAGATGGGAGAAAACTCATTTCTTCCTTCTCTTATCTAGAATAGAAGAAAGGACAGTATTTTTCATTTAATCCCAAATTAATTTATAGAAGTCATCCATTAACTGAAGAAAATGAAAAAAAATGAGAAGAAATTAACTAAATGAATTGTAACATTTAAAAAGGCTGATAGTGGAGTCAGTTTAGATAAGATAATTTCTTTTTTTAATTGTCACCTATTTACTAATTCTTTATTAAAAGTGACTTCCTACTGATAGATTAAACCAGGTGAAATTTAAATCAGCTGTACATGCTATTGACACGTTCACCAAATTTGGGAACTCAGCTGATAAATCCAGAAATAAATTAAAGGGTCAGTGTCTGAGGCAGTGGTTATTGAAGGGATTACTGAGTGTTTTGTTTGCTTTGCTTGAATATTAGTGATTTGACCACCCTACAGAAATAAATAAATTTATCACATACATTTCTCATGCTTGCTACATCAACCAGGTTTCCACCTAGGAAATTTTTAGAAAAAATAATCTAAATGGAATCATCTAAAATATTTAAGATTACTTTTCTACCTTTAGTGTGTTTACTGACAAGACTTATGTTTCATCTGGTGTATTTACTGTCATCAGCTCAGCCACTGGTCAGGTGACTCAGATTATCCTCCTGTATAATGGGACTAATAATTAGAGCTGGTAAAAAATGTTCTGTCAGAATGACTTTCCAAAGGAAAATGCAATTTATTCTAAACAAAAATGTTCTGTGGGTGCAAAAAAAAAAAAAAAAAAAATTGAACATGAATTGGAATATTCAGTTTTTTAGATTTAAGTGACCCAAAATGTTGAGTTTTTTAATCAGTTCAGTAAAACTCTAAACTTAAGTTCTGTTGTGAGAAAGAGAGTGTCCTCCATTCTGCCCTATGGGCTCCCAGAAAGACTATATCTCATAATGTAGTATGGATCTAAGACACATGGTACATTCTGGGTGACATATACTGGCCAAGAAGATCAGACGATAGGAGAGAATAAGGATCTGAACTACACCTCCCATAAGGTAATGCAACAAGGACATTTAATGTTGAACAGACTTTAAAGAAAGCATATCAAGATAGTTCAATAAGTTGAAACAAAACATCTTAATTTCAAAATGTTGAAAAGTTTCATTGCTGACATTTCCAAATAGGTTGTGACACTTTTTTTTGGTATTTCCATTCCATGAAAAATTCTTGAAATTCAAACTCCCTGCCAGGCCGGCTGCTGAGAAACTGGACTGGTAGGTCGGCAGGAAAGATGATAATAATAATAATAATAATAAATAATTAATTAATAAAAACCCAGACAGGTTTCCATGAGAAATCAGTGCTGCCTGGTTTCCTTTCAAGGATTAATTGAAAGTGACACATACCCACAGACCATTTCAGTTTCAACCAATCAGTATTTTCTGATTGGAAAAATATTCCACTGGAAAACTTCTGACCAACTCTAATCACTTTTATTTACATCTTTTTCTGCCATTTCCTTTTAACTCAACAATCCTCCCTCTCAAAATTTGAACAGACCATTTGTATTGTTTGAAGCATAGCTTTTCAATTTAACTTTTTAATGTCATTGAGGGGTACTTTTGCCAGACTGGGAAGTAGGACTCTGATATATTTACCTATCTTACTGTGGGAGGTGATTAGCTAATTCATTACCAAGTTCTGATGAGTGATTTTGCAATGTAATGTGCTAAGTATTATAAGTCCAGTAATTGCCATTATAATAAGTATGGTTTGGGCAGTAACTGAGTTGAAGGGGACTTAAGGACTTACTTAAGTGCTGTTCCAAATAAAGATGTTTTCCTGAATTAGGACTTTGGTCTTCTGGTGCTTCAATCATTCATCTAGAAACTGGAGCTAATACTAGTTCCCGTTCGTCAGGGCTATTGGAAGGTTAAACTCATCACCTTGGGAGGTGCTCAAATACCATGGAGATGAGAGCTATATATAAAGCAACCTGGGGTGAGGTCCAAGGATGGATTTGAGTGTTGCAACACAAAGCATAACAGTATCTAAAATTTAGGTGCTTTGAAAATCAGTGGAACAATGTGTCCACCCACAATGCTACGTTAGGTGCTTAGGTGCTCTGTACAATGAATGGAGGTGGAGGGAAGAGATGCCTGAGAATGAAGTCCACAAAAGTCAGTGTGCTAGGTGGGAAGCTGCCTAAGCTAGCCAATGAAAGATGCCAATGGCCAGAATATGCTAAGGCATACTTGTCTGTTGGAGATAGGTGCCCCATTCCGATGCAGGGAAGTACCTGACTCTGCTTAGCAATCCACAAGTGAGACACACACCCCCCTCAGTCTGTAGTCAGGTGACTTAAGTGCCTATGCCATTCCTTTCAGGACTGAGTTAGTTATCCTGAACAAAATGGCTGCAGGACAAAGTGATGGTGGTGCCACCCACCTTATAACATTTAGCCCAGTGGTTAGAGTGAACTGGATTGAGAATAGTATCAGAGGGGTAGCCGTGTTAGTCTGGATCTGCAAAAGCGACAAAGAGTCTTGTAGCACCTTATAGACTAACAGATCTTAGGGATCATAAGCTTTCATGGGCGAAGACCCACTTCATCAGATGAATGTTGAAGTGGGTCTTAGCCCACGAAAGCTTATGATCCCTGAGATCTGTTAGTCTATAAGGTGTTACAAGACTCTTTGTCACTTTTGCTGATTCAGACTAACACAGCTACCCCTCTGATACTAGACACCATGCAAGGCACTGCATTTAGCCATATGGAATGGATTGAGAATGATGCTGTAGTCCAGTGGTTGGGAGAAGGAACCCAGGTCCAGTCCCCCTGCTTCAACCACTCTCTGTTATCCGCAGTACAACAGCTCCAACAGGAGTGACTGAGGTAGTCCCAACCTCAGGATATTCCAAAACTCAGTGGCTAGAGCACTATTCTCAGAGATGGGAGATCCCTCGTTAAATCCTGTCAGAGAGAATGGAATTAAACCCAAGTCTCCCACATCTCTGAGGAATTCTCTAACAACTATACTAAAATTTATAAGATGGACAGGGGACAGCACCACATCCTCCAAATGGAGTTTGAATGGTACCTGATCTGGAATGTGTCCTCTGAGGCCACCTACTGGATTAGACTTAAGTGACCAAGTGCAGTGGCTCACAGGTAGAACCTTTGGGTGCATAGAGAACTGTTACTCTAAACTGGGTCTCAGGCACCAAGGCCCCAGACTTAGGTGCCTAAGTTTGGGGTTTATCTATCTATGCACATTTAGGGATCCTACCCCATAGGTCTGCTTTTACTGGCACATTCTTCATTTTTCATAGCATAATTTGGTGTCCCAGGAACTTCTTTTGGGACACCCAAAATGTCCTTGTTTTTTATTACAGCAAACAAAACATTTGGGTATTGAATAGAATTTACTTGTCTTTCCCAGGAACAAACAAATCAGTAGAGCAACTGTTGACTAATGTTTGGAGCAAGGAGCAAATTTGAATAAGTGTGGACATTATAAAAAGATGTCACTAACATCTATTCGGTACTTTATTATCATTTAGAATGCCACAGGTTTTGCTAGGCTATAAACTTGCACTCGTATAATTACACTGATATAGCAACACAGACATAAACCTCTAATGGACGTACATTGTGTCAGTGTGACTTACCACGATAACCTTTTCTAAGTAAGGGGTAAATTGCAGCTGTTTAAGTTCTACCTTATACCACTGTTATGGATTTACAGTGGAGGCTTGCATGGGTGCAGATGTAGTAGCAGAGCTACACAGTGGTAACCACTCCCTCCAGTACAGGCAGAGACTAAGTGACTGGGAAGAAAACATCAATTGCAAGATATATGCACTGTGACAAAGCTCTAAGTTTGTACTTGTGGGTCCTGTGCTTCCTGGCAGATTTAGGGGCCTCAGAAACTCATCTAGGCCCCAGAGTGACCTCCCTTTCTCAGTATAATTGGCAAGAGTCACCACCTACTGAGTTACCTTCATCACAGGCCAGTATGGAAGGTGGAAAAAAGTGGGGAGCCTGGGACCGCCCTCTACTCCGGGCTCCAGCCGAGGGACCCTAATAGTATCAGCTAAGATGGCTGAACTTTTATCCACAAAACACAATACAATTCTCTGGGCTACTTCCCCGCAGCAGTCCCCGCTTCTTCAAACTCCACTTCACCCTTACCTCAGGGCCTCCTTCCTTCTGTATGATATGTTGTCCACCACTCGGTCTTACCAACAGCATAACTTCCTTCCACAGCTCCTGACACCCACAGCCCACCTGACTAACTGGGAGATTTTTATCTGGTGTCAGCCAGTCCCTGATTGGCTTCAGGTGTCCCAATTGGGCTAGCTGTTTCTACTCCTTTCTAGAAGGTTCCTGATTGTCCTGGAGTAGTCTTTGTTTGGCTATCCAGGGAACAGGGACCTGCACATCCTGAGGCTGATATACCTGCCTTCTAGCACTCTCCTATACCCTTCTGGTCTAACTCCGTCACAGCACACTGTTGGAAACTGACAGTATGAACACCACCAAACACCTTTTTAAATTGTATTTTTGTCACTCAACTATTCCATGATTCTAAAAATGACACCACAGAGTCCCTGACTTTTGATTTTTGAAAAATATTGTTACCTTTGTGCCACAGTTACAGGATATGTATTGTATGTGCCTTCATAATAAAGATGGAGCCTTAAGATTTCAACCACAGTCTTTTGAGAGCTGTAGAATGCATAGACTATCTACTATGTTTAATCTCCCCCTCACCACCTTTAATAATAGCCTGTCAATAGATTGAAAAGTTATTTTAAGAAAGTTTTAAAAGATTAGCACAGTTTCTAATGTTCTGGAAAATGATCTTATTATGCCACATCAGATATTTATAAAACAACCATAGCAAGAAAATAAAAGAATCTATGGGGTCAGCAACTACAACAAACAGATATTTGCTTTATAAGATTTGCTGTAGAAATGAAAAAGAAACACACAGAATAAAGGCATAAGCTTTATTTAAAGGCATACTAGAGATATATAGGATGATATAGATAATATGCTGCAGAGATCAACAAAATTCCGAATCAGATACATTTTGCATTAGGAAAAAAAAATTCAGGAAACACAGGTCAAGTCTCGGGGAGGGCAGAATCATGTCTTACATTTAAACTAGTAGAACAGTTTCATAATCTCATTTTTCATGATTGACTTTCAAGAGTCACCAAGTAGTACCCAGCCCTGTGGAATTTTTTCCTTCTCTTTTGGCGTTGTCCATTGGTGTTGTCCATTTGAAATAGTGGGACAGATTCTCTTGTCTGCCTTCCTCTTCTTGTGTTGCTTTAGATTGCATCTGATATGTTTACACTGCAATTAAAAACCAAAGGTTGGCCCATGCCAGTTTACTTAGGCTTAAGGGGCTGTTTAATTGTAATGTAGGCATTCAGTCTTGGGCTGCAGTCTGGGCTCTGGGATTTTCACACCTTACCTGAAAGTCTACAACTCAACTAAACAGCCCCATGAGCCTGAGTTGGCTAGCATGAGCCAGCTACAGGTGTCTAACTTCAGTGTAGACCTACCCCCAGTGTCCTGATGGAGATACCCCATGGTTGGGGAGATTCCCCTATATGCCTGGATCTGACACAGCCAGGAACAATTCATCCTTTCCCATAGTTCTCAGTCCAGAGGGTTAGGAGGAAGGATGATGGGCTTGGTTGCACTCTGGTTATTTTGAAGTGTCAGGCAGCCCATTAAGGCTTGTCTACTCTACAAAGTTAAGTGGATTTAATTTAAGTCAATATTTAGCCTCTACAGTAATTGTCAGTCAGGTGTGTCCACAATAAGGTCTTTGTGAGGGCTTAGGGGGAAGGAGTAGGGCAGGGCCAGGGCCTGGGGACCTGGAGGGAGCTGGCATCTGTGCTTGAAATAGCTCATGGGACCAAAACCATTATCACAGGGTGGAATGGAAATGTGGCTTTGACTTCCCATGATACATTTCCCTCCCTTCCTCCCTCCCCAACCCATTCTTTTCTGCTCCTGTTTTTCAAAAGTGTGGCTTAGCTGCACATATACCATAGCCTGAGAAGCACGGACTCCGCTCATCTGAGCATTCTTGTGAGCATTACAAATACCTCACACCTTATCCTGAAGTATTTCCAGAGGCAAGACAGGACCTGCTTTGAGGAACTTTATGATGTCATTCAAGGAGGCCTGCTGCAAGCCACAGAACGAAACAATTCTCGGTTGCTATTGGCAGGCGTGCAGCAGCGAAATGCAGAATGGAGCCATTTCTGGTCCCAGGGAACAAGCATTGACTTGTTGGATTGCATCATTATGCAGGTGCAAGATGATGAGTAGTGGCTGCAGAACTTTTGAATGCAGAAGGCCACATTCCATGAACTTTGCACAGAGCTTTCCCCAGCCCTGAGGCACAGCAACCACTAAAATGAAACCTGACAGTGGAGAAGTGAATAACAATCATTCTGTGGAAGTTTGCTCTGTATTCTGATACAACAGGAAAAGGAAATTCACAAGTTCAAGGGATTTTAAGTGGGGAGGGGCTGTTTCCATGTACCTGCCTGCTGGTCAACAGATTTGAAAATGATCTCCAGAGCAGTCACAGAGAAGCATTGTGGGAAACCTTCAGGAGGCCAATTCATTCTACTTGCACAATGCTGTGTCTACACTGCCTTTTTGTCAACTCATCAACATAGAATAAAGTGCTTGTGAAGGTGGAGTAATTAAGTCAACATAACAGATGTCTTAAGTCAAGGGACGGGACCTGGTAATGTAGACACATACATTGTTAGGGGACATAAGACATCTTTCATCAACCTAAGTTTGTAGTGTAGACCAGGCCTAAAGGGACCATTACTAACTTGCACAAGTAAGAGCAGCCTCTTGGTTGCTCTAACCTCTAGAGAACTGGGGGGAGATGCAAGATGCTGAGTGCAGAAGAGAATCAGGTCCAGTGTGGATAAAACATATATTGTTTTTATTGATTGCCTTATCCCACTGGTTGAAGATTACTTCATTGATTACATTATTGTTACCGCAGATCTTTATTATTTTTATTTATTTATTTACTTATTTTTGCTGTGTGCAATGTGCAATATTTTAGAGACTCAAAATACTGAGTTAATTAAACCTTCCCCATGAAAATTCATTTTTTCCCCAAGTGTATCTCTTTCTTTTTAATGAGAACCTTTGCATGTGTGTCTCATTTCTTCTTACATATAGGTGTATTTGTCATAGTCCTTGGACAGGCTACCCCTTTTGAGACCCTTTTAGCCCCACAAGGCAAACCCTTCAAGCAGCAGGCCTGCTCTCTCTTGGTGCGGGATCCTGCAATCTAACCACTCCCTGACTTGGTCTCCAGGTTACACCATGGGTGCCAACCATGTTATTTTGCAGACCTAACTGCACCCTACCAAAATTATTTTTGGAGCCTGTGATGAGGAATTGTTTAGTGATACAAAAGCAGTTTCTCCAAGACAAATTATTTATTTGCCTAAGTGGTATACCTAGCTGAGAGAAGTAGGTTTCAAAATAAGAGACCTGTACAACTACTGTCTTATCTGAACTTGGCATTTCCGTAATCCCAAAGTAGCTTTGGCTCAAGTGTGGTGTCCCCTGTTCTCTCTGGCACCAAGTTTACAGCTAGCTGGCTGCAGACTCTCTGGCTGTCAAGTCAGCCTGACTGTGTGTCAGCTTTGGTGCAGGCTGATCGTGTGACCCTTTGTCAGCCTCCAGCTAAGCTAACCCCTTCCCTTTCTGCTGGGGACACCTTTTTAACCCATTAGGGTCTTTTGATCCAGCCCTAGCCTTGGAAAGAGAAAAACTTGCTAATTTGGATCATGTCCACCAGATAGGTTTTTTCTCCACCTGATATTCTAGCCATTGCTCATGAGAGGCTGTCTTATCTGGGTCATTGTTTTACCCTTCCTGGGTTCTTTAATAATTCCTCTTTATAGCGTCTTCTGAGCTGATTATATGGATTCAGTCAGACAGCATCATAAAATTGAACAGGAAAACAAAGCCTATTCCTAATATTCCTAAATAATACAGACCCTTTTTCCAATTTTACACAATACTCATCATAAAAAAACATTTTATTTGTTACTTAATAAATAAATGGGAGATATTCTTGTGGAAGGGTGTTGCCACCATTTTTCAGACATTTTTCTTACAGAACCGTATCATATTCTTAGTCCATTAATTTTAGTCATTGTGCATTTTACAACAAATGTCACAACATTTCTAGGATAGCAGATATCATGAGTATTGTAAACGATAAAGAGATTAGAACCGGAAAGAACATTTTCTGTTAAAATCTTCATCGTCTTGTGTAGAAAGTAGTAAATTAGTGTTGACATTCATTGATGTTTATTTCACGAATAAACTCTTTAATTTGCCAGTAGGCCTGTCCTTCCCCCTCCCCCTCCTGTAGGCTATTTAAATCTGTCCTTGCATTTAAAATTAGATCTCAACTTTATTTCATACTTTAGGTATTACTTTTGAGTCAAAATCTGAGTGTTTGGTACCTTGACCAAGATTTCTAATGTATCTATATCACTAGCATATATAAGGGTATGTATATACTGCATCTTAAATTGTGATTCCCAGCTAGCTAACAATAGTAGTGTATGTGGGAGTAGTACATGCTGCTGCTGTATTCTAGCTGCCTGAATACGAACCTGGCCAGATCACCTCCATACACTTGGGAAACCAACCCAAGTCACCACCTGTTCTATTCCAGGCCACACTACTATTTTTAGTGTAATAGCTCAATCAGAGCTACTGCATGTCTGGCTATCCTCACAGGGAAGCGCGCTTCTAGCTGTAGTGTAGACATACCTTAGGTGTTATACTGCCAGTGCCTGGTTGTGCACTTAAGATCCGAGTTCTGGCTCCTCTTCAGGTGGGCACAAAGTACACCTGATTTTTTGTATACCTTTCTGCCCAGATTTAAAATGGATGGCAGTCTAAGTACCCTGTCTATCTCGTTTCCACCAGAAATCTTTTCTTAAAATTGCTTTAAACTGAAATTTTGAATCAGCTCTTAGCCTACTGTATCCTTAAATGTAGAATACAGAAATTCTGTGTGATTTTTAAACAGAGCAGAATTGGTGAAAATTGAAGTTTGAAGCATACAGGTAGCACTGTTTCTCTTTTCTGTCTGACCTGTACCCCTGATGATAAATCAGTAGTTTGTTGAGGCAGATCCTCAGCTGGTGTAAATTGCCATAGCTACATTAACTTAAATGACATAGCCACATTTTTTACTTCAATGAAGTTACGACAGCTTACATCAACTGATGACCTGCCCTGTTGACTCTAAAGAGTTAAAATGGCCAGGCTGTATGCATTTTTGGTCCTCTTGTCACTCATTAGGTTGATCCAGTTCAGCATGAAACACTAAAGGGATGGGTTTTGTGTACAAACTCCATTCTAAGCACAGGAAGAAGAGAGACGAGCTTACAGGCAATCAGGGTGATCACACCCCTGCACAACTGCAGGAATGACCAATCCCAGAAGAATGCACCCACCACTGTGACTAATAAAGGCCATGGTTACACTGGCACTTTATAGCGCTATAAAGCCCCCAGGAGCGCTATAACCTACTACCTGTCCACACTGGCAAGGCACGTAGAGCGCTCTAACCGCAGAGTTATAGCGCTTCGGGTAATCCACCTCCGCACGGGGAATAAGGGCTGTAGCGCTCCCACTCAGTCATGTGATTGAAAGCTATCTGTGTGACTTTAAAAGTGACCAGGTATTGCCCACAGGCGGAAACCTGTAGAGATAAAATCAGCAACTGAACTCACATGAATACTTTCATTCAATACCCTAGTTAAATCAGATTGTGTGTTGTTTTGTGGCACTCAGGAGTAAACAGGTTCACTGTTGTTGTTACAGTGCAATATTGCTCTATATTCTAATCTTAATATGAAAGCTTCCTGCCGTATCCTCTATAAACCAGTAATATCTGAATGAAAGTATATGGGAATTATTCTATGCAATCAAGAGACCAACCTTTTTAAATTTGGTAGGTAGTCCCAGTCAAGATAAATTACCTTCTGGGAGGGATGGGATTGTGATTCAAAAAAATATGTGGTTGTGCTGTATCATTCTATTGTATTGCTTTCTTGATTGGCAAGTCTAAATACTGAAACTGCATATTTAAAACGTTCTTTGAATTCAAACAGGCAGAAAGTCTCTAATGAGGGGGAAAAGGAAACTATTTCAAGAAGTACAGATTACTGTATAGTGACTGATGGTTGTAATCAGATCTGGGCAAACTCTTTGCAGTGAATTTATTTGATATTTCAGACCTTTTTCTGCCTATGGAATTATTAATAAACATAATTTAATTATTATAAATGTGCTTATTTGAAAATGAATTCTGTAAGTAAATATATTTCATACTGCGGGTTCATGAAATATTTGTTCCACAAGTTTCTATTTGTAGCTCTTGGTGTCTCCTGTCTCTTTCTTATTAAATTCATTTTCTGTTAGGACTAAAACTTTTCTATCATTTAAAAAAAATGAAAAGCGAAGAGATTTCAAGGGGGCTTATAAATACATATTTGCACAAATGCTTGAGACTTTCTTATGACCATTTTTTCCTGTTTTTAAACAGTAGTATGAACATTCACTGAAACAAACACAATGAACATATACTTTTGAAACAGATCCATAAGCCTGCTGTACTGATTGACACCAGTTGAGGACCTGATCCATATTAAATATGTGAATAAATTTGTCATGTTCAACCAATTCTGTCTTTAAGGGTTTTTTTTTTCGACTTATTTCATAGTGTAACAGTGTTTTTAAAAATTCACTGTACTACTAGACTGCACACAGTTTGCTGGCATATTGAATGGCTCAGGAAATTCTCAGAACAATATTGGAGCCTTCCAGATCCAGATGGCCAGTTTTAAAATGGCCACAAAAGTATTTTCTATTGTATTTTCAGTGGCCAGCTGGCATAATTTAAGACCACTTCTCAGGTGACTCTAAACTAGGAGAATGTTAAGGCCACTGTGTCAGGGAGCAAATAATCTGGACCATAGTTTCCAGGGACATCTGTCTGGTATCTTTACACACGCTAAATTAATTTTAACAATAATAAAAATATCAAAGTAGGAAATACCACAGGGAAAGAATTAACATGCAATCATGTAATGGTATTAAACTGCTGCTCTCCTTGCAGCAGTAACTAGGATGTTAGCCTTAGGACAAGTGTGACATAATTAAAGTGATATTTCACTTTCATATTTGTGTTTGCAGTGCGCAATTTGTAAATTAATGTCAGGTGAGCTTTTTCAAACTGTAAGTCTTGGTGAGTTGTACAAAATTTCACATATGAGTTTTTTTGGTTCAGCAATAACTGTTTTAGGAAGATAAGCCTAGAAGATGTATACAAGTCTCTTTTTAAACAATTCTCTAACTCTCCCGAGGATTGATGGCTTTCAAGACTATTTGTTTTAAGGTCCTTGAGTTCATAGATATGATATTGTGTATTGAGAAGCCATGGAAGCAGACAGTGAGAGATACTAGCAGTGCCAAATAGTATCTGGATTATTTATTACACCAGTAATGAGCCTCCTTCAATTCCACATAAGTGTATTAAACATCTTTTTATGTAATGTGCTTAAACCCAATTCTTGCTCCCACAGTCAGATTAAAAGAATCATTCTGAAATGGGTGTAATGCTGTTGAAAACCATATTTAATTCCAGACCAGACCAATCTATATATATTTTTTAAGTTCTTTACTAATTTTGAACAAAACAAATTTAATTAAATTGGAAAAATGTCTATGAGGCTGATCCTGATCTTGATTTTAGTAAAGCTATTCCGTATTTACATACCAGAGATCAGAATAGGACTCTTGTCTACATATTTCAGAATTAACAGTGTCTGTCTGGTAATCCATTGCCAATTGATTGAAAAAAGTTCTCCAACTGAATATCCAATGTTGTCGTTTTCTAAAATCTTCCTGTTTGATAGTCACCTACATCTCTGTCTTCCTAATGAATTCATCTACTGGTAAACTGATGTACCAGTTTACAAACTTATGCATGCACAAGATTGCTGATGTTGTTCTATAGGATTTTAATTTTTTTTGTTGTATAGGTTGATAAGCAACCATCATTTGTTCTATTGCGCTTGCACCATGTCTCTAAAATATGAAGAACACTATGGCACATAGAGATCATGTTTTATAAGGGTTTTATGATATGTCAGGTTAAATGACTTTCAGTGTGGAGTTTTGTGTTGAAGTTTCTATTTCCAAATGTAAAGACTGGATACTTATTGTGCTATGGATTTGCTTGACTAAAAGTATAGAGTTCATCCTATTGTGCTTGATCTAGTTATTTAAAATATATTTTAAATCTTATTACCCTCTTTGTTTTATAGCAAGTTCAACCTCCTGACCTAAAGACACTATTGATTGAGTAATATGGAAAAGTCCTCATGCATTTCTGCAGGCTGTCTTTCTATTGTCACTGTAATTTTACACAATGTGTCCAGGACTGTTAATGTTGATTTATGCCATATACATATTTGTGTTCTGTTTTGAGTTTAATTTTGCAATAGCTTGCTTTTAATATTTTCCTCTACAAATATTAAACTACCATGGTGTACTTAGTATCTAGAGAATGCTGTTGCAATGTTAATTACAATACATGTAAGAGGTTTTTCCTTTAGCTATATACTTTTCTTCCAAAAGAATTACAAAGCAAGTTACTGGTCTTGCCTCATCCATGACTAAATTTCAGCCACTACTGGAGTAGATGTTGGCACTCTAATAGTTGTGTAATAACATATATAAACAGTTTAGAACTAAAAGTAAGAACATTATATCCAGTATTTTGAATCTCCACTCTCACCCTTGTGCCAATTTTGCTTTGGTTTATTTTTGTTTTAAATAATACATTTGGAAATGTTAAAGCTCTAAATTCATGACCTTTGTACCCGAAAGTATACCATCACTACGACAGTGAAAATAATGTTCTAAAATGAATGATTGTTGATTAATCTCCCCTTCTGCATTTTGACGTTTGATTCATCAGTGTTTTTCACTTGCAATGTTTTTACTATGTTGAAGGTTTCCATAGTATATTGTATCTTTCATGATACTGAATTGTTGCTGGAGGAATAAATAGACAAGATGTTTTGAATTTATATTTTGAGATCACTTTAATGATTTTCATCAGATAGCATTTTTATTAAGCAATAGGAATAGACTTTATAATGTTCCACTTGAAATCCAAGTCCTACAAAAATTAGTACGTGTATTTGGATTTTTTCCCTTCTCATTAGATAACTAAAGAGATCTTGTGGAAAATTAAAACTGATAACTGGACCTTGGAAAATGTGAGAACAGAGAAGCTTTTAGAAGAGAATTAGATCTGTTTTGTGTGAGGCAAATTCAATTGACAGAATTTTCAAAAGTTCTTTAGAATCTAAATGAGCCTCCCTTTTGATTTTTACATGCCACTGGGCAACTTCTTATGTAAATGGGCCTTCCACACTGTCTTATAATACTTAACTTACATGTTCCCAGTATCCTGAAGAACTGCCTTGCAGCAGGCCATGGCTCTAGTCTCTCCTGGCTCAAGACTTCTTTTTTAGGGTATTTTTATCACTTCTCCATCCCATAATGCCATCCCTCTCTTAGCAATATTGTTTCCCCATAGCATTCATCTACTTCCTCTTACCCCATGTCACAGAGTCCCTGGGGCGATGCTCTGGACCTGCTCCTTAAGAAGCCAGTCAGGACTCTGGGGAAGCTTCTTCTCTGTAAATAGCCTGTCTCCAAGGCTAGGAGCTTCACAGCATACAGCTTCCACCTTCCTGGTCTGACCTCAGAGCATTCAGCACCTTCTGCCCCTCTGTGCGCTTCCCTCAGCGAGCCCAGCCAGGCAGGGTCCTGGGGAAGCCTCTGGGTCTGCACCCCAACTCCACTGTCAGATGTGACTCTCAGCCAGCCAGTAAAACAGAGGTTTATTAGTCGACAGGAACATGATCTAACACAGAGCTTGTAGATAGAGTGAACCGGACCCCTCAGCCGGATCCATTTCGGGGGTCCAGGGAGGCCAGACCCTATCTGGGCCTCCCTGCCCTTCCTTAGCCAGCTGCAGACTGAAAATCCCTCCCCAGCTCCTCCTCTGCTTCCTTTGTCTCCTTCCCAGGCAGGAGGTCAGGTGACTTCTTCCCCCCCACCACACCTGGAGTCAAGTTACAGCTTCAGGTATGGACACCTTCACACAATAGTCAGAGGAGCCATTGAGAGCATTTTTATTCCATCACACCCCACAACACCCTAAACCTCTGCCCTCATTTCTAGGACAGCAAATTTACCTTAGCACACATTCCTAAATTAGCAATGTTTATGAGCAAAAGAGTAGGATAGTTTAATACTTATCTCAGGTCAGTATCTCTGTGAAATATTTACCTTACTGAAAATATAAAAAGAAAGGAGGGTTCCATAAGTGTATCATCAGGACAAGAATAAGTAAATGGATCTCATATAACAGATCTTTCTGCACAGAAACACAGTTCTTACCATTTCTCGTCCATATAAAAATCAGCCCAGATTTTCAGCGAGGGCAGATTTCTAACATTTTCTTAAATCCCATGGGAAAATGGTACACACAAACCTGGGTACTTACCACTGTATTTATAGTTTTTGAAAATCCATGCATGTGACTATATTGGCGACTCTAAAAAGAAATACCATATTTTCAGGTTGTGTGTGATTACAGAAAATCATACAGCTTTTGTCATTTGTGATGGGATGTCAACCCCACACAGGACTGACAAGAGTTCAAGTGGCCTGACAGGCCAATTAATTGCCCATGCTGTACCTGGAGGAGGAGCCAGGGAGCAAAGAACTAAGTGATTGTCATCAGTCCCCACCTGTGCAGGAACAGACATGGACTATTAAGCTGGTAGAGGGCTACAGACTGGAGCTGCTGCTGAGAAAAGTCAGTCTGCTGGGGAAAAAGGAAGAAATGCTTGGGGACTTCTGCTGAGAAAAGGCAGTCTCTCACTGGGAATGGGGAGGAGGGGGTTGGAGGGGGGAAAGCTACGGGAAGGCAGGCAGCAGTCATTGCCTGGGAAGAGGGAGGGGGATTCTTGGAGCTGGTATGGCCAGAGAGAGAGCTGGGGAACCAGGAAGTAGTCCAGGGAAGGAATAGTGAGGACAGAGAGAGGAAGCCCAAACTGTTGAGCTGAGGGTCCCTGGACTGTAACCTGGAGTAGAAAGTGGCTCCTTGCATTCTGTGCAACTACCGAGGGAATGGCATCAGGGCCATGAATGGGAAGACTTCTGGGGTTCAGTTCATCAGCAGTCCCAGGAAGTGGGAACACTTAGTATCCTAACTGGAGGGCTGAGTCACAAAAAGGACATTTGGGTCCTGGAGCAAGAAGAGTCAGAGTCATCATGTGCAAACTGCGGGGGGGTGGGGGGATCATCTTTGAGAGGTGCTTCCCAGAAGGAGGTGCTACAGCAGCAGCGAGTGGAGAACACTGTGACATCACTCATCACTTGTCTTGCTGGACATGTTTAAATCACAAAACTTGAAACCATCACTTGCAGCATTAATCATATTAGAACTGCCTACTAGAGTATGGTAATATACTACACCTATAAAATATACACCAAGAATGTGTTGTGCAATTAAATGTGACCTTTACTGAACATCCTCAACATCTATTAATGCAAAAATACTTCACAGAGAAGCAGGTCTTAAAAATAGGTATTTAGGATGATTCATTTAAGGAATCCTTCATATTCTTTTCAGCAGCATCCTGATATTGCAATTTACCATTAGTTGAATGAGAAATCAATCTTCTGAACACTTCTTCAGTGCTCAGTGATTGTACCCATTCTCCATATGCTAAAAATCTCAATCATTTTTTTTCTTTTTCTCCTAAGCAGTCTTGCATTCTTTGTAACCATTTTCACATGTAGTCAGCTTTAATGAAATTGTGATATACAGTTTGATCTGAATATGTTCAGGTTGGAGCTTAAATCTCTCCTACTAAGCAGTTTTGCCATAGAAGATGTTCTGCATTGTGTTTCTTAGGGTTAGATTCTCATTTCATTTCAATGAAGGGGCAAATCAGGGAGCCAGCGGTGGTTTCCTGTCCCCGTACTGTTTTGACCTGAGCACAAAAGTCAGAAGTACTGAGAAACGCTTATTTATCAGAGGATGTTGAAGGCCAAGACTCTACCTTGTGTGTGGTTTTTTCTAAAACCCTAGATAAGTTCATGGAGGATAGGTCCATCAATGGCTATTAGCAAAGATGGGCAGGAGTTGTATCCCTAGCCTCTGTTTGCCAGAAGCTGGGAATGGGCAATGGGATGGATCACTTGATTGTGTTCTGTTCATTCACTGTGGGGCACCTGGCATTGGCCACTGTCAGAAGGAAGGATAGTAGACTATATGGACTTTTTGTCTGAACCAGTATGGCAGCTCTTATGTACTTATTTACACTGTGTGTAAGGTGTCTCTGACTTGACGTGAGTTGGGTGTAACATAACTCAACACCTTCCTTACACCCAGATGGCTCTCACCACACCCCTTCCTTCCTTATGTTAGCAGTAGGCAGGATGGCTGGATGACACAGCAATTGGCTTTAGCAGCACACAGTGGACTTAGTGGACTGGAGAATACAGTCCCAAAAGTCTAAATCAGGGTTTGTCCACCATGCACTGGTGGACCATGATGTGCAATTTTTGTTGGGGAAGAGTTCATTGAGATAAATATCTTTATCCATTATGGATAAAATTATGGGTCATGTAGCTGATGAGTAGTTCAAATTAAGACTGGAAGTGAACAGGATCATAACATAGAATGATGGAGGGAAAAATGTTGTGGATAATACCATTTTAGAGGATTGCAATTTTCAGTTTTTCCACTTATGAGCTACTAGACCTCCAGGATTAGATATTGGAACACCAGTGACATGGGTTCTGACCCGCTGAATAACCTTTAGCAAGTCCCTTCCTTCTGCCTCCATTTCCTAATCTGTAAAATGAGGATAATTATATTGACCTCCTTCGTAAAATTCTTTGAGATATAAGGATGAAGAGAGCAATATAAAAGCTAGGCATCTCATCAGGCTCTGAAAGATCATTGTCATTCCCATTTATCTTTGTATGTATTATAAAAAGTGCTTGCAAATTCCTAGTAGAGGAGTATGGAAGGCAAGGAAGTATTTGCATGAGGATTCCTCCTTTATTGTCACTGGTGACCAGAATTGTTTCTAATTTTCAGGCTTTCATAAATATCTGTTATGAAACTAGGATTTATTGACTTGTTGGCCTGATATAGAACTAAAGTCTGAAAAATGTTTGTAACTGATGTTACATCTTATCATATTTACTGGAAATAGTGTTGGCACTTTCCAAATTTACTAATTCACAAAACAAAACATTAGTTATTCAATTGTTTTTGTTTTAGAGTTAATTGGAATGGACATTAACAACATTACCCCGCTCTGTATAAAGACACCTACAGATCTACATTTTGTATTTCTGTCTTTGTAACATCCATTTGTTACATTTCAAAGAGCAGAGAATGGCAAGATTTTAGGGAAGGGAAGACAGGAAAAGTAGCTGCTAATCCAACTTGTTGTACTTTATAAAAATGAGTGGGAGGGAAAAAATAAAATTAAATCCATAGATCAGGTGGAGCTAATTGAGCAGGACTGCAAAAAGGAAGTCCATGGTGGAGGAATTAAATTAGCATACAACAATACAATTGTAATCACCAGAAAATATTTTTTTTCCACCAAATCTGCTTTCTTGTACTACTTCAATATATTTGCAGGCAATTTTTTCTTCCTTTATTGGAAAATCTGAACTGTGTTTACTGAGAGTAGGGATGAACTAACCAGGTCAAAGGAGATTTTAGATCACTTCAGAGCTGACAAATCAGCAGTCATAGAACACAGCTAACCACCAACCTTTGTCATTAGTTGTATATATCTGAAGCCAACATACCCACAAGTAGCTTAAATGTTTTTAGGATAGCGGTTAGTGGGTTGAGCAGGTCATGTGTTCTAGAGATCTCCTAGAGATATCTTGAGCATAACACACACTTGGTTTTGTTACTTTCTTAAAGTATAATTAGTGATGTTTTTGTAATTGTTGCATCTGCTTCATTTATGACTACTGTACTGCATTTAAAGCTTTCTGTTCTGTGTGCTATCTTGGTAAAATAAATACCTTCTTGTTCATCAAATCAATACTATACAGCTTCTGAATGTGCCTCAGTAAATCCTTGGAATACCTTTTTCTGGCTAGCTTGATCTCTCTTGGGATGTCTGTCATGTATCCTTACAAACAGCATGTTCTGCTCAGTGGAGCTGTACTTTAATTAAAAATCAACATGGATTCTCTACATATTAGGTCTTTCCAGTTGGTAATTGTCTTTCACAGTTATACATGACCCACACACAGTTGAACAAGAGAAACTTGGCAAGCATTTTGTGACTTCTGTAGTGCCTTCAGGTTTCACAACCACGTCAAAATCACAATTTCATGATCTGCATAGACAATCACCCTAAGAGATTTTATTGTTGTGCCACATTTATCAGATCCAGACTATCACTGCCAATGAGTGAATATGCTTATAAATATTGATATTTCCAAGAAGATGCTTTGTGAGGTTGGCGATGAGTGATGTTTTTTATGATCCAGAGACTTATTGAAGAATATAAGTTCACTGTTTTATCATGCCAGTTCCATTGTGATCCATTACTCCATGCCAACTGTCAACTACCAAAGCAACACATTGAAGTTATCTGTGCTGAACAGTGTTTCTGCCACAGAAGTTACACCACTGCCATAATCAGGGTTGTTGAAGTCTTCCCCCGCTCCCCTCCCCCTGCCATGGGTATGTTGGGGGCATACTGCAGCCATTCATGCCATAATATTGGGTTTGCTCCAGTAAAATTATCATGAAAGCAAGGGATAGTAATGCCTGTTCAAGTTGTCTAACTTTATAAACTGAAAATTCTGTGGTGGTGGTAAGATTCTTCAGTATGCTCTCCATATCTGGAGATAACTTACCCAGCTGTATCTTCTTTGATTCCATTTCACTGCTAATGTCCTTCTACAATGGTCACACCATATAACATGCAGAGCCTTCACTCAGTGGCATTTATAGCTTAGGAAATCAATATCATTGCATTACATGTTTGTATTTTCTTCTGCATAGAAGTTATTATGGTCATACTTGAAAACTTGCCAGTTAACTTTGATAATGTGTTAGATGAGGAAATACTGAATATCCTGATGTGAACGTATGTTGTTGCTATCTATCAAAACTAACACTCTTTTTAAGGGTGACTACTGTACCTTTCAGATATTGCTCCACTTAATAAAATCAGACCATATTAGATACTTTTAAAGGGTGGTAGAGAGATTGAAAAATGCATTTATCAATCTAGGGTCAGAGAATGTAAGGATTAATAGTGAGATCTGTTCAGTGAGAGTAGGAATATATGTTGACAAATTCCAGCAGGATGAAATATACATTCAATACACTGCATGATGCATGTGTGTTAAGTACTAACAAGTCTTGGAGTTCTGCTCGGTCATATGTTAATGATTATATGGTAGATCAGAAAGTGTTTGTATTTTTAAATCAAGGATTAAAAGTGTTAGCCACAGGAATGCTTTAGATTTAAATGGAACCACTATCTCCAGAATATCTCTACATGCTCTTGAAGGAGGTAACTCTCTTAATAGAAACTAATCAGGGTATGACTTTATTGCAGAAAAAGACCAGCTTTTCCTATCTGAGTAATTAGACATTCACATCTGTGTTTGCAATATATTAAAAATTATTTTGGTGAAAATTCTGTTTTTGCTGAGTGTTTTATATTCAGAATGGAAAAAAATGTTTTGGTTTTCTTGCATGCAGTCTTCAGATTATAAACAAGTTCTGTATTCAATATGAACTACTATAACCACATCTTTGCTGATATCAAAGATTGAATAGGGACCTTCAAAGCTGCAAGCATAAGCTTGAGCTAAGGAAGCAGGTTCTTTGAAAGCTGTAGCAAACCAATATCTTCTATGGATTGGGCACCGAAGAGACTATGCAACATGTACATTAATGAGTTACACTACTATAAGTTATAAAAAGGCTTAAGATCATCTGTTTAGCTCTATCTGGTTCAGTCTCCTAGACTAAAAGGACACAAGGGAAGAACAACATTATGCTAATTTCTAAGAACTTTTGTTTTAAAAAAAAACTGAAGCAAAGTTAGAGAAGCAATTCTGTAGTGGACATATTTGACAAATACCTTATTTATTTTTCTTCAGGGTTATTTAATTATGACTAGAGATGGGTGTCAGTTAGAAAAGGGGGAAACACAATCGTAAGTGAAATCACTAAAGTCATAGCTTACTAAATGAAGCTAAGACTCCAGAGCTAACATAGGTGTTCAGAAGTGATACCCATGTCTGTAAAATTAGGCAACTATGATTTACACAAAAATATGGGGAGATGAGAATTGACTGCATTTTTTGTATATAACTGGGTGGCAAAAATAGCAGATTCCAGGTTTTTTAAATAGATTCCACATAAAATGAATGGAAATCCTGGACCTGGAAGATGCATACTATTTAAACTGTCACATTTAAATGATAAAGATAACATTCTGAAAGCAACATGAGAACCCAGAGAGAGAATATAAATCCCCAAAAATCTTTTTTTGTATTCCAGATTTGTCTCATCAGACCACTGAAGAACTTCTTTCAGAAAAAAGTACTGCAGTCAAAAGTAGTCTTATCTCCTGTAAAGCAAAAAATGATTTATTTATGGCTGGGGAGAGAACTGCTGTAATTACTGTAGATTGCAATCTAAAGCCAAGAAGTCTTGGAATTGGATACAAGATAATTTTACTGAAAACTATTGCTTGTTACTTGATTATTAAATGGAATATTGAGCTGCAAAGCATCAAAAAATGGTAGGGAGGAGCATAACTTCATTACTTAAGATTTATCTTTTTCTCCCCTTAAACCTTTGGAGATTAACCAAAATCACGCTGGTTTACTAACTCCTTTTTACTCCAATCTTAGGAGAGCAGATGAGTATCTTGTCACATGAGAGCCAGCAGACTCAGGCTTTGTTGGACTAGGGTGACCAGATGTTCCACTTTTATAGGGACACTCCCAAAATTTGGGACTTATCTTATATAGGTGCCTATTAATACTCACCCCATGTCCCAAATTTTTGCATGTGCTGTCTGGTCACTCCATGTTGGACCTATGTATGAGATTGACCAAGTTGAGGATGCACTGGCAGCAGCCCTGTCTCATTTCAATGAGAGCACTACAGGCCTGCTACACTGGGTACAAGATCTTTGTCCCTTATACAGGGACACTAGAACTCTGCATGATGTTCCCACTTCTAAGAACAACTGATGCAGGCTGATCTTGTTGGTCATTGGAAAGATCTTTGCTCATGTTGTGCTTGGTAGGAGGCAGCAGCTCCTTAACAGACATTACTGTATGCAGCAATCCAGTTTCGTTGCTGGGTGGTTTAGAATAGACACCATACAGTGGATTCCGGTTAATCGGGCCACCGGTTAATTGGGGCAGCCGCTTAATTGGGACACACCGCAAAGAACGGAAACAAAGCGTCCCTTTTTATTTACTTCAGTTAATTGGGGCAGCTGTTTAGTTGGGCCAAATTGTTCCAGTCCCAATGTGTCCCAATTAACTGAAATCCACCGTACTTTCCATCCAACTTGTTGGCCGAACTACACTGATGATTTAACCATCCACTTCATATGCTATCTATTGACATCAAAGCAGCTTTTGATTTGGATAACCGTTCAGTGCCTTGGCTTGAACTGAAAGAAGTTGATGTCCCACATGTTCTGCTAAATCAAATGCCCAGTACTGGTGACCGTGCATACTGATTCACAGCTTTTCACCCCCTCTCTATGCAACATCATAAAATCCTAGAACTGAAAGGGACCTCAGAGTCCTCTAGTCCAGACCCCTGTACTCATGGCAGGACTAAGTCTTATCTAGACCATTCCTGACAAGTGTATGTATAAACCTGCTCTTAAAAATCCCCAAGGATGGAGATTCCACAACCTGCCTAGGCAATTTATTCCAGCGCTTAACCACCCTGATAGGAAGTTTTCCTAATGTTCAACCTAAACCTCCCTTTAGCACACAACTATTAAAGAAGCTAATGGAATTTTTATGTAACAGTACACCGTGAAACCCACATCCAAAGCTACACCGGTCAATTGATGGCAGTAGCTTAGTGTCTCACTATGTCATGCTGCTTCTAAATGCAGTAGTTTTATTTCCAGCAAATGTATGCATTTCATTATTAAATGGGCGCAATGATGTGGTTCATTATTTCAGATAAACAACATGGGGACGTTCAGCTATTAACTGGATCACAGCACTGCATACAGTGGATTTTCCATGCTCTAGAATTAAATGGTCCACTTTATTATTAGATTTTTGTACTTTCAAGTTAAACTGAGGAAGACGTAAATTTTCATTTACTAAATAAACTTAAGATAAAGTGATTTTTTAAATTTATTTTGCTTGCTGGTGTTACTGCTGTAAACATATTTTTATTTGTATGAGGGTTGCATATTCAGAGCTGAACCTGAGAAGAATCTTTTTTTGGCCTCTCCTCAAATTCCCGTAGCCTAGAAACATAAATTTCTCCTATCAGATAAGTTTGCAACTCAGAGCAAAAGAGAGGAAGGAATAAAAAGTTTTGATAAGAATGAACTGTATCTCTATCCTGCTTGTATTTTGAGGGGCAAGGACTTCCAAGCATAGCAGGAAGGAGGGATAGGTCAGTGCTTTGAGCATTGGCCTGCTAAACGCAGCATTGTGAGTTTAATCCTTGAGGGGACAATTTAGGGACCTAGGGCAAAAATCTGTTGGATGATTTAATTGGGAATTGGTCCTGGTCTGAGCAGGGGGTTAGACTTAGTGATCTCCTGAGGTCCCCTCCAACCCTGATACTCCATGATGAGCAAAAGTTCTGCAGTGTTAAGTTTAGTTTGTGCCTAAGGGACATAGTGTTTGCTTAGTATGGAAGCGTCTATTATCTTTTAAACTTAAGATTGGAACTCATTTGTATGTTTACCTGCTTTAACCTTCTTATGACAATCTGGATCATGAGATTGTTGTATCTCCTTTTTCTCTCTGAATCAGGGTACCATCCTCACTGCTCTGCTAATGCCAAGTAACCCCTTTAGGCTTTGTTCTCATCTACTATTAGCATGTGAAGGTATACCCAAAGTTACATGCAGGCCCCCATATCCTCTTATGAACTATATGGAGTCATCAGCAAATCGCCCCACTGCAGAAATGTACGGTCTTACACTGCTCAAGACCTTCTCTTGAACCATGCAAGCTCACTAATTAGTTCACCACTTTGTCAAAGGATAATGGACATGCACTAGCTTTTGTAATTTGAGTAGATTCCCAAGGACTTTTATCTTTACCAGTGAGTTTCTCTAAACATTAAATTTAGTTGAACTACACAAAGATTTTAAGTGATTATAAGTGTTATGCATACAGGTCAGTGTGGGTTATGTAAGAAATAAAAGGTAAAATTAAGGACTAAATCCTGGACTTTATCAGACTATTCAAGATTTGAACCAAGGAGGCAGAATTCATTTCAGAATTCATACTTTCTGCCCACATCAAGGGAGCTTCTTTTGTTTTCCAAACAATTTTGTTTCCAGGTGTTGAGCTGGGGGAGGAAAGAGGGCAAGATATGATATTGCCCCTCATTTTATACTCTTCCCAGTGCTGGAAAGATGTCAGAGGTTAGATACCCCCCACTTCTGTCTCAGGAAGGGCACCATCAACACGTGGCTGGCTAGTCCTGATGTAAATCTGTCTCCAGGGTGATTTTTATTCCTTTATTGGGACTGAAAGGCTAGCTGTGGGCATCTCCCAGAATCACAGCATATTTCACTAATATATATATATATTAGCAAATTTCATTTGCATACAATCATAATGCATGCAATTCAACAGGATAGTAATGTTCAACAGATTACGATTTGATTATATAGGAAAAGGAAACAAGTGTGACACTGTACCTCAATCTTTAGATAGTCTATTATAGGATTGGGTAAAAGAGTTGTCTTTGGGAGATCTAGGATGCAATTTGGTGGTAATTGACTGTTCCTTTGAGATTGGGAGTAATCTGAACATTGTTGTGATTCCTGGTGTAAGGGACCATCTATCAGAAATGCAAGGTTGCATAGATGACACAACAGATTGGAGTATCCAAAGGAACAGTCTGTGATGCTATGTTCGGTTGTTACAGTGCCTGAGTTTCAACCTGATCTTGGTTGAAGTCAAAGTACAATACTCGGAGCTAATTTCAGTTTTGTGTTCTGTACTGAGATTGGTAATCAAACTCTGGAGCCACTGCAGGACAGTATGATCCACATTATTTTTAACTATTTATTTTGTGTTTATATTATAGAAAGTCATCCAAAAATGACACCATAAACATCTTGAAACTTTCAAAGATGTTTTCTAGGAGTATTAATCTATTTTCACTTTCTCGTATTTAATCCCCAGTTATAGCTTTTTGTACATCTGCATTTTAAAATTATTAATGAATATCCTAAAATTAATTCTATAAAGACTTCGTGGCACTTAATTTAATAACAGGTAGACTTTACTTAAAAATCCAAATGCAATTAATCATTACTATGATAGAATATTCAATGTTTTATGATGTTAAGACATTTCATAGTAAGGCAGAATGATCTCTACATTTTATGGAGATTTATCGTCCTCATTTAGGAAGAATATGCACAGTATTTTTTACCTGATTCAACTAAACTAGCTGAATGATCCTGAAACTTAGGTTAATTAAGTTATAACTGATTTTCTACTGGCATATGGTTTCTGTGCAATTGTGAAAATAGGTGTAGTGTCAGCAATTTTTGTGTGTGTGATTAAAATGACTTTCTCTAAATGAAGATAAACTAGTCCTCACAAACAAATTACAAGTATTTTTATGTCCTCCTTTGCAGAAGGACTCGAATAAATGAAGCTAGTGGCTTGCTATGCAAATCACAACCAAGTTCTTGCAATTAAAAAGGGTCCGAGCTACCCTTTTGAAACTGACTGATTTCTTCCAGCATGAAAAAAGAACAATGAATCTTTTGATAAAAAATGGGCAAGCAAATTTGAACTTGCAGCTATCGAACGTGTTTGAGTATATTCATAAGCTAGTTGTCTCTGATTTATAAGTGAATTTTGAAAGTTTTCCTTCATTTTGGCCTCTGAATTAGGTTGTGCTTGAACTTTCAGGAGGTGACCTAGTTTAACATTTTTAAATGCTTATGATTTTGCAATCTTCTCAGAATGCCTGAGTGTGTGTGGAAGCAATTCATTCATGATGGTGGAAGCCATTTGTTTTTCCCCAAAAAGTAAACACAAAGCTCTCTGTAAAATATGATTGTTACTCTTTAAAGTATTGAGAAATCTACTTTTCTATCAGTGCAGTCCTGAAAAAGCTTAATGAAATGCTATAACTTCGCTCACATAAGTAGTCCCTCAACTTATACCCTGGAGAACCTGTATATTTTGAATATTCATAAGGAAGAGAAAACAGAGAAAAGGGGGGAAACCCAAAAAAGACAATAAGCATCATCTTCTGAAGTACAATCATAGAACTGTAAGAATGGAAAGGACCTCAAGAGGTGATCTAGTTCTCACCCCAACACTCATGGGAGAACTAAGTATTGTCTAGACCAGGGGTTGGCAACCCCTGGCACGCGTGCCAAAGCTGGCATGGGAGCTGATTTTGACTGGCACACCAAGGTCCCTGCACAGGACAGGCAGCCGCAGCGCAGCCAGAACCGGCAGCCAGCCGGAACACAGAGCCTGCCGGTGCTGTGACACTCCCAGCTCACATGTCTGGGATTTCCTCCTCTCTCCTCTCCCCCATGCAGAGTGAGGCGGCGGCTGATTGGACGGGTGGATCTGAGCTGCTAGCAGCCCCTGTTCCTCCCTCCTCCCCCTGCAGAGCAGCAAGGCAAGTGTTGAGTGAACCTGTAGGCATCGGGTCTCCCTCAGCATGGTAAGGGAAGCTTGGATTTGTATGCCACACATGCTAGCCCAGGCATGGGGGCGGAGCAAAGGATAGCTCTCTCACAAAGCCCTACAAGGCAGCAGGAATATTCTTTGGCAGCAAGTGACCGCCCCGCTCCCTGCGGGGGGAGAAAGGACACAGGCATGCCTGTATTTCCCTGCAAACTGAGCTTCCCTTGGGTCTGCTCCCTCCTCATCCCTATGCTTCAGAGCCTTGTTGCAGGGGAAGGAGGTGTGTTGAGGTGGGGGTTGCACCCCCAGTTACACCCCGCCCCAGACCCGGCATCCCAGCCCAACAAAGGCATCTACCTACTTGGGGAGGAGGCTGTGATCCAGTACCAGGCTCAGAGCTTCGGGGGGGGGGGGGAGGGGCAGACACTGAACAGCTTCCTTTTCGTTATCTTCCCCCCCACACACACACAAGGGCAAAGATCACACTAAACTGATAAGATCTGCTTTTTTATTTTATTTTAAATGAAACTTGTTAAATATTTTAAAAACCTAATTTACTTTAAATACAGCAATAGTTTATTTGTATAATAAAGACTTACAGAGAGACACCTTCTAAAAACATTAAAATATATTACCAGCATGCGAAATCTTAAATTACATTGAATAAATGAAGGCTCAGCACACCACTTCTGAAAAGTTGCCACCCCCTGATCTAGACTATCCATGACAGGTGTTTGTCTAACCTGCTCTTAAAAATTTTGAAGGATGGCGATTCCACAGCTTCTCTAGGTAATTTATTCCAGTGCTCATTGTTGGAATGAATTATTTTGCAAAATGTGTTTAGAAGTTAAAGGGAGGTGGTTCCTGTTGCCATTTTATTATTTTTATGTTTAATGACCACTCAAGCTGGAATGTGACAGATTTAGAGTGTATTTGAGATGGAGAACAATATATGGCTGATTTTTGCTTTTGTCCAGAGAGTGGAAGATCTTACTAGTGTAAGCTGCAGGGAGGACAGGACTTGATTTGTTAAACTTGTATTTTTAGGAAGTAGGCTCATTATTAAAGTTATAACATTATCACTTATTGGGACTGGATGCTATTGAGCTACAGAACCTTTTGCCTGTCATTCACTTAGTTTGAATCTTGCCAAACTCAGCAGGGATTAAAAGTAGTCCCTATCTAATGAATGTTGATAGCCCTTGCATGAGATGAGTTTTAATCGCAGTTTCAGCTCTCATGTCACAACTAACGACCATTCTTTCCTTCAGTTTGTAAGTTCTCTGGGGCACTGACTCTCTTACCAAGTGCTTGTAAATACGTAACACAATGGGGCTCCAACCTTAATTTGGTTCTCTGCTGAGAGCTCCTTCAGGAGTGGACAAAACACTATACTCTAAATTTGTTCGAGTTAAGTTGTGTGCTTTATTCTCTCCACACATTGGAGGTGGGCTGGGGAAATTCAAGATCAAAAGGCAGACCAAAAAACTCAATTTTATGTTTGTGTTAAAATTCATGAGGGTTTTTTGTTTTGTTTGTTTTTAATCTAAAGAGTTGTGAAGAGATCACATGAAAAGAGGGTGGTTCTAGGTATCCAGTGGCCAAGGCCATTGTTTTTAACTAACCAGCTCCTCAGCTAATGAAAATTACCATAGTTTGATTGGCTTGAGTAAACCCTACTATGAACATTAAACTAGCTTGCACTACATTGGCTATTTTTGTAATGTTCTCAACAAAAGACTGCTGTAGAAAAAAGTCCAGAAGCTTCATTTGGTACTGAATATTACTATGAATAGATAATAGCTGAGCTCTGCACTAGTTATATGTTTGTGCTGGTATCTCAAGGTATATAATCTTCAAAATATTTCCCTTATGGTCCAAAACCACAGTTAAAACTTAATGATGATGGTATAAAGTAATGAAACTTCATTAATGATTCGAAACATTACACAGTGCTACAGTTGTTCAGGTTATGTAGCGAGCACAACACATCCGGTCTTGGTCTTAATAACTGCTTCTTTATTAATATACAGAATGTCCCCCAGGGCCCAGGCAACCCCCCCCCCACCACCACCACCACCCTGGACTACATGCTTAGGAGCTATAATAAAATAACTATTTTGAATTTGCAGGATACAACATCTCTCCCTCTCAATGTTAAGCAAAAATTCTTCTATAAAGTCAATGGCTCATTTTATAATTGGAAATCTAACCAGAGGTGAAGGGTAGACTATCTGACCTCCATGATAAAAGAAAAGGGGATTAATGTTCCCCAACTCTACAATATCTACTGGTTAAGACTGGAGTACAGGTTCCCAGAATAGCCAGGTTAGGCAGAAATTCCACAGGTGCCCCAGTACAGAGAGTACCTTGAGAGGTCCACTCACAGTATCTGTTCCAAGAAGACTTTACGTTCCCTGACTTTGAACTTGAGTGAATCACAGGAATGGTATAGTCCACTGATCCACACCAGGGAGTGGAGATGGTGAGTCTTTTGAGTCACATCCCTTCCCTTGAGCTTGGGCCAGTTGAAGACCTTTATGACACCTCAAAGGAAATTTCCTTCAGCAATCTGATGTAAAAGCTATAGGCTCACTTTCCTTATTGTGCCAGACAATGACTTGGCATTCCCACAAAATTGCAAACCCAATTGAGTGCTCTGGGAAACGAAGTGAATGCCCCGTACATGGTCATGACTGTGTTCAATATTTTCTTGATGTTGATTCGCTTGTTTCTCCAGGCAAGTTTTCAATAAATTCTGTGGAGTATGTGTAAGCTGTGGGTATGTGTCAGCTAATCTGTGGTTCCACAGTTGCTACTCTGCATTGTGTCATGAAGGGTGGTTCTATAATACTGCTCTACAGCCAAAATGCTTCTGAAATAAATGTAGTCAAACTTTACTAATTGTGGGTCACTGAGAACGAAAATGATGCTTAAAATTGTTGATTGGCTCTAGTTTTCAAGATATGCTATTGGGTCAGTATATACGACCCTTGACATGGGAATGGCGGAGGATAAGTGAGTTATAAAGGGAAGGGATCCCAATTTAATGAGAAATGACTAAAATACATCTTTGACTGGATCAATGAATAAATCTATGACTGGGTTTGGACAGTACTTGCTTTTTAGGCAAAACAATGAATGATGCAATCTGAAGCTGGTATTGCGTCATACATAATATGAATTGCATCATGTTATTCCTAGAAGTCATGGATGATGCAATCATAACGAAGCTTACCTCACTCTGCTGAACAAATTGCCCTATATCAGCTCTAGAAATCATACATTGTCGTGCTCTTTTATTTGTCAGTGTTTGATTTTGCAAAGGGACACATTTCTGTTTAGCCAAAGTGAGCAGAGATGCCTCGTACTTGTGTGAACAGTGCAGATAACTTCTGCTATGTTTGTGGTGAAGTGACTTTTGCATCACAAAAGCGCAGTATAACCACTATGGTTAAGAAAGCCTATCACCTTTATTTTGGCTGCAAAATTGGAGATCAGGACAAGAGGTGGGCCCCACACATATGCTGCAACACTTGTGCAACAAATCTTTGCCAGTGGTTGAACAGGAAAAGGAAATGTATGCCTTTTGCAGTGCCAATGATTTGGAGAGAGCCAACAGATCATACCAGCAATTGTTACTTCCGCATGGTGCCTCCAGTTGGGAAAGGCGTGTCAAAGAAGAAAAAGTGGACTGTGCATTATCCAAACATTCCATCAGCTATACGCCCAATGCCCCACGGAGAAGGACTGCTGGTTTCTGATGCACCAGAATCATTCTCACTTGAGTCAGATGAGGAAGAGGATGAAACATGTGGTCCTGAACCATCAATGTCACAGGACCCACATTTTCTCCCATCCTCCTCATCTGAACCACACCTCATAACACAAGCTGAACTGAATGACCTTGTCAGGGATTTGGAACTACCCAAGAGTAAGGCAGAGCTGTTGGGCTCCAGACTACAGCAGTGGAATCTCCTGGCAGGTGATGTTAGGGTTTCCATGTTCCATGATCATCAAAAGGATCTTGTCCCATTCTTCTTCATGGAAGGTGATCTTGTAGCCTGAAACAACATCGATGGTGTGATGGCAGCCCTCAACATTGTTCACGATCCAGATGAGTGGAGATTCTTCATTGATTCATCGAAGATGAGTCTTAAGGCTGTTTTGCTGCATAATGGCAATGTTTCGCCATCAATTCCAGTTGGTCATGCAGTCCATATGAAGGAAACCTATGACAACATGAAACAACTTTTGAGGTGCATAAACTATGACCAACATCAGTGGCAGCTTTGTGTCGATTTGAAGGTTGTTGCTCTCTTGCTTGGTCTGCAGACTGGATACACAAAGTACTGCTGTTTTCTCTGCGAATGGGATAGTCGTGCAAGAGATTCCCACTACATCAAGAAAGACTGGCCACTCCGACACTCATTGGAGCCTGGAAGGAAAAGTGTGCAGCATCCACCACTTGTTGAATCAAGGAAGATTTTGTTACCACCCTTACACATCAAGCTGGGTCTGATGAAGAACTTTGTCAAGGCCATTGACAAAACACAAGCAGCTTTCAAGTACCTCCATGGAAAATTTGCAAGGTTAAGTGAAGCTAAGATAAAGGAAGGTGTCTTTGTTGGTCCTCAGATTCGTGAACTTCTTCGAGATGATGCATTTGACCATGCACTGCGTGGCAAGGAAAAGACGGCATGGAAAGCCTTCCAGTCAGTGGCAATACATTTTCTTGGAAACAACAAGGCAGAGAACTACAGGTTGTTGGTGGAAAACATCTTCAAGGCATACAAAAGCCTTGGTTGCAACATGTCACTAAAGATACATTTTTTGCACTCTCATCTAGATTTTTTTCCACCAAACTGCGGAGCAGTGAGCAACGAGCACAGTGAGCGATTTCACCAGGACATTGCAACAATGGAGAAATGCTGTCAGGGCAAATGGAGCCCATCAATGCTTGCAGACTATTGCTGGACAGTGACAAGAGATGCTCCATTTAATGAATACAAGAGAGAAGCCCAGAAGCGCCGAGTAGACACTGAATAGGACTAAACTATGTACATAATAGTTTTTTGCCTTTTGTTTCATAATACATTTTATTTATATAACCCTTTTGCTGATTTTTAAAGTGTTACATAAACAGGACAGGTGAAATATTATCATGTAAGCAACCATAAACACATGAAAAGACCTAGGTTTACAATTTATGATTAAAACTCTACTATCTACACAATATATATAGACATAAAATGTAAAAACTTAAATATCTTAGAAACAGTAGCCAATCAGTTGTTTTAATTGTCATATTTGAATTCAGCACATCAAAATACATAATAAATATCACATTTTATCTCTGAAGCAGATGACTTCTAAAAAATTGTAGACCAGTGTAATTACTCAAGAACTGAGACAGCCAGCTCCTTAGTGACTCTTCAATCGTCCTGTATCTGTTCTTAAAGTATTGAACAGTCCTTCCTACCAGCCCACTTGTGGAAGGGTGGTAGGGAGCAGATGTTACATGTCTGATCCCATTAGCCCTCAAGAAGATTTGGAATTACTCACTGGTAAAGGGACTAGAATTGCTACAGACCATGTGCTCAGCAGTCCATGAGTGCTAAACAAGAAATAAAGCTCCTCATTGATAGATGGAGTGGCTATACTATGGTCCACTTAGAATTTGCATCCATCACAATATGGAATATTGAACCAAGAAAGGGACTAGAATGGTCAAGGGTCATTTGTAAGCCCTTCCTAACCATTGCCATGGTGATAAGTCTGCTACTGGAGGCAACTTTCTTAAGTGTTGGTAGGTAGCATAGCCCAGTACTAATTATACTGTTGGCCAGTGTGCAGTTCCTCCAATGTTAAGTTTTCTTGCCTGGGAAGATATTTAAACTCATGATCCCCAGAGCAGAACTCCACATTGGAAAATTATTTGCACTGACATTTGAAAACTAAAGACATGCACCCAAAGATACCATCAATTTGGGCCATCCATTCTGTACAAAATTAAAAACTGAACAGAACAGGGTCTCAGTCCCTGGAGTGACCTGGTTAGCTCTTAGTGCATCTTTTACTCTGGCTAAAGCTAGGACCACTTCTTGAAGTATAGAGGTGTCTTCTGTGCTCTACCCCACCGGTGGGTGAATGAAGCTGTCTACATTAGCAATTACTGGACCAGGCTTATAAAATGGTTAATATAGGTAGGCTATTAGCAATAATGCCCAACCTTGCATCATTAAGTCAAAGGGGGAATATCTTTGCCTTCTCTTAGAAGCCATAAAATGGCTTACGGTCAGTTGTTGCCCATAGAAATATGAATGGAACTTCCTGGCAGCTAAGTAAAATAGCCAAGCTTTCCTTATATAACTGAATACCATTGTTCTGCTGATAATCAGGAATGAGCAGCATAGGAGACTGACCTGATAGTGCCATCTTCCAGTCAGTACTAAAGTAATGCACACATACTAGGGTTAATCATTGCAAATCAGTAATAGGGCACATTTGGGGTCAAAATGAACCAAGAGTTGTCTCTTCAGAAACTCGTGAGTTTTACTGAAGATAATCTCCTCTTTACTCCAGTGCTGCTGTGTCCCTTTTGTGGCTTTGCATGGAGATAGGTAACCCGCATTGGATTATTTCTAACAAATCTGTCAAAATACTTTAAAAGGTCAAACTACACTTTGTGTTTACTCTCATTTTTTCAAAACCAGAGCTGCTTTGCTGGCTTTAACCTTCTTCTCTTCTAGTGGTTGTGGTTCTTTTCCTGAAACATGTCCTAAATAAATTACCTCATTGGCCATGAAAAGACACGTTGAGTGCTTGAGTTCTAACCTTTCATCTTTTGAGAACTTCAGTAGTTCTGTAGATACTACACTTCTGTGTCTTCTATCACAAGAACATTGTCTAAGTATACCACAACTTGGCACAATCTAGTTATGATCCTTTGGAAAATAGCCCAAGTAGAGGACATGTTGCATGATAAACGGGTATTCCTATAGAAGCACTTATGTAGTGATAATTGCCACAGCCTGCTAGTCTTCGTCCAGGGCTAACTAGTAGTAAGCATACAACATATCTAGACTGGTAAACAAGACTCAACCTGCCAACGTATTGTAAAGTTCTTCTACACAAGTAATGGGGTAGTGCTCGGAGTGGGTAGCCTGGTTTGCAATTTGACTGTAATCACAGCATGTATGTATGGAGCTGTCAGCTTTTAGTACAGGCACTACTGGAGCAGACCAGCCAGAAAATTGTACTGGCCAGGTAATCCTTGCAGTTGCTAAATGTTGCAGTTACACTTCTTCTCTCACTTGAAGAATATGAAGAATGGAATGGGCCTTGCAAAATTGAGGAACTATTTTCATTTTGAGATTCTGGAGTTCTCCGACTTCCTCTCTAAATGTTTTTCCAAAGGTCATTGGCTGATCCTGTGCTTATGTGATACAGATGTTTCATGAGTCTTTTCTAGTCCACCTTCAGGGTACAGAGCCAATTTTATCCAAAAACCTTTGACCCTGCCCCAGCTACTACAAAGAAAGGGACATAACCCCCTGGGGCCCATACCTCATGCCAATCACCACCACTCTCCAGTATAGGAATTTTCTACCCAGTAAAGGACTTTCGTACAGCCAAGGTAAGGGACAAAGTCAAGCTGGGACCCACACTGTGGGCTGTGAATTCCCCTATCTCATGCAGCAAAATGTCTAGGAGGTAAATATCACAGTGCTGACTTTTGCAATGCTTAAATCACCTTTGTAAACTTAACCCCCATTGACTTCAATGGCACAGGATCAAGGCCTAAAATACTCTGGCTCGAGCAAGGAGTTATGAATCTGGATCCTCTTCAGTAAAGTTTTCTCTTCCCACTAAGCATAGATGGACTGTGCTTAGTTAATGGAAATGGCTGAAAGAAATATTGGTGTCAATGTCCTTGTTTAAGAGTTGTAAATGTGTTTGGTTTTTTTTGTTTTTTAACACGCCATTAATATTCTGCTTGCTGTTGATGAGTTTACTTGACACATTTTTTTGTGTAGTTTTGAGTGAATTACTTGCATCTTTGAAAAGAGAAAATGCACACAAATCTTTAAGAACTAGTGTATATAACAAATGAATGAAATGCATACAGTAGGTCCTTTTTACCTGCTGAGAAACCATGCATTTTCAATGTATTGTCAACTCCTTTCTACCTGTGTCTGACCATCCTTCATGGTGATAGAGCATTTTCACTTCCTGGTTTGAATCTTTTCTAAAGTGGTGGCAATCAGAAATTGACAGTTTTTTGGTCTACGCAAGATGAATTGGTGGCTTCAGTTTGGTTTTTATAGCCATCTATGGTGATATTTCTCCATAATCACCTACTTAAAGATTAGTATGAACATGGAAAAACATTTTTTCTAGTTTTTTAATTGAATACTTGACCTTTATGAATATTTGACTGTCCTCGTAAAATTTTCTTCCTCCACTTTTGTAGTAGATGGGGAAGAATCATGACTAACAAACTAAATGGTGCCAGGCTGACAGAACAGTAATTTTGGATATTAGCTGAAAAAAAAGCTCAGCAACGCTGGATTAGAATTCCCCAAAATGGTAACTGAGAGCCTTAGTGAAGAGAATCCTTTAGTAGTCTCAAGTACCTGATCATCTTCCTTCCCCACTTATCTGCAAAATACAGGACAAAATACTTACCTGGAGTAAGCCAGTATATATCCATTGACTTCAACAGAGCTACATCTGTTTACATCATGTGAGAAGGCAGACAGCGAAGTCTGTTACTGGGGTTTCAATAATATGACAAACCTCTCTGTTCTTTCCTTTTTTCCATTTTTCATTGGAATCTCTCAAAATATGTAAAAGACAGCTAAAGTAATTGTAGCTTTAGCTGCATAAAAGTCAGGACATTTTGTGTCAGATTTCTTGCTGATTTAAACTGGTGCACCTTCACTGAAATTGCTGGAGCCATCCAGTTTACACCAAAAGAGAATTTGGCTCTTTGAGTTATGGTTCCCACAGCTACTCAAATTCTGTCCTTTTTTCTGTATTGTTCAATTCTTTCACACAGAATAATGAAACACTACATGGCAATAATCTGATATATACAGGAGCTGTATTTCTTCACTGATTGTAGACATCCACAAAAGTAGCATTTTGTGTTTTCTTCTATAAACTTGTTTGCTGTTCTTTTATTATTATTATTATTATTATTATTATTATTATTATTATTATTATGATCAATGGCATATATGCACAGTTGCAGTGGGAACTTAATTCTAAAATTTGAAGATACTTGGTTTTGTATAAATCAACTATAATAATACTTGGGCTCCTGTATAACCCTTATTTATGAAAAGGTGAAATTTCAGCTTTGAATCCCAACTTTGCTTAACCATATACCCTTTTCTTAATTGTATTTGTTTGAATTCCCTATTAATGTCTTTGGTTGTTTGTATTTCTCTCTGATCTGGGTGCTGGAATATTGGGGGCTAGACATTTGCCTTCATGTAAAGATTTGTGTTTCACTATCTGGTGGTTTCTCTGACTATTTCCCATCATTGTCTACTCTGTGCTGCAGTGGGACATTCTGAAGTTGGCTTTCCTTTTATTTTCTGTCATCCAAATATGCAAAGCTTCTTGAACCTCAATTTCAAAATTTGTTTTTTCTCTTCAACAATCTGTTTCTCTACATCCGTGTGTGCTGTATAACTGTGAATTAAGGCATGCTGCCCTAAAAGGAGCTGGCTGAAGCTCTATGGAGATTTAATTTCCTCCCCTAGACATTCTTTCTTGATTTCACCAATATTTTCATTATATCAGTCAATTTATGGATTATTTTGGAAAGCCTTTCCTAAAAGACAATAAAACCTTTGTCAAATATTGGCAGTCCAGAAGAATAGAACAGTTACAGCAGAAAGAAATTCCAAAATGTTTCTTGAATAGCAGCAACAGCATCAAAAAGTGCTCTTCCTCCTAAAGGTTTAACTCCGAGGAAACAAGATTATTTATTTTAACATATAAGACAATGTGGTGAAAAATGTAAATTATACTGCTATTATAACATCATCAACACAAAAGAGGAGCAATCAAGGACAGTCAGAATAAAAGCAGCATGTGATCCTTTATACATTTTAGCCAAATGTTTGAACATGGAGAGTTTTACAAATTATTTAAGCAGGAGATGCATTCTAAGGCTATAGTGTGTATTCTATTTAGCACTCCAGTTGAAACAAGTAGTTCACAGTGCAAAATGTAGATGACTGAGAAATCATTGTTAATTTCTTAATTTACAATTTTTTTTCTTTAATTAGAGATAATGTTACTGGCAGTCAGATATGTTCCTTGTTTCAGATTCATTGCTGACTCATATACCCAACCTGATCAATTTTTGTCCCCTGCCTTTCCCACATCAGCAGAATATAGAAAGTTCTGTTTGACCAGGTTCCTAATGGTCTTTTTGTCCTGGGTGCAAATTTTTGGCCACCTCCATCATAATAAAATCTGCAGAACCAGGAAACACTATCAAACCGTAAGTTGTTAAGAGGTATGTCAGCATGGCTCAATACTATTAATATCTTGTCAGACCTATCCACATGCCTGGAATCACACCATGATACTTAATCGACACAGATGGCATAGTTTCATTCAATATTCTGGATTTCCAAGGCACTGCTTTATTTTGTCCAGCATTCAGTAGCTATTTGAAATGTAAATGTCTGAATACACAACCCTACAATATACATTTTGCAAAGTTTCTGACAACGTGAGCTGCACAATTGGAGTTTTAGGTGGATGACAATTCCCACAAGTCTTTTCCCCCCTCCTTATGCAAATTTTTCATGCACAAATATATTGGCAACATTGATGGCAGCATAATCTAGACAGAAGAGGTATGCATAAAGGACTGGGAGACAGGGACTCATAAATTTAATCTTGTTTCTGACAGTAACTCAATGAGCATCCTTGGACAAGTCAGTGAACCTCTGAATGTGCTGTATCCAGTGACCACTGAAGTCAGTGGAAATCTTCTCACTGACTTTAAAGGGATTGGATTGGGCTCTCTGTCTCAGTTCCCCCATCTATAAAATGGGAGCAATTATACTTACCTACCTTATTGGGATAGTAATAAATGTTTATGCAGTGTATAGAAGATGTTATGCTTGTATGATCAAAATACAATTTAAATAGGGACAGTTACAGGAATTATGAGCATTCCTTTTAGTTCCATAAAAATGTAATGAGGAGGGGCCCAGTGCTGTACTCTATTTTTCATCTGGAAAAGATATTTGACATTAGCCAGGGGTTATCAACTCTTTCTAGTACCTAAGTGTATGACTGCACTGCTAACTTTTCTTAAAAGAATGGGGGGAAGCAATCCTGAACATTCAATAAAAGAAGTCAAGTCACAAATAAGAAGAATTATGAAAACTGATAATGCAGCCTGCAGTCAGGAAATGTATTAATACTGAATTTAGCTTATATTTTCTAGTGCTTTTATGCAAAAGCATTTCAATATGATTTATACATTCTGGATCAAATTCTGCCCTTTCTCTAATCAGCCCCATTAAAGTAAATAGTGTAAGGGGTTTTTATTTATTTATTTATTTGTTTGTTTGTTTTTTAAAAAAGCTACCTTCATATTGTAGGCTAGAGGAATCACTTCATTCCTTAATGATGTAGGTCTTTGAGTCATTCATTACCATTGCTGAAATGTAGTTGTTAAATCGTACATCCACTTTTTAGGCAAGTTTTCCCATTAAGTCATCAACATCATAAGGAGAGAACAACCAGACAACATTTTCTGTCCTATTATGGATCGAAGATCAGTGGAAAGGGTGTAAAGAACAAGATTCAAATTCAGTATCAGAGTTGGGGAGATGAAGAATGAATCTGAAACTTAAGAGCTAAAAGAAACAATGCTGAAAGACACATGAAAACCACAAGCATTCTGAAAACAAAATCCATTTTCCACATCCATAGACACTAAATATGTATCATGCTTCATCAGCACAGTAACTTGCTTTATTACATTTCTCTTCATTCATTTCCCCAATGTGAGATCATAACAAGGGTGAAAATACCATTTACAAATGCTAGCTCTAATTTAATATGGTGACTAATAATTTACTTTTTTAAAGTCCACGATTTTCAGAAGTGACTAATGCTTTTAAGATCTTCATATTTTGGATGTCCAATGTGAGTCATCCTACAGAGGCTTGATTTTTCAGAAACTATTGGCAATCGGGTCCCTCTAAAGTGTTTCAAGCTGGGCCCTGACATACTGAGGTGTCCACAGTCCCTAGTTCCTTATGACAATCTTAGCCAGAACCTGAAAACCCTGACTGAATAGCCCTAGGAATTTAGGGAATAGCAGTGTGGAATAGCAGTGTGCAATTTAAGTGCTTATTTTAAAGTTTACTGAACCCAAAGAAAATATCTTTGGCTTTCCTAGCTTTGGATCTGACCCTCACATACATCCTCTCATTAGCTTCAGTTGCTCACCCTTTTTTCGGTTAATATTAGTTAACTAAATCAGTTAATTCATGGATTTTAACTGCAAACAGGAATAGCATGTATGCACAAACATTTTTTCCAGTTTGAAAGTTTTTTTGTTTTTTTGTTTTTCCTTTCCATTTTGATCCTACTGTGGTCTGGATACTGTACCATTTTGGTCAATGGGAATTTTACAACTGACTTCAGTGGTATAAGAGAGGGTATTCATTGGGACTGTTTCCCAAACCAATAGAACTTTCAAACTTCTTGAAACATTGTGTGACCACTCCAGTGAATTTTAACCTCGGATATATTGACTTTATTAAGCTGGTGTTTCATGGTAAGTTTTGTGATAGACCCAGGTCAGTTGGGTACAGCAGAGTAGTCCTGTTGGTATCCAGGAAGTGTGTGGACAAAGCCTAGGGAAGAGCTACTAAACCCAGAACCCAACTGAGTTTGTGGGACAATGAATGCAAAAACCAGAACAGCTGTGGGGGTGAAAGCTAAGGAACCAGAAGGGGACGCCAATCAGAGAACCCCAGACAGCAGCAGAGAAGTTGAAGGCCAATATACTGGCAACTGGATAAGCAGTTTTCTGTTCCCTGACTAACCAGAGCAGTTCAGGCTAGGGTGGACATGGACTCCAATAATCTTGCAAAGAGTCAGAGGAGGCTGTTATGCTAATGTGAACACTTGACTCTAAGGCCTCTCTGATACTATAAAAGGACTCACTTCAGTCAGACCAAAGGGGGCAAGAGGAGAGGAAGTGTGGTTGAAAGGCTGTGCAATGAAGACCCCCCTCAAGCCCCTGGAAAGAGACCCCTAATATAAGGGTGAAGAGAGAAGTGGGAGAGCTGTGGGGAAGTGGACCAGGGAAACATAGCAACTCTGGCAGTGACAGGTTGGCTGCTAACACCTGCTGCCATTAGGGTCCCTGGGCTGGAACCCAGACTAGAGTGCGGGCCTGGATTTCCCTCAACCCACCACTACAGAAACACCTCCCGGGAGAGGAAGACAGGCCCCTGTCAGGACAGGAGGCTAAACTGTTCCGGAATAAGCCTGTAGGGACAACCGAGACTGCAGAAGTTCTCTCATCGACCTCCTTGCTGGCTTATGATAAGTCTTGGCTATGTGGAGGGTCGCAGTGAGCCTCAGAGGCTAACATAAACCGCCTGGAAGTGCGGGACCCATAGGGATGAGGTTGAAGCTCTGCCACAGTTTCCAAAACCTGGAGGGGCAGGGGAATTCTTTTCATTTCCTTTATAAGTTAAGTGCAGCTTAACCAATTAACAGTACATTAGAAATGCACAGTAGCAAATTCCAATCTAGGTCAACTATCTGGAAGTTTTTAAAGTTTCAGGTTAATCTGAATTCAAATGGCTTGACTGTAGGAAGGTTATAATGAAAATGCTACTCGAGGCTGCTCTTCTACTGCACTGAGAGGACACAGCGAAAGATACTGTTTATGTAGTCAGAAACTGTTTCGTTTGCCAGGAGGGTTCCCAGTGTGACTGGCAAATCACAGATCAAGGCATCCTTTGGGCTTTGTTCTCTAGTCATTATCATATACTTGTGAATTCCTTGTCCTCTTCCTCCAGTAATAGGTACAAAGCTATGATGAAGGTCAACAGACTGTGCCAAGAAAACTTTGGAATTGATTTTGATAAATGCTACTGTTATAATGTATCCCTCACACTTTTATTCCTTTTTAAATAGTAGTGTGGGACCAGTTAGAGTGATAAAATCTATCTGGAATATATTTCATGGGTTATCTTGCACTTCCAGTAAGCCTTACTGTGAGAGCTCTATTCTTGTCCTTGTGTAATCTGACCCCTCTGCATCAAGCATTGGTTTAATTCTCTATTAAAGTTAGCTCACATGTTTCTGAAAACAGCATATTCATTTATTTTTATTTCCCCGCCTAAGAAATTGTATTTCCTTTAGTTTGCCTTACCTTCTAATTCTGTTATGACATTCAAAGAGGACTTATACGGGCTGGGAAGTGACTCAGGTAATGGATGTTATTCAGAGCTTGATAAATAGAGATCGTTGTCAAGCAATTTCCTTCTGTTTTAGCCCCCCACCCTAAAAACCTAGAGATAAAATAATTTCTGAAATGTGGAGTGCTAATGACCAGGAACATTTATTGTACATCTCCAACAGGGCTACTCAGTGGGCCTTCTGAGGATTAATGTGAAATGCATAATGAACAAACAGTATGAAAAATATATGTGACAAATATAAATAAAAGCTTATAATTATGCTGTCATTAATTTGGTAAGATTCAAGAGCCGTAAAACAATATAAAGGCTTGCTTAGACTATTTTATTTCCCTTATAAATACTTTATTCTGAAAAAAAAATGCAACACTGCTGCTTATAGTTTAAATCCCTTCCTGTGAAAAATAGGTTTTTGAAAATGATACATTTCTCCTGTACTGTATATTTAATCTTATCACAGATCTGAAATGGCACCCTCATTTCTCCAATTCAGGATGACTTTACCTATTGTTCGGCTTTTTGAAAAAAATAATTTGATAAAGTATCTGATTCCTAATACCCCAAAAAGCATTTGGGTTTTATTCTGGCAAGACTGTGAAAAGTGATACAAAAATGTTTCACCTTTAAAACTCGTATACCTAAAATTTCTTTAAAGAAGAAACATTAAGGGAGTTATTGCTCCATTACACATTTTTCTACACTTTTGATAGAGCATATCTGGGGTTGTAAACATATGAGGAGCAGTTGGCAAACCATTTGCATGGCACAGCTAGGAAATTGTAAAAGATGTGCTTTGTAGGAATGAGTAGAATAAAATGACTTGTTATAATTAAATATTTTCAAACTTATTTTATTATATTTGAATGTCCACTAGCTGCTGCTTGTACAATTTAAACAATGTTTTTTTTTTTCTTTCTGAATAGTTTGATGGGCAAGTGAAGTAGCAGGAAGGGGGAAAATAGTGTGCTCAGCTAGAGTATTCTAGTGACTAGAGAATCTCAAAATTTTAGACTAACGGTAGAAATAGAAAAGCTGGCTGAACTGTTCATAATATATAATATGTAAATTGTAAATCCTTTTTTGATTTATTGAACCAGTGGGTGAGGTAAAATCTGTTATTGGATCAACTTCTGTTGGTGAGAGAGACAAGCTTTGAGCTTACACAGAGCTCTTCTGGGTAAGCTTCAAAGCTTGTCTGTCTCACTGACAGAAGTTCTTCCAATAAAAGAGATCTCATCCACCTGTTCTTGTTGTTTGAAAGTGTGTGTAAGTACTCTCAAATTGGTTGGATGAACACTTTTCACTTTATTCATTGAGGGCTACATTCTAGTAACCTTACTCATGCTGAATAGTACTTTACTCCAAAATGGCCCTTATAAAATGAATGAAACTACTCCTAAAATCTAGTAGCCTTAATACATGAGGGTATCTGAATCTGACCTTAACTATTCACTCTTTATTATCACATACCAGTGCTATGATATCAGAATGCTTTGATGGAACCATGACTTTTTGTGTGTTTCCTTTCTAAAGAGAGGAACAGTGGCTTGAAAAATATTTTAATTTGAAATATATCAATTATATCAAAATATTAAATTTGTTTAAAAATGACCTACTGACTTCTTGAGCCTGCAAATCTCAAAAAGCCTCCAATACATTGGCATAACCCACTTCCTACTAATTTTCTACAATATAAAAAATAAATAACTAATACAATGACTAATAAAAGAATGTTCACTCAGTATGGAGGCTAAAGCTAAGGAGATATGATTTCCAGAGCTGTAACATTAAAAGATGAATCCAGTTCCCAGTGGAGTCAGTAGAGGTCTTTCAATTTACTTGGGTTGTGGTTGTATTTGACTCCCAAAGATGAATGTGTTTTTTTTTTCCCATGTCATTGTAAGGTCAACATGAAACATTAACCCAGGGGTCAGGAACCTTTCAGAAGTGCTGTGCTGAGTCTTCATTTACTCACTCTAATTTAAGGTTTTGCGTGCCAGTAATACATGTTAACGTTTTTAGAAGGTCTCTTTCTATAAGTCTATAATATATAACTAAACTATTATTGTATATAAAGTAATTAAGGTTTTTAAAATCTTTAAGAAGCTTCATTTAAAATTAAATTAAAATGCAGAGTCCCCCAGACCAGTGGCCAGGACTTGGGCAGTGAGAGTGCCACTGAAAATCAGCTTGTGTGCCGCCTTTGGCACGTGTGCCATAGGTTGCCTACCCCTGCATTAACCCATAGAGCCAATTTCTGACCTTATACACACACAAACTTCTCCTAATTTCTCCTTAGAAGGATGACTGTAGTAACCAGGTCCCTAAAGTAACTAATAATATTTAAACTTCCTTAAGAGAGTGTTGTCTTAAATATGGTGTGCCTCATGGAGAATCAAACAACATTATTAAACTGTTATGAGCTGACTTTATATTATGTTGTGACACATCTTTTGACATCATTCTATAGTGTGGATGAAAACTTTACTGAATTTTTTTTAGATCAATGTCTCAATACTTCATTCTGTGTACGCATTGCACTCATCTAGGATCTCTTTGGAGCAATTAATTGAGAGTTGTGAATGCAGGAGCTGGACCCAAGAGATTCATTTTAATATTGTTAACTTGAAGCAGTAAGTTATGTTGATTTCAATAATTTCTATAAAAAGCATGTTGAAGTGATTTTTTCCCACCTAGAATAGTTATGTCTTCCACAGTGAAACAATTCATTCGTAAAGCTGTTGTTGATCACAGAAATATCGTATTAACAAATCATGCAAACAATAAACATTATCAGTTCAGACAATTTTGATATGAAACTCAATATCTGCCTATTGAGTATGTTGGTAAATATTAAATACTTGGATAGGAGAAAAGAGTTGACTAGAGATGTCATCACTCTGTCTTACTGCACAACTCTTCAGGTTCCACATTGTGAAAAAAAAAAAAAAAAAAAAAGAAATACATCATTACCACACTAGTCTGGAAATTACTGTGTGGGCAATCAGCATTACATTGAATAGAACTGAGGTTGCATGGTCCAAACCGGTAGAATATCTGGAAGCAAAGAACTATTTTCATAGCACATTACATAGTAGACCAGGTGTGAAATTAGTTTTATGGTGAATGGACACCCTGAAGGTGGTTAGCTTTTTATTATATGCAGCTTCTCCTACATAACTGCATTTGTGTTTCTTCTTATAGATAACAAAATAATACATTTTAATGAATAACTCTTGAAGTACACTAAGCAGCTATTCGCACATCTGCTTCCCTCAAAATCCTTTGTGTAATAAGTCAAAGTCTTGATCAATATTTTAGTCAAATGTCTTTTATATAGCTAAACAAAGTAACAATGAAAGGATGAGGAATTTTTTTTAAAGACACTTTTTCAGAAGTGGCATTTATAAGTCAGAAGACTTTCAACATCTTTGTGATGTCATCAATGTTAGTAAGAGGGGATCTAAATGAACTATTCATGTTGTGGGAGCTCATCAGTGCTGCTACGTGATTTTGGGGAAAATATGCAAAGTCTTGAGTTAATGTAGTATTAAAATGCCAGAGGATTATGGTGCTTTGTTTTAAAGGACAGCATGAAAAACACATGGGGACAATTTTCAATCAAGGACACCTTTAAAAGGTCATCCACATCCTGTATTTGATTGCTGAAATTGTATATACACATGGAACATAGTTGTCGCAATAACTAAGTACAAATTTGAATGTCCTAAAACTGGATTTGAATGTTACCTCAGTGTTCACATTTGAAAACTGGATCATCTATGTAGACCCTAGAAACTTTGTTTTACACAAGGTGAAGAAGGCGACAAGGGGAGAGGCTGTTTTAGATTTCATTCGGACAAATACAGAAGAACTAGTCGAGAATTTGAATGTGGAAGTCAGCTTAGGTGAAAGTGATTATGAATGATAAAGCTCATGATTCTAAGGAACGGTAGGAGGGCAAATGGGAGAATAAAGATGATAAACTTCAAGAAAGCAGACTTTATTAAAACTCAGAGGATTGGTAGATAAGATGTGGTGGGAACTGAGTCTAAAGGGGAAAAAAAAAAGCCAAATCTACCCCAATGAATAGGAAGCATAACCAAGAGATCTTCAGTGACCTGAAATGGGAAAGTCATCCAAGTGGAAACTAGGTCATTATGAGGGATGGATATTAAAAAAAAGAAGCATGTAGGGACAAAATTATAAAGGTCAAAACATAAAACAAGATTAAACTAGCTAGGGACATAAAACAAACATTTACAAATACTTTAGAATCAAGAAGATGATTAAGGGCAGGGTAAGGCTATTGCTAAATGAGGGGAGAGACACAATAACAGAAAATGCAGCAATACCCAAAGTGGTAAATGTCTTTTTTGTTCCAGTTTTCACCAAAAAAAGTAGCAGTGATCAGATGACTGACATAATGAAAAGTGTAAGATCTGAAGCTAAAATTGAAAGAACTAGTTAAAAATTACTAATAAAAATTAGATGTCTTCAAGTCAGCAAGGCCTGATGATGCTCTTCCTTCCAAGTTAAGGAACTGTATGAAGTGACCTCTGAGACATTAGTGATTATCTTTGAGAATTTATGGAGGAAAGGAGAGATCCCAGAGGATTGAAAAGGGAAAATTTATTCCAATCTTTAAAAAAAGGGGATAAGGACAACCCAGGAAATTGGAGGTTTGAGCTCAACTTTAATAGCCATAAAGATAATGGAGCAAATAATCAAAAAATGTTTATAAGCACCTAGAAGATAAGGTGATAAGTAACAATCAGTATGGATTTATCAAGAACAAACAATGGCAAACTAGCATACTGTCCCTCTTTGACAGGGTAGCAAGATTTGTGGATAAGAGGGGAGAAGTAGATGTGATGTATCTCTACTTTAATAAGGCTTTTGATACTGTCTTACACAAACTGCGGAAATATGGCCTACCTGAACTTACTAGAAGGTAGGTGCATAAATGGTCAAAAAGGTGTAGTCAGACAGTAGTTATTCATAGCCCAACTGGAAGGGATTAATCAGTGGGGTCCTTCAGAGATCTTTCTGGGTCTGGTTCTATTCGATATCTTCATAAATGTTTAGGACAATGGCATAAGGAGTAAACATATAGATGTGTGGATGATGTAAAGCTGGAAGGGGTTGCAAGTGCTTTGGTAGACAGGATTATAATTAAAATTGATCATGACAAACTGGTCTGAAATAAAAGGCTGTTACAAGGAGGAGGGAGAAAAATTGGTCTCCTTAGTCTCTGAGAATAGGACAAGAAGCAATGGGCTTAAATTGCAGTAAGGGCAGTTTAGATTGGACATTAGGAAAAACTTAATGTCAGGATTGTTAAGTAGTGGGAGAAATTGCTGGGAGGAGTTACAAGTATGTTGAAGAATAGTATTAAAATTAAAAATGATCTGGATAAAACTAGAGAAATAGTATGAAATAATAGGAGGAAATTCAATAAGGACAAATGCAAAGTACTCCATTTAGGGAGTAACAATTAGTTGCATACATATAAAATGGGCCATGATTACATATGAAGGATCTGGAGCTTATAGTGGCTCACAAACTAAATACAAATTATCAATGTAATACTATTTCCAAAAAAAGTGAACTTCATTCTGAAATGCATTAGTAAGAATGTAAGCAAGATACAAGAAGCAACTCTTCCAAGAAGTAACTCTAAGTACTGATAACTGGAGTACTGTGTCCAGTTCTGGTCCCCACACTGCATGAAAGATGTGGCCAAATTAGAGAAGTCCAGAGAAGAGCAACAAAAATAATTAAAGGACAAGAAAACATGGTCTGTGATGAAAGATTGAGAAAATCAGGTTTATTTAGTCTGAGTAAGAGAAAACTGAGGGAGTACATAAGGCTTCAAGTGCATAAAAGGTGATTGTAAAAAAGAGGATGATATAAATTATTCTACTTATCCATTGAGGACTGGACAAAAAATAATAGGCCTAAATTGCAGAAGTGAGATTTAGGTTAGACATTAGGAAAAAAATTCTGAACTGTAAGGGTAGTTAAAAACTGGAAGAAATTCCTACAGAGGTTGTAGAATTTCTGCCACTGGATGTTTTAAACAGGTTAGACAATGACTGCCCCACACCTTTACGGGATGTGGGGGATGATGGTATTTGGCTGACTGGCTGGGTGACGGGAACAGTGCTTTATGGCTGGGAGGGGGAGATGAAAACAGCTGCAAAAGGGGTCAGTGTAGTCACTGACTTATTCCATAAGAATGCAGGGCTTAAAAGGGGCAGCCCTGGGCCTGAAGCCTCCCTTTTATGTGGAGGTGCCTGAAGCTGAACCCCTTACCCCAACCGCATGTGGTAAAATATCAGGTTTGGTCAAGACCTGTTGTGGGCATTACAAAGTTGCCTCTTTTAGGGGGGCTAGGAAGGAATTTTTCCCTTACCATATTGGCTTGGATGCAGTTGGGTTTTTTGCCTTCTCCACAGCAGGTTCAGGAAGGGCTCTGTTCATGCATGGCATGAAGAGTGGTAGGCTATATATTCTAACTCATTAAAGTGTAGGGCGGATGTTCAGTGCAGGTACTCCATAGGAAAGGTGTACAGCGTCGGGATAAATGGCTTGGAAAAGGATTTACAAAGGAGGTGTTTGTTAAAGGAATGAACAGGGGGCTAGTGGGGACTCCTATGATTGATACTGCAGGGAGCCAAACCACCATTTTTATAACTCACCTTAACTGTCTTACGAGGGGGATGGATGGTAAGATCCTGACATTGAATTTGCTGGAGGGACCTGAATGGAAAAAGAATGGGAGCTAGTAAAAGCTCCCTGGGTAATTACAGAAAAAAACATGGGGTTATCTGTACACTTTTATCTACTGGGTAATCCTGGACATCTAATAATAAAGTTGCAGACTGATTAAACCCATGTCAAATGTCTCTAGTCCTCCTTTCATTATCACCAGGCAAACACTTTCATGGATGGTCTAGATAATACTTTATCTTGCCACCGTGCAAGTATCTGGACTAGATAACCTATTGAGGTCCCTTCCAGTCCTACATTTCTATGATTTCTATGAAAGTGTGTAGAACAGTTATCTCCAGTCTATGGTGAAAAATTCTGCATTTCAATTATTTAATCTGGATTTGTAGAATATATAAGATTCCAAGTGGTGATAGTGAGGATTTCTTTAAGTAAATAATGCATGAACATTTTGCAGTTAAAAGATTTTACAGTATTAGATCGAAAATTTGCCTGTACACTTTGTAGTTCCAAAAATAGCTCATACATGACCAATATAAACTACATAATTAAGAATTATAACTGTTTCCACTCAGGCCATGTAATGTCCTATTAAGATGCTGGTTTTATGGCTTCATAGCATGTCTCAGATTTAATCAGATTATTCCCAAATTAATAACAAAAGGGTATTTTGCTTTTAGATGCTTCATACCCAAATCCAAAGAGGATTTTTCTACATCTATATTCACATTCTGTCTGCAATGCTCCAACCTCCAGCAGCATAAACCTGAGTGCAGGGAAGTCCTTCAGAAAGTCCTCTGGAGAAAGATTGTAATGGGAGAAAGCAGCACTCCTCCTTATTTTGAGGATGATCATAAGAGGCATTGCTATCCAAGGAGTGGTTCAAGGTTGTGTTTGTTCAGTGAACATATTTGACAGCCTTTGCCACAGAGGCTGCTATGGAGCCTCTGGTAGAAATTAAAACTGATCCTCATGAATGGAACCCCTGAGAAAGGAAGGGCAGCATTGCATAGTCTTTCTTGGTATTTCCTATTGCAAGTGATAGAGAAAAATTGCACCATATTTATAGACTATTGAATTCAAAAACTAATTTAGGTAATAATTGTTGTAGAGACCACTGGTAACAGTTTTAAGTGCCTAAATTAAATGGCCTAACTTTGGCCATTTTCAAAAATGACTTTCAATGAGTTAAGCTCCTCAATTCCTACATGATTTTTGAAAATAAGACTTTGACTCTTAAGTAATTTGAGCATATTTGAAATTTTTACCCAACATCACTTTTTAAGAAGCTCTTGACAAGAAGATCTTCTATAGTCCTCCCTCAAAACCAAACTATCTCTCCTCCAAAACTCTGGCAGGGGTAGATATTTGTTTAAAAATAAGCAACCATTTAAGCACAGAAAACCTCAAGCTATTAATTGTAATATGAACCAGTGGAAAAAAAGCCTGTTTTTGCCTGTTTATTTTGGAGGGAGTAAGAAGAGGCACTGATGCAAAATGATGTTGATTATTCAGTTGCATGAAGAACCATACTGTAATAGAGTGGGGGAAACGGCACTTTTGACCCTCTTCAACAGCAGTGTCTTTGCTATCCAGATCCTGAAAGTAACTTCTTATTTAGAGGCTGTTATAAGCATAAAGTAGTCTAGAATTCCTGCTTACTTGTAAGGGGTTAAGAAGCCAAAAGAAACCTGGTTAGCACCTGACCGAAGATGCTTTCAAACCTGGGGAGAAGAGGAGGGAAAGTGCTTTGTCTGTTTTATTCATTCACCCTGGGCTTTCAGGGGAATCGGACCCATTTCTTCTCTACATTTATCTATATCCTTTCTAAACAGCAACAGTAAGTAGTTTAGCCAGGCAAGACAGTTTACGTTTTATATTTTGTGTTTTTCACTTGTGAATTTCTCAGGTTTCTGGGAGAAATCCCTGTGTTTTCTCTATCTTTGAAATTCAGCAGAGAGGGGGATACCTCTGTGGTGTAGCGTTTTTTTCTCTTTGATTCTTTTTTGTGATTGTAACTGCTTTTCCACTGATTTTTATAAGGGATTTGTTTCTTTTGTCCTTTAATTAAAATCTTCCTTTTAAGAATGACTTTTTTTAAAAAAATTTCCCCCAGTGTGTAGATCCAGGCTTTTCAGATCAGGCTCACCTAGCAGGATTGGTGAGGGGTTTTTCTCAAGCCTTTCCCAGGGAGGGAGGTATAGGCTTGCGGGGATTTTTGAAAAGAGGGGGGCTTCAAGTGGCCCTGTGCTAGAACTTGGGGTAATACTTGATGGTGACAGCATACTGTTCCAGACACAGGAAAAACTTGTGTGTTGGGGAAGTTTTAACCTAAATTGGTAAAATAATCTTAAGGGGTCTTTTCATGCAGGTCCCCACATCTGTACCCTAGAGTTCAGAGTGGGAAGGCAATCCTGACAGAGGCCTAAAAATTTTACTCCTATAGAAGCTTAAACAATTACTTTTCACCCTCATCCATCAAGAAAAATAGTTAGAGACAGAAAAGCTGCTTGTCTAAGAACTCTTATCAACCCACCTAAGACCAAACAAAAGGTAGTTGAAAAAGTGAGAGGCTGTTAATAAATTTACTCAATTACCTGGTCACTTTCACTTTTTTGTACATAACTAGATGTTTCAGTGGATGCATGGCAGTGTTAAATGATACAAATTTTAACTGAAGTGGTTGAAGACATGAAGGGATGTGTTTTTATTGGCATTATGGACTTTAGTATGAAGAACAGATATAATACTCCATATCGACTCTCTAAGTAAGTTCTATGAATATGAAAGCTGGTTTTAAACTCAGTGGAAGAGCAAAGTATGGCAGACCAGATATGGACTAGCACATGGGTAGCAAAGTGCAGGAGGAAAGAGGGTAGTACCGATGGCAGTTAACATAAATATTGTCCAGTTAGATTCTTAAAGTACAGTCTCTCAAGTTGTTTAGTGTCAGATATAGAAATAATAGAAAGCACAAAGGAACATCATTCCTGACTGGTGCAAGGGGTTGGATTAGATAATCTAGAAGATGATGGTGTCATTTAGTGTTACCTGTAACTGTATGATTACTGTAAGGAGAAATACAGATGCTGCAATTAGATGTAGAATGGAAAGATAGCAAAGGAATAAGTGACATAGCTGTATATCTAACCGTTTATATATATTGGATGTCATTGTGGATGATTTAAAGAATGTACTATACAAGGTACAGAAGTGAATGAGTCTTGCACTGAGTGATACAAGAAAAGAGAAATAGTGGGAGACTCATTTTTGTGGTGGGTTTTTTCATATTAGAGAAATATAATTTATATTTAAATAAAAGCTAGCGGGACTGGTTATTTTATATAAAAGTTTAAAGATCTGTATTATGGAAGTTGTTCACTGCTAACTGCTTTAGTTGAGCATATTGGCATATAGCATGTTAGATAAGAGGTAATCAAGGGTGTTTAAGCACAAGTTCAGTCAGTTTATATTAAAATGTAGAAGGTAAGTAAAATTTGCAAGTCACTCAATTAAGAGAGCAAAGCAGTGAAAACAAATCTGAAGAAGCTGGAGGGATATGTGGATAGATGTGAAATGTAAGTGTAAGGACAGGAGGAGTATTAGCATCACTGTGCCCCTGAAAAAACTCTGTGCAAAGTCAGGCTATTAAGTCAGAGGTGGTGTGATCAGGGGAGGACCAACACAGCCACTCTAAATACCTCTGAATTAGTTAACTCATTCTATAATATTTGAGAGCGGTTAGAGAAAACAGATGCTGTCTGTGAGTCAAGTGCAGCACGTCTGCAAGCTGGCGCAGTTGCCTTTGAGAGAGGAAGAGTGTAAGAAGACTTCCTGACCTGGAGGCAGGTCATTCAGAGGCACACCATGCATTCCCCCAGCTCTGCTTTCATTGCAGTGGACTCCAGGCTTGACACATCTCTTCTTGGAGCTTTTTGCACTGCACTGCTGGTAATGCTAATGCTACTCTTGTCCTTACACCCAGGGAGCATATAGGCCTGGATCATTGGTTCACCCAGTTTAACAGCACAACAGAAGCATGCTTTTTGCCTCTTATGGACCCCACAGGGTCAGCCATTATCTGGCTTTTAAAGAACTACTGAAAAAAACCTACCTGAATTTGGGGGAACAAGAGGGTTTTGAGAGAATGGACTACAGCTCACCCTTCAAAGGTGCATGTAGGTTTGATGTTAATAAGGAAATAAAATTCTCCTGACTTTTTAATAGACAAATGCAAGAAGAAAAGCATTTTCAGTGCAGAGACCCTCTTGATCCAACACAATGCTTTTGTTGTTCAATGTGGTCAGTAATAGCTATAAAGTAAAGTAAAGCAATGATAAAGGTGAAATACACCATACGTTTTCTAAATTAAATTAAACTTTTTTAGGTATAAATACAATGTTTTTGAAATGACAGGCATTTGAACCAAGAAGATGATGGGAGAATTTAAAATGTTATGCCACAAAAATGTTGAAAAAGTTAAAATTTGTCAGGAAGAAGGATATTAATAGTAAGGGGCAAAATTAAAACTGAAGGTAGAGATTATATATAACTGAGTCATATTGGATAATTTCAGTAGAGGGGAAGGATCATAAATATTAGATAATTTACTGTGTTTCATTCCATCCTCCAGGATGTTTAGAAAAATAGATCAGAGAATATTTTCTTTAAGATCCTGATTATGTAACTGCCTGTGCATAGGGCACCCTGTCTGTATCAGGGGGTCAGAACCACCATGAAGTGATGGACATGGGTGGAGGAGTTATGCCATTGTCATAAAATAGCACACATACTTTTTTTTTCAGTGTGGAAAATTAACCTAGCTAGCTAATAATTTCAAGTCACTTTAGTGTGTTTTTTAATGTACCTTGCCTCCACAGCTACACTGAAGTCCTTTGGGCTCGTTGTTGAAGTTGCAATATGTAGACAGATATCAACCTGACAGTTTTCAAGGCAATTCCTTCTGGATATTTTGATTGAGTTCATGTGACTGAAGCCTTATTCACAGAAACGTGTGTCAGAGCTCAATGTCAGTAAATGACGTGAAAGCCTTGCCAGGTCACTGTAGTCACTCTCAATTGACTTTAACAAAAGACACCATAATTTGATAATGTTACTGCCACAGTGCTTTGAGTTGAAAAGTGTCTTGACCACATCATCCTCACAGTACAATGTATACTGGATTTCAGCGTTGCTGGAGTCAATGTACTTTGCAAATTTTGCTGAAAGTTTTTGAATTTCTGAGTGGTGGCTTTTGGTTGAAGGAGTCCAAGTAAAGCATTAATTTCAACAAGTTTTTTGTCAGGAAACCTGGTCTTGTTTCTTTGCATATTTGAGCATTGCTTTTACCTGAGCAACCTCCATTTCTGGAACGTAGTGGTGCTCTTCACACTCCCTGAGCATCTCTGACTTTGGCCCTAGGGACAGACAGGTCTCTTGGAGATACAAAAGATTCTAGCATAGAGTTCTAATTTAAAGGCTGTTTAAACGTCTTCAGAATGACCTTGCAATACTTCTCCAGAGAGCAGTATGTGTTGTATACATCAGAGTTCTCGTTCTGCAGTGCCAAATTCAATTTGCGAGAAGTGGCAAAACCCAATTCCGGAAACTGAGATACAGAATGAATTTAGGAGACTGTAGCATGTCATAGATATTCTGACATCTTGTTCTATAATTTGGGGACCCAAATGACACTCTGAGTATTGCACTAGAGAATCCCACAGTAGTTCAAACCTCTCAGTGCAAGGCAGCCAAACTTAACCAGTTAATTGTTTTGTAGCTAACAAGATTTGAATATTCCTCTTCATTCAGCTCAGATTGGTCTAAACTCCTTTTCTCTCAGCAGCCCTACTGAAATGTCTGTCGCTTTGATCCTACCTTCCACAAAATCAGATATGATTCAGCATTTCTAGTCATTGAGGATTGTCAAGGAGGCATACAGTGCTGGATGACTAAATCATCATAGCTGCATGCTGCCTTGCCCCCTCCTCCCCAGAACTGTCTCCATGGTTCCCAGCCAATTCGACGGGAACCACAGCCAATGGGAGCTGTGGGGGGCAGTACCTGCAGATGGAGAGAGCATGTCTGCAGAGCCGCCTGACTGTACCTCCCCTCCGTCTGAAACAGCAGGGATGGGGACTTGCTTGAGGGGAGCAGTTCCCCCCACACAGACTTCAACATTTTTACGCAAAACTCTTGTGTCCATGTACAGACATGTTGCCGACCTCTTGTCTGTATGGAGGCCATTGCATTATTGATGCCCTAGATTTTATATTTTTTGTGAGAGGTATGTATTGTCTTTATCCATGTCTAGACACTCTATCCATGTGAAGATAACATTTATCCCCCAAAGCTTACAATTTAGATCAATAATCCTGAAATTTCCTTTGTGCTGATCCCTGTGCCTGCATAGAGCCCTGATGATTATGTCAATACCTTCCTCAGTGGTATTCCAATCCTGACTAGAAACTCTGCTCTGGTCTACACTAGGGAGGGGGGATTGACCTAACATATACAACTTCAGCTACACGAATAGCTGACTTATTCAGGTCGACTTACCTCGACATCTTAACAGCACGAAGTCATCTGCTGCTACTGCTCCCCCATCAACTCTCACCACGGTGGAGTTCTGGAATCAGATGGAGAGCGCTCTAGATGAGACACAATAAATTGATCCCCAAAGCATCGATCTCTACCTGCCAATCTTGCGGATAGTGTAGACCTGGCCTCTGTGTATTTCTCTAGTGCAAATAATATGTATAGATTAAATATGATCAGAACTGTAATTGTGGATGGGTCTGGGGAGAGAAGATAAATAAGATCACAATAATCATGGTATGATGTGTGTTGCACACTATTGCTATGAGACATGGAATACCCTTTCATGAGTGGGGGCAGGGAAATGATTTCATTCATCCTGTAAATGGATGAGAAGGAAGAGGATGAATGAGCATAGGAGTATCAGACTCTGATGGTGGTGATGGAGCTGAAGGACAATTCCGACAGTCAGCAGTTTCTATATATATGTACTCTCATAATAGGGTTTATAGTAGAGCTGGTTGATTAAATCTTTTTCTGAAAAGTATAGATTAGTCAAAGCTGTTCGGAAACAGGGTCAGCTTCAATGATTCCCACAACTCAAAAAAAAATGTTTGGAGAGAAATATTTCTAAAAGGTCTATTTTGCTTCGATATTTTCAAACAGTATAGTTTGTTTCTTGAATTTAGATGACATTTCATTTCAACATATTAGTAAATCAGACAAAGAAACATGCAAGAAAAAAATAAATATTTCAAAATTGAGATGACTGATCCCAGAACCAAGCCAGACAAGGTGAGGTTATCGAGATGGGCCCTGTTGTCCTTGCTGGAGACTGAGCCCAGAGAGGGCTGCTGAAAGGACACCAACTGAGGGTATGGAGATGGGCCTTTGTTGTGCTGTTAAAGAAGGCAGTGCCTCCATGGAGGTAGCATTGGTGCTACAGTCCCAGGGCAAGGAGATCAGAAAGAGCTAAAGACTGTATACCCCAGAAAGGGAGATAGCTTGTGAATGACTCGGCTGGACAGATTCATTGAAGACCAGCCGAACAGCCATCAGCTCAGGGGGTGGAATGTGAGGTTGGCTGTGGTATGTGGGTGTGACCCCATTCAGAACTGAACAATCGCAGGCATGTACAAGCCAGAGAGGTGTCACTCATGAGGTGGATGCCAATGCTTAAAACATTAAAACCTGCACACATTAATAATCTTACCGGAGAGAACCTCCTCACTCTGATTAGGATTATGGATGGTGTTTAGTCTGTCCAGCCATCTCCCTAAGGATTGGGGTCATATTGGACCAGAAATCCTGTCCCTTTGCTGGATCAAAAAGGAGGCCATGAGCCAGTTTAAAACTAGGCTACTTATCCAAAGATCCTACCTTTTATCTGTTGATCCTGGAGGATCCCATTTGGACTATTATATGGGAACCTCTCCTAGGGGATGTGTGTTCTCTAGAGATGTGTCAAACTCAGTGAATTTGCCCAATTGCCCCTTGCTGTTCTCCTATTTACCATTCCCATGGAAATGCATACAATTCCTCAATAATACATAGATAGTTGTATTTTTAATTTAATGAACTGTAAAGATAGTAAATTCAATTTAGTATGGTTTAACTCAAATTCCATAAGGTTTGTTCAGGATAGTGTCAATCTGCCACAGAAGGATGGTGATTTCTTCTTGTTAAAAACACTTGAAATTTTTTTCTTTTAAATCCTTGGGTAACCTTTAGTTGTAACAGTTCTCTGCCTGCTAGAGTTACTTACAAAAGATACAAATGTAATTGTTAAGGTGCAAAGGATTTGAGAATCTGTAAAATCCAGAAAACCTGATTGGGCAGGGTGAAGAATCCTGTAACTTTTATTGAAAAGAGATGTTTCTGATTCAAATGCAGTGGAACTCCATCTATATTAATAGACCGTTTTATCATTACACTGGAGAGAGATTTCAGATTGTTTAATATTAACCATTTTTAAAAAAGGAATTTATAAACTTGTATCTCTAGAAAGAAAGTTTGCTTTGAAAGTTTCCTGCAAATACATTTTTCTCTGGAATATTTTTGAATTAGTTACCCGCCTACTGTGTTCGTTTCTTTGAACTCTTCCATTGCAGGCAGTTTAAAGCTAGATTATAAATCATTAACTTTCTCATCAAGCAGTCAATGGTTTGGATTTCAAAGTATTATTGAGCATTCTTACTTTACTAAGCCTGTCATTTAAGGCAGCCGTTAGAATGCTGCAGAAACTTCCCTGAAAGCAGCATAGATGGAAGCCAACCTACCAGTCCTAACCGTGTTTGTGAAACCGTGAACTTTTAATCATTTTCCAGAAACAATTAAGATGAAAGTCTATCTGTCCTTATAATGTCTGGTTTAGCTGCTATTGAGTTTTGGTGAATTCTGTATTAAGAACTGCCTAGTGTATAGGTTTACGATTTAGCCTGTGTGCTTACCTCCCTTTTTTCCCTTTGTATCCATCTCTGACCTTTTCTGCCTACCACTTATCACTTAAAAATCTATCTATCTGTAGTTAATAAATCCTGGTTTATACTTCAACCAAAACATAGTGTTTTACAGAAATTGCTTAAGAAATCTGAACTCCATTTACAAAGGCTTGTGTACACCCTCTCCCCATTGAGGGAGGGGCAGAGTGGGTAATAAACTAACACTGCTTAGGCTTCTGACCAGGCAAGACAGTACAGTCTTGGGGTGCCAGGCTGGGAGCTTAAAGTATCATTCAAGATGGAATTCTTCTACTTGCCACTACAGCTACAACATAACCATGGGAATCTGCTAATATTAAATTTGGCTTAGAACTTGTGCCAGCACATCCACCAGAAAGAAACCTTTTAATATGCATGAAGTGTGATGTATAGATATAGCTATATATCTGTCTTGTGTACTGCACCATTAAATCTTTCTAAGATTGGCAACTGGAACACATCAGAGTGTATGCATTCTCCTCTGCACATGATCTACAAAGGATATGAACATATTTCAGCTCCAAAGAGCCTGGCTGTTTTGTGAAAGCTGTAGAGACAGGTATTTAGCTTTAATGTTCCCTAGTTCATCATTTTGTTGTTGATCAAGATAGTGTCATCACATAACTGGGGGTTTATCTAGTATTTGAACTACTGAAGTCCAATGTAATCCAGTGATCAGTGTATATATTATCGATCACCTTTTCTGCTCGACCCAGAGAGGACATAGGACTACTACAGCTTCCCTCTTGAAGCTGGTACTTTAACTTTAGCTATAGAGTCTTATGCTCTCAGTGCAGAGGCCTGTAGTTCAGCTCAGCCAAGATGCTGGCTTTCATTAGTACAGATTGCTACTGAAAGAGTGTAGGCACACACACAGAGTGCTCTTTTATTAATTTACTTTTGTTCTTTCAATCTGGTTTATTTACATTCAGATCACCACAAAGCATACATTTACTCTTTGTGTATGGAGAACATAAAATAAGTATAAACAAGTAACTTTTAACAATTTCTAAGACTTGATACTGCAAGAGAATAAAACCAGTGATGAGAATCTAAAGAGATTTCTCTGGCATTTTAGTGCAAATGTAATACAAAATCCCCAGTAACCATTTAGAATAGTAGAGAATGGCATTGTATAATAGAAGAAATAATAATTTAAATCTTGGGATATTCAGCTAATAAATAATGAAACACCAAGAAAGCTCATTGGTAATAACACTGCTAAAGTTAAGAGTAGAAAGGGGAAAAAAAAACCTCTCTGTAAAATAATGATTTTACTCAATCTGAACAATTTAACATACCTCTGAAGACCTTACTTGAGTTGATCAAAGAGAATTTTATGATCAAAGGTGCTTTTTAGTGATCTAAAGAAGCAGTGAGAAAATAACCTTCATTGCATAAGCATAAATTCACAATGTCATTCATGACCTCTACAAGCAAAGTCCTATGTTGCCAACCAAAAAACAGACTAAAAATTAGTCTGTAATATACAGTAAGAAATACCTTTAATAGGATAAAATAACTAGAAAACCCTTGGAGAAGTGTGCCAGAAAATAAGTGATTTATGGAAGCTACAGTACTAAAGTTAAGGTGTTTCACAGGTAATGACCTATGTGAATGAGTTTTGTGTCAATTCAGTTCAGCACAAACAAGAATCCACATCATAGAAACAGCCACTACACGTGGCATTCTTGTTGGTAGTCTTAGCATCAAAAGTCTAAAAAAACACAAAAAAAACCCCTAGAACCGCCTGAAAATGAAATACATCTATGAACATAAAAATCCTGTTCCAAATCGAATTCCTCCTGAAGTCAATGGAAAGCTTCCCACTATGTTCAAGAGAGTTGGATTTGTCTTCATCAGAACAGCTAGTAGAGTTAACTAGGGCTATCGGGAATGATTAGCTACAACCCATCCCGTATCAGGATGAGATTTCTGCTAGATCTACAGTACTGACAAACAGAAGCCAAGTTCATAAGTTCCTGCACACAAGTTGGTGTTATTCACAGGGCTCCCCAATCCCTTCCTCTGGCATTTGTTTCCTGGCCAAGAGGAGTCTCTGCAAACTTACTATTGTTGCCTTGTGGGAGGACTTGCTCCCGGTCCTATCCCTTCCTCTACATGCTGTCTGGTGTTATCTCCTGAAAACTCAGAAGAGAGACCAGGATCCCATTTGAAAATAGAAGAAGGGAGCAGCTACTGAGTAAAGTCAACTCCTGCCCCCCAAATTTATATAAAACTTAAGGGGAGACGTAACAGGCAGTGGAGTGCTTCCTGCTATTATTGCCCTACAATAATTACCATTTATATAGTGCTGTACAGAATATTAAAATCACTGTGCAGATATTAATTTATGCTCAAAAGGACCCAGTGAACTAGACTGGCCAGCATTACTGGTTGTGAAAATGGGAAATTGCTGTTAGACAGGATCATAGAGGACCCATACATATTTCCTTGATTGGTAGGAAACATCCTAGGAAAAACTTACTTGCTGGTATACAGCGTTCTCCTGAGCTGGTTATGAGAGCAGACCCAGGAGACCTGGGGATTCTATACAATCAAAATCCAAATGTAGGTTTTGGTCAGGGAATAGAAAAATTATGACCACCCCTGGTTCATGTAACCCATATGAACCGAATCTTATGCTGCTTTCGCTTTTGCTGTTAACATCTTAGATTTTAGAAATACAATATAAAGACCTGTTTTGTCAACCGTCCTGAGTCTGAACATGCTCAAAGAATCAATTGGAACCATAATGGACTCTTCAAAACGTAGTAAAATATCCATGAAAATGAACTAGTTTGAAGTGTAAAGAAAAAAGCTTGAAAATTGATCAGAGATAATTGCCTTAATGGATGGTGAAGGAGAAAGGGGTCAAGTGAGAAATTTAATGACATAAAGAGCTTTGAGTTGGGCTCTATACCCCCTTCACTTCTCTTATCTCCTTCAAGACTGTATCAATTTAAGGGAATAACAATTACAGGTTTACAACATTCTGGTCATGATTGTCCTAATGCAGAAATTTTCATCGGTTTATGTTTCAGACTGGGTTCATTAATCCTATTATTTTTTCTTGATGCTACCTGAGTTTTCCTGTTATCATATGTTGACCACTTTATCACAAGCCTAGTATCCTGCTTGCAAGCTATATATTTATCAAACCTAATAATTTCATATGCCCACAATTCATCTAAAAACCATTTGACTAGGAAACAGATTCACAGTCTGGTTTCAAAAGAATAAAATTTCTAAGTATAGGGTTGTAAATGGAAAACACTGGGATTAATTAAATTTAAGGATTAGAAATGGGACTGAAGGTATTAAACAAAACTGAATATATTACTGAATGTCTCCTTGAATTTAGTTCAGTCTGTGAGCTCATTTTCCAAGATATTTTCATACTGTAATTGGCAATGGAGGCTTTGGAATAGCACTGGTAAAAGAAAAGCAATAAATGCAAAATAAGCTGAAAAAGCCCAGCAGCCATTAGCCAATTCAACAGTTTAGAAGAAAGAATCTACCTGCTTAAAATTAAATCAAAGATGTGCTACTGTGACAGCACTGGGAAAAGTACATTTCCATTCAGCTCAAAGATGATGATTAACATGCAAAGAAGCTACGGGGTATACTCTCATCTCAATGCATCAGATTTATGCAGTAGATTAGACTGATTCAAGGGGTACCCAATCTAACACATGCTTAAATTCAAGGGATTATTCATGGGATTGAAGATACTGACGTGTGTGTTTGCAGGACCTAGCCCTTATGCAAGGTTAAATTTAGAATTACAACACAAAGCAAAAGTCAAAGCAAAAAATTTCTCTTCACTGGTTTGTGTAGGTATCCCCTGTCTCTGTAATATATTTGTCAAAAGCGGGAGGGGGATAAAGGAGAATGGCTCAAAGTAAATTGTTTGTTACAAAATGAATATTACAACCTTAATTTCATAAGGTAGGAGGCTAGAGGAAAAAGTAGGTCATACTGATGGCAGAAAATGGGAGGGAGCTGTTGGGAACACTTGGAAAAATTCACTAGTTGACGATGTTGCCAAAGTTCTTGTCACTTATTTCATTCTCGCTCCCAGCATGAAAGAATGGGAAAGGGCATAGGATGGAAAGGGCACATCAGCAAGCCAGGGACATTCATTTAGGAAGTTAGGAAAAAGTGAATGTGTCTTCAGCAATACTTCACTCCACTGTGAATAAGTAATTTTAAATGTTCTTTGGAGCAAGAGAACTTCAATCTCCTGCATCCCAGGTGAATTCCCTGAGCACTGGGCTATAAAGTCATTCTTACTATTGTTTGTTGGCTTAATGCATATTTCAATATTTACACAACATGAAACCACTTCCACAGCAGAAAATGAGAGAAAGTTTCTGGAATAACCAATATTAAAGTCAGACCAATAGGGGATGGAACCTGGTTCTGCCACATTTTGGGAAACTGCTCTAACCACTGGGCTAAATAATATGGGGAGCAGCACCACCACTAACATAGCTTACATGCCCCACCTCTGTAGAGTAAAACATCTGTGAATCCCAAGTGGAGACAGACACTCTCCACCAACTTGAAGTTAGGTCTTATGTCCCTTTGATGGGTAGAGTTTAAGCCCCATTTCTCTCTTTGGCATTTCCTGTTAGCTAGCTTAGGTGGATTCCCACTCAACATGCTGGCTTTTGTGAATCTCATTTTTGGGCACCTAAGTCCCCACCCCTTGGGTTGTACAGGGATTCTGGGAGTCTAACTCAGGCCTGTGTATTCCATAGTTGGCAAGGCATCTTATAAGTGCTCTAACAGTTGATGGAAATAGCCTGTAACACTTTGTGAATACCTTAGAACCTTAGAACTTGGTGGCTAATGGTATTGGACACTGCATGAGTAAGAGACTGGGTACCAAATTCATTCATACTAATGATGCTTTGCTGAAGTCTGTTGTTGTTCCGGGGTAAATATGGCCAGAGAGTCGAGTCTGATACCATGATGTTGATTTTTTTTGTTTCATTTTTCAAAAGGTGGGGCCAGGTCCTGAGCTGGTATGAATGGGTACAGCTATACTGACTTATATGAGGGTATAGCCTGTGTTGTTCAATATTGAATCCATCTATTGACACAATTATCCGATTTGCATGATCAGATGAGCCTTGCAAACATAAGTCTGATAACCGCTTGTCCAAAATTAGAGGTCAGGTTGAAAATATGGACCTGAAGTTAATGAGCCAAATTTAGAACTGGTGTCAGGATTGCCTCCCCACTCTGAACTCTAGGGTACAGATGTGGGGACCTGCATGAAAAAAGAAATAACCCCCAAGCTTATTTTACCAGCTTAGGTTAAAACATTTCCCCCCGGACTTCTCCTGTATCTGGACCTGGTATGCTGCCACCATCAAGTGAGAATGTCTCAAAAAACTATTGGACATAGGCCACTTGAAGCCCCTCTTTCTCTTTCCACAAAACCCCCAAACTTATTCCTTCCCTGGGAAGCTTGAGAGAAAAAAACAAAACCTTGCCTGATCCTGCGAGACGTGCCCGATCCAAAACCAGGATCTTACACTATGGAAAACAAGCAGTCAGATTCTTAAAAGAAACATTTTAATAAAAGAAAAAAAGAGAGGAATAAATCCCTTATAACTATCAATAGAACAGCATCTACCATAATCAACAAAAGAATCAAGAACCCAAACCTCTCCCCCGAGGCAACTTTCTCACACTGTTGATATCTCTGCTGAATCTTACCATATCAAGAAGCACCCAGCCAACACGCACCACTGAGAACCCTCCAAGTGATAAAAAAAAAAAACAGATTAAACTTACTGTTTGACTACCTTACTTGTTACTGGATAAGAAGCTTATAGTTACAGTAAAAGAAATAGGTGTGGTTCATCCTATAGCCGAGTTGAACAGAGAGAGACCCAGAGAGAAACTGAAACTCAAAATCCTTTGTCTCCTGAGGAATTTCTCATTGGTCAGTTGTCCACCTCTCAGGTTACCTTTAGCTTAACCCCTTACAGGTAAACACTAATTCTAGTGTTTTATACTTATGGCAACTGGTATAAGCAGATGTAACTTCGTTGAGGACAGTGACATTGTATCCACTTAGATCAGGTGTCTTTTGGATCTACTGACTCAGTTGTTTCTTTAACATATAGTGTTCCACCAGATCAGTACTTCACTTCAGGTCATTACAAAAGCTCCACTTGGAAAGTATGCTTTGACACAGGCAATGGAGAGTATAGGTGGGTGCACGGGGTGTGCCGGGTGTGCCCAGGCAGACCCTAATGCAGGTGGGCAAGCTCGTCCTGCCTGGCGCGCCTATGCTGCCTGCCAAGGAGGCTCCCCCTGGCCCTGCCTTCCCCCAGAGCCTCAGTGCCCTGCGTCCAGGAGCAGCCCTGGACAGCACTTCAGTGGCGTGGCTCCAGCGGGTCCTCTGCTCCTGCTGCTCGGAACGGCGTGGAAAGGGGGTAGGGCTGCGAGCTCTGGCAGGCCGAGTGGGAGGAGCTCAGGTCCCACTGGAGCCATGCCGCTGTAGTGCTGTCCAGGGCTTGCTCCTGGACGTGGGGCGCTGAGGCTTTGGGAGAGGGAGAAGGTAGGTTAGCAGCATGGTAAGGGGGCTTGGACTGGGGCATGGGGGGTTGGATAAGGGGCAGGGAGTCCTTGGGGCAGTTAGGGGACAGGGAACAGGGTAGGGTGGATGGGGCAGAGGTTCGGGGGGGGTTGGGGAATGGGGAACAGGGGGGGCGTTGGATAGGGTGGGGGAGTCCCGGAGGTCTGCCATGAGGCAGTGGGGTGGATAGGGGTCGGGGCAGTCGGAACAGGGAGCAGGGTGGGTTGGATAGGGGGTGAGGTTCTAGGGGGGTGGTTAGGGGTGAGGTGTCTCTGGAAGGGGCAGTCAGCGGCCACGGTCAGGGGGTTGGATGGGTCAGGAGTTCTGGGGGAAGGGGTGTGGAGAGGGGTCAGGGCAGGTAGGGAGCGGGAGGGGTTGGGAGTCCTGGGGATCTCTGGGGGCGGGGGTGTGGATTAAGGTTGCAGCAGTCAGGGGCTAGAGTCCTAGGGGGACAGTGAAGGCAGGGGGTGTCTTAGGATGTGGCAATCAGGGGACAAGGAGTAGGGGGGTTGAGGGTTTTGAGGGGGGCAGTGAGGTTGGTGGGAAGTGGGGGGGGACTAGATGGGGTGGGGGCGGGGCTAGGGCGGGACTCCCTAAGTGCACACCCTAATGAAATGTGCTGTGCACGTCTATGTGGAAAGGTGAAAGACTGAAAATGTTTTCACTAACTTTAGCCATTTCCAAACATCCTCATGCTTTCGGTTGTTTTTATTATTTGATTAGTTCAGTGTCTCTCCTTCTACCCATGAAAAATTACATCATTAGTAATAACTGGGCTTGGTTAATTTTGTGATTATATAGTTATTTTGTTGGAGGATCTCAAAGCAATTTAATAAATAAGCCAAGAGAAAATTCTGCTTACCAAATGCACTTGATATTACTTGAAAACCGAAGTGCAATAGAAGAACTCTGCAGATTTACAATCACAGAAATACATGTTGAAATGTGTGTAAATATAACTTTGCAATCCTTAGCACCCTTTGAGTTGCTATAAGGAATTTTGGGCCAGAGTGAATAGAAGAATACCTTTTGGCGGCATGGGCTAGCTCTCTGAATACAAACCCAGGGTCTAGATGAGATTGTATCAGGGCAGCTAACCCATCCTGTTGTGTTGTCACAGTTACACTTCTATTTTTAGCACATTAGCTATGTCTAGCCGATCTTGAAAACATATCTCAGACTCGAATGTAGAAGTACCCTAAGTGTATTTTATACATTAGGGTGAAGAATGACCTATATATTAAGGTATGTGTGTATAATATACATGTAAAATTAGTAACCAGAATACTTAACTCCTATAAACAGAAATATTAACACTTGTCTGACCATAAACTTTATACTCGTATTGTTTTCTGACCATTTAGGTGTGGTAGAGTAAGAGACATCCTCATCTCAAACATATTTCTTCAATAGAATTGTTTAAATTTCAGTTGTCAAAATTTATTTTCATGATGATGCACAATGCGGTAATGATTAATTGTGAACTTAGTCAAAATACATTTTAATTTATAAACTGTTTTGCTAGATGCATGTATGAATGGCACAAAATTAAGTTGTCCATTTACTAGTTACTCACTTATAAGCCAAAATATACCTGTCATTAGCGCAATGAATTTCATATTGTAATGACTTCTTTTGGCAAATACTTACAATGAACAAATAAAATACCCAGATTAGAAAGACACAATATTAATCTTTTGTCATGCCAAATATGAGTTGAAGAGTTAAGTTCATAGTGATAATGGTAATAAGTGATGGCTGCTGCTGTTGTTTCTCTTATGTCTGCAGTTAAGTTGCCATAAGTATAATATTTTCTTTAACCAAACTATTGCAAGCTGCTCTATGTGCTGATACCATGTTCCATTCAGTACTAGTAGCAGAAAAAGTTCCTTTTGGTTCTGTGGCTTTCTGCAATTAACAGCCTTGGGTTCAGTATCACTACTCTGCTGCTGATTATTTTAACTGTGCAGATATGTTTGGCGTTTAGTTTTTAGCATTTTCATTATAGAGCTAAGGGTTTTCATTTCATTTCAGGCCTAGATGGCAGAATAACATTTTCCGTAATTTAAAGTAAAAGCTGAAATACTAATTATTCATGTCTGACCAAGATGAAACAATCTTCCAGCTTTCTCTCTCCCTCTCCCACTTTAAGCTTGAATGCCTAGCATTTTCTTTTTTAATGTAGGACTTACTTTTTTAACTACTTGGGATCTAATCCCATAATTTTTACACAAGCTAAACTCCCACTTCCAGCAATGGGAATATGGCTAGGATGAAAGAGTATGGTCCTAGGCTCTTAAAAATCCAGTAATTATTACATTTTTCTGTCTCTAATATGGTTGCCCATTTGTTACAGATACACCCGTATGTGTATTAGCTACTAGTGGAGAATTGGTGCTTTTTATTATTTTGATTATAGATATTCTTTGTTCTGTCTAGATTTCGTCATGCTTTTCCTAAAGTTTTTACTGTTTTACCCTGCACTCTCAAAATGTACAGAGAGAAATAGCAAAATGATTGCTCTTGTTAGTTGACAAACAAAGAGAACAGCATGAGTATGAACATTCCAGATGAACTCCTTTGTCATCTTTTTCAAAATTTATTCTTATAAAACCTATTCCTACAACTTCTTTTGTATACTCTCAAATAGCCTTTCTAGGTTCTCTCGTCTGCTAATCTACCATTGTTCCTAGCAGACTTCTGCTTATCTTAGATAGGACTTTTCTTGTCAGTCTTGACTGTTAAAGAAAAGGGGGGAGGAAGGAAGTACAAGGGCTTCACCTGTTGCTGTGACACAGTTTAGTAACTTAATCCACCTGTGATCTCCATCCGATAACTGTTTCTCTGTGAAAGCCTCATTTCAGCATGTTTATGCTTGCACTTAGTCCCCCAGTCAATTTTTACAAAGCTGTGTTCTCAATCTGTAATGTAGTTTTATTATTTGTAGAGCATTTTAGAAGGGAAAAAAATGATTTCCACAGGCAGTAGATTGCCATTATAAAGAAATGTACATTTCAAGGCTATAAAATATAGATATAATGTATATTGTAGCTGTATTTCTGTACAGCTCATAAAATAACTGTACCGAAATATTAGGTTGCACTCATTTGCTGAGAAAAAGTTCCAAAATACAATATCTTAAAAAAATTGATAGGGCATCTAATACAACAATGTTTTAAAGTATTATGCAAATTCTAGAACAAAAGAATCTTCATAGTTCATTCTTGATAAATTTGCCTGACACCTACTAGCCAGGATGAAACATACCATACTGCCATTAACCCAGGCCACCTGCATATCAAACCACACCACTTGCAATATGAATTTTTTAAAAATGTACAGTTTATTCAGTATGTAATATATTTTCATTTATACATCATCCTCCTTGGATCCTTTTTACTTCCTTTCCTATAATGGCGTTTCTTTCCCTGTGCTTTCTTTCTCCCTTCATTCACTCATATTGGTTTATTTTTTATTTTCCAACCTCCTTCCTCTTTCTTCTCTCAAGGGAAGAAAATGGAAAGAAAAGGACTGACATGAGGTTTGGAGGGAAAAACAAGATTCACTATCCTATTCCCTCCACCATATGGAAAAAAAAATTCCAAGTTCTCTCTTTTCTCCAAAACCTAAAAGGAGATGGGTAGAAAAGAGACCTATTTACCTCTAGCATCACTCTCATCAATCATTGCTAGTAAGGTTTATTTTTCCTATTTATTCATTACAAACTGAGGACATTTTTATTAGAGAATATTTTTTTCCAGACAGAAATTATTGACTTAACCAAAATTGTTTAGTGGTTAGGTTTTGATTTATATAACTATAAAGATTAAACCATATTGACATCACACCACTATAAAAGTAAAAGTGAGAGCTTTCAAAATTTACTAACGAAGGAACATGGCACATGAAAATATATGCTGAGACTATTTTTTTTGCCTGTCATGATCTGAAAGGCAATTTAGAGACTCAAACTGTTACATGTCATGCTTTAATAATGATAATGAAAATAGCAGATGTTACAGGATTTTAGCTATATATTCATTTCACACCACAATAGAGGTAGCTATTTGAATTAATAAATACTGCCAAACACTATGCCACATCTCAATATATACATCCATCTGAAGCTGGCTTTCTCATGGTCTTCGTGATAGAATTTTCTTGGGGTGAACATTCCATCACACACCCAGCACAGGATTAGAAGGGATTAAGAATGCCAGGGAGGCTGATTATCTCCACAGGCTGCACCTGGAGGAAGAGCCAAGGAGCAGGGAACTAATTTAGGAACAGGCAGAGTCTGTATAAAGTCAGATGACAAGAGATGGGGTGCTGAGGAAGGCTGAAAGAAAGCAGGCAGCAATTACTGCCTGGGAAGAGAGAGGACTGTTTTCAAACTTGTACAGCCAGAGTGAGAAGGGGAGCCAGGTGTGGTAGAAAGTTGGGGAGGGGGGAATACTGAGTGACCCAGCAAGAAGACTGAGAGTCATGAAGAGGACACTATGATTCCTGGAATTAGAGTTGCTGCAGACCTATGAGAGCAATGAAGTGATGGGTGTGCAAACCATGTAAGGAAGCATTTACCTCAAAATCTAATCCCCAGAGTGACTGGGAGGAGGCACCAGACTAGCGGCAAGTGGTGCAACTCGTGACAGGGTGCCACAGAATTGAGAGGAAGCTATGGGTAAAATTGATGATATTCCTGGCTTTTCCTCAATAAACTGTTAATGAGGAACTATTTTTTTTAGTTCACAAAATATTCTAGATGCTGTACAGCAAGGGTGGGCAAACTTCTTGGCCTGAGGGCCACACTGGGGTTCAAAATTGTGCTGAGGGCTGTGCAGGGAAGGCCCCGCCCCCATCTGACCCCCACCCACTTCCCGCCCCTGACTGCCCCCCTCAGAAATCCTGACCCATCCAATCCTGCCCTTCCTTGACCCCTGATCACCCTCCTGAGATCCCCCCACCTTAACCACCACCCCCTAGGACCCTACCACCTAAGCCTCCACCCCTACTCCCCAACTTGCTTACCTGCTCAGCTAGGCATGGGGCCCCATGGCTTGCTGCACTTGGGCTGGCCCGCTGGGCCGGCAGCGTGGGGCCCTGCGGCTTGCCACGCTCGGCCTGGCCTGAGCTCATGGGCCACATAAAAATGGCCCGCGGGCCACATGTGGCCCGCAGGCTGTAGTTTGCCCACCCCTGCTGTACACACATATAGGAAAAGTCCTGAAGAACCCCAAATCTAGGAAACGTATCACCACCAAAAAATGTGCTATATAGAAAACAAAATATTTTCATTCATTTCATGTGCTATTGGGAGAGGGGGTTGCTATAACTCTAAAACAAGATTCACAAGAAATTGTGGGTACCATCAGTTTCTGCTGGCTCCAAAGATGCATCTTAAAGGCTTAATTCACCAGCCCAATGGGAAGTGTTCATTTTCTACAAAAATTCAAATAAAAATTCTATTTTATTCACTGGCTTGCCTTCATTCTATTTAGCTGTTTTCATTATATTTCGCTGCAAGGCAAGAAATCTATATTCATTATATTCAACTGTAAGGCAAAAAAGGCCTGTATCCTTTAAGATATTAACTGAAGCAAAAGTGTGGGTAAGTACTCTGTAACTCTTGGAACAGGTCAAGGGTTACCTTTAGATTTTGGGAGCGCAGAAGAAATTTGCTCAATGGTAGGAGTAGTAATGTTCCAGTAATTGCTGCCTCAAGAACATGGAAAAAATAACTGCAAATTTTCCTAAGCAAAACGTGATGGTATGATCATGAGCTGCAATGGTAGCTACACATATTAATCTACTAACCTATAGAAGGACACTTCATTAGTAGGATGATAAAATACAAATAAGGAAAAGGGGAAACCTCTAATGATGCATTAGAAATACAGACATCAGCATAACATATTATACAAGTTGCATCCCATCTTATGGGTAGTAGGAGAGAAAGATGTAGCCCTTGAGAGGTATCACAATGATGGGCACTGATGATGAGGAAGATAATGGCTAACATTTTAGGTTGTTCTGCAAGGGATGATGTGAGTATGGATGTTCAGATCTACTTTCTGTATATCTCTATTTACCTTACTGAGTTAGTGTATGATTTTTGCTACATATGTTAACAAATTATTGTAAATATAGAGGTTCCTATAATATACAGGTTGCAACCAGGCACATTGGGGTTTCTAAACTGTATGGTAATTTTAATAATACTGGGCCTGATCTTGGGATAAGAACCTATCTATTCTAAAAACAATAACTGGGAATTAAGTAATCAATGCAATTATTACATAATCTATAGATTAGGCTATCCCCTACAAGACAGGTGGAATTTAAAGACTGCGTGACTTTGTTTAGAAAGAAACCAACCAGTGAGACCAACATGTAGGAATTGATTTCAAGAACTAAAATGTCATGTATTCTAGGGTGTTACATCCCCCTCATTGTACTTTCTGGTATACTTGTGGAGAAGTCCTAAGTTACCAATATATTTTAAGGCTGAAGGAGAAGCAGGCCTAGCAGAGGAGTTTGGGGTATCTCTGTATTAGAACAAGAAAGCAGAAAATGTGATGAAATCTGGAGAATGATTTTTGACTATAGGTAAAACTTCAAAAGCACCTAAGTCCCATTTTCATGAGTGATTAACACACTGAAAATCAATGTGAAGGTTGCTCCCCAGTGCTTGTCACTTTTGAAAATGATCATCACAGACTACCTGTGCACTTCCTTTGATATGACTCCAAGGATTAATCTGGTTCACTACCTAAATACTTTGGAATAAGCCTCATTTTTTAGCTTGTGACATCTCTTGTATTCCTCTCCTATATAGAATCATAGAATATCAGGGTTGGAAGGGACCTCAGGAGATCGTCTAGTCCAAATCCCTGCTAAAAGCAAGACCAATCCCCAACTAAATCATCCCATTCAGGGCTTTGTCAAGCCTGACCTTAAAAACCTATAAGGAAGGAGATTCCACCACCTCCCTAGGTAACCCATTCTAGTGATTCACCACCGTCCTAGTGAAAATTTTTCCTAATATCCAACCTAAACCTCCCCCACTGCAACTTGAGACCATCCTTGTTGTGTCATTTGCTACCACTGAGAATGGTCTAGATCCATCCTCTTTAGATTCCCCTTTCAGGTAGTTGAAAGCAGCTATCAAATCCCATCTCAGTCTTCTCTTCTGCAGACTAAATAATCTCAGTTCCCTCAGCTTCACCTCTTGAATCATGTGCTCCAGCCCACTAATCATTTTTGTTGTCTTTTGCTGAACTATTTCAAATTTTTCCACATCCTTTATGTAGTGTAGGGCCCAAAACTAGACACAGTATTCCGGATGAGGCCTCACCAATGCCCTTGATCTGCTGGCAATGCTCCTGCTTATAAATCCCAAAATGTCATTAGCTTTCTTGGCAAGAAGGGTACACTGTTGACTAATATCCAGCTTATAGGTCCTTTTATGCAGAACTGTTGCCTAGCCATTCAGTCTGTAGCAGTGCATGGGATTCTTTTGTCCTAAATGCAGGACTCTAAACTTGTCTTTGTTGAACCTCATCAGATTTCTTTTGCTCCAGTCCTCTATTTTGTCTAAGTCCCTCTGTGTCCTAACCCTATTCTCCAGCATATCCACCACTCCTCCCAGTTTAGTGTCATCTGAAAACTTGCTGTGGGTGTAATCCATGCCATCCTTCAGATCACAAATGAAGATATTGAACAAAACCGGTCCCAGGAATGACCCTTGGGGCGCTCAGCTTGATACCAGTTGACAACTAGACATGGAGCCATTGATTGATCCATTGAGCCCAATGATCTAGTCAGCTTTCATTCCACCTTGTAATCCATTCATCCAGCCCATACTGCTTTAATTTGCTGACAAGATTACTGTGGGAGACCATAACAAAAGCCTTGCTAAAGTGAAGGAATAACGCATCCACTGCTTTCCCCTTATCCACAGAACCAGTTATCTCATTGTAGAAGGCTATTAGGTTAGTCAGGCATGACTTGCCTTTGGTGAATCCACGCATATCCCTGTAGCGTACTTGACCGCATTGCAATGGGCCCACAATGCTCAAAATATGTTGTTGTTGTTTTTATTCAAAACGCACAGCCATCTCACAGTTGGATCAGGTTCTTTCTTGAAAATCTTGTAGTGACTTTGTGTCAGATTTGGCACACACCATTCTGTTTTAGCATCCGTGGAGTGCTGAAAATCCCAGGCAGAATGCTTGGAACTGTGGATTTCCAAAGCTCATGTTTCTCTGTAATTAGGATTTTTCTTAAAAGCTTTACATAAGTTACTTAAGATTTAGACATCTTAAATGGAGACAGATTAAAGAATGACTGATTTAAATTTGAATCTTCTGGTAGATGGAGGGGTGGGATTCATCTGATGTTACCAAAAATCAGTATGAAGTATTAGTTCCTGAGACTTGTCAGTAAAACAAACTGAAGTTTTTGACTTGTTTGACTGAATGTACTTCAGCATGCTAGCAAGTAAACTACATAAGTAAAGGCATTTTTCTTTTTCTATCTTGTACTCAGAGAAAGGCTTTTGATTTATAAAGATCCCAGAGAATTAGACTCCAGTTGCATTACCATGTTAGGATGGACCTTCCAGAACTCTTTGCAGAGGGAAATGTCACCTTTGTAAATAATAAAAATAAGTTCAAACCTATGAAAAAAATAAAGGAACTGACCTTTAAATGTTCCAAATAGCTTTGGTTTTATGGCAGTACAATTTATTTAACCTTTAAGAGTGCTCATTTAAGTCACTCCAGCTTTATTATTTTAAGTGTTAGAAAACGAGTTATGTCACAAAAAATATGCTTTATTCTTATTGGATAACTGATTTAATGTGCATACTGTGTGGACTTTTTATTATTGTTTCTTTTTCAGAACTGAATGAGTCATTCACTGTGCAGATATCCTACATTTTTACTTTATACTACTCTTTTTAAGGCTATATTAATGCTTCCTATAAAATCCCTCCCCCCTCCCTTCCTATTCCTCCATGGCTTTAGCTTTCCCATTCCCCACTGTTGAAGCCTGGGCTTTTTTTGTGAGACCATATTATTGTCCTATTGGGTTCACTCTACATAGTGGCTTACTTCTTTCCAGAGTTGTCATCGCTTACAATCCAAGTGTAGGCTTCAGACCTCTTCATGTCATAAGTATAAGAAGAAATCAGGAAACATAAGATGGTGCACCTATAGGTCAGTCTTTGCCTTTATCTTCTGGAGATGCTTTTGCTCTGATCCACTAGGTATCTTCATTTCAGGAGCAATTTCCTTCCTATCCATATTCTGTTCAAAGGGGGTTTTGGTCTATACTTATAATTTTGGTCTATGCTTATAATTTTGTTGGAATTTTGGCTGTGATAGCTCTTGTATGTGTGTGTATATAATAATGTTATGACAAATTTGCTACATAAGCATATATTCACCACTTAGACCTAAGTACAGTGTCCATTATTAATAACAACTCAAAAAACTTTAGTTTCTGTGATTCACCAGTTACTTCCTGATTCAAGTGTAGAACAATTGCAATATTTGCAAAAATGAAGACGTGATAACTGTTGGTAAATTGTGGCTAATAAATGGGTATGAATGAGTTGCTGCAGTATTTATACTAAGTATAATATAAGAACCATCAAGCTCCAGTGACTGGGCTCTGTTTCTTTCAACTGTGTGTGATGCATGCCCAGATTAATGAAGACATCTGTGCACTAGCCTTAGCCCCTGGAGAAGTGTTCTAGACCATAGCTTCATGTCAGATATAAATCAATGCTCATACCATTTTACATCTTCTGAGTATCTCCAAGGTAACAGAAATTCATCAAGAATAATAACATGGTAGAATGCCTGGAGTGTAACAGTTTTATTTTATAGCCCCAAAAGAAGAAATAGCAAGAGTGCAATTGGACCCTACTTCTTAAGTAAAGTTAAGTCTTGCATTGCATATTCTATTTGAGAAAAGTAAAATGTTCTTGCTGCAAACTTTGCCCACTTACCCAAATATTGCAGGTCTGATAGCCCACTTTATGTTCCTGACATATTTGATTCCTCTTCCAGGTTTTTGTTTGCATTCCATTTGCAGCTTACATATTTTTTTTAAAGAAACTGAATTCCTTCATGATAAAAATGATTTATTCTGAAAACATGATAATAAATATGGTATTTCTTTTAAGGTATTATAGTGAAATACCCCATATGGTTGAATAAAACTGTTTAAGAAATTGCTGCACAAGATAAAGTGTGATCATATGAGTCCCCATTAGTTGGTTATTCTTTGTCAGTGTAAACTGCTGTGGTGCTGGATAATAGGTTAGCTTTATTGTTAGATTATCTAGAACATATCTTAAATGTTGCTTTGTGATAGACTTCCTTATCTTAATTATACCACATCAAAGGTAATTATGCATCTCAGTCTAATATATTTATATAAAGTCAAGAGTGGCTGAGGAGTGGATAATTTAATGGCTAAGTGAGATGCGGACAGGGAGGAGGAACCACGCTGGGACAGGTTGGAGAGGAAGGAGCAGAAAGGGTCAATCTTTGGTGGGAAGGGGAGGGGCAGGACAGAAGTGTGTTCACTAAAGAAGACTCATCCTCCTGAGCCAACAGTCCTGAGTCTTACCATTCCTCTGCAGTTAGGTAAGTACCTGGGAAATCCACTTACTATCTTCTAGTGATGACAACCCACTATTGCTGTCATTTACTACATTAGGTCAAGTGGCAGAGATCAGTGTGGTGGATCTAAAGGTTCCAACCTTGCTGATGAACCCATGTGGATGTCAATATGATGTCACATGATGGAATTTCTGGGATTTTTTAAAAAGAAAACTTTTTTAAAAAAACCCTTAGGATATTACCCACACACAATTTTGTTAAAAGATTACTATTAACATAGGAACTCTGTGGCAGAGATAGAATCTACTTTGTCCCCTCCTTCCAAATACAAGATACAGGATTTAACCCTGCTGCCGAATCCACCACCAATCCCCACTGAATGCTAATTCAATATAAAATGGGACATAAATACATATCTAGGTTCTCTAAAGTGTTAAAGAACAGACATGGAAACTATTTGGTATTGCATAGGGCCAATAGATTTGTGTAATATCCTGATCCTGTAATCTTCTTTCTTTGTACAACATGATTCCCCCTCTCTATCTCTCTTCTCCCCCTCCCCTGCCCCACCCACTCTCTCACCAGTGTGTGGGATACAGTAGTTAGGATACTTTCTAGGGATATTGAAAAAGTCCACATTACATAATTATAAATCCCATATAAATAATTACCTTTTTTCTAATGTACTTTACCTCCTTCATTACTACTTTTTTCTCCTGTTAAGATTGTATTACGGTCAAAATCAGGAATATTGCATGTATGTAGATTTAGTAGCTATTCCTTCTCTCAGTGAAACTTAATCTCTAATTTCAAACTCACATGAAGGAGAAATCCTTTAGTCTCTGAACCTACCTATGTATCCTAGCATTTGCAGTTTACAAAAATCCACCCTTAAAAGCCCCTTTCCCTTTTAAAATAAAATGCAAGCATATTTCTGTGGTGACATTTTCTTGAATAAAAGTTCAGAAATAAAGCCAGTCACAAACTCATACTTAAGAAGTTTTTTTAAAAAAAATAAAAATGATGAGAGGATCAGGCTCCAAAAAAGAGATTGCTCTAAATTCTGTCTAATGATTTATTTCTCTCTTTGGAATTTAATGTACTTTCAAATACAGCCCCCAGGAATAAAGTGAGGCTCTTCTACTGAGACAGCTTCCTTTTGGTTTACTATCAGTACCCACAAGTAGGAACTACCCAATTAGTTATGTGACTGTGCAGCAGTCAGGCTTAGAAACAGGTTATAAAGAGTAGGGGAGATGTATCATGTCACAGTAGTATATAAGAGCAGCAGTGACTGTGATTTTTGAAGAAAGATGGACTTTGTTTTTCCCTTGGGATAACATTAAGAGAAATGTGCTTTTACAGAATTATAATAAGACAGATAGGAATATTCACTAGTCTCCCTGTTGTAATTTATAAAGGTATCTGTTGTGGCAACTTGCTGGCACTATTATGATGGGTCCTGCGTTTTCTCTTCTTGTGTGGGGTTCAGGGTGTCATTTCTTGCCCCTGAACAGGGTATTAACTGCCCCGCTAGTATCCTAGAGGAGGGGAGTGGAGAGGGAGGGACCTGGGCCTGCCCTCTATTCCGGGTCCCAGCCCAGGGGCCCTGAGGATAGCAGTAAACCACTTGAACTAGCTATTCCTTCCCCTGGACTACTTCCCTCTCCTACCCTTCAGTTTATGGGACTTTCTGCCCTCTCTCTGCACAAATCAAGTGTCCCTTTACCTAGGGTCTGGGTGGTCTTAGCCCACCACAGCACTTCTCTAAACTCTCCTTTGCTTTTCTCCAAACTGTTCTCCACTCCAACACCAATCCACTCTGCTTCAGGTCCTTCTCCGGTCTGATTTAAGTGGGGGAAAAGGAGTGGTTATCAGGTGACTGGCTTCAGGTGCTCTAATTGGCTTCTGGTGCCTTAACTGGCTCCAGGTGCTCCAACCAACTTCTAGCAAACTTTCTTCCCTCTACAGGGAATAAGGCTCCCCTCTAACACTCTCCTGCTGCCCTCTGGTCATGCTGTGTCACACTGTGCACATTACACTTAAATGTAACTGAAGGAATTTGCTCCCTCTGCCCCTCCATCAATGGGCAAAAAATTCTGTGAGCTTAAATTGGATTATAATGCAGTGACACATACCAGACAGATTGGTGGAATGGAGAGGAAAATTCAAAAGTGTGTTTAGTACATGTACAGATTTGGTCAAAACAAGGAGTCTGATTATGTCTAACAAGGCCATTCCTGAATGCTAGACCAGGGCCATAAGGTATGTGAGAGTCTGTGGAAAAGCATCTGAACGAATTGCAAAAGTAGGGCATGATTTCATCTGTGCATTTCAGTAAATAGGCTGCACTAACTGTGTGTATCCCAAATGGTGATGGTAGAATGAGTATCAGTGGGGATTATGAACTTACCATAAATCCCTGACTGGACATAGTCCTCTATACAATTCCTAACCTAAGACACAAGATTTAGTTAAAAAACTGATGGGGAATAACGAAGGTAACCAAACTAGACTTATCTCAAGCCTATTAACAGGTGACATTGGAGCCAGAATTAAAATATCTATATATATCTATATATATATCTATATATATTGTGACAAAGCTCCAAGTCTGTCCTTGTGGGTCCTGCTCTTCCTGGCAGATTTAGGAGCCTCAGAAACTCATCTAGGCCCCAGAGTGACCTCCCTTTCTCAGTATAATTGGCAAGAGTCACCACCTAGTGAGTTGCCTTCATCACAGGCCAGTATGGAAGATGGAAAAAAGAGGGGAGCCCGGGCCCGCCCTCTACTCCGGACTCCAGCCCAGGGACCCTAATAGTATCAGCTAAGATGGCTGACCTTTTAGGCACAAAACACAATACAATTCCCTGGGCTACTTCCCCACAGCAGTCCCTGCTTCTTCAAACTCCACTTCACCCTTACCTCAGGGCCTCCTTCCTTCAGTATGATATGTTGTCCTACACTCAGTCTCACCAACAGCATAACTTCCTTCCATAGCTCCTGACACCCACACCCACCTGACTAACTGGGAGGTATTTATCTGGTTTCAGCCAGTCCCTGATTGGCTTCAGGTGTCCCAATTAGGCTAGCTGTTTCTACTCCTTTCTAGAAGGTTCTTAATTGGCCCCAGGTGTCTTGATTGGCCTGGAGTAGCCTTTGTTTGGCTATCCAGGGAACAAGGACCTGCACATCCTGAGACTAATATACCTGCCTTCCAGCACTCTCCTATATCCTTCTGGTCTGACTCCGTCACAATATATATCTATATATCTATATCTGACCGTGAATATTTAAGGGGCTATTTAGGTATGAAAGATTACCCTATGGGGCAGCCAGTGCTCCTGTCTTTCAAAGAATAATGGATCGGCTACTTCAGTGTGTAGGAGTAAAAGGGCTATGTTTCAAGTTATTGAAATATGAACTGAGAAATTATTTAAGCATTTTACCCTTTTCTCCTACATCATTTACTTTGTCAGTGTTTAAGATTTGGGAAATAAAGTAGTTCAGTGTCTTTTGTAAATGTATTAAAAGATTAAGCAGGCAGTTGTAAAACAAATATAAGATTAAGTGAAAAATGCTGCTAGCTAAATGAATTTAATTCTCCTGACTTAATTTACAAGAAATACATTACAATGGTCAAATTGATATCACAGTCTGAATGCAGTCAATAAGTCAATGGTTCAATTTATCTGGCTCACCTATTACTACAATTAGTAATTAAATCATATTGAGTAAGTTAAGGGAAAAACAATCTTAAGGTTTTGCAGGAAAGGATTCTCCCATCAACCTTTCATTTAAGTGGATTAATTTAATTCAGTCTGCTGAAAGCAGCAGCCATTACTTCATCTTCATTTTAAGTAAGTACAGCTGTCAAGATGATTTCTTGGTAGCTTCCTTTTAGCTACCTTTTTGTGAAGAGCAACATTTAGTGGAAGAGATTAGACAGACCTGTCTTAATATATTTCCTTCCCCATATTATACAATGTGTTCTAGGAGAGTCTGGCACAAACTTCATATATATAGCAGCTTTAGAATGAAATCGTTTTCATCTAGGGATACCTTACTGTTTCAGTAGCAGAATTAAGGGCTTAGTGTCTGCTTTGGAGAACAGTTAATTATGTGCAGACACATACATGTACACGTGCTCTAATGGACATTATTCAGTATTCTCAAATTGCCTTACAAAAGGATTCCCACACTGTCTTCACCTTAAAGTCCCTAACTCACATGATTGGTCCTAGCTTGGACTTAAAGGTGATATTTTACTAGTAACATTAGCAGTTTTAAGACATGATCTGCATTTTTACATGTTGTGAGGCTTTGATCTTTACCTCTCTTGGTTACACCTCAGTCTTGGTGTAGTTGCTGCCAGTGGCCTTTACTTCTTCTCTGGGTGGCTTGTCCAGGGAATGGAGCAAGATACAGTTTCAGGTATCTCGTTGATGTCAGAGAGACTCCTCTGCCTCCCCACCCCAACCCTCGCTGTCTCATCTTTCTCCACATGGTTGGAGTCCTTTGTAAGGATGAGTGATTCCTCTATTCCACCTCAAGGGAAACTCTTGTCCAGTTAGCGGTTCTTGTGGAGGTGGAGTGAATTGTACCTCTGCTTTTTGGAGCAACCTGCTTTGTGTGTCTTTGTTTTTGTGTTTATTGTTCTGGAATTCTAAGAAATAAAGTAGTGCTATGTTACAACCTTTCAGCAAGAGCATTTCATGCTTTTCATCTAACTGTACTTTGTGTGCATGTTGTGAAATGTGATAAATGTGATAAAGCTTACCTTCTGCAGCATGCCTTTCCTGAGATGGAAAGTTTAGTTCAGCAGAGGGGAGCTAAAAAGGCATAACTGATAATGTGTGCTTGTAATGGGATGGCCTGCCCTGTTCAATTAACTTAGGTGGGGGTTTAATTATTAGAATCAGCTGGGTAAGGAGATCCTGATTTTCCTGAAAAGAGCAGAGGAAAACTGCAGAAAGAGAGAGACACCCAATGTGATGATGGAGTAAAAGCCTTTAGCTGAGACCTGCCTAGGCAAAGAATGGCTGCTAAGAGTGAGTGGATGCCCAAAGGGACTCCTGAGGTGTCAGGTAGGAATAGAGAGACTACAGAGGACTACTAGGAGTGGTAGGCTCCAGCAGAGAATGCTGAGTTTTCAAGGAAAAGATTCCAGGCAGGGATTGCTTAGAAGATCCCCAGTAGGAAAGATGGGAAATACAGACTTAGTAAGTATTTGAAAACATTATTTTGGAAATAGCTTGTAGTTTTAATAAAACCAGCCCCAAGGAAGACTACTACTGAACCCGAGAAGAGTTTCATTTTATAGTTTGAGAGAGCCCTGAAACATGGGGATACTCAGGAAGGGCTTCTGCATCATGACCTCAGAGTATTATGGTAGAGTAAGAAATTAGTGAGCCAAGAAAAACACTGTACTTTTTTTTGGTGAGGGGGAGAGGTGTTAGGCCTAGAAAACAAGAGCCAATACCTACCAGAACAACATGACCAGAGCACCAGTGAATGGATGGCATGAATGTGATTACAGAATTTTAGAAAGTGCTAAGCACCTTCCCTCTTAAAACTTTGCCCCTTTAAAACTTCCAACCATCCAAATCACTACTAACTTTTGAAAACTTTGGCCAGAATTTTCATATCTAAAGCTCACATGTAAACAAATGTGTTGTGCCTTATAAAGTTTCCCCTCTTTGACTCATTATTTCCATTGACCTGTAATTAATGCTTTTGTAGGAGAAATTTTGGTAATTGTGTTTTATTATGTCCTCACACAGTGAAATATATGAAATGAGTGACTTCTGTAAACTGGACACCAAGAATATAAAATGGCAACCTGATTTTATAGTCTGTTAGAAGTGCATATACAAGCAATTTCTTCTAATTTGACACTTCAGCCATGTAAAGAGGCTCTAGGAAGCAATATGTGTAACCTAGAAAATGGGTTTAGACCTTTCCTCAATTCAAATAATTTTTCTTTCAGCCATTACTTATATCTAAAGCAGCTGAGAAACGTTTTGAATTATGCTACTGTTAGCCACACAGACTCATTACAGAACTAAAAGTGTCATGTATTTAAAATGTCAAAAAATCTTCAATCTCTTGTGCTAAACTAAGTCTGTGTGACAGAAAAGGAGAGCTTAGAAAAAGGACTAAATCTCTGGGCCCTCAGAGACTCACTAATAATCAAAAAATTAGGCGGCTGCAGAACTGAAAAATAGACTAATGGAGAGTTAACTAGATCTAATTGTCAAGAATCAGAGGGGTAGCTGTGTTAGTCTGGAATTGCAGAAGTAACAAAGAGTCCTGTGGCACCTTAAAGACTAACTAAAGTATTAGAGCATAAGCTTTTGTGGGCTAATACATCCGCCAAAGTGGCATGCATCTGACGAAGTGGGTATTAGCCCATGAAAGCTTATGCTCTAATACTTTAGTTAGTCTTTAAGGTGCCACAGGACCCTTTGTTAGATCTAATTGGCATAACAGCTGGTAAGTGCTATTACAAAAAAAGAATCAACACTATTCTGGTTCCTGGAATGTTAGGACTCCAGTCCAAGTAGCAATTTTCACTTTGTCCTCAATGAGCAAGCACTCCCCTTCTAAAGGTTTGCCTCTACTATTGAACTGGTTCGTGAAGTCCATAGTCAGCCCGTATTCAGGCAAAACTTCCATTGGAATCCTAGGGAATTTCTCCTGAATAGAGATTGAATAAGGGTATCAGTGTATGACAGCACACAAACCATTTGATGCAATGAGTGCCCAATTGTACATAATATTTTCAGAGTATATTCTCCCTGACAGCGGGGATCCGCTCACTGAGTAGGTAAAAGTGTGGGTTTAGGGAATATGGGATTGGTTGACTTTAAAATGAGTGAAGCAGCTAAAACTTTGTGAAATGCTGTCAACTTTGTTGCGACAAAAAATTGGAGGATGGGATGAATGGAGGACTGCGAGGAGCCCCTAATGGGTGTGATCCACTTGGCCTACTGAAGCTACAATGTGTGCAATCCCCCTACCCCATTTTGGAAAAACAAAACAAAACAAAACAGGTGTTTGGCATTAACTAGACAGGTCTTTACCTAGAACAGTCACTGAACAGAAGCAGGAAAGGCAGAAACTAGGGAGATCATTGTCAGTTAATGGAGGATCTCTTTGGTAGTGAGATGAAAAATATCCCCTACTACTGGGAGTAGGTGAGCAAAGAAAGAAAAAGCAGAGTGTTTGAATAATTAGATTTATACCTGCCAATATTTGGAGAAAATAATCTATTTAAAGAGATACTAATAGCAATTTTTTTCAAATATTCTTCAGAATAACTGCAAAAGAGTAAAATTTTCCTTTATTTAGCACCCCTGTGTTCCTTGAATATCCATCTTCACCAATTTATTTATTTAGCACTAGAATTTTGTAGGCATGGGGCCTAATATGGCCAGGTCATGGACATCTCCTGTGAGGTGCTCAGTACCTTCTCCTGCTTTAAGTCGAGGAGATTTTAGAATGCTTAGGCTTCCATCACCTCAGAAGACATCCTTCCTTGTTTTATGGCTGTCTTATACCTTTTCACAAGCACAAAACTACTCTAAGGTTCACCTAGGCAATGAGTATTGCTCCAGCATGATGGAGCTCCTTGCACAGACAATTACAATGCGCCCTTGACACTTATGTTAGCCTTCAGCCTGAGCAGGGATGTGGCCAGGAAGAAGGGTTCTGGGTGTAATCTGGCAATTTCCAGCTGCTGTAACATCCCTATGATGATACATTAAAAAAGCCTTTGAGTCACTCTAATTTGCAATGAGAATTGGCCTGGCACTGGCCTGAGGTTTCTGGCCAGTGAGAGCTGCAGAGCTGGCACTTGGAGCAACATGCAGAGCCCCCTGGCTGCCCCCAAAACAGGATCATGACAATGCAGTGTTAGCTTAAAGCTGACTTCACACCCCTACCTCCCCTTGTCAGAGATCCACTGCCAAAATTGAATGTGTCCCCAAGGTTCTTGCCCCATTGAGTTCACAAGTATGCAGCTCCTGAAATGTTGTAAATTGTCCAGTGAAACCAAAGGGAACTGAGGTCATCCAGGGGCTTAGATTAGAACACTGGGCCTTAAATTGGATCTGTGTGAGTAAGATATCTTAATGTGGCAAGGGGGGCGGGGAATAGCAATGACAAAGGAAAGAGAGAAATGGATCTAGGGAGAGGGTTTTGTCTCTACTACTAGGTTGCTAGAAATATCTGTCCGTTGTAGATTGGTTGCCAGGGTCTGAGCTTTAGCCAGGATAAATGTGCCAATTCCCGCCCTACCCCCCGCCCCCAGCCCCAGTAATGCTAGCACAAACCTAGAGTAACACTATTCACCTTAAATAAAATGAGGAATGCTTGTAACACCTTAGACTAAACAGTTTATTTCAGCATAAGCTTTCGTGGGCTATAGCCCACTTCATCAGATGCATAGACTGAAACAAACAGAACTAAGACTCATTTATAAACACAGAAAGCAAAAAAAAATTGTAAATCACCATACCAATTCTAAGAGGCTGTTTAATTTGGATGGGCCATTATCAGGAGGAGGAAAAAAAACCCTTCTGTAGTGAAAATTTAGTGGATCTATGTCTAACAGTTGATAAGAATCTGTAAAAGAGACTTAACTAGGAAAATGCATTCAATTAGTATAATGAGAAAGCCACTCATAGTCCCTGTTTAACCCTTGGTTGACAGTGTCCAATTTGTAAATTAATTCCAGTTCCTCAGCTTCTTGTTGGAGTCTGTTTTGGAAGCTTTTCTGTTTTAAAATTGACACCTTCAAGTCTTTAATAGAATAGCCATGGAGATTGAAGTGTTCTCCTACTGGTTTTTGAATGTTATGATTCCTGATGTCAGATTTGTGTCCATTTATTCTTTTGCATCGAGACTGTCTGGATTGGCCAATGCATATAGCAGAGGGGCATGGCTGGCACATGATGGCATATATCACATTGGTAAATGTGCAGGTGAATGAGCCTCTGATGGTGTGGCTGATGTGATTAAGTCCTATTATGGTGTCAGTTGAATGGATATGTGGACAGAGTTGGCATCGGGCTTTGTTACAAGGATAGGTACCTGGTTTAGTGTTTTTGGTGTGTGGTTGCCGGTGAATATTTGTTTCAGGTTGGGGGGGGGGGCTGTCTGTAAGCGAGGACTAGTCTGTCTCCCAAGATCTGTGAGAGTGAGGGATCATCTTTCAGGATAGATATTTGATGATGCGTTGGAGAGGTTTAAGTTGGGGCTGAAGGTAATGGCTAATGGTGTTCTGTTTTTTTTCTTTGTTGGGTCTGTCCTGTAGTAGGTGGCTTCTGTCAATCTGTTTTTTTCACTTCCCCAGGTGAGTATTGTAGTTTTAAGAATGGTTGGTAGAGATCTTGTAGGTGTTTGTCTCTGTCTGAGGGATTGGAGCAAATGCAGTTGTATCTTAGAGCTTGGCTCTAGACAATGGATTGAGTGGTGTGTCCTGGATGGAAGCTGGAGACATGTAGGTAAGTATTGTGGTCAGTAGGTTTTTATTCATCTTGTGTTACTTGGAGCAGAGTGAAACCACTTACGTTGCTCACTTAGGAAGTTATCTAACTTTAGGTTTTTTTATAACCTCACTGAGACATATGGCAAAAATAGTACGCAGTAGAAGCTGTTCTTTTTTTTTCAAAGATGTATCTAATCTGATTTAACCTAAGGTTTTAAAGCAGCACATTAATAGTTATTAAACCTATTGTAGTTTACTTTATTTCTTTTTTAGCCAAATTACATTTGCTGCTAGACTTTGTAATCTAGTCACATCCAAATATCTGTTTTACAATCTGTCCAAAATATAAAACTTTCTGATGCACCTGTTCGTCTATCTATTATGCATTATGAAATGTCTCTCTGACTCTCTCATTTATTCCAATTTGGAAGCTCACCCACTGTTCAAAAGTTGCTGCTACAAAGTTATAGCAATGAAAGAAATACCAAATAAACACTGTACTGCAACTGTAAGCTTTTTTAAATTAATATTTCATCTAAAAATCAAATGTACTGTGCTTATTGCATTTTGTTGCTGCACAGATTGCAAGACTCATGTTCTCTTCCAATAGAACATCAATAAACTATTTTCTGTAGCAGCTGCTCACAAGTTTGGTTTGTTGTGACTGTTAGGACCAAGAAAAGCTACTTCAGTATTGGATCACACTACTGAAGAGCTTAGGAACCTTGATTTCATCCAGTTTGGCTTTCACTAGTTAAGGAAAATTAGATTACTACCAGATGGTTTTCCAACTTCTAATAAGTGTAATTTAAACAAACATTAAAACATTTTCTATTAATTTCATTACTGTGCACGCTAATTTTTCATATTTCTCTACTTTGTGTGTTGTTTTGACTTATAACCTTGTTCCCACCTACATATCTATCACAGCAGCTGGCTATAACATCATCTTACTTTTTTGATTTGAATTTAAAATTTGGCTGAATTACTGCTGCACAGTAACGGTAAATCACATTTTAGAATGTGCTGCTGTTTCATTAGTAAGAGGATCTTTCTCTCTAGTTAGCAAGTTAATTAAAGGTGCTGGCCCCCCGCCACTGCAGCTGTAAATAAAGGAATGAAATAATAGTAAATTATACAGGATGTTGTCAGCTGTAATTTGGGAATCTGACATATTTTATAATAATAATGATTGTGTTTTGGGATTCATTGGGATGAAGACATTAGCATCTTTTACTATATCTATGTCTACATATGTTAACAAAAGAACTATGTTGCTGCAGCTGGGCATAATGAGCAAATAACTGAGTAATTTCTCAGGCAAACTAAGGTTCATTCTCTATTTTGATGGACAATTCTTGCTCTCACAAAATGTGTGGTGAAACTTGACTATTTGCACCATTAGCTCTCTGACTGGCACTTGCAAACAAATAATTACAAAACTTTGTAATAAATACCATAGTGCAGAGGTTCTCAACCTTTCTCTTTCAGAGTCTCCCTCCTATTCCCCAACATGCTATAAAAACTCCACAGCCTACCTGTGCCACAATAACTTGTTTACGCATCTAAAAGCCAGGTCCAGCATTAGGGCGGTAGCAAGTAGGGAAATTGTCAGGGGCCCCATGTCACTAGTGTCCCCACAAAGCTACATTGCTCAGACTTCAGCCTTAGGTGGCAAGGCTCATCACCCTGGGCTTCAGCCCCATGCAGTGGGGCTTCGACTTTCTGCTGTGGGCCCAAGTCAGACATGCTGTTGCAGGTCGGGTGTTAGGATCAATAAAAGAAAAAAAACTTCCTCATACAATGGCTTCTGATGCCTTCATCAGATCCCTCAAGAACACAGCATGGTACATTGTACTTAAAATGCAAGTGGGTATGTGTTACTGTGGCATTGTATGCATCTTCTCTAGTAGGAAGGGAGGCCAGCACACCACCTCCATTATCAGCGTTTTGAAGCTCCTGCTCAGTAAGGTCCACATATACTAGTTCAAACTGAGTTCTTCAGGGACACAGATAACAAAAGGGTGTGGGGGTTTTTTGATAAATACCCTGGTTTTAAACTGGGTCATTGCTTTCTTCGTGATTCAGCAAACTAACAGGATACTTGGGCCATGGAGGGTCCCAATTCTTAGGGCAGGCTTAGGAGGACTCCAGAATCCATATGAGGGTAAATTCTTGTAAATTTACTATCCTATGTGTAGGTTCTTTTATTGGGGTTTTTTCTGGAATTTTTACTTATTAATAAAATAGGCAGTGCTGTGTGGCAACATTACTGTAGCAATTACACCTGCTAATCCTCTCTGAAGAAAAAGTGAGCAGGTGTCTTTGGACAACCTGTCGATACTGGAAAATATATAGTGGAAGGTGCAGAACTCTATAGCCTGAAAATATGCAGGTCAGAAGGGAGATCGATGCTGGTCTCCACCCAGAAAGACAATGACCAGGGAGCTGGAAGTCTGACAAGGGGTGCCCTTGCTGGACCACTGAAAGGAAATAGAGGTGTAGTGGCCCTGAAATGTGACACTAGAACACTTCCCCTATTTCTTTTCAAACACTTTAAAGAAGTGGACATTATCATTTCTCTTTTAAGTGGGATGTGGCTGAGGACATAAGCAGGCATCAAAGAACCAGAAATGTATTGCTAGCAGATCAATTTCCTTTTCTGTTTTCAGATTTTGCTCTAAGAAGCAGCTTTGAAAATTACTGACAAATGCAAATCTTAAAGATGAATTTGAGGTAAATATTGTGTTTTGAGTTCTTTATTTGCATGTTTGGAGGGGACATGCTTTGTTTCCTGAAATGTAGAAATTTTGTTTGAGAGAATATTTGTGGGTAGATCATGCTTTTTGGGATAGTCACGTATTTCAGCAAATTGCTGAGAAACTATTGACCAGCTAACAAGACAACAGTATAAGTGTAATTGAAGATCTTCTTTTTTTAAAAAAAAAAAAACTTTTTTAACTCCAGTTGCAGTCTGTTTGGCCATCACAGGATTACAACATAGGAAATACTATACCCATGCATTTCTTATTATCAGTACTATTATACCCAACCAAATTTGCTGATTTTTCTGAAAGCCCAAATACTACAAATTCAGTTTTATAGATCAGAACAGATGGTGTGTTAGAATGAAGATGTACTAAAATACTATGAAGATATCATTACTGGGATATTGTGTGGTGACAGATGTTTGTGGCAGTTATGAGTTTTTTCTTAATTTACTTTTTTGTACCTTTGTAGTGCTTTTCATATGGTTTGAAACAATATAATACTATTGAAAAAGTTCCAGTTTATTTATTTTTCTCTACACAGATTCTTGGATGCTCTTCAGTTTTCTATCCATATATATGATATGTATGTCAAGAATCAGAGGGGTAGCCGTGTTAGTCTGGAATTGCAGAAGTGACAAAGAGTCCTGTGGCACCTTAAAGACTAACTGAAATTTTTTCAGAGCATGAGCTTTCGTGGGCTAATATCCACTTCGTCGGATGCAACACTCCGACGAAGTGGGTATTAGCCCACGAAAGCTCATGCTCTGAAAAAATTTCAGTTAGTCTTTAAGGTGCCACAGGACTCTTTGTCACTTATGATATGTATATTATTATAATCTTCATCATAATGATAAAACACTTTTAATTTACTGATATAAACATACCTTTTTTAACACCTAATAGGTTATAGGTATCATTTTTTAAAAAAATACTGTTTTCTTTTACTCTTAAAGAACAAAAAGATGTTGCCCAACTTTTCTAAGGCAAAAGAGTTCTGAGAGGAGATCATCCTTCGTACCATGCTCTACAGAGTTGAGCACCATTAGACCATATGGCCAAGTGAATTCCTGAGTTAACAAATATTCACTGAGAATGACCTGCTACCAGCTACAGATAATTTAAATGTAGGGACTGTTACTTCAGGTGCTCCAGATGACCTCAGCTGCAGCAACAAATGGGATTGCAAATGGTTTCTTAGAAAGCCAGGACATTAACCATAAATAGTATTGTGGAATAAAGTTAGCATTTGGACTGAACCCAAAAGTGAACTGAAAGGCAATTTACTTCAACTGCTGGTGAAAACATACTGCAAGATTATGATTATGTTATTAGTGAGTGATCTGGTGATTTTTTGCACCAGCTGTAGCTTCTAACTAAATGGAGAATCCTATTCAAGGCACACTGAAGCAATTCACCCTGGAAGTCACAAAAGAATGGATTACACTTAAGAGTTGTATCCGACAAAGTGGGTATTAGCCCATGAAAGCTTATGCTCTAATACTTTAGTTAGTCTTTAAGGTGCCTAAAAGGACTCTTTGTCACTTCCGGATTTTCCTCTGATTCCTGCAAAATAAATCATAACCAAACTTATTTAAAAAACACATTTTTGGCCACTTATTCCACCTGACATCCCAGCTCACCCATGTGCTGGAAGGCAACGTCAGTTGTGAGTCTCTTGGATAAAGGGTGGACAAACACCCCAATGATGGGAAGAGGGGAACCTTGCCTTATCCTAAAGATCATTCTCACAACCCAGTAGCATCAGACTTATCTTTTCTGGCTTGTGCATTGGCCTTTTCACTCTTCTCAAACTTCAGGTTCAGCTGATCATTGCAGTTTACAGATACCACACCATCTGGGTGGTGTATGTTGGGAGAGATTTTAGAGAGGAGAATGTGGCAGTTGGATAACACAAGGGAGGTTTTTCCATTTGTAGGAGATGGCATAAGGAAAAAGTGTCTGGCTTGTAGGAGAAGGAAGAAAAAAAAGAGTTCATCAAGGTGCAATATTGGCAGAGTGTAGGGAATGGAAGTAGTGGGAAATTAGAGATCATAAATAGATAATAATGGGGTGGAGTGGTGCTTGAAGGTGAGAGTTAGAAATTTGAATTTGACAGTCAAGAGGTTGGGAAGCTAAAGGTGGTGAGAAAATGAGTGATCAGAATGGAGTATGAAGCAAGGTAAATTTTGATGGCAGCACGTTGAGTAAACTTGAAGACTGCAATGTAATAATCCAGTGAAATCAGATAGTAGGAGGAAATTGCATCGGACAAGATGAGTGATAACTAGAGTATAGACCAAAGGTTTAGCACTGGGGTGGACAGGATGAGGTGTATTTTAGAGAGAATTTAGAGGAAGTCTGGAAATTAGTGTTGGGTAATTTTCAGGTAAGTTTGGGAGTCATTGAAAATTTTATCCACTGCCTGGACAATTTGTGAATATTGCATTCTGAAGAGGTACACAGTATTTTTACACAGGAATGTAAAAAGGCTAATTTAATATAAACATAGTTTTAGAATTAGTTTGTAATAAAACTTTATGATCTTTTGTGATGTACTACAAAGTAATTCACTCAACAGTACCAGCACCACATTCCACAACACATGTAAGGTTGGAAATGGGCTTATAGTTCCATCTTATTCTCAAAAGAGCATGCAATATACTTTCTGGCAAAGCATCAGTTGAGGACTGCAACAATAATTCTGAAGAAATGCCTAGGTGAAAACCTTAACACTCCAATAATTACCACTATTCCTTTCAAAATTGTTATACAGGCAACAGCACCTAAACTGTGTTCAGCCTAGATTTAGAACTGTATTCTTCATTGGCAATTCACAAAGGTACATCTTTGGTGGTACTGTTAATGGACAGATTGTGATTCTAATACTGCTTTCGCTAAAAACTCATTAAATACTAGTAAACATGTAAAGGATGAAAGTGGTAACAGAGAAATAGACAAAAATATTGCAAAGAAGAGGAATAGGGGAAAGACATTTTTATTCAAGATGTAAAAAATAATAATCCAGTTGCCTATTCAACATGTGTATCAATGGCAAATAGCTTGTCTACTAGGAAAACATTTTATATCTGTATATTTTATCTTTGTGGGTATACAGTCACAAGGAAACATGCAGCAAGCATTAAATGGGTAAATATGCATAGAGATTGTATTTGGCTAGGCAAGATACAGAAGGCTGGCAGAGGAGATCTTGGTGACACAGCACAGTGAGCACTTTGCATCTTGTTGGATTAAGGACTAGATTTGCGTTTTAGCCAATATAATGTCATGTTGAGTTATGTAAATCCCATCATAGAAATGCAAACACAATGCAGCAGCAGCATTTCTTGGCATGGGCTCCTCAGCTATTTTGCTGAAAGCAATTTGATGTCTTCTTACAGATTTGTTTTTCCCGTGCAGCTCAACCAAACTCTTAGTTGAAGCCAGTTTTTTTTTTTTTTACTATAGGTATTATGATGTAAACTATACATTTTAATAACTGGAATATATTTCCTTAAGTGAACATTGTAAATATAAGATTTAGTAGAAGGAAAATAAATTTTACTATCACAATAAATTCTACTATCTAATCCCATTCTTATAGAGTAATTCTTATTCCAGTAACAAATATATAATGTGCAAGACAAATCCTGGCTGATAATACGCTAAAAGTATTCATATGAAGAGTCAGATTTTGTTGATTTACCTCAGAGGCCAATATACTGAAGTCTGTTGTGGTGCTAATCAGTCATCTTGCAAATGCTCGCACCTTGATGAGATTCTCAGGAGTCAATAGTTTGTTCCAAGCTTATAATAGTTTTCTTTGAAATACACTTAGGGTGGGATTTTTTTCAGAAGTACTCAGCATTAGCACAACTCTCTTCCCTTTGAAGTTAATGATAAAACTCAAACCATCAAAAGCCTCCTTACTTCCTTGGTCACTCCTGCTCAGATTGCAGAAAGGAGAGAGGAAAAGATGAGTAGAGTACCACTACATGGTATGTAGTGAAGTGGGTAGGAAGCGAACAGAGGGGCTGGTAATGAGAGAAACTGTGGAATTTACTTGTTGGGCACAGCAGCTGGCTGAGTGCATGAGGAGGCAAGGTGCTTGGAAAAGGTGTGAAATAACTTAATCCCCATCTCCGAGTCCCTTTCCTCAGAGCAAGAAGCGGAGGAGGAATTGTGATTCACAATTGTCATTGCTCTTGGAGTGATGCAGCTATGTGTTGGCCTTTACTTCAGCTAGATTGTAAAATTACACTCTAGCCATGAGCACTAAGAATCCAATCCTGCCTGCTCCAGTAGTAATTTAATGAACAATCTCTGAATTTTTCTCCACAATTGAAACTCTACCCAGTCCTCCTGGCCCCAATTTCAGATCATATTTTTTTATCATCATCCAAGAGGGACAGAGACTTGCTTTAAAAAACTGGAACATTAGCAGCATTTGTTTCTTCCAGAAAGTATTTGACAGGATGCCCTTCTAAATTTGATTAGGTTAATATAGAGGCCCCAAGTTGTCTCCTTTTTTCATTGGTAATGCTGTATTATAATTTCAATCTAATGGATTTACTGGTACAAGTAACTATACCAGGGTTTGATGTACGCAAAAGGTCTTTCCTGTACTGCATGTAAACAGAATTCTTGAAAGCCATGTCTCCAAGCTCTGCAACATTCCTGAGCAGGCTTACACTAATGACAACACATCAAGATTAAAGCATAATCTTCTTAAACTACACATATTGGGAGTTTATTTCCCTTTGCATAAGGCAATTATGATTAAATAGCCTATCCATGTAGAAATGCGCTTTGCAGCATCTAGTATCTTAACATTAGTTGTATTTTGTAGTTCTGATTCCTCCACCTCAGCATTTAGGGTTTTTGAATCCCTAGATGAGTTGTTGTTTGTCCTTCCAAATCCATTTGCTGTCAATAGTAAAAAGCCAAATATTAAAATGTTTGAAAAGTAACTATTCCCTTTTACATCAAATATGGTACCAGATGCCTTTTCATGAGTCATTTCATAACACTTTAATTTGCATGCATCATATCTTCCTGTTCAGAATATTTAATTTTAGTAAATTGGTTGGACACTAATCATACAGAATGGTTGTCTAGAAATGTGCAACAACACCAGTTATTAAATTCTGCAAAGCCATTAATGGCTTCACGAACAGTTTGCTGCAGGTACAGTGGGTTGATTGCAACCATTGGCAGCAGTGAAAATGGGCACCATGCTGAGAAAATTAAGCATTACCTGGAATGAAAGGATTATAAAGAACTGCACAAAGGAGAACTAATTGAAATATTGGATCAGCGATTCAGCTCTGAAGTCATTGGTTCAGGCCACAGGTGAGATGATTTGGCTTGCTTATAGATAAATTATGTGGCACTGATATGAACTATTAACAAACCACCACAAAATAATAATTAGGCCCAAATTCCTCCCTACATCAAGAAAGGGCTTATAATTAGTTTATCAAGCATTTCCAGGGCAATGTTAATATAATTCAACCATTCACTAGAGCTTTATAAGGAAGCCTTTATACTATTCTGGCATAGCATGTACTAGATATTTCTGGAAGTCTTATATCTTTATAGACATGATGCATAACATTCTCCCCTCTCATGTTTAATGGGAGTTTGGTGAAAATATATAGAGAACAATATAAGAATGAGGATCTGCCATGTGCATCTGGGAGCTGAATCTCTCCATGCTTTCAGTCATGTCACACCGTAACTTAGCACATTGTTTAAAATATGTGATATATTTATAGTTATATTTTAATGTTTTTAAAAAGACTCCATTAAGTTAAAAATCACATCCATGTAAAAATATTGTGCCTACTAGCGTTAAAAGAAACATTTAGGTTGGCTGATATAAAGCAGTTAAAAATGTCCTGCAATCCTACTTAACCTTAAGCACATGAGTAGTCTCATTGACATTAATGAGACTTGGCTCATGCCTAAAAACAATAAACTTGTATCTGTTGGTGGGACTGGGGACTTAGTGAGTTGTGAAAAACTTGTGAGGGGAAAATACAAGATATAAGATATATGGTTCAGTTAGGCTGCAACATTAATTTAACTCATTTGAGCAGTTATCTGGCAATAACTTGTACAGTTCATAATTCCTTTTTTTAATCACTTCTACATGCTGAAGGACTTCCATCAGCCTCACCACTACAGCTAGTCCCCACTGTCTTCCCTCATATGAGGATTAAGAAGCTGTGGAAAGGGGCTTGTCTTTTCACTGTATTAGCCAATAGAAGCCTCAAACCATTTGTCACCTTCTCTAGAGGATGCCTTCCACTAAGTCTACTTCAGTTCCAGTTTATCAGGAACTGAACCTCTCCTGGAATGAGTAAAAATGCAACTAAAGCAAGACCCATAACAGACTGAAAAGTCCAGTCCTATACTAATCCTGAGAATGGAAGCTGCAGTTTGAGCCTTAGAGGGAGCTCAGGCTAGAGAAACAGGGTTTACATATCCTCCATCAGAGTGTAGGGGCCGATGGTTTATCTGAGTCTCACCAGCACACCCACCTGCTCAGGTAATGCCTTAATCCCGTATTGGACACCCTCTTCCAATCTCTGAGGGATGGGATCTCTTAAAGGAGATGCTATTCTTTTATTTTCCCCCCCACTAGTCTAGGCATAAAGCCCCAATTTTGAGTTTGGGAATGTTACATTACCTTTGTTTGTGTGGGTTTTTCACACAGCAACAGGGAAGAAAAAAACATTTTGAAAAAAGGAATGTAAAATCACAAAAATTGGCAGAAGGACTGAGGATCTATTAGAGTACCTAGCACTATTTCTTTTAATTTATTGTGTTGACTGTGTTCCTTTAGCAAGTGCAGAAAATATTATTGGAAAGAGTCTAATTTGCCTGTTGTATAACAATGATGTTAACAAAAATCTGTACATTAGGCTGTTTCTGTGGATCATGCTGTCAATGTTTAAGCTGGCCTTTCAACAATAAACTTTAAAATACAATTTAAGAAAATTGGAAACAAAATGGTGACTACAGTAACAAGAATTAACAGAAAGCCCAGAGCTCCATAATAAACTAGATAAAATATTTTCATTAGGAGCAAAAAAATTTCAGTTGAAAAACTCAAATTAATTTCAACGCAAGTAGGAAAGAGAGTAGGCGTCAAAGACAACTAAAGCAAAAGGAACCAATAATATGAGCTTTACTCTCTTCAGAAAATATTGCTGTTCTTCTCAGGTCAATGGGAATGGTCATTTCACGGCAGCAGAATAATTCATCATGTCTGGGAAAAATGAGCTCTTACCTAAACATCACTTTATTATTAACCAGAAAAGTTATTGCCTTATCTTGGAAACATCCTCTCCATCTGGAAACAACCCTCTGGTTGAAGGATCTATGCAGATGTGCTTCAGTGGAAGGCATACATTTATGCTAAAGCATCACACCCAACATCACACTCTAGGCTTTGATTTCATGGTTTCCTGCAGTCTGCACAAATCTCACTCAGTACAGCTTTTACTAGGAAATGACATTCAGTGATGGATGGCTAAGAACTCAGTATACTGTAATACCAAAAGATTACTGGCAATGGACTTTATTTTAATTGGCTCTGTTATTAGCAAATTTTCCTTGTTGCAGGACTAAACTCTCTTTAAATGACAGTAAATTAAAACACTTAAATATTCAGTTCAACATGGTTATCTTTTGCAAATAGTTTTATTCTTTGATTTTCTTGAAGTCCTAAGCAATAGTTAGATACTCTAGAGAATTTACATATTTAAAATATGCATGCATAAAAAGAATGTTGGTAGAGATTAATGGCTTTAGTAGATTAAAAAAATAGAAATTTAGGTTTAAGAAAGATGCCAGATTGACTGTCCTGGACATTGAAGGTTTTCCAATATTGACTGAACAAATGCAGCACATTCCGCAACAGCACAAGATTCCTCAAGCCGTATCAATGTTATGCTTTAACCCTGACGTAGGGGACCCTCTCTAGTGGTAGGTGGTAAATTGAGTTTGCATGGTCGTTCACTCTTTTTGCCTTTGAGTTTTCTTATTGGTGATAATTGCAAGAAGAGTGTGTGATCTGAAATCCAGACTGCTAGGAGACCAGCTTACTTCATTTAGGCCACCCAATAGCTTTCAGATGTTAATTTTCAGTAACTATGATCAGCTGGATTTGACCTGGTGACCTAGAGATGAAAGTACTACATGTTGTCATGCCCCTTAGCAATACAGTCTTCTTAATGTATTATGAATATATTATTATGTCAATATATTACATTAAAAGCACATTATTGTTGCAAAGTTAAGCACTCAAAACTTAGCAAATGCCAGACTTAAGATGTGGCCCTAGGCCTTATTTATTGCACACTATCTAAACTCAGCACTGAATACAAATCTATTGATTTTTCTCCAGGATGTTTCTGTGATCTCCTCAAAAGTTTGACTGTTTCATAATCATTTAGTGAATTTATCTTCACAATACTACTGTAAGTTGAGATGGTATTACTATACATATTTTTCAGACAGGGAATTGAGGAACAGACGCACGTCATCAAAAGTGAGAATGAATTTTGGGTGACCAACTTGAGACATTTAGGCCCTGACTTTTTTCCCAGCGTATTTAGCATTGTTTATAGCAACTTCTTAGGTTCAAAGCACAATTTCTTTTAACTTTCTGTTATGATCACACAGCATTTCTGCAGATTTTTTACCTTAAGTGTCCCACGCTGGACACCCAGAAAATTAGGAATACACTGTTAGTGGCCACCTGTGGAAAAACCTGGTTTACGTTGTCCAGCATTACAAAATAACTCCTTGGCATGGGCAGTGAGAGATTCTGAGAGATTTTCCAGAATGACATTCAACTATCTTAACTGTCCTTTCAATTCCTGCTATCTCCTGATTTACTACACACCTTCCAACTTCTGGAACAAGCAAGGAAGAGAGGTCCTATATAAAATGGCTTCCTTTGCTATACAACCGTGATAAATTCACTGAGCAGCATACATCCTGTATATAGAATGGTGCAGGGTCCTGTGGAAAAAATAGGATGTGATCATGAAATTAAAGATGGTATGATAATACATATACAAAAATGGGCCAAATTAAGGTTGCATGGGTAATGTTCATTCTGGCATTTCTGAAAGTTGGAATTTTCAAAGTTAACTTTCTTTTATTTTTTCTGATGTGATTTCCTAGGTTATTGGGGAGTTGTGTTGTGAGGGGTGTGTGTTTGTTTGTTTGTTTAAACAGAAATTCCATTGTATGGATCCATATTGACCCCTGACCTGGGTCCTGAGCAGAGTTCAGACCTTTTAGTTCAATGGCACTGATCTCTAACACTTGAGCTAATGGAAGAGGCTAGTAGCAGTATTTTGTCATGATCCTATATGTGGACAAGTCACTAGTGAGGAATGATGCACACACTTTAGTAGTGGGCTTCACAAGTATTTCTGACTGTTGAAACTGAATTCTTCAGTTTCAGTAGGTCAGTGGTTCTGTGTTCTCTAGTGATTGTAAACTCTTAAACTTAGCTTATTTCTGCCCTGCTCCTGTTTCCCTCCCCTGCTCCTTTTCAGCCTGCCATCCCACTCCTCTCCCCCTCTGCCTCTAACCAAGCTACCCACCCCATACTACACAAACTATGTATTTTTCCCTAAATTTATTCTTTGAAACAGCTGAATCATAATTTGTGCTGAAACTTTCCCCCCAAAAATCCATGACAGACACTCAACAGAAAAAAAAATCAGCCTGGATGGTTAAAGTTTGACAAAAATTATGCACAACTTGGCCATTGGGTCTTATAAACGGGAAGTTTGGGGGAACCCTAATGATAGAGGGTACTTACCAGTTCCACCTATAGCACTTTATGCTCAAAAGCATTTGAGGGTGTGATTCTAAAAACATCATGACTTTGAGTATTCATTCATGAAATTTCTAGGGGTTATTTATGATACTATGGAAATTATTTTGATGATTTGAGTAAAGAGCAGAAATATTTATATTGCAAATATTAACAATTTTACAGCATTAACAAACATTCCATTAGCCTCTTTAGTGATGTTAGACATATAATTAGTTGGTATGTGGAATGACGGACTCTTCTTACAAATGTGCCAGTTCCTCCTTAAGATCCATGAAGCACACATAAATACCATATCTCTAAGCTAGAAAAAAATATGCATTATGTTCCTGAATTGATACTCAGGGCAATTTGCTTCATTAGTGTTTTAAAAATGTTATAGTACTATAATATTTTGAATTGCTACAGTTAGAAATATTGTACAAGATTCTTTCATTTTGTGCCACTTGAAAGTCTGAGGTTTTCTTCATCAACCATTTGATACATATTTTTAAAATCTATTAAGTTTAATCAGTTTAGTAGAGCAAGTTAATTGGAAATCTCTTCAGGGCCACAATCATTTGTTGGGTAATTTAAGCCAGTAGAGAAGGAAGCAACTTTAAGTTGGATAGAGACCATATTACATACTGCTGAAACAGATATAACCAGTTCATACCTTTTCATGGACTTACACTAATGATGAATTTGGCTTTATATAAGTGAAATATTATAATTTTCATGCAGCCAACATTTTTGTCTTTTTGGCTGTTCAAAGAGGCTCCATGCCCATGGAAGCGATTCAAAGGCTACTTCATCCTTGGAATCAGCCACTAAAGCTCAAGAGAGTGTCTAGAATAGATTAAATATGCCACTACATTACTTATGTGCATTTGTAAACTAAAATACAGATTTGGCACATGGATTCTGAAGAGCAGTGTGAAAAGTAGATGAAACTCCTTGGATCTGTCATGTTTGAGACCTGGCTGTTTTTATAACTCTGGCTGAAATGACATTGAATAATCTCCGTGATCCATTTCTTTAAATTCAGAGTAATGATACTTGTGTAACTCATGATAATGCAGGCTGACTCCTAATACCTGTTAATGGAAGAGCTTAGAGTAGAATTTATGGTGCAAGTAGAATGTTCGGAGACTTCAGGGAAGCCTCTAAAAAGTGAGGTCTATAGAATTTGTCTGAATATTTGGTTGATTTAAAAAAAACCCCACAGATGAAATACATTGGCACATCTAATATGGTGTGCTAGATGAATCATACACTTATATATGGATGTGAAGTTAATAACAGAATAATGTGAGGGTTTTATGTCTGAATGCATTATGATGAGTCTGACCTTTTCCACCTTGGCCAGTGCTCCATTCTATCCTGACAGAATTGAATGGCCAGCTTGAATGATTGTTATGACAGGGACATCATGCCTTCCTCCCCATTCTCAGCTAATTACTTGTGGAAGATTTCTTTGGTGCATGGATATAAGTTTTGCACCTGGACACAGATGTTTGAAGTATAAAAATTCATCTATTTTAATGGGATCTGAGGTTGGGAGACCGTTTCTTTTTCAGATACACAGTGTGAAAATGGAAAGATTTTATTGTGATAGATTTGTCATTGTATGTTATCAGTTCAATGAAATTGAATAGCTATATAGACTATGCTACTCATGTGATTTCTGAAAACTAGCATTTCAGCTTCTATCAGCATCAATTAAAAATACTGAGTGTTTGTTTACAGAAAATGTGTATCTTAGAGGTGTTCAGTCATACCAGGAACATATTTACCAGCTAATTGTTGGTAAATAAGTCATTCCAAGTTAAAAAGAAATAGCAAAGAACAATGCAGAATATTCCACATACATACAAGTAATTTGTATAGATTTTGCAATTTACCCTTTTAAAGCAAGAGCATTATACCATCGTAAAACAGTTTAACAAGGCAAAATGGCAGTTAAACATTGATATACACACAGAGACTAATACATTAGCATAAATAAGAAACTTTTCAGTGCTGAAAACATTGTTTAGTCCTCACAACTGAAAAAAGAGAGAGAAACTGGAGCAGAAGTATGGGGCATTTCACCAATGCACACAAGTTAAAAGGTAGCTCAGGCCAATAGTAACCAATAAATTGTGTTCAATATCCTTCCTAAGAGGCACATTACACACTCATAACAGTTAGCAACCTTATTCTTGACAAAAATGGGCAAGGACTGAATAAGAATAAATGCTGAAATAACTTCTGATTTTCAAGGACAATTTTTGAGTCCCAGAATAACCAGGGACATATGTATTCCTTTCCTCCCAATCTCTTCCCCTGATTTTGGTATTTTCCTTCCAATATTTTTGTTATGGTAGGAAGGTAGTTTTACAGGTGAGGAATTCCTTTTAATTTCAAATTCTCTTTTCTCTAGTAAAAAATGGTGAAAGACTCATCTAAGCAAGTGTTTAAAAATGTTTCTAAAGTTTTTGTTGGTCTCCTCCTGGAGTACCTAAGCCATTTGGTTGATTTTTACTCTCTGATGACAAAAACAGTTTTTTTCTAAATGTGTACATATATTTTATAACTGCTTTAGGACTGTGATATAATAAATAACCCTCTCAATATTTCATATCTAAAAGACCAGTAGAAATGACATTGGGCATAGACTTGTAAGGTGCAGAGCACCCTCAGTTCCTTTGGGACTAAGCTGTGTGATGGATTAGGCTCATTGTTTGTAACATGGTAGCTACAAAAAGACTTTGAATGTTACTTTGCATTTGCTATGTAGAACTGTTAGTAATGCAGTAATGAAAATGAATAGCTGCGAGGTACAACTTCATCTATAGAAAGTAGAAAAGTGGGCTATAATCTTTGTGGTCTTTTTTTTTTTTTTTTTACTTTGAGCTCCATAAAAACAATGCTTTTTTGATTGTCCAGTATTTCCCTTCACAGATGTCATATCCTACAACTAGACATGCCAATTGTAATTCACTTTTCCCTTACTGTTGCCTAGTATTTTGTGCAATATTTTGTACTTTCACTGTCATGGGGAAAATAATGAGTGTCTGTTTAACTGTAGAAAGTCTGGTAATTGCAATTTTCTGTTTGCAAATAACAGTAAAAATATCCTACCTAGGAAATATCATGTCTCATTCAACTGAGTTATCCATCAATGTCTTTATACAGACTAAAGATAAAATAAATAATGCGGCCAGCTACATTAAGCTAACAGCTCTTCTAATACTTCAGAAATAATGTTAGGAATTATTTAGTGTTATCTGAAGCATTTAATTAGGTCACTTCACAACTGAATGAATGATATTGCTGGCTGTATTTCACAGAGAAACCAGTCATGTGCCTAGTTGGCTATTAAACATTATTTTTAATTCACGGTAACATTCAACATACATTTATGGCTTCATGGGTTTATTCTCACATATCAGAAAATTCCTTCTAGTAATGTATTACCTACTGAATCTACCATTTTGCATTAGACTGTCACAGAAAAATAAAGCTTAAATGTTCTAAGTGTGCTAAGACTTTTTTAAAAAAAATATTTTCCCTGCTCTGAAATTCTTACTTTAATTAAAAACTCCCACGATGTTTCTGCTGTTAAAGTATAATATATTATCAAGTACTTTCTGTTCAATAAATGCAGGACATTGTTCTTCATTATATATACACTGACTCCTCCCTTAATTAAAAACTCTGTTTTTGTTTAATACATCAACTCATTAATGTTTTACTTGCAATTTCAGTATTACAAATGGATAACTTTTCAGAATGTTTACATTCCTGCTTTTTAATTATTTAAATTAAATTAATGTGTATTTAGTCTAAAATTACTTCTTACCATTCTAAAGCCATGTGGAAACTCATAAGTAGGAGAACAGCAACGTTAGAAGTATTTATCATGTGAGTATTTATTTTTAAAAGTGTAAATGACTCATATCTGAACATGTTAATGGAAAATAACTAAAAATAAAATTGCAGTCATTAAAGTGAACTACTTATATTGTTTTTAAAAAGCCATCTTTGCATTGTAGCAATTCAAAGATCTTTGAATCAAATTGATGCCATACTCATGTTCTTCCCATTAATTTAAGTGCTCATGGAAGAAAGGAAAATAAGAGACTAATGGAAATTTGAATTTGTCGTTTTGTTTCCAAAACTAGTATACTGCATTTTCAAGGTCTGGTATAGTGGAAGACTCCAGCTGGGTCCCTTATTTTGCACAGTTCCTCTAGAACATGTGAGCACTTGCTGGCATCATCAAAACAATTTATTTCTTTATAGTATCTGTCCTCAAGCCTCTTACAGCTGAAATAACTGAATAAATACAGACCTGTAGATGTTTTTTTGATGCATAAGTCCCATTCCTATTCCACTTAAAACTAGCCTAAAGGGGTTTTCAGCAAGCGTGTTAGACTTTACCTAAGGTTTTAATAGTAACAGAACATCCATATGTCATTTTGGTTCCAAAAGCAGATAAGGCACTCAGCTGCATTCTTTAATGCAAATCCCTTATATGCTATTAGTTGTCTGCAAGTTATTTGATGAAAGAGAAAATTAACTTTTCAAAGAGCAAGGCAAAAATAGCAACTGAGTCTATTACGCCAATCAATCCAATATTCTGCACAATGAGATAGTGTTTCTTTCTACTCATTATGCTTAGCAAAAGCAATCAACAGAAGCCTGAAATGATAATTCTACAGAAATAAGATCTGATTGAAAGTAGAGATCGGCAGATATTGAAATAACCAACCTATTTCTGTAAATGTTGTACAGTGCAAGTGTTGAGCTGCTTGGCTGAGCACTGTGGGCTGAGTCTCCTCTTACCGTGGTATAAATCAAGAGTAATTGGTACTACTGTAAAAGTGATGTAACTGGGATGAGGCTCAAACCCAGAATGTTCAGTTAAAACAAGTTCCAAAGTGAAAATGAAGGGTCTGATTCTTTTTTCCCCTGACAATAATGCTGTTTGTCACTTCAGTGTATTCAGTCACTTGGAGGCAAATCACCAATGTAAATGAGAGGAGAATCCGGCTGTAAAAGCATTTTAGGGTGGTTCATATGTACTATAGTTATCGGGTAACTGTAGTACTATGGCATCCAAAATCTTGTAATATTATACTACCTTTAAAATATAAAATCAATATATCTCAAATACCACTGTTTAGTAATGTTTACTAGATGATTACTTTATGGCAATCAGCTTTATCTCTGTGAGACATTTGTATGTACTTGGTCACATGCTGGCAAGTTTCACGTGAGTCAGAACCAACCAGCCTGTTGTCTCAGCATGTTCAAAGCTAATTTGATCAATAACACATCCACTTCTAGCACGTTTCGCATAGCATCTGCTAAATATAGAGTGGGATGGAAGGCTTAATCAGAGAGAAAAGGGAAGAGGCTAAAGCTGTAGTTTATGCAACTGTTGTAAGATACAGGATAACTTGATTTCTGTGTACTCCATCTTTAACTGAAGAGCAACTTCCCACACACTCCCTAACTGCAAAGAGATGCCATTTTGTGTACAGATACATCCTGCTAAGGAGAAGAAATGTATGCTATGTCCTCTTTCACAGGGACATTACTTTTGTTCTTTCTTGTCTTTTGTTTTTCTCATAAAATGTTTCTCAGTGACTCCGTATGAAATACGTCCATGATAAGATGTTTTGTCTGGCCAAACTCAGCCTGGAATCTGAAAGTCCAGCTGAATCCTTTCATTTTTGTACATCATCGGTAATAATCTATAGGCCAAATTATGTCCTTAGTTATACCTGCACATCATCTTCACATGATTCTGTGTGAAATCTCACTGTCTTAGTATAGTTGTACTGATGTGACTGATCCTTGAAATAGAACTTAGAAAACACTTTTGTTAATACACAAGAAGGAATAGAGTTAAAATGACTCCTCCTTAGCTCTGCAGACCAACACAATAAGCAAAATAGTAAGCAACATTTCACTGTCAGTAGAGTGGTCAGACCTGCATCTGAAAACACATGGAGAAGATTTGATTGATAAGAATGAGCCATTTGCACACAATTATATTTCACAGCAGAATTTCACTTCAATATAAGAAAGGTTATTCTGCCTGAATAAGTATGGGTGTTCCTTATATATATATAAAAAAACCCTATAATGAGACTTGTGGTGACGAAACTAGGATTTAAAACAGTAGATAGCTCAAAGAGGTTGTTTCTTTAAAAAGAAGGGAACCAATAGGGGAAAAAAATAAAATAGGTGCTTATGGTAAAATGGAGTATTAATGAAAAAGATGAACAATTTAGATCAGGCCTGCACAACTCGGAAAGCAGCGAGGGCCATATTACTGCAAAAAACCCAGCTGCGGGCCAAAAAAGCCCCGCCCCATCCGCTTCCTCCCACCCCACCAATTGGCTTGCCCCACCCATATTCACCCTTCGCGGGCTGCACAGTGAGCCCCTGCGGGCCGCATGTGGCCCCCGGGCCGCATGTTGTGCAGGCCTGATTTAGATCATAGTTTCAGTATTTTGGGAGAAATGCTGTAGAAGAGTTTGGCAAGGAAATAATCAGATATTTTATTGCTCGTGAGAAGTGTAATTTTCAATGCTGAAAAATTCATGCTTTTCATATGAACTAGGTGAGATGGAGTATAAGAATATAACAACAATGCTCAAAGGATTAAATGCCAACAAAACTTTAAAACTGAGTGGTGTGTGTTTCATCAAAGAAACTAGATAGAGCGGAAAACTGCTTCTGACTATATAGCCAGTCATTAAAATTTCCATTACTTGCAATTTTGGTAACCTTTTCTAGAAATCTTAGAGATTGCACTGATTTTGGAAGAAGATATACTGAATCTCTGGGCTTTTGAGTCATGTTTAATCACAGGAACTCACTAGAGGAGGAGAGTTCACAGTTCAAAAATGCTCTGCAATTAGCAACACTGCAAATGAGATGCACCCACACACAAGAACAATGCTCCAATCTAGAGACAGATGTTTCACCATGCCCTGGATACATCAGTAAACTGAATGGATCTGTGTTGCCTTCAACCTGTAGCCTACCAGCAGATCTTACCATCACTAATGTGACACTGGTGACATTCTATCTCATTCTCCCAACCCCGTCTGTCTCTCTGTCTGTCTTTCTCTCTTTCATTCTCTCTCTCTCCACAACTTCCTTTTTCTCACAAAGTCACCCACATTCCTCCTCAATTTATATTCTGAACTGAACCCTTTAAGCATTATAATTAAAATCGTTCATAAGCAATAAACACAATATTTTAAAAGATCATAACTAACCAGAACAACCACATGACCATATTGTTATATTTACTTCCTATTTTCCGTCCAAATTTGTTGTTCTCATGATTTTTCATGTAATTTCCATGGTGGCTGTTTGAAATTGTTCAGAGGTTGAGAATATTGGAAGTAGTCCTGGCAGAGATTAGTCGGCAGAGATTAATCAGCAGATTGCAGGAGGTGGTCAGTGGTGCAGAATAAATGCAGCTTTTTACAAAGTTGTGGGAATAAAAATGTTTTCTACAATATTTATTGAGCACCAAAAATGTACAATACATCAAGGTATGGCCTTTGTCTCAATGGGTTTTTAATGTGAGAGAGATTAATAATGCAATACATATCTAGAGAGAATCTATGTTTTTATCTCTTTCTTCATATATATGTTGTACAGCACATTATATTTTAATATAATGTTATAAAACGTTTTGCATATTTGAATGTTTCAGTTGCGCTAATCCCAATTATTCATCTTCATGGTGATGACTTCTCACATTCCAAATCTTTTTATACATTTGTTATTTTAAAAAAGAAAAAGAGAGGGGAGAAAAATATGGGGCAGATAAATGCTCCCCTCGCCCAACTGTAGAATTTCCCTACACCCCAAATTACAGTGATTTGAGGTGTAGGATGAGTAACAATTAAGTCCTTCACCAATGACAAGTTTAAAGTCAGATAGTTTGTGACCCTCTAGGCCTTAGAAATAGGAACTTTATACCACTGGAATGGGAAAAAGATACCCAATCTAAGAATAGAATAGGCCTCACTTGCTTCTCAGACTGACAAGTTCTGAAAATTTTTCTGTTCCATTCAAGTGCTAATATCGTGCCTATCACTGTAGTATGCAACACCTACCACTGGTGATATGACTGGAACCTACTGGGACTCAAAAAGATGCACAGAAAAGTTATTTAAGGTATTACAAATTTCTACAATGAATAAGTAGAGCTATTTGAAAATTGGGACTTGATTTTTTTTAAAGTCATTTTTTTTAAAAAAAGACACTTTTTTTTTTTTTTACCAACTCTATAAATTAGTCATAATTTTCTTGCCATTGGAGGTTTGTACAACTACACTCACAGTAACGAATCTACATGGCTTTACAAGAGGAAGAATATGAAAAATATCAATATTTAAAAACTCCATAAAACCTTTCTAACTTTTTTATGTAACATATGTGGCCTATACAGAATACATGATATGGTGGCGCAGTATAAAAGTTATATAAACTGTTGTCATGACTGGCTTGTATGAATGTAATGGGGGCACAAGTTCATCTAAAGCTTTTATGCTATGTTCTTCCTGGTACAATGTGCCCATGTAATTTGTTTCATTTTTTGAAAGTTTCCATAAGTTTCAGAGAAATTCATCTCTAAAGTGGGAAAATTCATTATCTGATAGAATCTTACAAATCAGTTTAGAGGTGTGGATGTGGTTAAATACACAAACGGAATGAGAGTTTCTGATGAGTCAGATTTTATCAGAAAACAGGACCCTGCCAAACCATGTATATTGTGTTAGTATATCCTACTAAAGGCGTATGAATAAAAAGTATTCCTTTACTATTCTTGATGAACACTAATTATTTGAATAACATCTGCTATTTTCCTCATTTATTACTTGAGAATTATTACAAGGTCTGTGATTAACAGCTGTTAAAAGGAATAGCTTAATTGGAAATGTTAAACATTTTTTGATTTATATTGCCTGTTAGAAACCAAATAATTATACCCATAGCTTCCTCTTACTCTGATTCTTTGTCTCCAGCTCTACAAAAATGCACAAAAAATAAGATTATGAAGGGTCTGCCTAACCTCCATTCTCTCATTGAAATATGTAGTTTAAAAGTGGTGTTTCTGCAGTTCCACAGTTCCCTAACCAACCATCTTTTCTTCTTTTGGCTCCTTTATAGTAGAAGTATACATTTTTCCAGTAGTGCACTTCTGAACTATTCAGTACATCTGTATTCTCAAGAAGAAGAATTTTGACTACAAAAAAATATAGCTGAAGCCAAAGACCAAATCCAGCTCGCATACCCCTTTCTGGTGATATGGGTTCTGGACAGATGTGTGTGTGAGAGAGAGAAAAAAGAAAACCTCATTTTTTCTTTTTTACTGGTTGTGTGGGACATAGGAAGGATGTCCGTACATCCTAGCAATCCATAGCTACCCAAACAGCCCTTTGAGCTACTGCAAAGCAGAATTACTCTGAGACTGATCTGCTTAGGCTAGGGACTGCATTAAGGGCATTGTTGCTCCAGGACTGGGGAGGAGGTTAATTAAAGGTGACTAATTGCCTTCTCTGCTCTTCTGCAACCTGCTGAGCTGCATCAAGCTCAGTGCAGCCCAGGAATGAGATTCTTACATTTCTACTAGAAAGTTTGTTTTTGATTTTAGCATGAATCAATAGTTAGCCTGCTGCATTCTAAAGCTGACAGTCTGAGGTCAGTAATTTCAAAGCTATATAGTATTTTTTCCTGTATGCTTCAGGAATATGCTTTTACTGTTAATACATATTATAATTCACTTCTTTTGCAAGAAAGCTTGTCTTTATGGAGAGCTGCATTTTAAAACAATAGGAAAAGCCAACTGGCAGCCTGTTCACAGCAGCCATTCCAATTTGTTTAGGCCAGCAGCCAGTTGTGTCAGATTTGTCTTTCAGGGGACTAATGTTATACAAATAGTTTATACTGGGGCAGAGAACTGAAAAAAAAGTTGACTTGCTTTGGTTTTTGGAATTCCGTTCTGGTTTTAACAGCCTATAGAAGACAAGTTGACCTTACAAATATCACATTTTTGGTTAAAGCTTTGAACAGATATGGCAGTTGAGTATAGGGAAGTGGTACAATTGCTTTGCATCACCGCCAATGCACTTTAGCCGTAAAACTTGTGTAAACAGTGCAAAGACTATCCCAGTGCAAGTGCTGCACTACACGGACATAGAAACAATATAGGATCTTGTATGCCACATACTGTTCTTGTTGCCAGCATAGCAGAGAGAAAGGGGACATGGCCAAAATACACGTACATTATGCTGTGCTGATCCCGCACTATATTTTTGATTACTTTCCCTTATGTTATAATGTAAGTTAGAACAATGTCATGGTTCACACGTGAGAGTGCCTGCTTCAGGGCAGACTCTTAAAAGCAGGGCAGAGACCTCAAACTGGTGGTCTGTTCTATAATTAGATTTCACCAAGTCAGTAACAAATGTAACTCCTGGATCATTGTACCTGTCTTAACTTGGAGTCATAGACAGACTGGCATGCCCAAAGGCACTATCTTGCCACCCAGGCAGGCTGGATATAGTGATAAATGGTCACTTGCATCAAAGATCACAAAGTCAGGTTGCTCCCAGTCCCCAGAGATCAGGCACTTACCCAGACTTTAGATCCGTGGTTCTCATCTCTGGTCCACAGCTTGTTCAGAGAAAGTCCCTGGTGTGCCAGGCTGGCTTGTGTACCTGCTGCCTCCGTAGCTTTGGCTGATCATGGCTCCCACTGACCATGGTTCACCGCTCTAGGCCAACGGGGGCTGTGGGAAGCGGCAAACAGCACATCCCTCTGCCCGCACCACTTCCTGCAGCCCCCATTGGCCTGGAGCGGCGAATCGCAGCTAGTGGGAGCTGCAATTGGCCGAACCTGCAGAGATGGCAGGTACACAACTGGCCCAGAGCACCAGGGGCTTTCCCTGAACAAGTGGTGGACCACAGTTGAGAACCATTGCTTTAGGTCTAACACCAAAAATAATGCTGGTAGCCACTCCTATAGTAAACTAAGGATTTCTTAACTAGGAAATTAGTTATTTACAGGTTAAAACAGGCAACGTATTAGTACAACTGAGTTACAGTTTGTGGTTCCAAAGTGACAGAGATGCAGTAATCTGTCCACTGAATTTTTTTTAGGGCTAAGTCAGGGTGACCTTGGGGATCTCTGCTTTTGTTCCTTGGCTTCAGCCCTTTTGGGAATCCAAAGAGCAAGTAGCTAACTATTTCTTCTTGTGACTATCTTTATATACCCTCTCGCAGAATTATGAGTGCTCCTGCATATAACTTCCTCATGGTGCAAAGGGCAACTCACACAAGGTTGGTTGGGTGTGGTTTTTTTCCCTACAATGTCCGATTTAGTTTTGATGATACTCCTTGATGGGCAGAGGGAACCATTCCTCCTGCCTGAGCTCACAAGTTTAGAGCAGGCATTATAACAATTATAAAGCAAAACTTTGATATTACTTCCATAGCATGGAATGTAGACAAGTAAAAATTAATGCATGCAGCAATTTTGAAGCATTTCATAAACACTAGATGCATCCTTAGAAACCTAACATCTGTCTTGAACAATACTGACATACAGGTGAGCTGGTCTGCTTTCGGGCTCTGAATTTGTCGGTGCTCAGCTATAGTCTTGGCAAAAGCTGGCAGAGATTATCCACCCTCATGAACAGCCCTCAGTCTAGTTTAATGTAGAACAGCACCAGGATCAGGACACTGCAAGCGAGAGCTTTAACCAACTTTTGTACCTGAGTTGCATACTGGATATTTTAGTTGAACCTAAGAATCTGGCCTCATGTGTTGTGTCCCAGAGATGCTGGAGATATACATACATTGCAGCTAGAAGATATAATTTCCAGCTCAAGGAGACATACTCATTCTACCTCTGATCTAGCTAGCACACTAAAAATAAGTGTAGCTGAGGTGGCACAAGCTATGGGATGTTTTAGCTCTGCAATTATGTACCACAGCTCTCGGAGGGGATTGTACTTGAGTTGACTAGCTGCAGCTACACATCTATTTTTATGATGCTAGCTTGATTGGAGTTAGCATGGGTATGTCTCCTCAAGCTTGAAATTACTCTTCCAGTTCCCATGTGAATGTACCCTAACTGTCATGTCTCATTATTGACCACTGAAAGCTGAAAAGAGCTGCATAAAAGATTGCATAGAATTACTTGAATACTTAGGAAAAAGTTAAATTTGCTGGTTTGCTGAACATCCCAATTTCAGCAATTGCAGTCAAAATCCTATAATTTTGGAAGAGGAAAGATATAAAATAAATGATGAAATAGTGAGCAAACACAAAGTGAAAAAGCAATTCCAAAACTGTGTGTCTAAAACAAAATGAACAAAAAACATGAATAGTAATTATAGTGATGCGTTCTTTCTTTCCCTTCACCCAACTATCAGCAGGTTGTCTCATTCTGGCTGCAATCCATGGTGAGGGATTGTCTGCCTGGCAACCCTGGGTGTCTCATAATACGTTGTGGGTGTAGCTCCCTAGCCTGTGATGCTCACAACCATCCTACAAACATTCAGGTCACACCCAGAGTATCTTTGTGCCAGACAGTCCTGGTTCAGTGGTTCTGACTCCAGTAGTCAGTCTAGAGCCCCAGTCTGCTTCCACCAGCCTTGGTTACAACCAGCAAGGTGACCTCAACAGATTCCCAGTCCTGAATTTTCCCAAAACCAAGTGTTCTGTAATGCCCAACCCTTTTTGGACAGTTTAGGGAAATTATAAAGTCTGTCTGTTCCTCCAGGGGCATCATTTTATTAAATTAAGTGGGGGTAAATACATGGTTTCATTTTAACATTGCACTGAGTTGGTTTATAGTTAAAAAAAAAAAAGAATAAACCTATGTCCTGTTGTTAATACATTCATTTAAGTGATACCAGGTAAAAGGAATAACTTGCCTTCTGCTTTTTTCCTGGTATGATTGGACAGGAGAGATCATAATCTGTTCCTTTTATTTTTTTCACGTGAAAAATAAAACTGAACATACTTATTCTTCTATATATTCAAGTGTAAATAACTAAATTATGATCATTTTCATTTGTTCTGTTTTCTACTAAACTATCAGATTAAAAGAGCACGCTACTGACCTTTCAGACATCTTTGATTAGATTTGAAACCTCAGAAACTGGCACCAAATGTACAATGGCACTTTCATCTTCTTTCCACAAATATATTCAGCTTGAGAACTGATCCCTGAAGATGTGTATACAATAGTATTGTTTTGATTATTTTCTTCTATGTTTGCCATCTCCCACTCCTTTTTATTCTTCAGCATTTTAAAATGATGCTGTTTAATGTGACCATCTGGTCTGATTCTGAGCTTACTTATGCTAGTGTAAAGCAGAAGTGATTATGTGAAGTAATTATAGTTCTACTGAATGAAAATCTGTGTAATTGAGGCCAGAATTGAGCTTTACTGATTGCATTTCAGATGAATGGGGGATGTGTGGCATGCTTGAAGTCTGTCATTTTAAGAATATGAGATACAGTAGCTCAGGGTGTAAAAAACCCAAGGACATTTGTGTGTCCCATTAAACTGTATCATGAGTTCATAATAGTAGAACAGTCTTGAAAAACAAACAAAGCCAGACAGTAACCTACTGGAACTGGGAAGCCGTAGGTCACCTTATCAAGATGCAGCCAAATACTGTATTCTGAGGCAGTCAGTAAGGCTGTCAGTCTTCTTAATGTGATACTGAAAAGAGCTGTTCATGCAAGAGTTGAATGTCTGTAAAACAGTCAGTATGATAACAGTTAAGAACCAAAAATTCAATGGAAAGATGCCAATGGGTATCATCATTGCCTGCATGAACCCATTTTCTATATAATACAGACAGATTGGGAGAATGCAAGATGAGGAAGCCTTGGCTCTTTGCAAATATTGAAATAACTTATTGTAGAGGGAAATGGGACTCCCCACATAGTGGCTGCAGTCTGTGCAGCAGCCCCACTTAATGGTTATGGAGTAGTGGAGCCCAGGTCCTCCCACTCTACTGGGTTCTGACCCAGGGGTTCTCTTGAACACCGTAAAAAATGGTTCACTACCTATGGCTCAGTTAATACTCTGTCTTGGCCCTACATTTTCCTACATTTTCTTGGGGCTTTTCTTACCTGGCTGTTGTCCCGCGAGGCCTGGTTCATGGGTCTCTGCAGGGTTGAGAGTCCTGGTTCTAAGCAGCAGATCTCCCAGAGCACAATCCCTCTGCAGCAGCAAATGCAGGTTGCTTGGTCACACACTCTCTCTCTGTGCCCACCAGCCTGCTGTGCCAAAGAGACTCCCCTTCAAGACCCTCCTCTAATTGGAGTATTCCCAGCAGGGCTGTCAGGGTAGGGTTTCCCGAGTTAAATTAAGTTATTCTTAATTTTCCAGCTTGCGGTCTAATTGCTCCATCATGCTCATTCACAGAGGGAAGCTCCGAAGTTGCTTATACCAATAAATAAATAAATAAATAAATTAAATAAAGTGTTTCAAGAAATGAGTGTTCAGACAGAGGCTTGTTGTCAGATTGTTCCTTGCTCCCATAGAGGCGTGACATCACTGTCTTTGCAAAAGGAAAGGGGAAGGGACATAGCTTATACTCTGTTTTGGTGATACAGGGTTCTAATCCCTGAGAGCGCTCTCTTATAATAATCAACTGACACAGCGGTAAGAATTTAAAGAATTAATCCTGGGTAACGTTTTAGTGTCGTCATCGGTGAATGCAGTTTTCCACTCTGATCACAGTAAAACTGTTCTGTTTCATGGGGTGCATCTTAGTTTATTCCCTAGAAGAATTTTCACCATTTAACACAGATCTATCATTTTCTGCATGGAAAAAAAGGTTGAGCTGGACAAAAAATTACTTCAAACTTTAGCAGACAACAGAAAAAAATCACAATCAAACCACAAGATGTTAAATATTTTGACAAAAACAAGGAAATCAATGTATTAAGTTTTGATTTGACTGATAATGACTTTATTCCCCCAATTTACTCTTCTGTAATTCCTTAAACAGCAATCAATCCTCTGGTTATACCATACAGCTTGTTTGGAATTCTGATTCTGATGAAGATAGTTTAGATGGCTTGCAAGATGCCCTCTTAGGTCATCAGTGTCAATCCTTCTTAAGTTTGCAATGAATGAAGTTGTTTACATTTGATACATTGGGAATGTTGTTCTAGTTAAATATGTTCTTAGTTTTGCTCCTGATCTTAGTCCAGGTATCACACTAAAAAATGTATACTTGTAGTCAGTAGTCTTGTTTCATAAGTAAGCAGAGAGTTTGAGAATTGAAATGTCTTAACTTACACCCACAGCACCCAAGGGTCCATTCCAGCAGCTGGGGATCTTCAGAGCACAGGGATGCTTTGGCCATAGCTCTTGTACCTTAGATGTGCCCCCTGAACCAGGTGAATCCTTATGTCCATAGGCACAGATTCTCTGGCTTGATAACTGCTTTGCACTGCTAAAGTGGGTCCCTGAATCATACATACCTCCCCATAAGATCACTAAGCTAGTATAAATGCACTACAATTCACACATCAGTGCTCTCCATTGTTCAGTTCCTAACATTGAGGGACACGTAAACAGTGACCTAATGTTCAAGCACTAAAAATCTGTGAAGCGTATCATTGTTTTGGGTGGTTGTATTTGCAAGAGGCTAATTAGGTGCCTAACTAGTCTTTTGTATGAACAGTTACCCAATTTAGGCATTCTATCATGCTGATTATGCATGGAATCGTGTACATGTTTGTTCACAGATTTTTGTGCCTTGTTCAAATTTTAATCTATCAAGAATGATTTACAATTGGAAGAGTGAATAATTTAACAGGATATTAATGGTGCTCCCACTGTCATATTGGCAGAATAAGTATTTGTGGTTTATTACCGTGTATTAAAAGTTGCTCTGGAATGTTTTACATGAAAGTGTCCCAGCATTTGGGTGGTTCTTATAAAATTGCCAATGACATAAAAAGGGGGTTGAGGAGAGAAGGAGGGAAGCCATGATATTTCAAAGAGTACTCCATGTTATGTATGTTATATGGCTTTCTTATTCACAGCTATGATTTATTAGAAAAATAAATTGTGAAGAAACTCATTTTCATTACAGTTCATTTATCATCTGAAAACCCATTTTAATTTTTTTGCGAAGTATTCTAGAAGCTTTACCAAAAAAAAGAAAAGAAATATAATTAGATACACAAGGCCTCAAAACACAGTTACTTTATACTGCAATTGGCTGGCTCAGCTTTCCACCTACCTCAGGCTTTTCATTATACTATCGTAAAATATCACACACTGAACTGTGGGTGGTAATTGATTCTTCCACTTTTTCAAGTATCAAAAGTGATTTGCATAGATCTAATATGAATCTAAAGGAACTATTCATTGCTTATCATTGCATAACAGCAAATATAATTCAGTATTAAAATAGTAATTTAATTTTCTGATTAAAGATAGATGGATAGAATACTGGAAATTATCAAATACTATATAAATTGATAAAACTCTATTTAAGGTAGAACACTGAGGTTCTCCTTACTGAGCAGTACTGATGTATTCCTTTGCAGCTGGATTTGGTGGTTTGTAATGATAATACTGGTGAATATTTCCTAGATTATTCTGAATCAAACTACAGCATCAGGTCTTTTAAATAGGGCTCTCTGCTCATAATACTATTAAATTTATGTTAAAAAGTTGAATTCAGTTTAGAATAAAATTACATGAACAGTTTAGAACAGGGGTCTCAAACTCAAATGACCACGAGGGCCACATGAGGTCTAGTTCATTGGCCCGAGGGTCACATCACTGACACGCCCCCCTCACTGCCCCTGGCCCTGCCCCCACCCCAGCGTCCTCCCCTGAGCATGTGGCTCCCCACTCCTCCCCCTCCCTCCTGGAAAGTGCTAAGCACCTGGAGGTAAGCAGGGAGGAGGCGGGGGTGCAAGGAGCTTGGCAGCTGCAAGAAATTAAGTGGGGGGAAAGAAGGGGCATGGGGAGCTTGGCTGGCCACATAAAATAACCCCAAGGGTCACATGTTTGAGACCCCTGCCTTAGGTGAACTACTCCATCACCCAACAAATCTGACCCTCATACTCAGCCTCAGTGTTACATGTACAACGATACAAAAGTATAGTAAAAAACATTTTTCATGGTGCATCGAATCATAGTGCCGATGCACGTTATACTCCTTGGGAGCAGCAATCGTTTGCTGACAAATAAGGCATTGAATTTTATCTTTTACCTCTGAGAAAAAATATAAATTCTCCCATTTGTCTTGGAAAACTCTCTTTTCTTCCGTGAATGTTATTTTTTTTTGATGAAGTCATTTCCAAGCAGTTTTAATAAAATATATTCACGTAATAATGCACCTCACTCAAAGGATCAAATAGATTTATTTCTGTTAAAGCACCATCCTGGACTGGGCTGCACTCACACTCCACTCTTGCTCCGCCTCTTCCAACCCCTTTCCTGTCCCCTTCAAACCCCTTCCACAAAGTTCCCACGCCAACTCCACCTCCTCTCTTCCCCTAGTTCAACCCCTTCCCCAAATCCCCGCCCCTTTCTCCCTCTCCTCCCCTGTGCACAAGGCTTCCTACTCCTGGTCCGTCCCTCCCAGAAACCGCTAAGCCACCAGAGAACTGTCTGCCGGTAAGCAGAGCAGCGGGAAGCAGCACGCGGCTGAGAAGCATGTGGCGGGGGCGAGGATTTTGGCAGGGAGGCGCGGGGAGCTTGGCGGGGGTGTGTGTGGGGAGCTTGGCGGGGGGGGCAGAGGGAGCATCTTGGGCTGCGGGGAAGGGCTTAGCGGGCCTCATGTTTGAGACATCTGGTTTAGAAAATGAGACTCCAAATGAGTTTTCTAAATTATTTTTCAACTTGGTATGCAGAATTTTAGTTACATACCTTACAGTTAATCCAATGGAATGTTCACATGTATAAGAGTGTTTACAATCTCATATCTTTAAATTATAAGGACTTTGGGACAGGGAATTTCTCTTTCTCTGTGTACTGAACTGTGATGAGCACATTGTCAATACCAAAACAATAATACATGATGATCAAGTTTTTTTTAAAAAGTGAATGCCTAAAATACCATATTTGCTACCTATATAACTGACTTGACTTTCAAAAATGCTCAGAGTCCAGCATCTGTCCTTTCAAAATCAGGCCACTTATTTAGGAGCCTTAATATGAATGTAGGTACCCGCTCTTGAAAATTTTGGCCGGTAATCATTGATGGAGTTGCTAAGGAATGAAGGTCAATGAGGTACAGTGCTGCAGCATAGTAGATTTTCACCTTCAGAAGCATGTGATTACAAGCAGGTTTGGTGACAAATTTAAATGAGTTTATTTATCTTGGTATACATTTTATTGAATGATCAAAATATCACAACATGTACCAAACTTGGCCCTGGAAATACCAGTTCAGGGAAGCATCATGGTTTATTATTGCAGCAAGTTATGATTGATATGGCATTGATTGATCTGGTTAAAGATGTGCACAAAAGGCATAGACATTCTACACCTATGTACACAATAATATGGTCTCAATTTTCCCACCAGTTCAATGAGATTTAAAACCATACAATCAGCGCCAGATTCTTCAGTACACTGAGCTCATTTTGCATTGTTCAAAGTGGCCTTACAGCTGTTGAGATTCCCAGCAGAGAATTCCTCCTCCATGAATGGAACCTCTGCTAGTGTGCAGAACTGCAGGAAGTGGCACAACCATCTTCTATGCAATTCTTCCACCATATAGGAGAGGAGGGTACATACCAGCTGGGTGGTAGTGAGATGGGATAGGGGGGAGCTAAACCGTGGATGAAAGTAACTTTACACCAGAAGCATAAGTTGGAGAAAGACCTTTCCAGTTCCTAACTACACCAGGACTAAGCAGCCCTGAATCAGAGAGCCAGCTTCCTGAATCCACCACTCTCTATTGAAACCAGAAGAATTGGATAATCAGACCCAAAATGTTTCCTTTGTATCATCCATAAATATATAAAATGGGAGAGATCTCGGGTACTGCTTATATGTCTTACAACTGAAGAAACTTTTTTAAAATGTTGGCCAATATACATTTGTCCCTTTAATGTACTTTTCAGGATGTCAAGACAGTATTAAAATTAATTCAATTAACTTAAGCTGTTCTGGGTATTGTGGCAAATTTGCCTGTACTATTATGATGGGTCCCACACTTTCTCTTTTTGTGGGCGGTTCAGGGCACCATTTCTTGCCCCTGAACAGGGTATTGACTACTCCACTAGTATCCTAGAGTAGGGGAGTGGAGAGAGGCCCTGAGGATAGCAGTAAACTACTTGAACTAGCTATTCCTTCCCCTGGGCTACTTCCCTCTCCTACCCTTCAGCTTGTGGGGCCTCCTGCCTTCTCTCTGCGCAAGCCAGGTGTCCCTTTACCTATGATCTGGGTCTTCTTAGCTCACCACAGCACTTCTTCAAACTCTCTTCTGCTTTTCTCCAAACTGCTCTCTGCTCCCACTCCTCCAAACTGCTCTCTGCTCCAACTCCTCCAAACTGCTCTCTGCTCCAACTCCTCCAAACTGCTCCAACTCCCTTCAAACTGCTCTCCACTCAAACTGCTCCAACTCCCTTCAACTGACTGATTGAAGCAGGGGGGGGGGTTTATCATGTGCCTGGCTTCAGTTACTCTAATTGGCTTCGGGTGTCTTAACTGGCTCCAGGTGCACCAACCAACTTTAGTAAACTTGCTTCCCTCTAACACTCTCCTGCTGCCCTCTGGTCATGCTGTATCACAGTATATATAAATAAATAAACACGTTTTGCTTTTTTGAATGTCAAGATGAAAGAGTGCTGTCTCAGATAAAACATCAAAGCCTTGAAATAAGTATGGAGAAGAAATAGAACACTAATTCTTAATGAAAGCAATTGTATTCCTAGGAGAAGCAGTTCTTCAAAACCATATGTCATTGACATTTGCTTGAACAAAGGAGAAACCAATTGCTGAAAAATGTAATTTGAAATGTTTGTTTATAATTCAAATATTACAGGAAATAACTTGACCTGTTTGCTGGTATGTTGCACATGCCTATTGCAAGGCAGATAAAGATTGTTGAACTATGCTAGAGTATCTTGTCACATTTCACTAGAGTGTAAAATATGATGAAAATATTTTAAACAAAAATATCAGCTCAAGATCTGTTTTGTTAATTTGCATGAAATTATAGACTGTTTTTAAATTTATTTGGCATCTGCACCAGCATTAGAATTTCTCATGCTGCTATGATAGATGAATGCCTAGTGTAATGGATACTTATTTCTGCTCTCTGATAAAACCCATTGGAAAATAACTGATGCGATGAACAATGCAAATACAAAATGGTAAATTTGCAGCTATATCTGGCTACAGGATGATAGGAGCCATAAACAGTACAGTTTTGACATCAACTGTCTGATTGCGAATACAAATACAAAGTTAGATTACTACTTTGGTCATGATTTATATTGTTTTTAACCATAAATGTCTTATATGGGGTTAATAAATTAATAGCTGTTATAAGCTACTTGCAGACATAAATAGCATGTTTTACAGATGGTTATTTGTAACTGTCGTATATATTCTATTGACCCATTGGTTAACACATTTATATGGATTTCTTTTATTAAAACATCTATTCATTATTTGTTAACCTTTTAGAAACAATTCAAAGTGGAATCTTATTATGAAGTGTGACCCTTAAAATTTATCCTTTGTGATTGACAAGAGATATTTAGAGATAAACAGATATATTTAGAGTTTAGGTTTGGACCTTCCGCAATGTTTGTATACTCTCTTTGGGGCTGGGTGAGAATTCCATCTTTTCATTAGGTATATGTTTATATTATATTGGGAGTATATGTAGCTTATATAGTTGAGTGAAAAATGATGTCATAGATGTTCAATTAATATATAGTGGTGTACATATACAATCTGTCCAAAGTTAAAACAAAAAGCCCACACGCTGAATTCTATAAGCAACTGAACTCTGTCAGTCTTACATGGAGACAAAGAAAAAGGGCATTTCAGTAATCTACATGGAGTGAAACAAAAGCACAAAAAGGGCAACATCAGCAACAAAGCAGCAGCAATACACAACAGAGTAGTCTGCTGGAAGAGAATAATGTATTTTGCCATATCAGGAATTCATTGATCGATTGATATGCTCCATTAATCAAAGAATCAATGGAACAGAAGCAGTGATGGGTAATTTTATGTATAATTATTTAAATTCCAAAAGAGGATCTGGTAGGTACTGAGTATTATTTCAAAATAAAGTGGCTAGATTTTCTAAAGTACTCACTTTAGAGTTAAAACATCAAAAAAATAATTTTCACGTGAAATCCTGAATAGCAAAACTCTTAGTGGCAGGGATCGGGGGTGGGCAGAGGGGAAGAGGGATGGAGAGAGTGAGCATTTTTGCAGCACCAGGCTGTAAGATAAAATGGAGTCTGTAAAAGACCAAATAATTAAACAACTCTTCTCCTTCTTTTCCTATCTCCCCTTTTCTCCCTGCCAAGATTAAATTAGAGAAAAGTGAGTTATGCAGCCCATGCTCTAATACTTGTCAAACCTTTTATCTGCTTTTTCAAAAACTCATTAGATAGACAAAAATGATAATTAATTAAGATAAGTTAAAGATGTGTAAATTAAGTTATTAAAAATTAGATATCTGCTTAGCACTTCAGTAAAAATGTAGGCAGCAGTAACAAATCTATATTGCTTGATAAAAGTAGATAATTATTTCCCAACTAATTACTCATGTAACATTTGAGGTTAGAAACTTGCTACTTAGATATCTGGTAGCTAAGGAGATGTACTTTTTCTCTTCAGTTTGTAATAGGGTGACCAGACAGCAAGTGTGAAAACTCAGGATAGGAGTAATAGGTACCTATATAAGAAAAAGCCCCAAATACTCAAACTGTCCCTATAAAATTGGGACATCTGGTCACTCTAGTTTGTAATATGTTGACTTTGTCTATATTCTGTCACAGGAACCAAAAGGAAATGGTATGATTTGATATCCAAATGGATATGCAACATAAATGAGGTATGTAGTACCATTAAGCTAAGCTATGGCTCTGTGTTTGTAAACTTTGTTTTTCATTCCCCTTGCCAACTACTACTGTTTTGTTTCTCCTTGTCTCATTTCATAATCTCATTTGATTTATATCGACCTACTTACATACCTACATCTTTGCAGATTAGGCCCTTAGGCTAGAAAATCTGGAGGGCACAGATGCGCTTTTTTAAAAACAAAACAAAACAAAACAAAACCCAAAAGGTTGTACGGGGCCTACAGTTTGTTTATTCAATGAAAATCATGGTTATACTGTTGATTTGTGGTAGCAAATGCTGTAACTTTCAAGGTCAATAAAGGTTTAATTCATTAATATTTTCAAAGCACTTTGAGGTCCTTGGATAGAAGATGTTATAGAAGCATAAAAATATTTGCTAGGATTTATGAATCCTCTAAATTAATGTGTTCAATACGCCTTTTAGATTTTTGGATTCCTTATGTACCTGAAGCTCAAACCAAAACTCTGTGTGAAATAAAACATGAATTAAAATATCAAAAATGTCATATTCACATGAAATCCTGAATAGCAAAACCTCCAAGTTTCATCTCTCTCTAAAAAAAAGTTAAAATATAGTTAAACTTCAGTCACTGTACCCAAAGCAAAGTCAGTGTCAGGTATTGTTCTGCAGGAATAAGGCTATATGAGACTTCTACTTTCCTACATGAGAGATGTCTCTGGGGAAGGGAAGGATGAGGTGAGGCAAATCTCTAGTCTCAAACCTGCATGGCGAAATCTGCAAATCTGAACCTATTTATTCTTCTATCCTTATATGCATCTTTATTAAGGCAATTATTTTCATTTGAATTGCTAAACATGCCTTCACACATGGGGAAAGCTGAAGCACAAAGAGGTGAAGTGACTTGCTCAAAGTAACAAAGCAAATCAATAGAAAAGTGAGAAATATAGCTAGGTCCCTAAATCCAGTTTATCCTCTGTTGATTGAGGTCCTCATATATAAAAAGAGTGAGAAGATTAAAACTGAATGTGCATTTCCCCAATAGAATGGAAGGTAAATAAATATGTGTTTGTTTTAAAATAATATTTCAGTGGCGGGGGTGGGGGGGGGAGGGGAAGAAGACCTTGCTTTAAGAATAGGAAAACATTCTAAATCAAGAAGTTACTTCTAAACCAGGGGTTGGCAACCTTTCAGAAGTGGTGCGCTGAGTCTTCATTTATTCACTCTAATTTAAGGTTTCGCGTGCCAGTAATACATTTAATGTTTTTAGATGAGTCTCTTTCTACAAGTCTATAATATATAACTAAACTATTGTTGTATATAAAGTAAATAAGGCTTTTTAAATGTTTAAGAAGCTTAATTTAAAATTAAATTAAAATGCAGAGCCCCCCAGATCAATGGCCAGGACCCGGACAGCGTAATGCCCCTGAAAATCAGCTTGCATTCTGCCTTTGGCATGCATGCCATAGGTTGCCTACCCCTGTTCTAAGCAATGGCATAAGTAACTTCACATCTTTATTTAAAATTCTCTGTTTATAGTCCTGAGGAGCTAGTGAAAAGTACAAACGTGTACAGTACAACTATAGTAAACTCAGTTATACTAGTTTTCATCAAAGTAAAGCCAGTAGGGGAAATTCCTGTCCCCCTTTTCCTGATTTCACTCAGATTTACTCTTGGAAATAAGGGAAACTTTGTGGATTCTAGGATCTACACTAAGGAAAGTACAATATCTGACAGTTTTAATCACCACAAATGTGAACCTGACTGGCTGCTTTCTGATTAATTGGACCATAGGGGCTAGATCCACAAAGTAATCTAGGCACCTAACTGTCACTTTAGGGGCATAAATTCAACATTAGGCACCACAGAGATCCTCAAAATCCCCACTCATCTTCCAACTTACCCTGGAGGTGCCTAAATTCCCTAGGTACCTACCTTTCTGCTGGTCAGCACGGGCAAAAACTAAGCCTACATCCAGATGCCACTGAACTGGTTGGCACCCTAGCTCATGCCTTAACTCTAGAGGGATTCACAAGCTAGACTGTGCCCCATATTCCTTGCCTGAAGCCAGATCCGCTAGGTTATCTCAGAGCATGTCTATCAGATTGGGCCTCACACAGACAGCTGGGGAAAAATAACTTGACCGATCTTCAAGCTGGGGAAAACAGAATTTCTGAGGTAGGGCATGTGCATCTGTGTCCCAGTCCCTAGTGGCTAGAACACTCCCCTGGAATGTGAGAAAAGTGGATTCTAGTCTCTGCGCGTGTTAGTATTTATGTACTTATATAATATGGAATGACTTCACCGGGAGAAATTGAGAGAACCCAACTACAGAAGATGAAATTGCCTGTTGGCAGAGCACTGAGCCTGTTGGAGACCCACTTTCAAATCCTGTTCTGAATGCAAGGGTTCACAGGTGAGGGGTAAAGTGTGGGCTATGGCCCTTTCCTTGGCATTAACTATTCAGCGTGTTGACTTCTGTGAATTTCATTTTTAAGCAACTAATTCTCCCCATGCATGTACGGGGAAATTGGGTAACTAATTCAGGGCTGAGGATTCCAAAGTGAGGCAAGGTGCCTAAAAGCGAGGTGTTGCTGTGTTTCACTCCCTTTGTGGATTTAGACATAGGTAATCAATATACAATAATGTTCCATGTTTTAAAAACCAAAAGAAGCATTTACTAATGAAACCAGACTTCTTTAAAATCAAATATTATAAAATCAGTGGATGCTGGGAAAAGTACTTATTTTTGATATTGTGTTGGGGTGGAGGAAAAAGCTAAACTTTAATTAGGCACATAATTATATCTAAGAACCAATGAAACAGAGACAGAGCTTAAGTTTGGGTCTGTGATGAGGCCAATAAAAATGAACATGAAATTTAGTGTTAAAAACTCATTTAACAACACTGATTAGATTTTAATCAGCTAATCAATTCTTCTAACCATGTCATTTGAGGAGTCCTATGAGCTGATTGTAAAAACAAAAACTGATAAATCTTCTGCTACTTCGAATGTTACTACCCTGAGAGACGGGGTAAAGTAGTTTCTCCTCAGCATTTGAATTTATCATATTATTCTACAGGATTACAATTTTAATTTGCACCTGCAAAGCAACAAAAATTGAGCTGTGAACAATCACTACTTTGGAGAAAGATCGGTCAAGTTATTTTTAGTTTTATGGAATTTAAGACCCATTTTCACATGGCAATATATTTTCAGCATGTTCATTAAAATGCTTAATTCCCTTCCCCTTTGACAAAATCTGTCTCCTTTCAAACAATCTCAACATTAAATTGAAGCCCAGTGAAATTTAGTTGTCTGGTTCTGAACCTGTACGTCATTTAAAGAGAAATTGGAAAATCTAATGATCTGCTAACTTTCCTTCATTTATGTTACATTTGAAAATTTAACATCCCATACCTTTAATTTTCTGTCTGCTGCTTTCATTTTGGCGGTTCATTATCAGTAACATTAAACTGCTGTCTAACTGCATCAATATACAGTTAAAATTTCCTAAATGAGCACAAATGAAGTAAATCAGTTTATTTTACCTGATACTTATGTTGCAATCAAAATTCTCAGAAGAGGTTCATTGCATATTTTACCAGAGACATTTATAACAAAAAGATCAAATAAAATGACCCATGTATGAACAAAGCATGAAGGGCCATCTCCATCACTGAAGTAGACCCAGTGAAGTCAGTGGATTTCTACTGAGGATGAATTTGGTTCAATATCCTTAATTTACTTTTATACTTTGCATGATTTTTTTTTCCTGATGAATGCAATCTGATCAAGTTATTGAGTTTAGCTTCCTTTTCTTTGTTTTTACTTTCGTTCAGAAATGGCATCAGGTAAAATATGATGTACAATAGTTGTACTTAGAGTTTCTTCCATTTTGAAAGAGAATTGTAGTGGTATTTCCTATTTTAAACATAGGGGATATTTGTAAACCAGCAGAATATTTCAAAACAAACTTATTAAAGGTTGTGATCCTGAAAATACTTATACATATGCTTGTCTTCAATGGGACTACTCTAGTGCTTAAAATTAAGCATGTGCATATGTGTTTAAATGATCAAGGCATAAATGAGCAAAGGGAGCAACTGTCCTCTTCAGTGCAGAGCAGCCACAAACGGGTAAACTTTATAGGTAAAGTATGCAAGCAGAGCTGTTTACTAGACGTCAGTGCAATGGTTGAGGTCAAGATCCTGAGGCATTTTTTTCCCCTGCTTCAGGGAGTTCAGAGTGATCTTGCGCTTAGAGCTGTAGTTACAGACAGGTATATAAGCCTAAATGTACTGACACAAAGAGAGGGGAAAATATGAAAAAAAATCTCAAAATCATTTTAATCTACTCAGGGACCACAAAAACTGAAATCATAATTGCATGGCTATTCCACGTTTTCACTATAAGGTGAAGTAAAGGTGGTTTGGGTGTTTTAACTATGCGTTTCCATAATTTGTGACAATTAAAGTGTATCCTTTACTCTGCACTACTTGGATTTGTAATGCTTGGCTAGTTGGGATAGTTACAACATCTCCATAATGTGCTGAACTTTGTTACTGATACATACGATCCAATTTTATTGAGAGAGAGAGAGAGAGAGAATGAATTATTTATTAGTGCCAAAAATACAAAATATATTATGAACAAAACTTTATGTGCATCTGTCAAATGCAAGCAACCCACATTTGCTCATTCATTTGGTTAACGGCTTAAGTACCACTTTGCTATACATATGAGGACTACACAAGTAAGATCATCCGGCTACCTTAAATACCTATATTTGCACGTGATGAAAACTGTAATTCTGAAGACACTAGAACATGTTAATGGATATCTGTAAAATAGCTCTTTATTCTCCTTTTATTTGTATTCTGCTCTTTGAAACAGAGAAATACAGACTTGTAAATCTGCAATTGGAGCCCATATCTTTCCAAATGCTTCTGTTTCAACATAATAGTTTTAATGATATTAGAGAGAGAGAGTGGATGAGGTAAATATCTTTTATTGGACCAGCTTTCCAGCCAACCACAGCTCTTTTTGTCCCTCTACTTCAACATTACATTTGTACTAATCCATACATGAAATGCTGGAGTAATATTTTTTTAATCTCTACCTTTCTTTTGTGCTTCTGTAGTTTTATGTAAGAAAATGTACATTGCCTCACACATCAACAATGCATGCTTGAAAATATCAGAGAAATTACTATTACCCAAGGACCCTGTCTGTTAGAAAAATGATTTTCCTGGTACTGGAAATTGTATCAAAAGTGAAATATACTGTGATCTTATACTGGTGGTGGAATAACTTTGCATTATTTAATAGCATAATTGAAGGCAGATATAATTTTTAAAGCCTAATGATGGAAAAGTAAATTATTAACAAATAACAATTCCAGCTTAAGGATTAAGGAGCTCACAAAGATCACTAAAACCATTGCTTGTGAAATGTATTAGCAAATAAAGTTTATTTCTACTTAAGAATTTATAAGTTGCCAATTACCAGCAGATACCAGACTACTAAGAAAACTTTAATGATCTCACAAAATATTAATGCCAGGAGAATAACTTTCTGCATCCTATATACATTAGCAAATGTGGTTGCACTGAGATTTATTTATTAAATGCAATATTTTTCTAGCAGCAACTTAATATATCCTCTGATTGAGACAATGACATTAAGAGAAAACAATATAATTTTCTCAAGAGTCAAATTATTATTGCTATAATACTAGTATAGATTAAGATCAAGATGGAGTTACTCTGTGTTAACAAAAGTATAACTTAAAGTAGAATTTGGCCATAACATTTTAAATCCTCATCCTGCAATCTGACCCCGTGGGGCAAATCCGTTCATTGATGTGTGAAGTCCTGTTAACTCTACTGGGAATTGGAGTGGACATAAGTGTCTGTCTGTCTGGATCACATTGACAAACCAGGAGCTTAGTCTGTACCACTATTTTATTAAGATTGTCAAAACTCAGATGCTTGAAAGTCTGGGTTCCATTCTCTTAAGAAACTTTTAGTACTTCTTCCAAAGGTTAAGTAATATATCTGTAAATTATCACTAGAAATCTCAGGAACAGACTTCTGATGAGAAGAACTTCCTGATTCTTGCTAAGCCAGAAAAACCTCAAAAAAACCCTGGTTTTTATGACACATCTTATACTTACTCCACTTAAAATGCTCAGTTGTATAGGCACATGGAAACAAATTAATTAAACAATGAAAGGGAGATCTCAAACTGTTTCTGAAAGTTAAAAAAAAATGTAAGTTTGGTTTTAAGTATGGGCAAATGTTTGCAAATATTATTATTTCTAAACCAGTTAGCCAATCCCTACTACAAACGGTCTTTTCTTTTCTTTTCTTTTCCTTTTCTTTTCTTTTCAAGAATGTTCAAAGGTGCTTCAGAAACTCAAAACCAAACATTTTCTAACTTTTCACTTTTATGTACTAATTGTACTAATGTACTTTCCCCTGGCATGCCTGTTCCAAACAGTCTAGTCACAATTCAAGCACTTATCCACAATTATCCAACTTGTTCACATACACCACAGCACCCCACAAGGCATACTTCATATGAAGACTACCACAATACTGTGTAGCATGTGAATACAGGGGTGCTTAGGGTCACAGACCTAACTCCTGGAGAGGTGGGAGTTGCTTAGGACATGCCTTTCTTCTCAGCATCTGATATTGGCCAGTTTCAAGGGCTTCCTATAACTGTACTGCCTTTTTCTTTAATCCCAGTCTTAAGTGATCTCTCTCCAGGCATTATATAGGGAGTCTGTTTGGCTAACTCAGGATTTATGGATTCCACTGCTTGGGTTGGTGGGGGGCTAAAATTAGCATCTGAACATTGCAGTATCCTAAATTGCTTTGTGGATTTCAACCAGAAAGACTAAGTGACTTGACCAAGGTAACATAGTGAGTCAGTGGCACAGCAGAATATTGTGCCCACATTTCCTGAGTCTCAGACTAGTACCCTGACTACTAGACCATCCTTTTTCTCTGACTCCAGAAATTCTTCAGTTTCAATAGCTTCATAAGCCCTAGTATTTAAAGAGCCAGTGTCTTTTTTTTTTCCCTCTGATTTCTTTTTCTTTTCCCCCATCTCCCAGTAAGTGAATAACCTTTGGTTCTTTTTTATTATTATTATTATTAGAAGATTTTTTTCTCAACTGAATCTATTACTGCTCGATTTCAGGCTTTACAGCTCAACAGCAGTTGCCTGGCAATGCAGTTAGCAATATTTTCCTTCACTCCCATGTTGGCTAAATTTTAGTTATAGAAGTCAGAAATCGAAAAAGCTTGTTGCATCATGTGATCCATCTTTTGTTATCCAGTACATCTCTAATAGTCCTGCATGTTACAAGAACAGATATACTTCCAGTTCAGCACTCAAAACCTCAGGTAAGTGTTTCAACACTGGAACTGCTATTTGCCTAAAGTGGCGGGTGAGGCGGGGGGAGCATGATGGGATCTACATAAGCCTAGATAAATCTGGAGAAAACAATTCCATGATGTCATGATTGTTGTTTGAATGTGTAAGAGAGCATATTGCATTAATTGTACCATAGATGCAGGATGTGCTCAAAATGGAAATGTCACGTTTTTGCATAACATACTTAGAAGTTATTTCTTATGTCCAGTAACACTCCTGCCATTCTGCCTGTAATTTTATGTGTATCAGCTTGTTGATTAAGGTTCAGTTTTGAACAACAAAGTTCATATTCAGAGATGAACATCCTCAGAATTAGTGCTTGTAACCAAAAGTTCAACTTCCTGATATTGTCTCTTTTGGAGACTAATGCCTAAAACTCCCAACAAAATCTAGCAGCTGATATGAGTGAAGCCACAAAAGCATTTTGTTTATTTTTTTTCTAATTTGTTATAAAATCAGTTCTAATGTCAGAGCTTTTAACAAGGTGTCAGATATCAAAAGAAAACTCGCTTCTAAATAGACTGCTATACAATAGAACCACACATTTACAAACACCAGAGTTACAACTGACCAATGAACCACACACTTCATTTCGAGTTTGAAGCATACAATGAAGTGGCAGCAGAGATGAGAAAACAAATAAAATAAAATAAAGCAAATACAGTACTGCTTAAACATAACCTACTCAAAACAGAAAGGGAAAGCTTTAAAAAAAAGATTTGACAAGATAAGGAAACTATTTCTGTGCTTGTTTCATTTAAACTAAGATGGTTAAAAGCAGCATTTTTCTTCTGCATAGTAAAGTTTCAAAGTTGTACTGAGTCAATGTTGAGTTGTAAACTTTTGACAGAGCAACCACAATGTTTTGTTCAGAGTTGCAAACTATTCAAAGTTACAAACAACCTCCATTCCCGAGCTGTTTGTAACTCTGCTGTAGTTGACGTGCAGTATAATGGCAGATTCAGAGTTTTTATTCAAAATGAAAATTATAGTTGGTTTCCAGTTTGGAGAGTTTGTTTTCTACTGATGGCTTCACGGAGACGTAATTTCTAGAATGTGGATTGAGTTGGCTTAGTTGCATACTCTATTCTAGTTTGTCATGATCTCTGAACTTTGCCTTTTATGATCTGACAGTATCACCCAGTAGCATGTCCCTTTTGTTTACACTAAAGAACTTAAGTGTGTTTTGTGGTATGTGAGCTCCTTGTCCCTGCTCTTTAGAAAGACTGTGTAAACATCATCTTAGTTGGAAATGAGCTCATCTGGGATTCCTGCTGCTCTCAGTTATCCACACAGGCTTCAATTTAATCTTTTGCAGATATTAAGCTGTGTTCTCACAACAAATGCCAATACAGCTTGCTTGAAATGGTTTTTGTCAAATATTGGAGTCTTACCATTTTATCTTTGAGAGAACCCTGTGTTTGAATGCTTGGCAAAGTGAAAAGGAAAACACATAAATAATTTTATTTTGACATTGGCACGTCTGCTGTAACACATCTCCAATCCAGCCCTGCACTTGTTCATTAGGCTAAGAACGATGGAAAGTGCTCTCATGAGCCATTTGTGCATCACCTAGGTTCAGGGCCGGCTCTACCTTTTGTGCCGCCCCAAGCAGCTCAAGAAGGAAGACTCTTGAGCTGTCGCAGGCATGCTGCTGAAAGCCGCTTACACACCTCCCTCACAGCACCCTGCATGCCAGCCCCCGCCTGCTTGCTACGCTGGTGCCTGGAGCCGGCCCTCCTAGGTTTATGACTGAATTAAGGAAATTTCTCACCCACTTAACATTCCTGTATAAAAAAATATTGTATTTATTTGCTTTCCTATCATTCATTATGAAATCAGTACTTTCTTTTTCTCTTCCCTTACCTGTGAACATTTACAATACCATGATCTATTTTAACTCACTAGTCTCAACAGTATAAAAGCAAGTGGCCAGATTCAAGCCTGATATAAATCCAGAGAAATCAAAGGAAATGCATCTAGACCACTAATAGTATTTGCCATGAGAATGTACTTCTTTGTACTCAGTCTGTTACTTCTTTCAATTTTTAATAGAGACATACACAATATTGTATTTTTGTAAGGATCTCACATACCTCTTAACTTTATTTGCCTTTATGAATCAATAAGGAATGGGAAAAACCTGACCCTGCTTTCCTAGAGCTACACTCCAAGCTCTAGTTATATGTGTTTGGTTGGCTATAAAGGAATCCACCTTATCTGTAGTATATAATTGTTTTCCAAAAAAGTGTTTTTAAAATAATGTCTAAGTATATCCACACACGTTAGTAAACTGCCATCACGAAACATTTTTCTTTAAGGGCTGATGTGCTCTTTGCTTTTAACACAAAGCTAGCTCTTTTGGTTTTTAAGTATCCTCTTCTTCTAAGGTCAGTGTTTCAAAATGTCTTTTTTTTTTAAAACTCAGAAAAATAAAAGGCTTTTATTGTCTTAAAATGATACTTTCTTGAAGTCAAGTAGCTTATGTTTCTCTTATAAATGCATGCATTGAAATCTATTGGCCCAGCCTCCCAAGTTCCCAGGGCTATCCAACTCCCTGGGATCATTTCGATGTTCCCAAAACAAATATGTTGGAACTTCAATTTTACCAAAAAAACAAAAAAAACTCCACAACTTTTAGATTTTTCATTTTACTTTGGGATATTTTATTTCCCCAAATTTTCTAAATCTTTCTTTGCCTGGACATTCCATTTCTTGGCAAGCTATTTCAGGAAAGCTGTGTGGTGGGTTTTTTTTTTTATTATTATTATTATTATTATTATTTTAAACAACTGTGACCAGATGCAGCCTTTTTCCATACCCTACACACTCTTGTAATAATCTTTGTACAAAATATGCCTGGTGAGCTATCATTTGAAAACTAATAACTTCATTGGTCAATAATATCATGATGAAACCTGTGTAGCATAATTATATGTAAAGTTATGAACATAAGCTGAAATCATGACTGAAGCGTATTTACCAGACAAGACTGGGGAAGTGGATAAACTAGTGTGACTGGTAGGCTACAGCGATACAGAGACACCCAAGGCATTATCTTCATGCTGGAAGCTTATTTGTAAACAGCTCAGGTGGGAGCTACAGCAGCAAAGCATTGTGAGGCACCCAAGGATGCAGGGCAGGGGTGACACTGGGGTCTGGATAGCACTCCAGAATGTCATAACATAAATGAGTTCTCAAGCAACCCTTAAACTATGCATTTTTAATAAAAATAACCTCATCTTTTAAAAAAACTATAATTAATTGTATGTATCCTAGGTTAAAATAGAACAAAAGATTTGACGGTGGGAAAGCCCTTTCTATTGGGAAGCCACTATGATATGGTAAGTATTATCCTAGCAATGGCTTTGTAGCCAAAATGTTAAGGCTTGCCCTCTCTCTAAGCTATCCAAAAATAAATTAGATGAATTACAATTTAAACCAGAGTTGTCAGTATTGTTGTTTGTCTGTATGTGTTCACAGAATACAGGTGTTATTCTGATGATGCCTTCACGGTTTTACAGAGGATTATTTTAGTTTGTTTGATATATGTTTATTTCCATAAAGCACCCGGCTACTAGTTTGGCTTACACACTGTTTTTATATTGTTTAGCTGTTTTATTGTAGGGACTTAAGTATGCAAAGTGTATGCTTTTTTTCATTTCTTTTTTTTGGATCAGCATGTATTATTACTAGCTTTAATCACTTCCTGAGCTCTATCCTCTGAGTCCCATCCGTTCTGCAAATCTAGAATTCTAGAAACTCCCAGAGGAGTTCCTCTATTCTGCTCTGTTTAACCTTGAAACAGACTTTTATAAAACATTGTCTATTCATTTCTTTTTAAAGGTAAAAGAGAGAATCTGAGAGAAACAATGCAGACATATAGATACACGGAAAAGGAGAGGGGGTGGGGATAGCAGTCAAATGTTCTCCAGCAACCTCTACCAAACCAGTCTGAAATAGACCTGTACAACCAGCCTGCAGGACAAATGGCAAGACTTCTCCATTTTTGAAGGGGTAATTTAGTGGCTCGGATTTCCTTTTCACTTTTTCATAAAGCTACAGAAAATAAAGATACAACCATACATATCAATTTCCTCTCTTAAAGTAATGGACCTAAAATGTATTGCAATAACATGTTTTGGACCACTTGTATAAATCCATTGTCTAAATTTTAAAAAGAATAAGGTGGTGTTTCCCATTCTATCACTGAGAGAGAATATTGTTGAGGTTCCCCCACGAGATCTTTTCTACTTGGTCACCAAAAATTCAGCCCAACTCTAGTCTCATCACTCAGGCTTCTTTATTTGGAATACATCAAAGCTGTGCTGAACTGATCTGGTTCAAGTGTGTGTGGGGTGGGGGGGAAGGCGTATGGCATAACACACATCCAAAGTTACACAGCAAATCTCTTCCTTTATAAATATTTACACATTATGTTGCATTTACTATACATTGATTCACACATCTTGGGATTGGCATGGTCACTTTATAGGAAGCAGTCCCTGTACAGCATGATCTGTTCAAGCACTGTCCATGTACGATTTACTCTTTACCTCATCTTTGTGTTTGAGACTTGACTTATCCATTCTTATGCTGTCTGTTGTGAATGGTTCCCTAGGTGTTGCCCCTTATCTTAGCTAGTACAGAATTTTTGTTTCCAGTTGTAGCCAATTTCTCTTCCCAAAGTCTCTTTCTTAAAGACCACAAAAGGGAGTAATGGATGGAATAGTGCATTGTCCACCTATTAGGTCTCAATTCCAACACACCAGTTTTGGTTCACTGATTTCTGATCTCACATTTGTCTTGTTTACCATATGTGATCTTAATACAGTCCTTGAGTCTCTAGGGTGATATTTGAGAAAGAGCCACAGAAGAAATAGCTAGTGAGGTAGGGAGCATCCAGCTCCCTTCACAGATTGACTGTTTTGTCAATTTTCCCAATCCTCAGTTGAGAAACTTCATCAGATTAGGTTCCCACAGGTCCCAACACACTGTTATGAAGGGAGTCACTGCCTGGCAGACAGTTCAGTTGGTTAACTCAGGTGCCATCACCTACAGCCTCATTCTTGAAAGTTATTTCAGCCAGGAGAAAAAGTGAAAGGGTTATATCTAAGCTTGCAACTTCAGCATGAGGAAGATACAGACCATTCTATTTCTGAGCTCCAGCCTGCTCTGTGGTCCCTGGGACTCCTCAGACAAGAAAAAAACATTTGTTGTTTGCATTTTTTTTGTTTATAATTCTATTGTTTATACTTATTGGATGTTGTTTGGTAATATGAAAATAGTGTGTGTTTTTAGGAAGTGTGTACAGTATCCACTGTTTGGGTGGATTACCCATTATTTCCCACGAGACGCCATTGTTAAAATAGCAGTTCATGTAATCTAGATCACCAGAGTAAGGAGCTGTGAGTTCATCAGGGAGACCCACATTAGCAAAATGACCCAGGACCTGAGGAGCTAAAGCACACATCACAGTTCCTGTGTTTGTACCGTCCGAGGCAGCAAGGTGGATTATATAACCTTACTGGAAAATCAGAAAAACTACCAAAGCTGATATTTCTAGCCCTTATATAAGGGTGAGCTGGGAATAAAACAGGCTAGTTAGACACATGCAGCCACATTGCAACCTTTAGAGATATAGTTATATTAGAAATTAACTTGGTCATGTATACTTTCTTAAAGTGTTTTTACCATGGGTCCTACCCTGCTGTGTATGACCGATTGCATATTACTGATACAGAGTAGAATTAATGTTGAGAACAAATAGAGAATTATATGCACAATATATCCTTGAAAAATAAACTCTGCAGTTTTAGATTGACACCTCCATCTCAGACAATAAATGTGAATAAGCATAATATTTTGAAGAGGGGACATGCGCTTACCTGTGTGATTTCAATAGTGTTCTACATGGATGCAGAACTATGCTTGTGAGGGTCAGGCTACTGGGTAATAAGTGAATGTTTCCTGAGAAACATCCATTGTGTGCAGACACCTTGAGAAGAACTTCTTAATCTGCAACAGAAAAAAAATCAGCCAAATTGTTTTTATGCAAAGCAAGAAATAAAGTCCTTAGCTTTGTTTCTCTATTTTCCTTGACTTCTGGCAAATCCCAGAGATAATTTATAGTCTCTCTGCCACCAGACTGGCACAGCTGCTACTCCACTGCAGAAAGAGACGTGAACTGTCAAGGTTTAGATCAGGGGTCTCAAACTCAAATGACCATGAAGGCCACATGAGGAATAGTACATTGGCCCGAGGGTTGCATCATTGATACACCCCCTGCCAACCCCGACCCACTCCACCCCTTCCATAAGGCCCCTTCCCTGCCCCCATTCCAATCTCTTCCCCGAAAATCCCCACCCCAACTCTGCACCCTCCCTAACCCCTGGGAGTATAGGAGGGGGTCAGGGTGTGGCAGGGGCTCAGGATAGGGAGTTCGAGTGCTGGGGAGGGGGGGTATGGGGTGTGGCAGAGGTGCAGGGTGTGGCAGGGGGTTCAGCTGAAGGAGGGGTTTGGGGGCTGGACTTTGCACTGTGTGTGTGTGTTGTTCTGGCCACTCTTCCAGGTACCTCCCACAAAGCTCCCATTGGCTGCAGTTCCCCATTCCTGGCCAATGGGAGCTGCATGGGACTATGCCTGGAAGCAAGGGCTACACAGAGACCCCTGTGCCCTCCCTCCCCCAGGTTCCAGCCGCTTCCCGGAGCAGTGCGGGGGCAGGGCAGGCAAGTAGGAAGCCTGGCCCCTGTGCGCACAGGCCTGGAGCCCCTCTAGGTAAACACTGCGGGGGAGAGGGAAGAGGGGCTGTGGGGAGCTGTCGGGCTGTAGAAAATAACCCTGCAGGCGGCGTGTTTGTGACCCCTGGTTTAGAGGGAGAAATGCTGTTGATAGATGCACAAGTATTTAAAAGTAAGAGTTACCATTGACTCAGTTAGCCTCATTTTCAGAGTATACTCTGAAAAAATCTTTTCCCACTTTCTCTTATACTTAGCAGATTTTTTTAACGTAAAGTAAATATATTTAAAAAAATCAAGAAAAAAGTTTCTGTGGGACAGACAAATTCTTTCAAACCAACATTGGCTTCTAAAACCTAACATTTTGTTTCTTTAACGTGTTAAAAATGAAATCAATGACCAACTTCTATGTTTTATGTTTGTAAAGAAACAGTCAATGAAAAGTACAAAAAAGGAAATGACTTACAACTTGCATGCTTCTAAATACTACACACTTGATGTGATTTCCAGCTTCACAGGATTTTGAACAGAACTATGGAATTATTTTAATTTACAATTTGTCAAAACTGCAAGACTAGAGAAATAAAATTAGGCAATACTACATAGATTTAACGCTAGGGTGGGGAAACTACAATAAAGTAGGAGAACACATTCATGGATAGGGAGAGGAGGAAAGGAGGGGCCAGTGCAAGGTGGAGAATAAATCCTCCATTCTTACAGAATGGGGGTCTGGCATTCTTTAAGCCATCTTAAACATTTTTATCCAAATGTATCTAAAAGCAGGATCCCAATTTCTTCAGATTAATATAATTGCTCTATACAGTGATAAGCTATTCTTTGCTGCTAACTCAAACAGGTTCCTACTGTATTCTGGGCATAAGCCTTTCATTTTTATAAAATCGTGTGCTTGTGATCATTAAACCTCTCAAAAATGAAGGTCTTTTTGGATGAGTTAAATGTGGATTATCACATAAAGAACCTAATTTATACATTTTTGGCTGTGGTTTGGCTGCTGAAGCAGAACATTATTTTAACTCTTGCATCTACCGCTTCCCACAGCATCCTGACGGTAGGACAGTCCATACATCCAAGTTCCTTTTTCATTGTTACACAGTCAACAACCATGAAACCACTGCAGTGTCTAATACATTTTGAATATACATTTTTGGATTATATCGAGCATAGCCTGAGATCCCCAGAAGCATGTTTAACATTAAACAATATGCTCGGCCACCGGGATTCTTTTAAAGTCTGTGATTAAATCCTTGTCCCAAATGTCTATAAAGAACTGAAATGATAGCCCCAGCCATCGATCAGGGACTAGAAGTTTTGTTGGTTAAAGTTAATTAGATACTAAACAATGATGATCTAGTGGACAACATTTATGGAAATTTCCAAAAAGTTTAACCAGGTCTCACATAAACCTGTACTGTGGGAAATGATGTGATGAGAGGGTAAAAATCTAGACTGATGGATAGATGGGATTAAAAATGTATTAGGCAACAGAAAACAGAGCAACAGTGACTGGATACTGAAGAGATATTTATAGCAGATCAGTATTCACATGAGTACTATTATTCAATATATGATATGAAGGAAAAAGTGGACAGGCTGTTGTTGAAATTGGCTGACAATACTGACAGTAGTTGTTCCAGTTAGTAAACACTACAAAGGATTGTAAGAAACTCCAGATAGACAGAAACACATTGGGGATTTGGGTAGCACAATGTCAGATGAAATTCAATTTGGATAAGTGTCAAGGAATGCACATTGGTAGAAATAGTCTAAACTTCCTTCTGATAGGCTGTAAGCTTGTAGCATTTACGGGTGGAAATGTTTGGTATCACTGTAAGGAGTTCACTGAACTCCTTAGTACAGAAATAGTAAACAAATAAAAACTACAGATAGTATTCTTGACTGTATTTAAAAAAGCAGAGTCCCTTATATTATATGAATCTTTATATAGCCCCCAAAATCTCCCTTAATGGTTTTCACTGTGAAAAGGATTCCACAGCAAAGATAAAAGATATGTTTTTTAAAAAGTCCCTAAAAGACTTAAGAGACATGCAAATTTTACCTGTCTTTCCTACATGCCACCTGTAAGAATGGTGTGGGAACAATATGTTTGGCCTAGCTTTGGGAGTCGATAGAGTTGATCAATCAATTTCTCTGCCACTCCTCCCAGTCTATGTATTTTCCATCTATTCAGATATCAAACTTGCAGCGAGTCCTCTAGGGAGGGTCCCTGATCTTCAGAAGTGAGAAAAGGAAGGTAAGCGATCCAAGCACAGAGGGCTCATGTCTTGGAGACATGACCTGCTACATTATTTTTAGTTGAGTATAGGGGACAACGTAAAAGGATGGAAAAATACAGTTTGTACTATGCTCATCATAACCTTAAATATCTCACTCAGGTCATCTCTAACTTGCTTGCTTTCCATGGTGCATAATCATAGTTGTTTTATTTACATATTACAGGAGAGTGACTGTACAGAACCTCTAAATCACTTTTGTAGTCCTCTGGACAGTCTCAGTCTTAGCCACACACATACACACAGATGCACAAAATGTACCTTCTCCCACAGGTGTTACTTGGGAAAGGTATATTATCTTCCCAGTGGAAGTCTTTTCACAGAGGGAAAGCTTTAAGGAAAATATTAGTGGGAGAATCCTTACTAGAGAAGTTCCTGAGCATGTGAAGTGTTTCTGTCCCACAGATTTATTTCTCAGGAAGCAATTATACATCCTTCTCTTACTTGCTTAAAGGACAATAACTTATTTAGTATTAAGTACCACATACAATGCCAGTGCTACAAAAAAAATAATTTTCATCAGCTGGGCTAAAATTTAATTATTTTAATTTCTGGCAAAAAATGGCAAAACTAAACTGGCAAAGGGTAATATTTTTCTTCCTTTCCACACAATTAGTAAAAATGTAACTTCTTGTTTCTGTATAAGTGTATTCCAGAGCCAAACTGTTTAAAAATATGCATCATTTCTTGCTGTAGTTATAGTCCTACCTACTTTATGACAACCAGGGAAGCCATCTACTGTTCATCAAATACACAAATGTTATTTATAGTTTCATAACTCTTTTTTGTTTTTATGCTGAGTTTACAGAAAACAAAAACTTGCACAGCTGCTCTTTGGAAGATAAAAAGAATTAAAATTGCTGTAGCAGACTTGTGAGCTGAAATGTTTTCAGATGTTTAGCAAATCTAATTGCATGGAGAAGGGGCAGGTTTTATTTGCTGTGGATTGCTTGCCTCTAGAAATATTTTATCCTGTGTTTATTCTTAATTGATTAGCTCTTCTTCATAAGTAGTATATTTCCCACTAGAAAGAGCCCGGAAATCAAAATATAGCATTTTTTTTCATACCATGAGCACCAGGAAGGGTGTATGCAATGGGGGCTCCAAAAGGCAATGATTCAAACAAGGCTCTCTTGGCTACCGCTACAACACACCTTCCATTATGCTGTCTCACCCAGATAAATACAGCTACTCTCAGACCAAGCAAGAGAAGTCTAGTTTCAATTTTACAGTGGCCTTTGCGTAGTCACACCTAAGATGATGAAGGTGCCAGAACCTTCTGTACAGCATTAGTGCCATTGGTGCCACTCTCCCTTCTCGCCCCCTCCCATCATGGAGGGTTTTTAGAATGTGAAAGAGGATGTGGTCCCAAATACTTCTCAGTTCCTTAATTAACTGGGTCACACACACTGTCCTTACAGCTTTCTTCAACCTTTTTGTTCCTTTCTCTCTCTTTCTCTGCCCTCTTAGAGGCAAATTTTCTTTATGGTTTGTCAGTTAGTTTTTTATTTTAAAGTATAGGAGGAGATGCCTGTCCAGTATGGGCTTTGTCTGAACCTCCAGGAGGTGACTGTGCCACCTCATGTATGAGGAGAGGTTCCTCAGGCCCAGAGGACTAAGCTATCAGCTTTGAAGAGTGTCTCTGTTTTGTATCCTAAGGGAGGGAGGCGCCCCAATAGACTCTGCTTGGAAGCTCATGGCACAAGCACGTTCATCCTGAAAGTCTGAATATGTAGTATCTATGGAGTATCCTCCTTGGACATCTGCCCATACTTAGGTAATGAATTGTGGCATCATAGTCTAATTCCCTTCTTTACTTGCCATAAAACATCCCTCCTGAACCCACTGTTGGGAAGGTGAAACCCCCCGACTCCACCTGGGCCAGTTGGGTGGTGAGGGAGAAATTCCTTCCAAGCCTCCCAAGAAAGGTGCAGCTGATTCAGTGCTTGTTGCAAGTCCTGACCAAGCCACCAAGTGGGTCCTACTCTGCCTGGTCCAAGGAAAAGAGGGCTTCTTCCATCAGGTTTGCCACTTATCAACTCTCCACCTTTTCCAGTCCCTAGGGGATGAGGCAGCAGCACCATGCTGATCCACTCTATGTCTGCAGCAGCTTCTGTGACTCTCTCTCACACCCTACTCATAAAGCACTATACCCCCTTCTATAGCAGGCCAGACAACACTCCCCTTAAGTTGTGGTGCAGTCATTACAGTGGGTGACGATGAAGAGTGGTTATTTATTGTAACAAAAGCTTTGTAATCCCATTTAAAGAATTTAGTAGACTAGCTGTCTTTTGGTGGAATTAATCTGAAAAAAATGTGGGTCTTGTGAGATGAGAGGAATCACTCAAATGAAGGTCATTGGTAACTTAATAAAAGAACATTTAGCAATTATGTAACACTTTACAATTTCAAAGCATTGTGCAATTTGTAACTGACTCTGAACTAGGTAAATATTAATATACCCATTTTACAGATGAGAGAACTGAGGCAGAGAAATAAGTGACTTGTATAAATCCACAAAGAGAGTCAGTAACAGAACCACAACTGAAAGTGGGGGAATTTATGGCTCCTATTCCCAGGTTCAATTATCTGGGTCAATTGGTTCAAAACTAAGTTTATTTTTTGAGGGAGAGGGAATTATCTGATGGAAAAGTTTGTGAGTGAAAATAAAACACCTTACTGGAGAGTTTAAAAAAAGGGTGGGGGAGGCCACAGGAAGTAGATTAAGTGTTTTGGGTAACAAAGACGGAGACTGGATTTGATTAAAAAAAATTCTGAGTTCATTATGGAAGTAGCCCAATTTCTCTTCATATTCTCAAGTGCATTTACCTTCATTATTTTTCTAGTGCCAGGATGATGGGTACGATTTCAGCCATCTCTTTTTACTGATTGATTTACTGGAAGACATTCTGTTTCATGACATGCACCCAGCCTGCAAATTACATCTGAAGAAGAGGAGGATGGCAACATGGCTTTCAGCATTCTGTATATGAGACTATCCTTCTAGTGATCTGTGACTACCAGGATGAAATAGGTGTCAAGTTTCCCCTAAGGACATGTCCCTAAGGACATGAATCAAAGATTGCCATACTATACACATTAAAATATCCCTCCTGATTCTGTAACATAAGGACAGTTTAGCTAGGTTTTCTCCCAATGTGGGTGCAGCAATATTTCTTTCAGTTTTCAAATTCACTTCACATCCTCCTCAGCGAGAGGTGAACATACCAGATAATTGGCAGTGTTGGGTTCATCCTCATTAACACAACTGACTTTTCAAGAGACCATTTGAAATAAATATAGAATAGTAACTAAACTTGCAATTAGATTCTTGGTAATAGAGGTGAGAATAACATCTGCTTCTCTAAATTTATGATTGCTTAAGTGTACCAGTGAACACATTATTGGGAATAACTGCAAGTTCATACTTCTGTCTGCTGCTGTTTACAAAAACAAATATCCCTCTGCTGTTGTACAGCTTGGCGTGGGACAGTGCAACATTTGCCATTTTCTAATTTAGGAAAAAATCTATTTTTTTTCTTTCATAGCATCTAAGTTTTTGTTGTTAAATTTATTATTCATAGGACAATATTCTTTATCACAGCATAGTGGTTTAGTTATTCTTTGAGCAGGGTTTTTTCCCAACTCTTAACTTGGGTCTGTGTATTTTGGACATTGATGAAAGTAGAAAAGTGCCCACAGATTTTCTAGTATCATGGTTACTATTTGTTTAGGATGGCTGGATTTTAGCAGCTTTGAACAACAAAACATAGACTATTTATACCCCAAAAATACTTCATTAAAGTTACAGGCATGTAGCAGTGGCTAGAGTGCATATTACCTTTCTGAGATGTTAGAGTTAAACAAACCAGACTGAAACAAACAAAACCCAGGAATGGAATGTGTTGGGACTATTCTCTAGTACAATTAATCCATTGTTGAGAAGCTTTGAGTATAGGTTACATTTCATATTACTATAAGTCATTCATCAGGTTAAATGCAAGGCACCTTTGTCCAGTTAATTAATTCACATGGTTGACTGTTTTCGTGTTCTTTGTTTATAGACACTAGACAGGGCAGGACTGGGAAACTTCATGCAATGTTGTATGAGTCCTCTAGTTCATAATTCGAACATTGTTCTAATTAATGTAAACAAAATATCCTTCACAGATCTTCAGATCATACCTCATTCTGATGTATGCAGCTTCGTAATAAATATAATATTATTTTAAAGGAAATGTGAGATTATATATATTGTGACGGAGTCAGACCAGAAGGATATAAGAGAGTGCTGGAAGGCAGGTATATTAGTCTCAGGATGTGCAGGTCCCTGTTCCCTGGATAGCCAAACAAAGGCTACTCCAGGCCAATCAAGACACCTGGGGCCAATTAAGCACCTTCTAGAAAGGAATAGAAACAGCTAGCCTGATTGGGACACCTGAAGCCAATCAGGGACTGGCTGAAACCAGTTAAAAACCTCCCAGTTAGTCAGGTGGGCTGTGGGTGTCAGGAGCTGTGGAAGAAAGTTGTGCTGTTGGTGAGAGTGAGTGTTGGACAACATATCATACAGAAGGAAGGAGGCCCTGAGGTAAGGGTGAAGTGGAGTTTGAAGAAGCAGGGACTGCTGTGGGGAAGTAGCCCAGGGAATTGTATTGTGTTTTGTGGATAAAAGGTCAGCCATCTTAGCTGATATTATTAGGGTCCCTGGGCTGAAGCCCAGAGTAGAGGGTGGGCCCGGGCTCCCCCCTTTTCCATCTTCCATACTGGCCTGTGAGGAAGGTAACTCACTAGGTCGTGACTCTTGCCAATTATACTGAGAAAGAGAGGTCACTCTGGGGCCTAGATGAGTTTCTGAGGCCCCTAAATCTGCCAGGAAGTGCAGGACCCACAAGTACAAACTTGGAGCTTTGTCACTATATATATATATATATATATAATATGGGAACAGGGAGCAGAGGCATACATGAATTTCATGAACATGGGTTTACTGAAAAACATAATGGGAAACTGTGCCTTCCTTTGTAAACTGAGAAGAGTATTTTGTTCTTTATGTGTGTTTCCTTGTCATTTCATGCAGCAATATTTTCAATCATCAGTGGATCATGCTGTAGAAAATCTTGCCTAGCATGCCCACTCTCTTTATAAAGCTTCCGTCTTTTCTTAACGTCAAATTGAACGTAAGCATCCTTATTTATATGTTCTCATTTTTTTTCTATTTATTCCCCCTATTTCCTTCAGTCTTTTAGGATTCTAAGACCCTTTATTTTATTAATGGTATTTTTGACCATTATAGTTTGTTCTAAACAGTTAAACTAATTCCCTACAGGTTTAGATAATTTGAAACCTATCCAAACTGCTTTCTTCGGTCAGTGTCATGGCATGTCTCGCAATAAGATAGGGCCTTTGTTCTTAACTGTTTCTAGCAGTTGTGGCTCCTGGCTGCCCTCTGGTCTTTACCATATACCCAAGCCTCCTCAGCTCTTAGACAATGATCTAATGCACCTAAGCTTTGTAGTGCACTTCTAATGCATGTTAAGTACTGCAGAGTTGAGGATACCTTGGAAGATGATGTCAGTAAACAGAAACAGTGACAGTGCCCAAGGCACTCTGCACAAGAGGTAGGAAAATTATTCCAAACCAGAAGGTCATTATGGTAGAGAGCCTATTTAACTTGCCTTTAAAAAATTAGACTGAGCCAGAACCTCAGTCGCTCTGTGGCAGCTTTGCTCCACTCTGGTTGTGCTAAAAGGGAAATCTTTGGATGATGTAATGTGCCTGACGGAGGCAGAATGGTTGAAAGAAAGGGAGCCTAGCCAGGCCATCCATCCACATCAGCAATCCTTATCTGTGCTAAGAGATCAGAGTGCTGTTGAGCTAACCAAGGACTGGGGACTGCAAATGATACCTTTTGCACACAGTTCTTATCCTAATCTACAATTTACTCTACAAATCTTTACTCTAGAAGCAACTCTCCTTACAGATGTTCTTAGCTGGTATTGTAGAGTTTTATAATAGGAATATAATTCTTTGTAGAATTCTATATGAAATGGTTCCAAAATTCTGTAGAAAGATTACTATTTTCTGTTAAATTTTGCAGAGCTTTTGTATATGTTAAGTCATGGCTTCAATAGAACGATTTACATAACTAAGAACTATAAATGTGTGAAAGGGTTTGCAAGATTGATCCAAAAGGCATTTAATAAATTAATTAGCCCTAATTACTACAATTTGAGAACTGTAACTATCAAGAAAGTATTTACATATTTACATAATTATTAAAATTATAATTAAATAAGATAATAGGATCATAGTACTTGGAATCTGGAAAACCTAGTAAATTCAAACCATTCTGCCTACAAGGGCAAGATGCTTTTTCTCCCTGCTTCTCACACCACAAAGATTGTACTATATCACATTGTACTGATTTAGTATTCAAAGTCTAAAAAGCAACAATCATACTAACTGTTTTCTTTCTGAATTTAATCAGTTACCTGAAAAAAACCAAATTGAATTAAATTAAACATAGTAATCAATATTAATTCCCAACTAATTTTTTAAAAGGTACTATACAGAACAGCATTTTTTCCCTTACAGTTGTAGTGCTACCACAAATTGCTAAAGTGCTGCAGTAGATAAAAAGGAATAAGTAGACAGAAGCTGATAATGTTTTGAATCCTGAATTCAAAAGCATTTGCAACATGCTGTCCACATTTTTAGTTATGTTTTAATATTTTTTCTTCAGTTAAATATCACAAAATGAAAAAAGACTGAAAAATACTTTAAACTTGTTATAAATGTTTCTAATAATTAACATATCCCTGTGATGCAAAGCATGTTTATATGAAGTATAGTAGTTAAAAATGAAATGAAATAACAGTCTGATGCCAAAATCTACTTAAAAATGGGATATATTAAAATTTAAAATGTATTCAAATGATTGATTCAGATAGCTTTTATTAAATATTTAATACAGTGGGTCAGATTCTGACTTCAATTTTAAATCAGGAAAAATTCCTTTAAAAATATGGTTGTTCCAGATTTATATCATTTTAAAATGCAGATTAATACGTTGCCATATTTCAAAGCACATTAAAATACAATGGATTAATACAATCCCTAATGAATTAACAATTAAGTGAATATATTTTCATAATACAACACATTGGTGATGATTCCAGTAGACTTTATCCATGTCTTACAAAGATTCCAGTAGACTTTATCCATGTCTTACAAAGATCTCTACAAGCCAAGAACAGCTTTTCACTCCAGTGGCCAATTTGTCGTTGTCTTTCCATTGACTTCAGTGGAAGTTGTATCAGGACCCGTGAACCCATTCTTGTAGTGTGAATAGGAAAGAGCAAACTGCTTCCATGAAGAGCTGGGTATTTACTCCCACCCAATCCAATTCCCAGCATGTAGATTCTGTTTTGGGGGGGATAGGAGGGGCACAACCCAATTTAACTTATGTTCAGAAAATTACAAATTGTGACTAAATTTGAATTAAATTCAAGCCTTTTCTGATTAACTGACCTTATTCTGAATCCCATTTGTTTCCGGAGATGATTTTCTATTTGGCGATATTAGTGTGACATTAATATTACCATCCTGAGGAACAACTGACATGACCTTTGTGACACAACAAATTCAGGAGAAGTGCACAGAGCAACACCAGGAACTGTTCATGGCATTCATTGATTTAACCAAGGCCTTTGATTCTGTCAATCATGATGCCCTATAGAAGGTGCTATGTAGATTTGGCAGTCCACAGAAATTCGTTTCCCTCATTAGACTACTACATGATGGGATGGCTGTCACCACTCTGTGCAACGGCTCAAAGATTGAACCATTTGTCATTCACACGGTTGTCAACCACTGCACTGTCACTGCTCCAATACTCTTCTCTGTTTATCTTGCTATGATCCTGATTCTCATCCATGACTGCCTTTCTGATGGAATCAGGACTGAGTATTGTATGAGTGGTCAACTCCTCAATCTCCAGTCAGAATCTAAGATCATGAGAATTAGCATCACTGACAGAATACAGATGACTGTGTCATTCTCACACACACACAGAGGCTGAGTTGCAAAGTACCCTAAATCTTTTTTCAGATGCCTGTCACAGCCTGGGCCTCTCTGTCAACATTGGGAAAACCAAGGTTCTCTATCAGCACAAACTATTCTTCATACTCCACAAATCACCATCAGTGGATAATCTCTGGAAAATGTGGACCATTTTCCCTACCTTCTCCCAAACAGCCAGCTTTAACATAGAAATTGAATACAGGATCCGCTGTAACAGCACATCCTTTGAAATACTACTCAAACAAGTCTTCAATTATAGGGATCTGGAAACATCCACCAAGATCTTGGTTTACAGGCACTTGAATCCCCATCCTTCTCTACGGATGTAACCGTAGAGGAAGAAGTAACCTACAGATGACATCTCAAACAGTCAGAGTGGTTCCAACAGCGCTGCCTCAGGTGTATTCTCAGGATCAGCTGGGAAGACTGACACACTAACATCAGCATTCTCTCTGCAGCCAACATCAGCAGTATAAAATGCATTATTCACAAACTCTTCAGTTCTGTATGAACTCTCCAATTCCTGGGTTTAGTTCATATAGAGAAATAGGTAAGATCTTCAGTTGAGGTTAGAATACAATGACAACTATAGTCTTTTCTGAGAACACAAATAATTTCAAAAAGTCAGTGGAAAAGTAGGTCAGTGTATATTTGTGGTGTTCTCCTTTACTCCCTAGGAAACAATTTTCATGTAATTTTATGTGTTCTTTCAAAATATAAAATATAAATATATATAAGAACCTCACTGCTTGCTGTATATCAGCTGTCTGTCTGTAGCCCTTGACAGCTCACATTTAGGGGGAAAACACTTACCCAGACAAAAAAACGTTTTTGTCTTTGATAAAACAGATGGGTCACTTTTGAATTTTTCACAGTTCTCATTAGGATCTGTTCTTCTACCCTTGATGATATTTCCAAGGCCGAGTATCTTATCAAAACTCCACTCTGTTTCAGAATAACCTTATACTGGGATGATCCTCTTGGGGATAGTTAGGTCTGCTTTGTTCCTTTGCAGAGACAGAGCAGTCCTGTGCAGCTCTATTGCAGGGGAGAAGATGGCCCACTGTGTCAGTCATCTCCCTTTTGGTGACAAACTAAAAGTGCTGGTGGCCATGCCAGAAAGGAATAAAGGGGTCATGAGGATGAAAAAGATGTCCACATCAGGAAGACAGTTTGAATGAACAGTGTGGAAGAGTAAGGAATGATTCTGAAAGATGGCGAGCACCTTCTGAAAGGTGCTTTGTGCCTTTATTTTCTGTTGTCATCAGTCAAAGTGAGGGTGCTGAACATCACAGGGCCATTAATTCTCAAGCAGTAGGCAAGAGAGAATTATAATCCCTACCCTATCTTTGTGTGATACTAGGAATAGAAAGATAGCCTCATGAGGCAGCTGGCCTGTCTTAAATGGTTTGGAACTCCTCACTAAAGCATTTTGATTTAATAATTTCAAGTATAGATTTTGCAAAGCAGAATCTGCCTTCTGTAGTGGCAACTTAACCTTACTTGAAATCAGGGTCACTATTAACCTCATGCAGAACATAGGGTAGTCTCCATTTGAAACTTCTGTGCTTTTTTTAAAGATTGTTTCAAGTCTTAGCCTAATTATTCAACTGAAAAAGATGTTTTCAAAATAATTAATAATGCTAAAATGACCTGTCTTACAAATGATGCCAAATGGGTTAATTCCTAAAACTGATAAAAGAACAGCAGTGTTTTACGGAATGAATGGCAGTGGCACAGTATAAAGAGGCAGGCAGTGGTGACCCTTTCTCTAAACCTTTTGCCCTGAAAATGAAAGTAGATCCCCAATTATCTTTCTGCCTCAGCATAAGTAGTAAGTATGTCAGAGCTTTAGGACATGAGAAGGATTTTGATTTTTTTTTCTTTCTTCACACTAGATTTACTCATTTTCCAATTTAAGTTATCATAAGAGGCTAGAAGAAGGCATATATTTAAGTTTCAACCATCGAATTTGAGAAAAGAAATGCATTTATGATTCATTGGTCCTGCTTTTGACATTTTAAAAAGACCGACAAAATGAAGCTAGTGCTGGAAAACTTCAGTTACATTTTCCTTTTATAATTTTTTTATGTGGCACCATTGAGAAGGATTTGCTGCTTGCTGCAGTGTTTGACTAACCCAGATGTTAACACGTAAGACATAAGTACTTTATGAGCACATTTGTCATCTTTGCTAATGTATTGAAAGAGCAATGCAATATTTTTTTTTAAAGGAGGTTACTATGTTTTAGCTGGTGTATTGCACTGATCTAATGATTGTGCTTTTCTGTATGTTAATAGGCTGGGGAATTGTGCATTAAGTGATTATAATAATTTATTTTTTTAAAAAAAATCAACAGATACATAGCCTTGCAAGATTGTTTTTGAGTTTCAGTTGAATAACAAATAAGTTTTTTTACAATTTAGCGTTGATATTTTATCCAATGTGCATAAATACTATGCCCAAAGGGGCTTTAAAACATGTTAAATGTTTTACATCAAGTTTAAGTGCCTACTTAATAGTAATGTTTGCAGTGCAGAAAACAAAATATCAGTTTCAATGTTAAATGCCTTCATGCAGGGGCATTCCCGCATAAAGTAAAACATGCACTTTGGCCTCTCAGTAAAGCAAAGTTGTATTATGAAAAGTAACTGTAAAGATGGCAATATGGGGCTGCATAATAATGCTCACAATAATACTCTGTTCAGATCTACATCATCTACAAATAAAATATCTTTAACTGCCAGAACTGAAAATAAATCTGGGATTCAAGTATTAAGTTAGGTTCTCTCTTTCTCATACATTGTCATCTTTAATAAAGGTCCTTTGAGACAATTATTAAAATTATTTACTCATTTACATTATGTCCCCCCAAACTCTTGTGTGGTTCCACGTCTGGGAGAGGAGGATATGGAATTTGGTGAGGAGGGCAGCTGGTTCATCATTGGGTGCAGCGGGACTCTAAGGTCCAGCTGCCTTTCCTGCACCTCAGTCAGACACCTCAAGATGTCCCCCATAAGCCGCAACATCTCCTCTTGTGTTTTATGCTCTTGATCCCTGCATGCTTTCCTGCCATCTTGGTCGGTGTGCATGCTCTCCAACAGTGCAAGCCTCCATGCATTCACCAGGGCCCTGTCAGTCTTGGAGGAACGCATCAAATCACAGAACATGTCTTCCCTTATCCGCTTATTTTGCCTTCTAATCTGGGACAACCTTTGTGCTGGTGTGGAGGAAGTAACCACAGTGAAGGTTGCAGCTTCAAGGAAAAACATACATTGTTTAAAAGGTTAAGAAGGTTAACTCTTGATATGAATGAAACACTTCATAGCAGTAAATACGTTTCCTGAGGTACACAGATGCATTTTGTCTTTTAAAAGAAGCACCTACAAGTAAGGTACAACACATGGAGGAGTGCTGGGCAGCAGATTTCGGTTTGCAGGAAGGAATGTTAGGCACAAACAAAAGGGTAGCAGGTGTCAGGGCACACTCAGGAACATATTTTTAGTGGGAAACGCTTGGTACATAAACTGGCTTTTCTGGGAGCACGCTTTGTGTAGCTGCACTGGTCGCTACTGTATCTCAGTTGTTTACCTCAGCTTAAATATTAACCACAATTTAATTTAACCCCTGTACTGTGATTACAAGAGTGCACTCACCAGAGGTGCCTTCCCCACCATCACAGTCCTGCAACAGTAGGTCCTGGGACAGGATTGGATCCTGAGTTAGGAAAAGGTCCTGGCTGCCGGGGAAAATGGATCCTCCATTTGCCTGCAGCACATTCTACTCCTACTCTTCTTCCTCATCAACAATGTCCTCCTCGTTGTTGCCTGCTTTCTAGCACCGTCCTCTATAAAATGGTGAAATTTGCGGTATCTTTCAGGTTTTGATGGCAGATAAAAGTTGTCGAATTTTGCAAATTCTTTTAAGCCATTGCTAATACTTAACCTTATCTATATTATAAATTACTTAAATTTTGTCACACTTTTTAGCTATTAAACTATCACTTTGAAATCTACAAGGCTGAGAAGAAAAAATAAAAAAGGTTTGAAAATACCAGTATTGGAAAACTGCTCTGAGTTTAGTGAAACTGATGGATTTCTATGTGTGGAGCTTAGTTCTTTACTATGCTATATCGACTCACAGTATGACTGATAAAGTTAATACTTGTATTGATTTTGATTTTTTAAAAACTTTTTTTAACCTACTCTGGATACCTGTTATGCAGAGACTAAAAATGTCTAGAAGCAAGTAAATATTCTAAAGCATGTACTGAAGTCATCCTTGATTTTAAATTTTCACCACTCTAGAGGATAGTCTTCCCGAGGTGGTACTTAAACTCAGAAATTTGACAGACTATTTGAAAACATTTATTTATAGAAATGGTTAGCCATACATTTATAATAGGTAACATAGCTCTGAAAATTTCTATGAAGCATGCTCTCTCGAAAATAAAGTGCATCAAAACTACTTGTTTTATGTCAGCAACATTTCTATATAGTACAGAGAATGCACGTGCTTAATCTGAAATTTGAAAATGTTATGATGGGTTGATTTTAATATTATATGGAAGTTTTTAAATAATTACTTGTACTTTCACATTTTTCTTTCAGTGTTACAGGATATTTTGTAATTAGGACTGATGAGTTACTATTTGTTTTCTTCAGGTAAATTGAGGTAAGTCACAAATGCTTTAGCATCAGGGTACGTCAAATTCTTAGCTCATTTCTGTGATTTTCTTGTATGCACGCCAATAACATGGACTGTACTATCTGAATATATGACTAGCATTTAACAAATCTTTTAACTTTAATGTTGAAATCTACTTAGTTGTCTTTACAGACAGGCCAGAGGGTCTTTACAGAGGTGCTGCTGCAGTTAAAAAATAAACAAGTCAGGTTCAGGGCCCCATTGTACAGGGAACATATATGAAGAAATGCCTCTTGTTCTAAAGAGATAGTCATATGCTTAATAATTGTTTTTCCTACACTCCTGTATGGTTACGAAACTTGGGTGGCCTATCGACAGCAGTTCAAGAGTTTGGAGTGGTACCACTGATGATGCCTCCATGAGATCCTTCACGACAAGTGGCAAGATCGCTGTACTAATACCAGCATCCTTGCTGAAACCAGTATCACGATAATTGAACCAATGATCCTCATGCACCAACTTTGCTGGAGTGGATATTGTGTGCAGATGCCAGATTGTCGCCTCTGAAAACAAGTTCTCTATTCGCAGCTCACCTATGGTCAGAGATCCCATCGTGGTCAGAGGAAATGCTACAAGGACAAACTGTAAGCGTTTCTTAAGAAAACTGATGTGGACATCACAAGCTGGGAAGAGCAAGCAACCAATGGCGCCATATCCTCCATCAGGCAGTGGCCCACTTTGGGGAGAAGCACCTTGCCCTCCAAGATAAAAAGAGAGAGAGAGAGGAGGAAGGAAAAATAAATAACTTTCTCTCAGCAGGCAGTCGGCCTGCCAGAAAATGTCTGTACGTATTGCAGGTGGATTTGCGGTTCTACGATTGGACTCATCTCAGGACCTATATGTAAATCGATGGTAGAGATCATCCCTGAATCAAGGGATCACCAATCAATCAATGTGTATCACTAAGCTTCAAAATTAGTTTTAGATGGCTTCCCTGTTCATATTCTGTTTCTAAAACTAATGTGCTTACTCTCATAAGATGCATAAAGAAAGAAAAGCTCTTCTGAGGCCTTCCCCAAACCTGGCAAAGTTTTTGTCAAATGAAAGGTATTTAAAGATGACAATGATTTAGTTGTTTGGTGTTTTTGAATGTATGGACCAGAAACAGATTTCACAGAACATTGTATATGCTAATGAAGAACATTGCACATGCTAATGAATGTGCTTACAATAGAAACAGTTTGTCAGTCTAAGGATTGGGATGGAAGAAGTTTTCACATCCACTGGCTGTCTTCTTCTGAATTAAATAAATGATTGGGAAATAGCGTATATAGTAATATAAACCTTAGGGCCAATAGTAAGTTACAGCAATTTTGAACTATGATAGTGAATGGTACTACAGTGTAATTTTTCAGCTCTTTATTTTGAGTCATATAGAAAAAATATAAGCAATTATGCTGTAATTAACCTTATTTATTTTTAAAGAAACATCTGGTTATTTTCATTTTAAAGTATATAGAAATGGGAATTTCCAGAATGAGTAACAATAATTTGTTGTAATTAAATGACAATGGAATTATAAATTCTAATTGAATAATGTTCTTCCACAAAGCAATAAATACCACAACAAAACAGAGACATTTATGGAAAATAAATATGTGAAAGACAGATGGTTTTTTTCAAAGCTGTAAATGATTGTCTGTATCTGATTGATGTGCCCTACTCAGTGAAGACCACACATTCCCAAACGATCACTGGAAGACCATATATGGAAATCCTAAGATATATGATTAGAATGAAGCATCTTAAGTTTGGCTTCTTTGTCACTGAAAAAATTAAGCTGACAGAAACATTTCCACCAAATCCACTTTACACTTTAAATTCAAAATTTTGGATCAGTCTTATTTGCAAACCTCAGCCTGTGGTTCCAAAAATATTCAGAAATATGGACTGAAGTACCTGGGGAGCTTTCAAAAACTTTTTTCCTCAACTATCCCCCTTGTTCTCCTCAAACAGTGATCCCTACACTTAAAAGTCCTGGACTTCTTTCTTAACCTATGTGACTTCAGAGGAACCCAGTATCCTACTAGTTCCTTCCTCTCCATTTTGGAGCTGAGTGACTCCTAACTGGAGTCTTTACTCTTCATGAAGCGCAGCGGCAGGGAAGCTCAAAAATCAATGCATACTTATGGAAATTGGTGCACAAAGATTACAAAATTATTGTACAGAATCAATTTGTAAACTGAACCCTGCAGAATTCACACAGATTTAACTGCAGTAGAAAGAACATGGTAAATAATTAGTAGTCAAGTCAATGGTAGAATCATTTCACCCATATACCTTATTTGTGTGATCTCATCCAGAAAATCTCTTAAGAATACACTGACACTAAATATAGCATCTGTGCATCTTTGCAGCAGTTGGTTAAGCAACCTATCAGCAAAAGTAGTTTGTGATAATTTAGCATAGTTCAATGTAGCCATCAAACTATGCAGGTTATTATGGCCCTAATTCAGGCAAATATATTTAAGCCCATGCTGAAGTCAATTTCTATCATTCAAGCATGGGCTTGAGTGCCATTGAGTTCAGTGAGCATGTGCTCTAAGTTAATCATGTGCTTATGTTGTTTACTGAATTAGAGCCTATACTGGTACATATCACCATAATATCTGTATTTGATCCAGTCCATACCTGCTGAATCATCACATTGTATATGATAATGACCAATTTGAATATTAAATGATCCATATCATGCCTGTGGAACAGGACCTAAAAGGTAACACTACATTATTACCAGTAATTCCTGATAAAGCCTGTGATGGGGTTACCTGATACCTTGAATTGTGTTACATTAGTGACAGTAGAACATAACTGGGATAAATCCTCCATTAAAAAAAACAATAACATAGTACACCCTTCTATGACTAGTGTTATGAAATGCAGTTAAAATTAATTCAGAAGAATTTGCATTTCAGGATGGCTAATCCATGTTTTTAGATAAGTCAGTCCCCTTCTTCTCCCTGTCCCCCAACCCCTGGAATTTTTAAGTGAATAAGCTTCACTAGAATGAATATGCACAAAAAGTGAACCTTGTGTTCAAATGCTGAAGTATTCACCGAAACCAAATGTTGTATTGCATAACTAACAAAGAGGTTTGAGAATTTTGAACTGCAACTTTTACACTTTTGTGCTGTTGTTGGATAAGTCATTTATTGAGGGAATAGAAACACAGTATCTAACTAGCACAGAGTAAATATGAATATACAAATTGAATGGTTCAAAAACAATCTAAAGACTAAGAATTATACATTAAAAATACATATGTTTACTCATTCCCCTTTGTCTGTTGAGCCTTGATAAAATGTAAAATCTCAGGCTAGATTTGCATTGATTAGTGAGCAGCATAACCGAACCACTGCCCATGTATTTCTTTGGAATTGGATATTGGCATTTTTAAAATCATTATCTGGTGTCAGGCAGAGCTGTGTCTTGGTCCCTGCACTCTTTTCTCAGGCAATGGATTTTATAATACAGCATTCTGTCAGATCCATAGGTATTAAGATTGGTGATCTCTTATTCTCAGATCTTGACTATGTGGATGACATCATTCTTCTAGTATATGTTTTGCAAGACACTCCGGGAAATGGTGGAGTTGTCTAATGTTGGCCACCTTACTTCGTGAGCACAGACAAAGTTGCAAAATCTAGATCGGGTCCTCCCACAAATAATGAAACTGTCAAAACAGTTTCCAGCTTTGCTTTTTGAGTTCTATACTTATCAGTTTCTCCAGCTCTAACACAGAGATTGCATAGAAGTAACATAGAATAAGCTACTTTATACTAGCTAATTCTGGGTTGCATTTCCCTAGTTCTTTTATGAAGCACCTTCTGAATTGCAAAGCAGGGTACTACAGGTGCTCCCTTCCTCGGTTCACCAGTGGTGCCATGAACTGGGCATCACTATCTCCTGAGCTAAATATCAAACTCAGACTGTGGCAGTCTAAATATTTAACTACAAAATGGAACAAAAATGCATATCAAACACCTATTTTCAATGCAGAGACTGAGGCTGAAGATTTGATATTGGCCAAACACTAAGGCCTGGGCTACGCTGGGCAGGAGGGGTGTTGTCAGTCTAAGATACATGTATCTTAGGGCGACTTATCTGGCTGTCCACACAGTGGCGAGTCAACTGCTGCAATTCCTCCATCAACTCCACTTCTGCCTCTTGCGGAGATGGAGTTCCAGAGTCAACGGGGAGCATGCTCGGGAATCGATCAGTTCCCGCTGATCCGGAGGGTAGTTAAGACGTACCCTAAGGAACTTTTATCTATCCCGGTCTCAACCTGAACTGCTGTAAGGAGCAGGCAAGCTTTCTTAAGTGGCCAGCTGGCTCTTGGTTGGCTAGTATCTCCTTCTGGCTCTTCAAGGGCTCTGGAGGACTCTTTTGTTGGTAACCTGGATTTCCCTTGAGCAGGGGGTGTCTGGGTGCAGAGAAGGGCTGACAGACCCTATCACAGGAAGCTTAGATTTATTTCATAACACTCCTTCATCTCAACTGAGGAAAGAGCGTGTTCTTTAAGCCCCATTAATAACAACAGGATTTATATACTAGTAATAAGTCAATTTAAGTCAGTAAACCATTGTAAGGGTTAAACCATTGTAAGAGTGGTATGTGAGTAGAAAATTCATCCCAAAACAGTTCTGGTTCTAACTTAGTCCTCTTTTTATTTTGAAATAAAGTTTACATTTCATTAAAAGACAAAGCAAGGTGATTTTCAGCTATCTTTGAGCAGAAAGGACTTGTGAATGCAAGGGATAGCAGTAGCACATCTGATGTGGGAATTCTCTGTTACTGTTACTGGGTAAATATGCCCTTAATCTAAATGCACTATCTACCCTGTTATAGTTAGATTTGCTGATTACAAATCCATTTGGGAAATAAAAATTCATAATACATAAAGGATGTATATCTGCTGATGCCTTAGCTTATGTTTATACCCATAGTACTAATTGGTCCCTCCATCATTGTGATGGACATGAATGTTTACTTCAATCAGTACAATGATGCAAGCACATTATCCACAAGTTGAGAATTATGTTCTATGAACTTTCTTTCCAAGCTGAAACTCTTTCCCCTTACTAACTTCCCCTAATTGTTAAATTTTATAGTCTATGATTTTATTTCAGATTAAGATGATCTAGAATCCTACTGCTGTGATCATATCTTATAATTAGCTCTCATTATTTGTTATCTTGTGCCTATTCTGTTTATATTCTTATGTGTATCCCTCATCAAATTATCTGAGTAGACCGGAGCATCAGTATTAGGACAGAGAGGGCATTAAACAAGTCTTGCCACTGAGGACCTTTGTACAGTGTAGTCATAATCAGATCTTGTTTACCTAGGCCAAGATTCTGCCTCTGCTCAGCAGTTTTATGCTACTCCAGTCCAGAAATATAAAACTCCTAGAAAATGGTAGCTTCTTAACCTCTTTCATTAGGCTCTATACCACCCCATTCCCTAGCCTCTGGCATAGGCAGCATGTCTGGAGAAAAAAGAGTCATGACCAAAACACCCTTGTGCTCTGGCTATTTTCATGGCAAGAATGGCGCCTCAGGGCATGGCAAGTGACAATTAATGTCAGTCAGCCTTTAGCTGATCCAAATTACATAGTGACATAAAATTGGCCCCAGAATCTTGGGACTGCTTAAGTGCCATAAAGCCATCCGTGCACCCTCCCCAAACCACACTGTATTACGTAGAGCATAGATGAAGTTTCAGATTCTGTCCCCGTGAGTCCAAAGACCGTTCAAGGCTTTCACAAACAGTGGTTCTAACGTTTCTGTGTTAGTGGTGAGGGAAGAGGTGAAGGTGGATTCTTGGGCTTTGTCTATACTTAAAGGCTATGTTGACATAGCTACATCATTAAGGCATGTGAATAAAACACAGGTAGCATATGTATATTGGCCTAATTACCAGTGTAGATACAGTCTGTTGAAAGAAAAGTGCTTTCCATCAGTGTAGCTACCATTGTTTGGAAAGGTTGTGTTCTTACACTGATTGGGACCCCACCCTTCCATTGGTATAGGTACACCACAGGGATACAATGTCATAGCTATAGTGCCATAGCTATGCTGTTATAGTCTTCTTAGTGTAGACCTACCTTTGGTTTCCTTCTCCATGCCAACCATTGGAGCTGGGCTGTGCAGATGAGAATGCTTGCTAAAGCTTTTCAAATGGTATAGCTTAGGCTGCTTTGGCATGCATCCTGCACTATTGTTTGTCTCAGGAAAATGGGTTGATTCATTGTTGCCCTGCAGTTGTATAAAGCAAGTAGTAAAATGCTACCATTTTCATTTGGTCCATTTTACCCCTGCTTTGTGGTCTTTTTTCACTGGTGAAAATAGTGAAAAAAAGGTTCAAGTTAATTATGAATCCAACACATCAGTGTCTCTAGACAAGACCCTTTTCTATACATTATTCACACTTTTCAGAATGTTGGTAAATAAATCAGCTATCCTTCCCTAAAAACCTCAGCTCCAAAAGGTCTTTACTACCCCTCTCCCTCTACTCTGATACTAAGCAGATCCTCTGTTTGTTCCATTATGTGTACCTTTCCGATTTCTTTTCCACAGATCTTTTATGTGTAGCATACCCAAAACTGGACAAAGCATAATTTCAGTAGCACTTCACTTTTCAGCATCCACCTATTGAACCTTTTTTTATCATAACTTTTTGACCTTCTGTTTCAGCACAGTTTTGTACCCAATTTTGAATTTCACCATTAATAATTCTTACATATTCTGTGCCTCCACCTTAAAGTCCAAAGAGATTATATTTGTAGCTTCATCCTGTCAGCTTTCATTGTCACTTCTCACCAATTATGATAGATCATTATAGAATGTTATTCTGATAATTCACATGATTAAATAAAAGCAGCAGTGATGAACCAGAAAAATTGCTCAATCCATTGCTAATGCTGTTGATGTTTTTGTCATTTTGAAGATATGCATTGCTAATATTTATGTCAATAAAAGAACACACCATTTTTCAAACTCTAAATAATCAAATGGTATTTACTGCAGCATACTACATTCATTACTGAATATGAATTGTGAATTGTTTGCTTACATTGTGTTTAGAGAGAGAACCATTCTGGTCCCGAATTAAGATATGTAATTTACCAAACAAATATTATGCATGCATTCAAGTCTCTAAATAATTGAATATAGTTTTAGTTTTTAAAATATTGAAAACAGTGATTTTTTTCTTTTAAAAGACTATGTGACTATCCACGGTGAATCCCTTCAAATGTCTCACTTGATCATCATGAATGTGAACATATTGAACTTGACTTAACAAGTGCCACCATGCCACAATGTTCTATCTATACAGATCTAAATTAAAAGCAAATATTACCTTGAGGCATGTGTGTTCTATAAATCCTACATGACCATGACACATATGTCAAAATTTAACTTCTGCAACACTGCCACCTTCCTTGACATGTTCAGTGGTTCTTCGGATTCTCTACTTGCTTAACTATACAACTCTGACTTCTAACATTTTATTCAGAGCAGATGTCATACAATGAATAACACAGTACCTCATTTGCATTTGATTGTAGCCCAGAAATATCTTACAGTTACAGTTGATGACATTTCATTATTTTTGCATTGTGCTGTCTTCCAGAAACTTGCCTTTTGGCACAGCCCAGAAATCTTTAAATGAAAATCTCTAGCTTAGCTATCTCTTTTTTGTGCATGTAAAATTTTCATACTGTAAGGTCATTTTACATGGGTTTCCTTTTGTATCTTCTATGGAGGTAAAATGTCACATTTATTCTGCTATAAAAAAACCAGACACTAATTATAATGTTAATGTAAGCTACAGAACCTTGCAGCAATTCAGCACTCTCTTATCTCAGAGACTCTTTAATCAGTGAAATCCTGTAAAAGCCTCTATTTATTATTGAAAATGGAGGGAATTATACTGCCCCACTTCCATTCATATATCTCCTGTTGAGATCAATGGAAACTGAGTTCACAGACCTAGGGCAGTATATGGCCCTTAGGAAGCATCTCTGTTTAATTCAAAGCTCCAACATCTGTTATAAACAAAAGGCTAAAGCCCTTAAAAAGGTTAGGTCAGTCCATTTACAATCTCATTATATTTCAATAGCAGTGAACAATAACTACAATGGCTGAAAAAAACATTTAAAAATACACAGTTTCTATTAGCATCTGTAAAGACTGGTGTAAAGTCATGATGGTGAAAATGTTTAGTGGGGCTTTATTAACATGAAAATAAGATAGTCAAATCCTTATACTGGTACTGAAAGGACAGTGAAAAATTACTTGACTATCAAACAAGAACCTTCACAATAAAAGTTAAGATGGATGCACACAAGATCAAGCACTTGCTCCTCCTCTAGCTCAGATGTCATGCTTCATTATGTTCTAGGTGCTGTGCAGTAGTTTATTGTACTTGAAAGTATGTTGATCACATCAAAGGGACAGTGGTTCTTGTTTTCACATGATCTCCATGACTGTGTGATGATGTATGACTCAAAATTCTGCTTTGCAGTACTGCCCTGCTCGTTGCACAGAGTGGGTTGCTGGGCTCCTCACTCTTGTCCTTCCTCTGTAATGAGCAAGATTTTGCCTAATATATGTGGGTAACTGATTTTTCTTTTTGTAGTATACAGATAAAATGATTTGCTATGAAAACTGGATGAAACTTTAAAATAAAATTAATTTTAAAACATCTTGATTACATTCCATTCTACTTTATCTCCATGTTTTCCTTCTTGTACTCTTATCCTGAGGGCCTGTAAACACAAAATTCAAATCTTAGCCATGGAAACAATTCCCCAATGTATCATGAGGTTTCTGTTTGTGAAGTGAAAACTGTTACTAATTTCTCTAAATAATTAGGAGGGGGAGATAACCTCACACTTTCAATCATATTTTCTTTCTTTGATGTCCTCATTTGGCGTATTGGGGAGTGAAAAGAAAGCAGATAAGCAGTTATTGATTGTTTTTTTCAGATAAGCAAGGCACAAATCCTACCCTCAGTACTGTGAGTGCACAGGCTCTAAACGTGACAAAATCAGTTGGGCTGCATTGCATGCTATGGGTGTGGCAGGGTAGCTGGGGGAATTGTCATGCTGGGGGAAAGTGATAATAATTTCAAAATGCAAAACTGACACTTTTTTGGCAATATTTTTAGGTTTGCAAAATACTCAAAAGTAAAAACAAAATCTCAACAACAACACAAAACAAAAAGTTGCTGATGTCTCTTGCCAACTTCTGAATCAAAAGTAAGGTGACTGCTCTGAACGAGTATATCATGAAACACTGAACGAGGATCATTAACATTAACTCTGAACAAAAGAACAGCTTTGATCATGTCAGCATTCATTCAACCTTTTTATTCTGTCAAAATAGTATTCATTACATTGAATTCTTGTTCCACTGGCCTTTGTGTTTTTGGTGAATGCAGCACAAATTCTAACTGGTTTAGCAATGCATCTTGAAAGGCTATTTTGTAGTTACTTGAAAGAGAGAGAAAGAACATTTTAATTGACGAAAGGAACACCTGGACATTTCAAATATTGCAAAAAAATTCTCAGGTCATTGAGTCCAGAGCTGATGGAAAAGTGTTCCATCTGAAAATTTTCTGTCAGAAATGCTGATTAAAGGAATTGAACCATTCTGCAGGAAGTGTGGTTTCTGTTGAAACTTTTCATAGAAACATAGTAGGTTTCCCGTCACCTTGCTGACCTGTCTGATTCCTTGGCAGCTTGCCTGGACTGAAGAGTTTTAGACCCGGGACTCCCTGTGCTTCCCAGCCTTTCCCACTTCCTCCTTTCCTCCCTTCCCAGCATTTCATGGGTACTTTATTTTCTTTTTAGAAATAGTTTGAATGCCTTCTGAATTACCTGCTGTAACTCGTTTTACATTTCCCCAGAGCAACCACCCCACAAACAGAGACAGATGTTAGCAATATGCCTATATTTAATTTTCAGATTGCTGCCTTAGTTGGCGTCTGTACCTACAGTGCTTGGTTGTTGCACAAGTTCATAGGGCACAGCCTGCTCCATTGAAGTCACCCAACGTGTATGAATACTTGCTGACTAGAAACCCTCTTGGATAATTCATTTGGTGCCTAACTGTTAGGTATTCTCAGTATTGTTTTCCCAAAAGGGCAGTGGGTGCCATGTGGTGAATGTCAAGGCACTGAGGCTTTTGGGGCCCAATCTACCAAAATATAGTAGCCTACTTTAAGAAAAGCTGATTTGAGGGGGAGTCTATAATCTCAGAAAGCTCTTTGTTAAATGCCCTCAAATTTGGATTACTAACTCTGCCATGCACCCATATCACATACACATTTCAAGGCAATTTGAGTAGCTGTGCAGATTTTAGAACACTTACCTGTGTAATCTTTTATACAGAAAGAGTTTCTCAGACTTAATGCTAATTGAATTGGTGTTCCCTTATAATACAGTTTATCAAAGGGACAATTTGTGCTTGCTTGAGAGAGACACATATATACAAAAAAAAAAAAAGTAGATTTGCTCACCCTTGGGTTAGTAACCTGACTGTGTCCAGCTCTTTTAGAACTAAAAGCTTTGACATTTCACAGAGGTAAAGCTTTATACAGAGATTTATAAAGGGTCCTTGCTCAGCTCCATAATATAATCCTACTTCTGGGAGAGGCTTGTTTTATAAAGAGTGCATCCTTCATTTTGAATTCTTCCTCCTCCAAACAGATATAGCTTCTTTTGCAAAGAGCAGCCAGAAGCAGGGAAAAAAAACAAGTAGAGGTAGAACAGAAAGAGCAAATGCCTGGGCAGAATATGAATACTGTTCAGTCTGCATACTCTTAAATTACAAAGTAAATGGGAAGAAAAGGGGGAAGAAACCACAAAACCTTTTTTACTCTGAGTTGTCTGTGCTTCAAAAAGATAAAGTTCTTGCAAATATTATTTTATAGAACAAACTTATTTTGTGCACAGGTGTGTCTTCCTAACTCCTTTTCTTGCATAGTAAAAAGTATTTTCATTTCCATTGCATCTTTTGTCTCAAGAAAAAGCTTTATAAACAATTATGACATCCAATTTATAGGTATAGAAACTAAGGAACAAAGTGATTGAATGATTCCCCCAAAGTTGCATATTGAACCAAAAGCAGTGTAAGGAATCAAACACAGGAGTCTTGTCTCTTTTTGTTCCCTGCTCTACCCATTCAGTAATACTTTCTCATTGTTAAGATGAAATGCCCTAAACCTTAGCATAGACAACCTTAAGGATAGTATAATTCTTCATGAAACTGCAGAATCAAGGTTTACAGCTTAGAAGTGAAAGGGTGGGTAGAGATACCGGATGTGAGTGTGAATTAAAGTTGGTGTTTGAATCTTAAGAAAAAATTTCATAACCTTTCAATATGTGCTATAAGAACCTAAATTTTCAACCACAGTTTTGTATTAATTATATTTTTCCACTGAGATTAATTTATACATCACTGTTTAAAGGACAGTGCATTCTTTGGGGTAAATAATGTTACATTTATTTTAAAAAAATTAAGAATATTTATTTGGTAGTGCAGAAAAAAGACCCCAAAGAACTATTAACTTGATAGATCATAATTGCTATTTAAAGGTTATAGTCTGTTGTATAAGTTATGCACAGTGTACAATATGAGTTATTAAATGTACACTATTGGGAATTTACTTTTGTCCCAAAAATCAGTCTGAAAGTAAAATTAACAGTCTGATTTAAAACCACCAAAGACAGTAAATGTGGAGTTTAAGCTGGAAAAATAGTCTAAATGACGCTGATTAAGGGAGATTCTAAACTCCTTCCACTTCATATTCTCAGAGGAAGAAAAAATATTAGTCAAATGCATTCACTTTGAGTCTAATTATGGCCTTAGGTCTATGCATCTTTTTTTTATTTCTTTTTTTGAAGTTTGACAGCGATAAGTCAGTTCAGCCCTGTCCTCTGCAACTGAGAGAAAATGGTTGATGTTAAAACAAAACTAAAATGTTCTGAAGAGCATTGGTGACTGATGCTATTTTTGTCCTGGTGTGTAAAACAAAAGACAATGGCCTAACCCCCCTCACCAGGTTTCTGAACCCAGGCTCCATCTGTGACTGTGAACATCTGCACTGCTATTTTTTCCCACTCTACTGTGAACCCAACTCAACTGACCTGGCTCTGAGAGTCACTTCTCAGGGTCTTTTTTTTTAGTTAGATGTACCTACAATTTCAGACAGTTTTTTATTTGTCTCTAGGGTTAACAGAAAAGAGCAGGATGCTTTCTCAGCTCCTGCACTGTTGTTCTGCAGACTTTCTTTCTATATTTGATAGACCAATTCAACTCCTACTGATCTCAAATAAAAGGCTTCTATTGATTTCAATGAGAGAGCTGAATTGAAGTTGGTCAGAAAAATGAAAGCATCTCAATACAATCTTTACTTCTCCCATCATGTCAGCAAGTGGGAAAGCTATCACGTTTGAAGAGGACCTTTTTTCTATCAGTGAACACTAACTTGAGACTATGTGCCATGGTAGCCACCAGGTTTTCCCACAAATACAGAACAGGAGGTATTTGAATAAGAAAGGCAGTGGTCTTGCTTACTAGTGAAAAAATCCTTCTTAGGCTGATACTCTAGAATATAACCCTGTTCCTATTCATATTCCTCCTGAAGACCAATTTTGCTGACATGACAAGAAATGAGTCAGATACTTATTTTATTTTTGCTTAGAAACACATGTAGAGATATTCCACTTCACTATTTTGTAGACTGGCCTTTACTGAGTAATCTAAGAATCTTGTTGCTGTAATTCCCCTCTCCACTCCCATACTTCCTTCAGTAGGTTTGTTAATTTCCTCATGTTGTCTTTGAAATGAGACTAAGCACTTCATGGAAGGGATTATGGCTTCTTTGGTACTAATGGGTTGTGTTATGCATCATTGAGGTTCTTTTTTGTTACAGAGCATATGTGCAAAAGGATGTCAGGTGTCCAGGTTCACTTCTCCAGGCTATGTGATCAAAGTGAGGAAACTTGATCTAGAGGTTTCCTATATGTAAATGTGCAGGGACTTGAGAGTAGAAAATGGACATAGAGTTTAAGCTCTCAAATTTGCATGAAGACTTGGAGAAAGAGAGAGATACAGATAGCTTCTTCTGGGGAAAGGAAAAAGGTGCTTTCCTGAGATTTCTGCAAGAGGGAGGGAACTGTGTGAAGTTTCTTACACCCTGTTCAAAGAAACCAGACTTCCATACATTTTGTAAATAAACAAATCTTCAGCACACATTTTGCCTGCAAGGCCCTGAATCCTGCTATCTCTCAGCAAAGGGACAACAATAATAATTGGTTCAGAGATTCCAAGCCCAGAAGGGATCATAGTAATAATCTCCTCTGACCTCTTGTACATGATACAGGCCATAGAACTTCCCAAAAATAATTCTGAGGGCGTATATTTTAGAACTTCCAGTCTTGATTTAAAAATTATCAGAGATGAAGAGTCCATCACACTCTTGATAAATTGTTCCAAATGTTAATTATGCTCAGTCAAAAATTTAAACCTTATTTCCAGTCTGAGTTTCTGTAGCTTCCACTGCCATACAAAATTAGTCTAGATAATTGAGTACAATGCTATGGTGAAGAGTTGCAAAGGGGCCTTACAAAACTGGGTGACTGGGCACCAAAATTGCAGATGAAATTCAGTGTTGATAAATGCAAGCTATTGCACATTGGAAAACAGTCCCACCCATACATACAAAATGATAGGGTCTAAATTACCTAGATAATGTCTTAATCCATATGCCAGATTGGGGAACCCGCTTGCAGAAAGTTGAGGCAGTTCTACACACCTTAAAATGGGCTTGCCTCACTGCTAATCCAGCTAAATGTGCCATGGGGCTATCAGAGAATAGGTACCTGGGTTATATTGTAGAAAGGGATATAGTGAAGCCCCAAATGAATAAGCTATAGGTGATTCAAAACTGGCCCTGGCCAACTGAAAAGAAGCAGGTCAGTGCCCTCCTAGGTGTGGTAGGCTATTACCAATGTTTTATTCCCCACTTTGCCACTAAGGCGAGTCTCCTAATGGGCCTGGTAAAGGCCCGAGGTCCAGACATGGTGAAATGGATGGACACAGCAGAGGGTTCACAGACCTGTAGATGGCTCTTTGGAATAACCCCATACTCATAGCCCCAGACATTAACAAGGAATTTATTTTACAAACAGATGCTTCCAAGGTGGAGTTGGAGGGGAGTCTGTCACAAATGGTGGGAGAAGAAGAACACCCGATCCTCTACCTAAGCAGAAAGCTGCTCCCAAGAGAACAGAAATATGCAGTAGTCGAGAGAGAATGCCTTGCTGTCAAATGGGTATGGAGACACTGTCTTATTACCTCTTAGGCTGAAGATTTATTCTTGTGATGGACCATGTACCCCCTCCAGTGGATGTAGTGCAATAAGGAAAAGAACGCAAGGGTCACCAGGTGATTCTTATCCCTCCAGCCATTCCAGTTCCGCATACGGCACAGGGCTGGATGCCACCACGGCAACACTGATGGTCTGTCATGAGCACATTGCCTAATGTCCCAAATTGCTCAACTCTACGGTATTGAGCAGAGTGTGTGTGGAGGCAGAAAGGAGGAGCATTTGTGATGGGACAAGGCCAGATGCTATAGAAAAGTAGTAGGAGACAAATATATTAGCCCCAGACTAAACAAATCCCTGTTACCAGGGTAAGCAAATGGCAGTTGCTCCAGGTCTGTTAAGACACCTGGGGCCAATTAAGATCCTTTCAGAAAGCAGGGAAGACAACTATGTTGATTGGGACTTCTGAAGCCAATCAGGGGCTGGCTAGTGCCTCCCAGTTAGTCAGGAAGGAGTATGTGTGTCAGGAGCATTAGGAGGAAGCTGTGCTGCTGAAGAAATGGAGCAGCACAATCCCTATCATGCAGAAGGAAGGAGGCCCTGAGGTAAGGGTAAATTAGACATTGAGGAAGTGCAGACTGCTGTGGGGAAATGGCCTAGGGAATCAGACTCTTCCTGTTTCCAAAAAGACGGCTACCAAGAGCTGCTACTATCAAGATCCGTGGGCTGAAGCCCAGAATAGAGGGCAGGCCTGGGCTCTCCCATCCCCTCCCCCAACTAATCACTAAGACTGGGAGACAACAGGGACTGTGTGAGGTAGGGTAGCTTCTCCTCACCTCTCTTGCTGGCTTATGATGAAAATGGCTCAGTAGGCTGTGAACTTTGCCTCTAGAGGAAGAAGGGCTATGATGACACAGTGAGCCTCTGAGGCTAGTGTAATCTGCCAGGAAGCACGGGACCCACGGAGACATGGTCAGAGCTTTGCAACACTACATAGATTTAGATATAAAGTATTATTGGAGGCTTTTATGTGATGTATTATATAAAAGTGACATTGTTAAGTCACATTAATGCCTTTAATGTGAAGAGTTCAAATGAGTTCTTAAATGTTACATGAGAAATACACCTATAAAATAAGCAGAAGGCATTATTCTCATTTTAAATAGGAGAAAACAGAGACACAACTTGCCTAATGTCCTACAGTGAATCAATGGTAGATCAGAATCCAGGAGACCAGTCTTGTAGTATAACTGCTACCAGGAACTGCTTCTTGCTATCGGCAGTATTGTGTGCAATACATGTATGGCTGTATGTTTTGAATCTTAGCTTAGTACACATTGGTGTATCTCGTAATAATAGCCTTTTACAATATATTGATTTCAGTGGCATCTTTAAATTTTAAAAGATATCATTGTATATATGGCAAATAACAGACTTCTGTGTAAAAACATAGTGCATGCATGCATTGCATTCTGCATCTTTTACTGAACACATATTTCAATATATCCTTTCCAATTAAACTGGGAGTGGATAAGTTTATTTGCAGTCATTTACCTAAATTAGCAGTCTTTACAAATAAAAGTAAGTTTGGATTCATTATTCCTCTGCCTTGTGCAGCCTTGTGTAATACATGATCAAAAAAGGTTTTCATTGAAGTGTTGACAGTGCTTTATATTAGCTGTACATAAAACCTCTATGGTTATTATACAAAAAGAAAAGACAAATGACAGCTGGTGTCAACACTAAACAGCTTAGGGCAAACTATTTTCTCAATACCTATGTAATTTAATTGAAATGCAATATTTCATGAATATTAGAAAGTGAGGCTTTATTAGAAATGGCAAGGAAAAGTGAATGCATGACTGTTTAGAGTAACAAGCAGCACAAATTTATTCATTCAATACATCAATGAATTATTTAAAACTCAGCTTAAGAGCAAGGTCACAGAATAATTTTGGCAAGTACACACTTTGGCATGATGCATTTCCATAATTCCCCTGCATCTATAAAGTTAATCATAGCTTTGGCATATAAGCCTTTTTCATGTATTAAATAGATCTAGAAAAGGGCTTACAATTAAAATCTAGAAATAAACCAAATTATTAATAAAATAAACCAAACCATACTACATACAGGACACACTATTGGTGTAATTTAGAGCAGATATGTAATCACTCACATTACAAACTCATGCAAATATTTCATTAACTAGTAGCATTTCTTTTCCTTTCATATAACTTTATGTATAAAAACACATGATTGGCCTGGAAAGATTTAATTAAATTTGCAAACATAAATTTGTTGTCCTAAGTCCTCTCAAGAGGAGGAACTTTATGCTTTAAAGAGCGAGAACTAAGCAAATTCCTGACCCCTTTGGGAAGGAAGATGTTGAGTTGTTAGGTTGCTGGAAGCATTCCAGGAAATTTGAGCTGAATTTAAAAAATGGAAATTGGAGCTTAGTTGTTTTAGAGCCAGACTGAGTCATAACACTCCAGTGGACTGCTAAAAATATTCAAGAACATCTTAAATGTATGTATTTTAATGGATTTTTACTCCTATCATATAGATAAAATTTAGTGAATGCTTCTTCATATGAGTTAAATACCACTCTTGTCTCATGCCATAGCTCTTTGCCCCCTACATTATACAAAGTAAAGGTTTTGAGATGGGAAAGGGTGAAAATTTCCATCGGCACCCATAGTCAGGGCCAACACACATACCAACTCCAAGATAGTCTAGATTATAGTAATTCAGCAAAGTAATGATGAATGGACCTCAAAAGGGTTGGAGACAGGACCAGCTCTTCATTAAAATGATAGATTGCGTACTGTGATTCTCCTTGTTGGCATATGTTTCTTAGGGACCATGTGCCACCTGGGATTACTGGGAAACAGTGTACCCTATTCTGGCTCCACATCTACTGAGGAAAGCCAAAGTAATCTGAAGAGAAATGGGTTAAAATTGTCAGACATGAAGATTTGTATTTGAAGGATATGATTGGCCTATTTTCTTTCTTTATAGTTGGCTCATCTCTGCTACTGAGTAGCTCTGTTTGGTCCACATTAATTATGAAATAGATTTAATTTTCTGTAGAGATATTTTGAGCCTGCAGTGCCAAGTGATTTTAAAGTTAGTCTTTTTGTAGTTTAATCCCATACAGGATAGTCGACACAGTTTCTTTTCAATGGTTTTTCATTCGAACATTTTCCCTATAGGAGTGTGCTGTTGAAGTTATGATTTCAAATAGAAGCCCCTTAATTTTGCCCACTGTTTGGTGATATTGTGGGTGGAATTCCAAGAATGTGTTGTTTTCTAAAATAGTATTTCAAAGAGTGGAGGGGAACACTAATGTCCTTTCCAGAATTTCCTAGTTTCTCTTCAAAGCAGGTTGTAGTATACATAGTATTTGGTGAGTTATTCCTGAACATGTTTATAGCTGTGCATATTGTGCATATATATATCATGCACAATCACTACACTATCATCAGATGCCATTGCACTGTAAATCCTTTTTGGATTCCCCAAGTTTAAAAACAAATTTGATTTTATTCTGTTCTTAATACAATTTTCACTATCTATAAATGCATCTTCCCTTCTTATAGCAATGAGTTTGTATATAAAATGAATTAACACCCTTACTTTTTTGGTGCTACAAAGTAATTCTCCTTTAGAAATGTCAGAAACACAATTGTGTCCGTCAAGCTTTACAGGTGGATTAGTGACTACACCCTCTACCTAAAACTATTTGGCATGGTCATAATATATAATGAGCTGTGATAGCAGTAATTTAAGATGATTTCTGTAACATGCTTATTGACTCACCACCTAGAAGTAAATGAGGTTATCCTAAACAAAAAACCAACAAACCCATAATAACATACAACACTATATTCTACAGTTGCAAAACTTATGCATTTTATTTTTCAAAAGTTTTTGTTTGTTTGATGTTTGACCAGGTTTAGATAAGTCTCTATTTTTTTCCCCAATATGTTTCACTCTTCCAATAGTGAGTCACGTGGCATGAGTTTGAATTTTACGCATGTGGTTTCTACTGTTCATGTATTACTTATAGTAGTTTGCACCGAGTGAGGGCTTTATAAAATAATAAAATAAAAATTATTCTGAATTAACAAAGTACCTGCTATTAACAACTTTCCTGCAGATAAGTCCATGTTCTGAGATACAGTAGTATTAATGGAGTTACTATCAGTATATTTTTTTTGAGTCAATCTATCAGCACTTCTCAAGTGTCTAGTATTGTTATCTACGTGATGTGGTCATGGCAAGTAATCTGTTTAGTTTTCCCTCTTTTGCTTGGTTTGTGATCCATGTGCAATGGGAACATACATTCAAATTTATTTTAGAGTATTAACATGAGTTTTTCATAAGCAAATCTTAAAAAGAAAGATCATCTTTCCCAAACCCAGTGGAACAAAAATTGGGTCACTCTAGAGCCACCTTAAACTATAGTACATAGCCTGCCTTATTCAATGACTTTAAAAAGATATAATTTAAAACTTTATGAGAGGACAGCAAACATCTTTTGTTTGCCTTCAGCTTAATAGTTTGTTGCTGACTTTCTCTTTTCATTTAGCTGTAAATACAAAGAAGCTGTCACTCTGATGTGACATTTTGACTCCAGATGTTAGAAAAACATCAGTAAATTATGCCTACCATACATACAAAATCGCTGCTATCTCAAGCTATCTGAGGTCTCCAGAGAAAGGCTATTTTAACTCTATTGCTGCCAATGGGAAATATATATGCAGAAACAGATTTCTGCAAACTATGAGTATGTTGCAACTGTAATACCTTGTTCGGTTGTCTTCTTTACTTGAGCGTACACAAAGCATGTAGAAAAGGAGGACAACATAATCGACAAACATGTCTTATCATTTTGAATTACAGTGTACTTACCAGAGTTTATCTTATCCTCAGCCAATTGATCTGATTTTGTGCCCTTGAAGGTCCCTTTTGAAGTAGCTCAGAAATCACAGTACTATATAATACTGCCAGGCAGGCACAATGCCTAATCTGCCTGCCCATACATGAAAGACTAAAAGAACACAAACCTTGATGAAGTAGCTAAGTCTATTTTTAGGCTGGTTTTTTTTTGTTTGTTTTTGTTTTTTCTTAAAAAAATTATCTCAAAATACCTCAAAAACTGTCCTCCATTTGTTCATGGACACAGATCATATGCTTAAACATCCACATAGAAGAGACCTCCTTAGCCAGAATCACCACCTTCCTCAATGAATGTTGTGGTCTATTGTCTTGGGGGCACTATTTCTCATCCTCTTCAGGCTCTGCAGATTCATGATCTGTTAGAGCAGTGGGATGGAGATGAGCTGGGCCAAGGAATAGGAGTGATTGCGAACAGGGGGATTAGCCTCACCCATTGTTCCAGACCTGAATCTTAGGTACTATAGCCATGTGCTACTTTCCTTTCATCACAACTCTCCTACTGCTTACCCTAGAGCATCTGCATCCACAGAGAATCCCTGATAGCATAGCTCTGACTAAGTGCTGCTGAGAATCTCCATCAGAAGATCCTGGCAGAGTTTCCTCCACAAAAAGAAGGATCTCACCGTTTTCCCTAAAGGAAGAAAAAAAATCTATGCCTTGTCCATGCAGATATCTTTGAGACAGGTAGCAACAATCAATTGTTGAATAATATACTGCATGATGTTATTGGGAGGGAGAATACTGGTCAAGAGCATTGGGGCAAAACCCTATACTTTCTCAGGGGGAACTTCCATGTAAATGTAGTTTACACAGGATCTTGCAGTTTAAAGTCTCATTTGAGGATGCACCCACAGAAAATTATAAGGAATGTTTTCTTGCTAGAAAAATGATTTGACTCTGAATTGTCTGACCATGTGATTTCAGAATATGCAAACATGACATGGTTCTCATAATATTAATATTTCAAACATAATGCTTAGGATAGGAAGTCTTGTGTATGTATAGTCAATAACTTCTGCATTTATACAAATAAAACAAGTATGGATTCTGAGCCCAAACCCTTCTCAAGCATAAGCAGACTGATATTATGGTGAGAGAAAATACACCAATAACAGAAACAGAACCCTGGACATGGTAAATGAAAAGGTGCTTGTTTTTTTGAAAAGAAACTTATAAAATATATTTTTTGTGATTTTGCTCAGCATTTAAAGCATTCATCAAATCCTTTGGTGACTAAAATTGGAGGATTTAAAGGAGAGAAAAGTGAGAATGTGAAGGGGCATTCACCTCAGGCTTGCCCTGAAATGGTTAAAGCAGATTGAGAAGGAAGATAATTAACCCCACAGGCTGCAGCTGAGAGGATTCAGGTGGCTAAGTAATCTCCTGATTGAGGGAAGGAGCCCAGCTGGGAAGGAATGAGCTGGGTGGGACTTATGAAAGCAAAAAATTTGCCAGAGAAGGAGTCTGCCTGAAATCTGGGGAGAGGGGAAGAGCGTTTGGAGGCTATAGGTTACAGATAACCAACATTTGCTCCCTATGTGGGAGTCTGGTAGACCCAGAGAAAGGGTCTTTCCCTGATGTTAGGGAAAGACAGTAAGGTTTAAAAGGGAACAGAGCTTGACTGCTGACTGGAGGGTCTCTCAGCAAGAACCTGGAGTAGAAGGCAGGCCCAGGTTCCCATGCCAGCTACTGAAGGAATGAAACTATGTGGCAGCACATGGGAAGGCTGCTAAATCCATAATTGCTAAAGGATCACTTTGGTACTCCCAGGAGAAGAAAATATGTATAGTGACCTGGCTGGAAGGCTGAGTCATGAAGAGGCAGCAACTTGTGGACTAAGAGATGGGCTGAAGACTCAGAGAAGGGGGCAAAGAGGATTTGAACAACTGTATGAGTTATTCCCCAGAGGAGGCCCCAGCCTAGGGGTGAGTAGAGTACCCCCTAATACACCTATTAATTCTCTCTCTCTCACACACCCATAGCAATGCACATGGATGAGGCAATGATCTCTAGGCTATCTACATAAACATTCCCATGCATGTGTTGTTCAAATTTTCAATGAAAAAGAAAAATGTTCATATCTCAGAAAAATAGAAGTTCATTTTGGTAGGATGAAGAACTGTCTATCCACTGTCTTAAACTATTTTTTTTTCACTTGTACCTCAAAGGCCTTGAATCTCAATGCCTTTTCCTGCAGTGAGTTTTACCCATAGTTTTCTTCCCAGTGGCTCTTAAAGCATGATTGTGACATTCTTTCAGTCAGCAAGATTTGGGATTGTCATTAGAGTGACCTTCCTGCCCTAGGATCTGAACTTGCCTCTCCATTAGGTATGGGATTCTACCACTAGACCACAAGTCTGGCTGGCAAACATTCACTTTACTTTCAGTAACTTAAATGGAAAAAGCATGTATTTAAACATCACCTATGTTAGACTTCTGCACTAATAAAGACTAATATAAGAGTTGACATTGGGCTTCCCACATTGAAGTCAATTGCCCTATCCACTGGCTTCTAGTCTAGGGTATTCTGGGGATGGATTTCTCTCTTGTTGCAGCTGTTCCATGTTCTATAAATACAAGTTATAGAACCTGGTAGTTGGGGCACTTGTCTGGGATGGGAGTTGGGGCGGGGGGGAATCCAGTTCCTGATTCAATGAATATTTAGTTATACAAAGCAGAACAGCTTTAGGAGGAGAAATTGACACCCTCCCCAGCAACTCTATAGCCCAGTAATTAGGGTGCTCATCTGTAGTATGAGAGCCAAGTCCCTACTCTGAGTTATGTAGAATGGGAACTTGAACCTGTTTCCATGCCAGATGAGTGTTTTAACCATGAGATGATTAGATATGAAGAGGGCATTTCCTCCTCCTCCTCAGTTTTGTGAATGGCACCTCAGTCCCCTTGTGAATCTACACTGCAAAAAATAATTAGGCCAAAGCAATTCGGTTAATTTGAATAGTTTTGGATGATCCACAACTGCATTTTTGACTATTAGTATTCCTAAAGCAAAGAGTAACCACCAACTTAGCAAGAAAACAAAACAAAACAAGCCAGACCCCCCCCCCCAAAATGAAATTGTGAGCTCTCACTCACCTTTTATAAAATTAAACAATTTCCAGTCCTTCTCTTTTGCCCAATGAATGAGTCAAAGAAATAATGAAAGTCTCCCTTATATCAGTCTATTACCTTGTACACAAAGGAATAGTTAATCTATCAGATATTATAGTCTTATGTTTTATCAGTTCCATTAAAAGCTTGGGGCCTTGGTTTTTGTCTTTATCAGCTGAAGTAATACTTCGAGTCAGTAACAAAACAATGACATTTCAAATACAAAATCCTCATTAGTATGGTTAAACTAAAGCTGCTCAGAATGTGTGTTATACAGAGCTCATTATGCTATTCAGTAGAATTATTTTCTATTTTATTTGCATTCTCCTTTTGAGCAACGAGCAGGAAATTTCACCTGTAACCTTGAATAGGTTTTATAAAAAATATTTTGTCCAAGGCATTGTAAATGTATGCTGTGTAATGTATTGTAGATCAGACAGCATTATATTTATGTGTATTATGTGTATATGTATATAATGGCATCATTATTGATTTTATTTGTATATTTAAATAAAATCAAAATGATGCTATTCCATCCAGTGACTAAAGGAAATCTGATCAAAGGATTTTAGGATATGTAGGGAAAAGTCTATTAGCTGGCTTTGTTATTAGGACAAAAAAAGTGCTATGCTTCTGCCTGTTGATAAAATTACATATAAACTAATGATTTAAAACTGTGATGTACTATCATTTTGCTAAAGTGAGTCCCATAATTTGGATGATTTTAAGGATAAGGTGAAATAAATGACATCATACATGTAGTGTAACAAAACTTCTGTCTTTGAAACAATTTTGAGCATTTTGTCCCCCACAAGTGTGACTTTAACAAGTAGACATTTGAGGGGGAGGGGAGTGGGGAGGGTGGAAATCCAATCTTCAAAGCCCAGCTCAAACAGCCGGGCTGGGTGCTGGTGTGCTTCAAGAAAGATACCATGCTCCAGAGAGGATGAAGAGCCACTCTTGAGCTGCTCTGTAGCCATTATTACATTCATGAGACTCTAGGTGCCTTCGTAGCCTCCAAACACCTTCAGGGAGTTGGGGGCAAGGGAAGGGGGCTCACAGGATTTGCAAAGAATTTGATCTGCTGAGTCACAGATGACCCATTCCCACCTGACTCTTGAATGTAGGCAACCAGGAAGCCCAAAGAGTTGTTTCTCTTCAAACCTTGTCCTTTCTCTTTGAAACAGTAATTCAGTGACACCTGTTCAGCTAACAAGGGGTTTGTGAGAGTGCAAAGGCAGGAAAAGATTCCCCCCCCCTTTGGGTGTCGTCATTGCGAGGCTCTTAACTTGACCTCCTGTTTTGTCCCTACCAATTTGTGAAGACAAATACTTTCATACCTCATTTGTGGAGAAAGAAATTAACAAGTCCTCATTTGGCCATCTGGCCATTATTTCCAAGCATACATTAGAGATACAAAGATGAAGGCATCTTTTAAACATTAGCTTTAAAATAAGTTCTCAGAAGAAAAGATATTTCAGGTTTGACCATTTCTTCTAGATTCCATGTCAGCAGATATGAATGTATTGTTGAATCTTGGAAATGACAAGAACAGATTTTACCTACTCAGTTTGAAAGGGATTTGTATGTGCAGAATGAATAACTTATTCTGGCTCTAATTTAATAGACTAAAACCTAGCAAACTACAACATAAAGTCAAAACTATAGAAAATGGATCTGAGAGCAACAGTATGGTCAGGCTGTACCTGTGTGTATGGATGTTGCAGTTCTTTAAACTGGTCTAGAATGATTGATCCTGAGAATGTGCTTGAAGCATCCATCAGTTTGTTTTCCAGTCAGTGGGAGAAGTCAACTGTATTCTGTTTCCTTGAATAAGTCCAGTGGATTGACTGAATTCATGGACCATTAAGTACTTTAAACTGCTTTTCTTACCCCCAAAAGTAGGATGGGAATAATAGGGAGACTGTTTCCCCTCTAGTGCAAATATGTTTAATATACAAATGCTTCTGTCTAAAATATTTTGCTGAATTCAAAATGTAAATGATTGACTGGCCTGGCTAGTATCTAAAATGTTCAGGAATATATTCTGAGAACACTGCAAGGGAGATTCATGCACATACACAAGTGTGTATTGATTAAGGTTTTGTGTAGAGAAGAGTACTGTTCTGATTATTTACATTTGTCACCTGCAGTCAATGCATACTTAATCCTCTGTAACAAAATCTGCTGCTGTTTAAAGAGGTTATTTATGACTCACCTTTTTATGCTCTCAGAATCCTCAGAGAGCAGGATGTGGAGGAGATCTTCATTTAGTACACAACTTTTGGACACTTATGGCAGCTAATTTACCTGTTGCAAGGAGCTGTGTCTTAAGGGCTATTTGTTATTGACAGAATCTGTACAATAGAAATAGCAAAATAACTGCAGAAGGGACAAACAGAGTTAGTATTTTTAACCATCCTACAACACAAATGTAGTTCTCTATTCAATTCCATGGGAAGTTCAAAGAGTTTGTGAAAAGCTTATTGTTTTCTGTTTAATTTAGGTAGGATTTTTCCCTAAAGTGACCTATCAATGCTTTCTTAAGTTATTTAACATTTGTGAATTCTACAGATGGTCGTTTGTATGTAGTCATCACATTTGAACCAATACTTGTCAGATTATAGGCTATGCACAAAAACAGATTACAAATGCAATTTGTTCTGTGGGAAGCTCTAGTATTTTGGTATTTGTTGTATCTGCAGTCAGAACAAATTGTAGAAATATCAAAATATTTTGTAGAATGAAAAGTTCTGCATTTTTATTTGGAAGTGTTGAAATGTATCATTGTGGTATATTTGATCAAAACAAAACATGACAATTCTGAATCAAAATGATTAGTTTCAATTTGGTGACCTGAAACATTCATTTTCATTTTGATGATCTCTGCATCTGTCTGAACTGTCACAGTACCAAATGAGAATTGTCATTCCAGGTCATGCCTCCATTCTTCCCTGCGGACCTTGCTCCTCTCAGAATTACATTTCCAGTGAGGCACCATGGTCTCTTAATCACCATATTATCTCATGGGATTCTAATAGGAGGCAGGAGGGACTTGGAACTACAACTCCCATGAACCATCTCAATACCACAATACTTAGTCTTGCCTTGAGTTCAGGAGAATGGACTAGATAACCTCTTGAGGTCCGTTCCAGTCCTATGATTCTACTTAAGTAAACATAGGTTAATGCAATTCAACCCAAAATATTTTGTTGTGATTTTTCAGGCCAAGAAAGAAGATGTTCTGATTCAATTTTCCCAAATTAAAATTCTGCTGCAATGCATCTTAAGATAGATTTTTTTTTTTACTCCCATCTCATTTTCTAAAAGAAAATGTTTCTTTCAAGATTTTTCAGCCAGTCCTGTTCACTGACTTTGTTCTGTGCTTATTCATGTATGTTTTTGACATCACTACAAATATATCCAAAATTATTTGTTATGTATTGAAACTTGCTGTATTCATTTAGGTTTTCACAAATACTCAGAAGTTTTTGGAATACTTGTGTCTTATGAATAATACAATACCCATGTATAGTGAACCAAAGTTAGCACTCTATGCACATAAATATTTGCACTTCAGTTTCTTTGCTATTTGATACTCTAGTTTTAAACAGCTTTTCTATAACTGAGTTTTCCATGATGTAAACACACAGTTCAAATGTGTGCATCATCACAGCTCTGCAGAAATGTATATGAAACTATTCTTGAGTCATAACTAAATCTACCCATTTTTATGTTGGCAAATGCAAAGTATATTAAAATTAGTACCATTTGTGTTTGGAGGAATAGTCTGTAAGAACCCATATGTGCATTAGAAGCGTAGCAGCTTTTTACTGAGTGACCAGTTAAGATGGAATCTTGTTTTCTCTAAGTTTCACTTCAGTCTCTCCAATACACTGAGTGACAAGATGTTCAGCCAATGAAACATGAGATAAGCATATTTATGATATGTTGTCATAATACCGTATGTACCCATGATAGCTTCTGAAAGGAGTGTCGGTGAGGGGAGGGGAAATTAGCTAGAAAGAGTAGTGTTAAAGGAACCATCTGGCGCCAACCTGTCACTCCTGGGTATCTCAAGGCAGGATTGATTTGCCATACCAAACTTCACTATCAGCATTTCTTCAGCACTATATTTATCAATATGGGTAGTAATCTCCCTGCTGAAATTTCCTCTCTACTCAAGTTCAGCAGGGAATGATGGGGGGTGCTTCCTCCCTTGGTATATGCACTTGGGAAAGACGGGAGGAGGTGCTGCTCTCAGTAAATCAAACATCATGCTGGTGTCCTGGCCTTTAACCTATTTCTGCACTTGCTTATCATAGGGCACCGAGGTAGGAGAGGATTTTACATAGTAATTGTCCTTGATGACCCCTGCTTTTGATAGAGAAGCATTGGGTAGGAGGCATCATCTTTACTGGTACCTGAGTTCAGCAGAAATGCACTATAACAGTAGCAGGGGAGATTGCAGTGATTCTGACTCCTGCCTTGTGCTGTCCATGGATAAATGAAGGGTGGGAGGTTGTGCCATAAACTTCAAAGATGGACCATAATTTCTCAATCTGAAGGCACAGAATATTTAACATAATATGTCAACCATATCTACCACAGGAAACCCATCAATTAGCTTTGTCTTTGCCTTTCCACAAAGCCAAGTTTAGTGCATTGGCCAGTGCTCCAGGTGACAAACCAGAGATAAACATAGGAAAGAGAATTGGTCAGGCAACAAAATCAGAAAAAAAACCCATACAGACTGAATATAATCTAAGGTTGCCTGAGGCAACAATTACCTTCTTAAATAAAGTTTGTGAGAAAGGGGGATATAGTGAGACAGATGATTAAATTAATATAATTATGAAGCAAGCCTTAGAAGATTGTCAAGGTCTTAAATGTATTTTTCTTTGAAATTTGATTTTTGAATGAACATAAAACTTCAGTAAATACAGTCAGGAGAGTAAAAGGCAGAAATGATACAATAGATACATTTGGTAAAAATGTTGACACAATAAAATGATGGAAATAATAAGATGAAAAGTGGTGGGGGGAGGGAGATGAGCAGGAAAAGAACACCAGAAAAGAGAAGAGAATTCCACAAAGAGAAGTAATGTAGGAGTGAGGTTTTGGCCTAACCACCTTTAATTTCCTTTTAAAATAGTTAAGGCAAACTTGATAAGGAATCATTTTAGTTTAAATCAGAATTAAGAGAGCATAGCAGAATGTGAAATAATGGCTGCCTTTCCCCTTCCCTCACCTCAAAACCCCTTACTTTTTAAAAAGGCTACCATGAATTATCTTCAGTTGAGAGAAGGGTTTTGCTGCACCCCTCTTAGGTCTGGTCTACACTCCAAGTTAATGTCGACTTTAACGCTGTTAAATCGACATAACCCTGCACCTGTCCACACACAGTAGCCATTTAAGTCGATTTAAAGGGCCCTCAAAATCGATTTCTGTACTCCACCAAAACCAGGGGAGTAGTGCTTAAATTGACATCTCTGGGTCGACTGTGGCTTAGTGAGGATGCACGCAGACTTTACTGGCCTCCGGGAGCTGTCTCACAGTGCTCCATTGTGACCGCTCTTGACAGCAGTTACAATGCTCCACTGTGACCACTCTGGACAGCAGTCTCAAGTTGCTGCTCTGGCCAGGTAGACCGGAAAAGCCCTGGGAACATTTGAATTTCATTTCCTGTTTGGCTAGCCTGGCGAGCTCACCTGCACAGGACACTCACCATGCAGAGCTCCTCAGCACAGATGACCAACCAGCACAAAAGAGCTCCAGCATGGTCCACAAAGGAGGTTCTGGATCTCATTGCTATCTGGGGAGAGGAATCCGTGATGGCAGAACTCCGTTCCAACAAACGGAATGCCAACACGTTTGCCAGAGTCTCCAAGGCCATGCTGGATAGGGGCCACAACAGGGAGGCACAACAGTGCCGTGTGAAAATTAAGGAGCTGAGGCAAGTGTTCCAAAAAGCAAAAGAGGCAAATGGACGCTCTGGGGCACCGCTGCAGACATGCAAATTCTACAATGAACTTAATCAAATTATGGGGGTGGCCCCACCACCATTGCACCGTTGTCCATGGACTCCTCCGATGGGATAGTCATGAGGATTCAGATGATGATGAAGCTGAAGAGGAAGATGATAGCATGCAGCAGCAGGCAAGCAGAGAGACCCTGCTCCCAGACAGCCTGGAGCTGTTTATCTCCCTGGAGCCAATACCCTCAGAACCCTCCCAAGGCAGTACCCCAGATGGGGCAGTTGGCAAAGGTACTTCGGGTGAGTGTCCCTTTAGGGATAAGATAAGGCATGATTTAAAATGAATCATTTATTAATGATTAACTTGCCCTTGGAATTAACTTGGAATGCATGCTAGGCTAGAACAGCTACTGGAAAAGTCTGTCAATGGGAAACCTCCATGCTAGCGGCCACACGGTGAGGGGGGAGAGAAACTGCGCTGGGCTGCTTGCAGTGCGCTTGGAGGAAACCTCCACGCTAGCAGCCACGTTGTGTGAGGGGATTTACTATGGGAAAGGAGAGTGGTTACTATGGGAAAGGAGAGCGCTGCTGTATAGAATGTAGATCAAACCGAAAGAATACGGCTTACCATGGGCACTTGTGTGGTGATTTCTGTTGCCTGGCCCTGGGTGAGGGTGTCTGATGTGATGTCTTTACAGGAAAGCTACAGGCACTCAATTTAAGGCGCAAAATGCGACCTTGTACAGAAAGCATATGTGCTCTGTGAATACTTAGTTTCACCGTGAAAGAATATTCCAGTTGTGCTGCACAATGTGTCTATCTTATAACCTTAATCTTTCTTTTGTCCTGCAGCTGTCTCGGTTCTCCCCCACCTAACATGCCCATCTCAGAGGCTAGCACAGATAAGAAAGCGAAAAAAAAACCCAAGAGATGACATGTTCACAGAGCTTGTTGATCTCTCCCGTGCTGAGTCAGCTCATCAGAGCACATGGAGAGAATTTTTTTTAGACTCGCTGAATACATCCAGGGCAGCAGTAGCAGCATGGGAGGAGAGATGGCAGGAGCGTGAAGAAAGGAGGATGGATGCAATGCTGCGGATAATGGAGGACCAAAGTGACATGCTCTGGTGTCTGCTGGAGCATCAGCAGGACCAAAGATTGCCCCTGCAGCCCCTGCCTAACCACCTTCCCTCCTCCCCAAGTTCCATTGCCTCCCCATCCCGACGCGGGGCTGTCTTTATCACAGAAGTTTTGAAATGTGCTGTGTCTTTGTCCCCACCTCCCCTCATCCACCACCCCGACTGCTGGTTTCCCTCCTCACCCACCCCTTCTTGGCTACCTTGCCAGTCTGAATTTGTGAATAATCATTAAAGAATGCCAGCTTTTTAAAAAAGTGAATTTATTTCCTTTGCAAGCGTGGAGGGGGGGAAGGAGGGTGCAAGGGTGGCAGGCTTAACAGTGAGCAGAGCAAGGGAGCGGGTTTTCAATAGCTTTATGGGGATGGAGGGCGGCAGGCTTAATGCTGAGCAGTGCAAGAGAATGGGTTTTCAATGGCACTTTGGCCAGTCACAAAACTGGTTCTCAAGGCTCCCTGAGACACAGCGCTTCCTGGTGCGCTCTTCTACTTGCCCTGCTGTCTGGCTGCTCATAAGCAGCGGACAGAACATTTGCCTCTGCCTCCCACCCGGCCATAAATGTTTCCCCCTTGCTCTCACAGAGACTGTGGGGCACACGGCAAGCAGCAATAACAATGGGCACATGTCTTTCGCTGAGGTCTGAGTGAGTAAGTAAGGTTTGCCACCTTGCTTTAGGATGGCCAAATGCACACTCTACAACCATTCTGCACTTGCTCAACCTATAGTTGAACAGCTCCTGACTCCTGTCCAGGGATCCTGTGTATGGCTTCATAAGCCAGGGCATTAAGGGCTAGGCTGGGTCCCCCAGGATAATGATTGGCATTTCAACACCCCCCACAGTAATTTTCTGGTCTGGGAAGAAAGTGCCTTGCTTGAGCTGTGTAAAAATCCTAGAGTTCCTGAACACACGAGCATCATGAACCTTTCCCGGCCATCCCGCGTAGATGTCGGTGAAATGTCCCTTGTGGTCAACCAGTGCTTGCATGATCATTGATCAGTATCCCTTGTGGTTTCTGTACTCTCTGGCCTCATTGTCTGGTGCCAACATAGGGATATGAGTCCCATCTATAGCTCCACCACAGTTAGGGAATCCCATCACGGCAAAGCCATCTATTGCAGCCTGCACGTTTCCCAGACACACAACCCTGGATAGCAGCAGATCAATGATTGCCCTGGTTACTTGCATCACAGTAGCCCTCACTGTAGATTTACCCACTCCCAATTGATTCGCGACTGACAGGTAGCTGTCTGGCGTTGCAAGCTTCCAGAGGGCTATTGCCACTCGCTTCTGAACTGTGAGGTCTTCTCTCATTTTGGTATTCTTGCTCTGGAGGACAGGGGAAAGCAAGTCACAAAGTTCCATGAACGTGCCCTTTCTCATGTGAAAGTTTCTGAGCCACTGCGAGTCATCCCAGATCCGCAGCACTATGCGATCCCACCACTCAGTGCTTGTTTCCCTAGCCCAGAATCGGCATTCCAGAGCATGAGCCTGCCCCATTGCCACCAAAATTGCCAGATTGTCGGACCCCCTACTTTCAAAAACATCAGTGTCCATGTCCTCATCAGTGTCATCACCCTCCTGATAGCGCAGTCATCTTCTGATTGCATTCTTGTGCATACGATGCAGCATAAAGTCCACAACAATGCACGAGGTGTTCACAACAGCCATTACTGCTATCTCCCAACAAAAGCATACCATCTTCCCTCAGCTCCTACCTGACACTCAGATTCAAAATTTGCATTATATTCACAGATTCTCTTTTCTCTTTACCCTGGCTCTTTAACCTCCGCTCCTTCAACTGTTCATGTACAAAATCAGCTCCTACATCATGAATGTTTTCTATGTCTTAGTAATGAGACTCTTTCAGCCTTTTCCTTCCCTGCATCTCACTTAACAAATAAGTGACTACCAAACTTCATAAAGAACCCCTGAGAGGGAGGAAAATATTTCATTTTAAAAAAAGAATTGAGATTACAGAAAGGTTAAATGACTTGCTCAAGACATCTGCATTTGAGCTTGGAGCTGACTTGTCCCTCTTGTCCTGTCCAGTTCATAAATCAGAAAGGTATCTCTTCCCTTCATTTACAAACCTGGCAATTCCCACAGTACGCGGCTCACCGCAAATCTCAAAGCAAATTAGTATCTCAAACAGAATTTGAATCCTGTGCCTAAACCATTAGGCCACAGTGCCCACTAGAAATGTCCTTCAGATGCTCAGTCTTCTGTAAAATGGGGACTATAATGTAGTATGATAGAATCTAAAAAGTGTATAGGATTAAAAGTATTCATAACCGAGATAGCATTATCCTAACTTTATAGAGCACATGACCAAGAGGCAAGTCTCTTACTAGCTATGGATGTGGGTAGGGAACTGATATCTAGTGAATTAAGGACATGGGGATATAAGAGTTTTACTGTACATCCTGGATCTGATGCTTTGTGACCATTGTGAGGTGAGAGTGGCATGCATCCTCCCACACACTATTTGGGGGAGGGGAGAGAGGGGAGCAGAACAAAAGTTTTGGGGGGCTGCACAAATGAAGAAATTTATGAAAATTCATGCAACATATTATAAATTAGTGACAAAACATTAATGAAATGTAATATTACTTAGTATAATATTGTAAACATGAATTATTAGTTTTTTTGGTATACTGTTAAGGGTTCTTTTCCTCAATAAAAACTACTTGGGATCTTAAACTTGCTGAATCAAAGGAGCTATCGCTAAAGTATGAAAAAAAATCTGCAAGTGTGGGTTCAGCTACAAATATGCAAATTGCACCAGATGTTTCAGTAACTACACTGTTGCTAATATTTGAAATTCAGTCATGATTCTCACTTTGGTGGCTCCTGGAGTCAAATGGATGAGTGAAAATCTCAGCTTTCATTTTATTTTTTTAGGTAAGTTTCTAGCCCTTATAATTTTAAAGAAAAAATTGAAAATGTGACCCACATATATTCTAAAATTTAGAAGCCAGAAAGTTAAAGGAAACCAAGTGTATTTTTTAAAAGGATTTTATGATTTTTAATCTAATCTCACAATTTTTAGGAACTAACAATTTTTTAATACTTGGTTTAGAAATAATGAATACAGCTTCCAAACTATATTCATTCTCTCTCTCTCTCTGGAGAGGAGAAATAATTAGAGAAAGAATGTTTTACAGAGAAAGTGTGTGGCTCTCAGTATTGGGCAGCTTTACTTTATCAATTCAACGTTTTTCATATGATATAACATTGTGGATTTTTATTATTCATATAAATTAGCTTGGAACGATTAGATTTATATAAGTAAAATTGGTAAATGTTGATTTCATCATATGTGCACACAAATCAACAAGAAATATTTCCTTCAACAACAATTTTTTTCAGATAGGTAAACAAAGAAGTAGCTTGAGAACATAAGTTTGATTTAAGGATAATTACTACATATATTTTGATGTGATGCTGACAATTTGTATTTTAATGGTTACAGAAGACTTTTGAATCTCAGCATCATTAAAGAATTGTCTGACCCCTCCATAATCTTCTGCAATTCTGAAGGTCTAAATGGAAAAAATAAAGAGCTCATAACCTATAATTTCATACAAAATGTGAAAATATAAATTTAACAATAAAATGCTTAAAATAGAAGTCTTAGCCATCAAAGTTATATAACAATTGAATTCTGTGAAACCTACTTATAAGCTCTATCCAGCTCCCACTGAAACCTTTCAATTGACTTGAGAAGAGTTGTACTGTAGAAGGAGAAGAAACATTATGCTGAAGGCATATCTTGTATTTGCTAGTCAAACTCTTGTGTTAGTTGTTCTGCATTGATCCATTCTACTCTGGATAGCACTCAAAGTGGTGCACTGCAATCAAGGCTGAATGGTACAACATCAGCTTTCAGAGTTCATTTTGAGATTACTTATTCTGCACTTTCAAAAGAAGGCAGGCTTTTTCGCCTCTCTAACATCTTAAACCTAGATGCTGTCAACAAAAACTTAAAAGTACAATTTAAATTATTTCTTAAAGTATTGAAATTTAAGATTCTCTCTCTGTGCTTCTGTTTTGTCCGTCTCCCACTTCCCTGGTAGTTGCATTCACAAAGTATTTACATTATTTTTTATAATGATCACACTAACTCATAATAAATTAATTCACATTAAAGACAAAGCACAGAGGGCTAAATTATCAAAGTGAATAGGATTGTAGCAGTATACTTAAGAGCAGAATTTGGTCCACACTATGTAGTTTACAATATACAAATAGAAAGAGAGTCTGACAACTGAAGTGTTAGCCTGAGACAAAGTTTTATAAACAAGGCTCTAATCTTACAATACATGCATATGGTTGTATCAATTGTTTAAATATTCAGTTGTCCTATTTAATTTGTATATGTACATGACTGCATAGAAAATTGTCTGCACAAATTCAAAGACAAAGTTGAGGTTGGCTGAAAATAACTGTGGCAATAGGGTTTAGAGTAAGATGAAGGGGATGTTATAGGAAATGAAGCAGAACTTTTGAGGAATAGTCTGCACTCAGTTTCAGGATAAAGGGAAGATGGAACTATTACATTGCTATTCTCCGATGTAATAGCTGGAAATTGTAACTCAGCGATGGGCGGCTGTTGGGTTCTGCTAAACTAACACCCTGACTTAACCCATTTAGATTTTTATCCTAAAATATATGTCCTTTCAAATCCCATTTCGCAGCTTATTTAATTACTATTTGTAATGATAACCATAAACGGCACCATTTTCAATCTACTTGAACTAATTTACTAAAACTGTTTCCTCCTTCCTTTCTAATCTGTTTATTTTCCTGATTCTTTTCCCTTTTATCTGTTTTCTTCTTTTAGATATGAGTCACTGCTGCAAAGCTGACCACTGAGCACCTTTTGCAGCAGTTTCACCTTCTCTCCTCCCCTCCCCGCAACCACAAAGCAGAGCTGACATTCTCCTGCCCCCCGTCTCCCTTTAGTTTTGATGCAGTCATTTGTCTAGGTTCTGGTTTTCTGGTGGTTACTGTAATCCAACAATTTAGCAATAAAGAATTGTAAGCAATCTGAAAAAATAATAAAATAGAAGAATAGGTGAGAAACCTGAAGGTCAGTTTCTGAATAGTCAGCTTCATCATAATGTGCATAGCTATTCATCTACTGCCATAGATCGATGCTAGGAGTCTGCATTTCTGATTATTCTCTTATGTTGGCAAATTACCTGTCATGCCATAAGTAACATAAGAGGAAACTGGATCTGATGTGATAATTCTATAATGATGAATGAAAGGGCAATCTGAAGAACCTGCATATATCAAAACATATGGGTTTGTAAATTGTGAAAGAGAAAATGGAGAAATAAACCTAGGATCTTCATCAGATTTTAAGCCAAACATATCATCTCATGAATTCATAATGGAAAAGGTTATTTGCAATGTGTACAATATTTCTAAAAGTAATAGTACTTTTCTGCAAAGAAAATATCTCAATAACATCTTATTACTGAAATATTAATTCAACAAATTGTACCTTATTACCTTGATAATGCATTAAATCTAGGCAGCCTGTATATTAATAGTGCAGATAATGTTTTCTAAATGTCTTTCCATGACATTTTAAAATTAATCTGCAAAACAATATTTTTGTTGCTGGTAAGCAAAGATTAAATAATTTTTAATTAATTACTTGATCTGACAATAACAATACAAGCAAAGTGTCTGCCACAGAGAACACAATATCAAAGTCCAAAAATCAGGTCAAAAATATAATGCAAAACGTAAAATGGGTCGTCAACTAGTGACTCTTATTCTGAAAATAAAATGGTCTTTAATTTTGGCTTCCATTATGAAGACCTTTTAAACTACATGATTGAATGGATGGGGGACTATGACAGTCATTATGCTATTATGAACCATTAGACTAATCTTGAAATATTAATACAAGTACTTAGAATTCTATAAAGCTTTTTTGCAACCTTATTCTAAAAGTTCTTTGCTGCTATACCTCCTTTCTCCTGCGTGTCTATCTCCAGTTTCAAACATGATCTTTGTAACTTCCAGTGACTGATTGAACCCTTGCGAGATGAAAATATATAGGAAAAATAACTGACTATATGCATGGTGAATCAATATATTCCAGATGTTTGTGTATTCTGGGCCAGCTTCTCATTTGCACCATCTGAGCAGCATAACTGTGCTGGGAAACAGAATGCCGCTGGTATGCTGGAGTTGTCATATGGTATACAGCTGGTGGTAGCCGGCCCTGTACCTTCCCCTCCACTTGATTCCAGGATATGTGGGTCTGGTCAGAGCATATTGCATTCTAGTTATGATCAGCTTCTTAACTATAACCAGCTAGCTTAAGTGATAACTGCCTTTAAGGTATACTAACCTTGCAAATCCATCTGAAGAATTTCCTTTTACTCTTTTATTGAGCATAATATGTGCTTGACTAACGCAAATATTTCAGAAAGACCATCCATTCTTTATTTGAAGATTTCAGAATTTGAAAATCTCTTACTAGCCTATTCTAGTGGCTGACCATCCTCACTGTTAAAAGTACATGCATCATTTATACTTTGAATTTGGCTGGAACTGTAGCATTGGCTTCTGGTCCTTTCTGAAGTTAATTAAAAAATCCATTAGCACACAGTGTTTCCCTCTGTGAAAGTATTTGTATGTGAAAATGGATTTTTGACCATTTAATAAACTCTTCTTAAAGAACTCCCTATTTCTATTCACATTTTTTTGTCAAAACGACTTCATTCATAATTTTCTTCAGTTTTGTGGAATTGGTCTCAACAGTGTCACGTGTGTGTATGTATAAAATTTACTGGTTGGGATTCTATTCTCTTTGCCCATATTTAATGTAAGTAGGTCATGATCGTTGGTCTTGATCCCTAGGCAAACACCAACTTCAGGTCCAGTGGTTGGTTGATCTTTATACATTATAATGAGGACCAGAAAAGTTATTTTGTATTTGTGTTAAAAAATCTGTTTGAGAACTCAGTTGACATCAATTTTAGCTATGACTGAGATGGCATGCTTATTGGGATCATGGTCTTAGAGTTTGATATATAATTATATATGCAAAAAGAACATTGAAATATGAGCATAGAAAATCTAGAGCTTATTGAACTAGTGTATATTTTAAGAGACTGTGGCAGGGGGGAAGGGAGGGCAGGCACATTTAGCTTCTAAAAAGAATTGGACTGCAACTAACCATATATACTTTTTCTATTGCTAACTGCTTATATACTTAGTAAAACAGACTTTTAAAGATTCTGTACTAGTGTCATCTGTGGCTCCTACTTCTGGCCAACAGGCAGAAGAAAATGGGCTTTAAATGGAAACCAAGGTAAATAAGGTTCAAACTCAGATCATAGTCACCAATTCTGTGGGTGCTCCAGCAACCAAGCACCCCATCCCACCCCTCCGCTCCAGCTCACCTGTCCCTCCTCCCCTGAGCGTGCCATATCCATTTCTCCTCCCAGGCTTGCTGCCATGCAACAGCTGTTTCACAGCATAACAAGCTCCGTGAGGTAGGGGAGAGGAGCAGGAATGTGGCACGCTCAGGGGAGGAGGCAGGGAAGAGGTGGGGCTGAGGCAGGGATTTGGGGAAGGTGTCCAGTAGGGGCAGGGAGGGGGCTGAGTTGGTGTGGGGGCTTTAGGGGGGTTGCAATGGGGGCATCAGGGCAGGGGCAGGGGATGAGCATCCACTGGTGCCAGGAGAAGTTGGTGCCTATGACTCAGATAACTCCTTTTGGTTACGAGGAGAGCCTTAGCCTTTGAAATATGTAATAAAGAACAGTCTTCAGCTACTTAAACACTCTTTATAAATTTTATAATTTATCAATATATTCTACATTTAATTTTTTTTACTTTAGTACACACCACTGTATAATCTCCTATATACATGTGAGTGTGTATGCATAGAATTTTAGGAGATTATCTATAACAATGCAGTATAGTTCTAAAACAGACAAAGATTTAGGGGGAGAGTGATCATCTAAATATTTTTTTCCTGGGAGTCTATAATATAGTTTTGATTTTCAGGATATCTTTGAACGTCAGCGAAAATAATAATTTTTAGTTAATTATTTCACATCTGTTTTAAATGGCTGAGTACTGCTGGTTGCCACATTAACAACTCCGGTCCCTCTTTATTTACAAATCTGTTATTTTTAGATTATTATGCTGTGCCTCAGTCATAGCCAATCTATGTACATTTAAGTCTTTTTAAATTTAAAAATCAATCCCTCCAGACATCTGAGCAAAAATAATCAGAAGCATATCTAATTTTCTGTTCACTATCACCCCTTTAGAGATCTTTTTTATCAATATTATTTCCCAAATTTCTTCCTAGCATTGAAAATGTGTTTCAGAGCCATTTGTATTGGCTTGTTTTCTTCAAAGTTAAATCTCATTTTGTTAACTGCTTATGTTTCTGATCTATCTAGATCCATTTGTATAATTCTTTCTTCAGCTCTTCCCAGATTAGTATCAATTGCAAATGTCATCAATGCGCTGTTAACTCAGTGTTTGTGGATGTTAGTATAGATGTTAAACAAGACCAGAACTGACACTGATCTGCCAAGAAACCCACCAGGCACCTTTGCCCAGCTTGTTGTTTATCATTTTTCTTTGTTTAAATCTTTTAGATACTTTTTCAATCCACATGACAATATACCTATCCAAGCCAATTTGAATTAATTATCAGTCATTGCAAAGTGTCTGCAATGCAACATTATCAAGATATTCTTCTCAGAAACAGTCCCTCAAGCAGACTACAAAAAATAAACTTACAGGCCCAAGTTTATATTGGAAGATTATGAATAATATTGTAAACTTCACTAATACACTCTGGTATTGCCCCCTAGATTTTCAAAACATCTGCAATATACTGTATGCTAAAGGCAATTGGATCATGCTAACCCCATTCCACCTGCTTACTTGATACAGTTTTAATTACATTAATTCTTCATTTACAAGCTGAATTGTGTAGTTTTTGACATGAACAGCTTTTTCCTGTGTGAGTTCACTTAGATAATACTGAACACTCATGGGTCTTCAATTATTCATGTAATGCACCTTTGCTTTTTAGGCAATCATTAACCTAATGAAAAAGCAATGAAATATAAAGATTGTTTAAAATGTAATACCTAGCAGAACATTTGTTTTTGACAGTACTGTGCAAACATTAACTAGTTCTCAGAACACCCTAAGGAAAAGAAGTTAAATGAGATCACTATATTTACATATGGGAAAACTGAGGTTTGGAGTAAAGTGACATGCCTAGGGCCACAGAGTGAATAATTTCCTAAGATGGGGTGTTCTCTCTAAAGTGGCTACTAACCCAGGCTTTCTCTGGTTTGTTGAGGATTTTCTTGAAGAGAAATGGATAAATACTAGTTCTGAGTTTAACATCCTAGACCCTCACCCCTATTCATTTCCTGAGATCTGAGAGAACTTTCTTGATAACTTCTATAGGTCTCAGGTCTTTCCAAGATGTGAAGGCCACGTTGCCCTTTCAGGGTGTCCTAAGGAGGACAATGCAATGTACTGGTAGATCTAAAAATAGCATTAATTTAAGTAGCTCTCCTCTCTTCTGAATTTGTAGCGCTGAGAAGCGTACCATATGGCAATTAGAGAGCAAGTTTGAACTAGCAAGGCAGGCTTAACTTTGTTTCTTCATTTCAAAATAAGTGCCACTCATAATCAGATTGTGCTCTCAGCACATACAGTTACCAAGTTTTTTGTGATATTTCCTGTGCCTATAATGAGGAGTACAGCTAGAATTTCTAATTTCGGCCCAGAATGAACTTTATAAACACACATTGTACTTCTCATGATTGAATATGCTACATGAGATTTCTCAGTTTCTGCTGGAATACAGTGTGACATTCTAAAGTCAAGAGAACTGGGAGGTACTACATGAATGGGCAAGTAAAGCAAATATGGATCCAATATTGGGTAGGGGATGAAGGCAGGAAAGGTGCCATCCTAGAAATTACCATTAAATAAATGTGTAATCAATCTCTGGAAAAATAATGAAATAAGTATCCAAAAAGTGTAACATCACACCCCCACTCCTCCTTTTCATCCAAGTTCCTCGAGCAATTTTCTTGCTAGGATCAGGTCCCTCCAGCAATTCCCTTGCTGGGACCTTGTTGACCAGCCCCCTGGTAGGAGGGGTTAAGGTGGACTATAATGGGGGATTGGTGCAGCAGGGAGTCAATTATGTGAGTCCACAACTGCCCCCATCTTTATCAATTACCAAGCATCTCCCCTTTCCAAGCCATTTTTTTTTTTTGTTCTTTTGCACTTTAATTTATGGAGTATCTGCACTGAACATTTGCCACAAGGATGCACCAGCCATTAGCTTGGCTGCCTCCTCCACATACCCAGCCAGGTTCCCAGACCTCTCCAAATGGCCTTTAGCCTAGTAGCCCGACTGGGAATAAAGGACCTATTGCTGAGAGGGCAACAGCAGCTCCACTGTCCTTGAACTGGTACTGCAACAACCGCCTTCAAGGAGGACCACATAGGTGATCCATTCTCTGGATCCTTGAATTGACAAGACTCTTTAAAGGAAAACAAAACAACTTGTAAGCTGGAGCCAAAAATCTCTATTCCGCTGACCACATCACGTTCTGAGGTGCCAGAGAGCCCACAGCATGTGCTGGGATTCACTGATAGTCCCTGTTGCAAACTGTCTCACAAAATCTGTGAAACTGGAAATGAGACAAGGCGTCTGCTATGCCGTTATCCATGCCCAGCACGTGCTTAGAAGAAAAACAGATTTTGAAGGTTATGCATGTAGAACAAATGCTGTTACCAACTTCATAACCTTGTGGGATCTGGAAGTTTGGTGACTGATAACCTGCATCACTGCCATATCACGCCAGACACACAACCCAGTTTTGTGTCCAGGTGGCATGCCATTTTATGCACACCATTTGTCTTGCTAAAACAGCCCAAAACCTGCAGCCCCTGCCACACTTGAGTGGATTTTTAACCCCCCTTGTAATAACCATTGCTCTTTTCACAGTGATGCCCCATTAAGTCGACTCAGAATTTTTTTTCCACATCCTCAAATATTCCTTCATATGTCTAGTGACTGGTATGTAATGGTGTGGCCTGGCTATGCCAGCCGTTCCCTGCTGGGCACAAAACGGGGCAACAACTCTGCAAGCAAAGTTCAGATGCCCCAGAATAGGTTGCAGTTCTTGTACTCTGAATTTGTTTTTATTAAATTCCCCAGACCTCTTTGGAGTAATCCTGATAGCTCCTGAAGTTATACTGAGGTTGTTGAGATACATCCTCCCTGGTGTTCAGCTGAATGCCCAGGTAGGTCAATGTAGTGGAAGGCCCTTATGTTTTCTACTCCGCTAGGGCTTCCCCCAGCTACTTAGCCAGGGCCTGAAATGTGTGCATCTGCAACAACAACAAAAATATGCAAATAATGCCCAGTGCAACATTATACTGAATTTCTGAAAAACTGCACAGGATACTGACCAGCCCATGGCCATAGCCTTGTCAAAATATAATTGCTGGCAGTAGTTGTCTCACAAACATGCCTGTATCTATAGAGGTTATGAAAACCACCACCACCATTAAATGCCCAGAAAATATTATTACGTGCCTGGAGCCCTTTCAGAGCTTGTTGTGGTATGAACAAACCCTTGTTATCATTCACTGCAACCACAATCTGTGATGCCACCTTATTCCAGTTTGTGTTGATGCCCTTAATTGAAACTGTTAATTATAATTAAACCAGAACATGCCCCCAAACATTGTGTGCCTGTCTAATTATATTTCTATACTTAACCAAGCTAGGGCTTCTCTGTGAATGGGCTTGTACTATAACACCCGCATAGATGAGCAAGTCAGCCTCCCAATTTTCTCATGTTTTAGGCACCCATGGCCTCTTGGGAAGTTTGCCATTTTACTTGCCTTGCGCATGTTTCCTGTCTGTCTCACCCCCCTGTGCAGTAGGGATAATATATGCACATATTCATCTCAGGTTTTTATATTTAGTTGTACTGAGTAGGTGAATTCCCATCAGGTCAGCCAGCCAGACATAACCGTATTCAGGACTGCATGGAAAAAGTTCCGCAGAGCCCTGCTCCCTCAGAGACACCCCAGAGTCTCTACTCTATCCCGTGAGGCTACATGCCCAGATGTCCGATGAGTCCCCATGTGCCCAGGGGATTTGCTTTGAACATGGGCTTTGCTACTTTTGCCAGGGGCCTGCCCCAGTCCTGTTGCCTAAACCTGAGCCCATGCTGGGCCTACCCTATCACCCTGTGCAGACCTCTCACACATAGCTGCCTGAATCTGCTGTAGTAAATTAAAATTAGCATGCAGCAGCTGTGTAATACCACCAGTGCCCACACTGAAGGTGTGGCTTCTGGACCTCCCACTGCTGATCCCAAAGTATTTACTACCCCAATAGGCTGACTCCCATCCCACTCAGATGAAGCCCGGTAGGCTGTCTGTGACAATCCAATGCACTCGGGTGAGCAAATGCTGCACCTGGTGCCCTCATTTTTCCCCAAGCCTGATAGGATGACTGATATTTGGGTGCACTACCCCAGCCTCCTGCAGCCAGTTGCCCCTTCTAGGGCTGGCTCCAGGCACCAGCTGAGGAAGCACATGTTTGGGGCAGCATTCTGGCCAATCTTGGGGCGGCACATTCTGCCCCCACCCCCATTTTTTTTTTTTCAGCAGTGCTCCGGACATGCTTTTTTTGCTTGAGGCGGCAAAAAAGCTAGAGCTGGCCATGGCCCCTTCTGTATGGACTCTGCCCCAGCTTGCCCTGGGGCCAACCAACCGCACTGGGTCTGCCCTGTGTGTGATTTCATTGATTTCTGGGTTCCTTTGGTAATAAAACTAACCGAGGGAGTGATGCAAATCTCCGCCCCCTCCACCCCCTCCTGTTGTGTTCTGGCTACAGCAGGGAAAAAACTGCACCATGATTTTCTAAACATTCATGTACACTGCAAATGCTATGGGAGGGGCCCTCACTCCCACTCTTTTCCTTCATGTACCTATACCTCCTGTCAGCATCTACAGTGGGTTTGTAAAACATAAATAATTCAAAACAAAGCAGCTAGTTATTTTTTTACTGAAATGTGCCACTTAATTGCTTGGGCCCATATCCCATAAAAACTTGTGCATGTGCCTAGCTTTACGTGCTGCAAATAATCTCATTGACTCCATCTGAGTCAATTGGACTACTTGCAGTGTATGAAGTTAGGACAGAGACCTTGTTTTCCTATTTCTTTGTGCAACAAGCAATCCCACCAGTGGCTTGAATTCTGATTTGGGCATCTGGACACCACTGTCACAAATGTTAAATTATATTCATAATGGGCAACAGACATAACGGATACTGTATAGCTGCAGGGTTTGATATAGTGTCATAAAACTTTAATCCAACTTCAATTCATCTTAGCTTGCGTATGAGCAATTTCAGAGAGATTGAAAATGGACTGAGGGAGACCATAAGTGAAGGTAGATGGAAAAACAATAGGTCCTCAAACCAAACACATCTACTGGAGTGCAAGAGACTGAAGCTCAATCTTTTATGAACATACTTTCATTATGTAGAAATGGAGTAAACACTATGCAAATGTCATGTCCCTGCTCCAAAGCACAACAGCAGTAGAGCATTTCAAATGAAAGGTCTGAAGGGTGGTTTTTTTAACCTGGGTGGAGCAATGTATTTTCTTTGGCCTCATTCTTGAAAATGATTGAACAATTTTGGCTGATAGGTTTAAAAAAAAGAAAACCAACCAAACAAAAAAACAGCCTGAGGCAGACACCTAGCATTGGCTGAAAAGGATCCTGAGGCATATTTCCCTTAGCCATAACATTGGAAACAATGGGGGAATTAATATTTCTTACATTCTTTTCTATTATCGATGAAAGTATCTTTTTTTCATGTTAATGCTATCCTTTTTCTCAATGCTGTTCATTTACGTGTAGGGTTTTTTTATTGTAATAGGAAAAATGTTTTAAACATTTAAATTTAATATATTTAATATATATAATTTAAACACAGTTTGACAAAATTGAATTGTGCTGAATGGAAATTCTGGTTCTGAAATTTGCAGATCCTGTGAATAAAAAAACCCCCAAACCTTAAAACATATATTGTGATTACACAGTCAATAAATAGATTTGTGGGTTGGTTTTATCAAATGTTTATAGAAATGAAGAACTGGATGCTGGAATCTTATGGCATTATAGAGAAGATCATTGAAATAAAATTAAAATGAGCACTTTCTATAGTACAGCTGGCTAAGCATAGCATAGTATTTAGCTTTTGGATACTGTAGCATCTGCTTCTTCACAGTGTTCTTTATTTTTTTTTTATCAGACAATTTTCTCAAGTATTTATTTGCTAAGGTAGATCTGAATGACAGGGGGCGGAAAAAGCTAGAATGTTGTCAGGCAGATTTTTTTGTATAGTAATCCCCTGACTTTAAGAAATACCTCAGAAATTGTGCACAGTGTGTTGCAGAAAGCACATAAACATTTACTTCCTTGTCCTCTGTTCCCCAGTGAGGCTGTTTTCTTTACAGTGGAGTACTTCGTATTTTTTTAAAAAATAAAAAGGTATTGCTTTTCCTAGGCCTGCTGGAGTAACCCACAAGTGGCTGGAACTATTCAGATGCTAAGTTTTTGTTTCTTTAATTACATTTTTGAATTTCAGAGCACATGAATCACTTAGTGAAATGTGTAGCAAAATTGATTTGTATGGATTCTGTTATATTGCAACCACCTCATTTTTGTAGGATTGTTGCCCTGACCCAGTGTATTACTCCCAACAAAGAAAATAGATCAGCTAGTTTAAGCTAGGGTGACCAAATGGACCAATTTTATAAGGACAGTCCCGAATTTGGGGATTTTTTTATATAGGCTCCTATTACTCCATATCTCTTTCCCAATTTTTCACAATTGCTATCTGGTCACTCTACTTGAATCCATGTTGCAATTTTTATATGTACTGTCAGCTAATAGGAAAATTAGGTATTTGAATAAATTTTGTATAAATCTTGCATACCATTCTTTGATCCTGCTGAAAAATTGATGAAATTTAAGTTTCCTGTGAGTTTCAGCATTCCTTCCAGGCTATGGCAGCTTAGTCTTATTAATACTATTACTTTGCCTCTGGACGAAAGTCTGTCACTTATGCTGACTTCATAAGTGAATGCACAACCTTTAACATGGAAAAGGGGATTTATACCTACATAATGGATTGATCCAAATTACAGGGTTGTCAAATAATAAAATCTCCCAAACTTAATACATAATTGTGCCTGTTAACTACTAAATAATTAAGTTTGAGTTTCTTACAGATTTATTCCAAAAAAGTAAAACACACTGGTATTTGAGTAGTAAATGGGGCAAATGAATACTTATCCCTTCACTAATGAAATATTATACTAGAGGGGTGTACACTTCGTTGGTTCTGTGGTATGAACTCCTGACATTCCTCTATTCATATATCCATGTGTCCCAGACCAGGGTCTCAGTTTCTTCCCTGTAGTAGAGTCTCTGAATATTCCACATTCTCCCTTTTTTTCCCCATGTCAGAGGCTCTGTGTGCCCTCTAATCCTGGGCCACTGTCCTCCCCTCTCTCTCTATGCTAAGGTGTCCCATTTTAACTTATTGGGAGGATAGGGTAGAAGAAGAATATTTGTCAATGGCTGGTACCAACTGGTTCTTTGATACATAGACAATTACAGATTTGGTTGAAGCTATTAATTTTGTTAATCAGATTCCAGGGTTCCCCCCATTTCTCCCTGTTTTGTTTTTCTAATTTTCACCAAAATCAATAGGGTTCTGGTCACTGATGCCTAGAATGTTCCATGAAATTTTGGAACTGATTTAAGAGAAAGTTCAAAAGTTGTATTGCAAAGAGAGAGATGTCAGCAAGTTGAATGTAAGATCTTGCTTCACTCAGCCAATAAATATTAAACCCCCAATATGATCTTTAATTCTTTTTCCAGTACAGGTTTCCATTAAAATTTCATTATCTTAAGCAATATATTTACTTACATGCTCCAGCCATCCTTTCTCATTTGGTCAGGTGAGAGTAAAACAACAACAAAACAACCAGAAAGCCTGCAACATCAGAAAATAAGTTATTAAATCAGAGTGTGATGGGCTATCTTTCTATATTTCCTATGGAGATGTGTACAACCAATGCAAAATCAATCATGAGCTCCTAAAGTATTCTACCTTTCCCTAATTTCTGCAGATTTGCTTCTTATTCCCTTTCAACAGTACCCTTAAAAATGGTTTTGCTGAGACCATGTTAGAGCTGAAATGAGACTTGGAAAAGGTAGACTGAGATGAGTGGATGAAAACTGATTGAAATCAGCTCAGAGGCAAAGTGGAGGGTTCAAGTGAGAGCTTACGTTCATTCCAGTAAAGTTGATGTGATTCAACAAAGGACTATGCTTACTCTTATCTTTTGATATGGTTAATCAGAGGTATAATGGGATCTCAGTAAATGAGTGATAGAACAAAACTGTTCAAGAAAAAATTAATCTGTTTGTGTGGTCGGGGAGGAAATGAGAACCAGAATGAATGACAATTAGAACATATGCTAATAGTCTCCAAAGAGAGATCTTAAAGATTAAAGGTCTTGCTTTTGCAGTAATAGCTTTCAATGGATATTAGGAAAAAAGATTAACCTGTTGAGAATGAAAGTGAAGAATGGAAAAGACAAGGTAAATACATTGCAAAATTATCAGTCAGATGAGGATTATCTGTGCTGCAATCAATGTATCCTTACAACTTTTGGATAAAAAGCTAAAAGTGGAAACTAGAGTAAAATGCATTCAGGTGAGGGGGAAAAAAAAACCTAGACTAATTACAAAAAGCAAGTAGTTACAAAACTATTTTGGGATCCAGTCCTACCCCTTAAGAATGGGTGAAAGGAAATAATTTAAGGCTTTGTTTAAGCATTTGTTGTTTCTTCTTGCTTTGCTTTTATCTGTGGGGAAAAAGTGTCTCTGAAAAATATAAAATAAAGTGTGTTCATAATAGTGCCTTTTCATTTATGGTATCCCAAAGTCCTGCACAACATTGAAAACTGCTTCTGCTATGCCTGTAAAGCATTTTTCAGCAACTGCTGAGCTCATAGTCCTAGGCATTAAAATGTGTTTTAAGGAGGATGGGGAAAGTATTTTTAAAGCTTACTAGGATTATCCTGTGGTTCAAGTGCTAGAATGGAATTTTTACTTTCTCTTGAACGGCCTTCAGAAAGGTGTTTTGATGACACCTTGGTTTAAAATTTACCTCTATATGACCATACCTCTGACACTACAGTAGTATTTCTAGTCTACTCCATACTTCAGTTCCATAGTGTTATCTCTGTATATAAATTTATAATCAACTACAATTCAGCCATAATAGATCAGATATGAATAGTAGGTCTGGTCAAAACAAATTCCATGGAGCAAACATTTGAGGCTTCTGAATTTTTCATTCCAATGCAAAATGAAAATGAGACTTTTAGAAAATCTTCATGAAAAGAGAGCAGCTCACCTCAAAATAACCTATAGCCTGGTGGTAGAGCACAACCCAGGTCCAAATTTCTCCACTGTTTGATTCCAAGCAGGAAAAGTTGGTCTCTCTCCTATAACCTATGATTGCAAATAGTCCAGTTATCTATGTTAGATGGTGGCCATTAAAATTTGCCTCAAGTGTGCAGCACTGCTATTAGGCACAGACATTGTGCGGTTGTCTTGTATACTGAAACTTAGGTGATAGACTATCACTTTTTGCCATACCTAATATAACTGCAGATATTATGCACATAGATCTTATTTTTTTTAAAAAAATCATATTATTGAAGTCAGATAACGTCTTTTAAATAAATTTAGGTTTTTGTAGGAAAAATTAAAACCACGGCGTTTTTTCTTTGTCTATACAGTAGGATGACTATCCTGGAATCTTGCCCATCACTCTGAAGCCTAGAATGTCTGTTAAGATAGCATAAAGCTATAGAAACAGCTACAGGCATGGCTGAAAGCTTTTTGTTGAAAATGTCACCAGAATGATTCATCAGGTTTTGTGATCTGTTTCCACCCACTGTTAGTTCTCAACCATTTTTCTTTGAATTCCACACGTGTAGTGCATAGCTAGAGTAAGTCATGCAGCTAAGTCATGCAGCGAGTCCTAGACTATGGTGATATCAGAGTTAATTCAATCACAACTTTTCTCTACTGATTTACACACGCAAACGTAATTGGTTGTATGAAGGAAACAGCACAGATGGTGGACTACTTGGTTCAATTTCCTCAGCGCCCACATGAATCAGCACAACTCTCCCAAAACAACCTCTCCTAAACACAAATCAATACAACAACCAGACATCACTTTGAATCCCAACATCACGCTGAAGCCTTGAATGTCTGAATAAGCATTTGCAACAGGGGAATGGAAACAGCTACAAGAATGTTGAAACTTTTTTGTTTATAATATCACTGGCATCTGCAACCTGTTAAAACCCAATTTTTAAATTTTTCAGCTATTTGGGGCTATTATTGTACACATGTGACTTTATGTACTAAGCTCATGCTGTTGCAAGGGTTTTCAATGACTAGTTAGTGCCGTAACTGTTGCCTTTTTATTTCATTTGGTCCCTTCTTATTGTATTATGGGAGAAGATAAATAGGGAGTCTGTATTTCTTTGTGCCATTCATTATTTTATATACCTCTGTGTCAACTCTAATACTAAACTACATAGCTGTGATCTCTTTCAGGAATGGAAAATTTGCTTATGTTTTTTTCTCTGTGTAGCTGTTTCCTCTCACTCATTTGCCAGAAATAGTGTTTTCTCCTTAAAAGTGATAGCAAACACCATCTAATATCTTAGATAAGTGATCTATGAAGTGCTCTGGACTCAGGAAATTCACTTTATGCTGTCAGTGATCTTCAGCTATGAAGGGAGAAAAGAGAATCCACATCAGAGAGAAGGGATGGTTTAGTGATTCTTTCAAATGCCAGACAATGCCTTTCTGTATAAAAGGCTCCTCTCCAGGAAGCTGGCAAAGGGTGATAAGTAAAGTTTGCAGTAAAGACAGTGGACTTTGTCACATTTGATTATAAAAAAATGTAGGGAGACTTACATTATTACTTCAGTGACAAAGAGTCCCGCGGCACCTTAAAGACTAACTAAAGTTTTAGAGCATAAGCTTATGCTCTAAAACTTTAGTTAGTCTTTAAGGTGCCACAGGACTCTTTGTCACTTCTGCAATCCCAGACTAACATGGCTACCCCTCTGATTATTACTTCAGTATCCTGGAAAATTAGTTCTTTTACTAGACTGTGCAAAGCCATTTTAGAGGAAGATGAGGTTGCTGCTTCAGTACTCAAGCTTCTGTCTATTAGAGAAAGATGTACAACAAACTTATACAGAGGGAAAAATTGTTTATTAATTTCCTATTTCTTGGAGAAGCATATTCTAGATACATGACAAATTATTGCCTTCTGAGATAATTTACAGCTTTGTCAGTGAGATCTTAACTTTTTCCTATATCCTATGCACTATATCCTTTCACACCTCTTCCCCGCTATTGTTTTCTTTGGATTTTGTGTTTAAATTTTGTAGTAACCTCTTTGGCTAAGGGAACCAAACTTGCTATGTGCTTATATAAAAGACAACGGGGACATGATCTTTGACTGGATCTTTTTGGGTACTAACACTTTAAATAAAAAGTGGATATCAGTAGTTTTAACTTAGTTTCCCTTTGAGGGTCTATCTGGGTTTGAAGGGAACCTTGGGCACAATCCTGCAATTACTACTGAGGTGGAATTTCCACAGATTTCATTAGGCATTTTGTGTGTCTAGATTTGGCAGAATGAGGGCCTCAAAGTGAAAATCTAGATGTGGGAAACTATCAGGATCAAAATCAAAGACATTTTGCAGAACTCTAACAGTTACAGGAAAAGGAAATGTGTAAATATAACCACATTTTCACTGAAATGAACAGAGGGTGTTCTTAAATCTGGTTTAAAGAACACCCTCTGTTTGGACCTAAAATACTTACTGTAAGTTTCCCTTTAATTTCACAGAAAAAATGTGTGGTCTGTTTGTTCAAATCATACATTCTGTGTAGCTAGTCAGTGGGTTAATACTTACCTCTCTAAGTCATTGGGTAGCCAGTTTTGGGGAAGTATTTGATTTTCCTGTTGGCAGATCTGAATATCTCTAATACCGGTATTGTCAGTCTAGTTTTTGGAGGTGGAATATGGATATGTACATTCTTCAACTTTCACTCATCATGGAACATTTCACATGCAATGAGAAGCAAAGCAGAGTTAGCCATGTGAGAATCTCTTCTGCTTTCTATGTCTGCTTCACTGCTTCGTGTCTCAGCCTGTGTAAGTGATACCTCCTTTTTGAACATCAAGACTAGAGCGATCATATAATAAAGGGTAACTGTTAATCGAATGACTGTGCAAAGAAAACAACAAACTTCCATCAAATATTAGTTTAACCAGATTTATTGTCATAGTCATTATTTTCTATTCTGAAGTAGAGACAAATAGCTTTTCCAGGTTTAACACACCCTTGCGTTTTTTAAGATGAAAGAGTATTAACCGTTTTTGTAACAATCAGAATAGAGATGCTACAATCGTTTTTTTTTTAAGATTGTTTAAGGACAACCTGAATATCAAACTGAAAATTAAACCAATTTTTGGAAATTATAAAATCTGTTAAATGACTCCGATATCAAGGGTAAAAAAACATTTTAAAATTGATTTTTAGGTCATTGTTTTTTGTTTTATTTTTTGAAGGTGTCTGAAATTAATACTTTGCTATTTCTCATTCTACTTGATTTCCCAGGTGGTGGAGTCATACCCCCTGTTAGACTCACAATAGAGGTCTCACTAAGGGATGGGGGAGTAGGCAGATACCGGACAGTATTGGCATATAATACTCTAAATGCTCTTTATTGATTGTAAAACCTTACTCACTCCACATTCACACCTCAAACATAGTATACCAGAATCTAAAGGTAAGAGTGGTCCTGATGGCCAATGGAGATTCCTCCTGATCATAAGATGCAAGGAGCTGGAAAAAACCACATTTATATGCACATGGGGCTCTGGATCAATAAATGACTCTGATGTGCAGAAATCATAGTCCATTCTGTCATGTCCTCAATTCTTTGCCTTTGTTTACTAAGTCCAAAGAGACAATCCTGGGCAGGCTGCCATAATCCAAGGCATGCCATTTCCTGCAATTCTTATACAACTTTATCACTCCAGCTGGTGTTTCCTTTTCTGCTGATTCTCCAAATTTTTCTTGGAACATAAATCGTTTTTGCACAAATACTTATAATACTGTTTGACCTGAAGTTCTTGCTTCGGTTGCCAATTTGCAACTTATGTATTTATGTCAAGCATGTCATTCATGCAAGTTCTCAATGACCTGTAACTTATTACATGGATATGACTCACAATGTAATACTATATCTCCCAACATTCCCCCCTCTTGATACATGATTGATGCCATTAATTATTGTATCACTTTAAAATTTGCAAGCAATACAATTTTATATATCATTTGCTCCAAAACTTGTTGTTGTTCTCTTATTTGGCAATATAAACATAGTATAATAAAGGTTAACAAAATCATTAATGAAAATAATTTGACAATGGGATGTAGCATTAAATTTAGAAAAGTTGTGTTCACCAAATTAATAGACATTTAGGTCCAACTCTTCAAACACATCATTCCAAAATTCCTTCTGATTCTAATGAACTGCCATCCAAGAATCAACTGTGACATATCTGGCAATCTCTGCCCTTGGATTACTCACTGGTTATATTTCTCCAGCCAATAATCCCATTGTTTTTTTTTCTGTTTCACCCAGGGATTACCTGTTAATCAACAGGCTTTGTATAATCTGCACTGCATAACACCTTCATGGGTCTTTGATCTATTTCTTTCCCTTACAACATAATAAATCATGGAATCAGTTGGTGTGCTTCTGCATTTTTTACTCAATCCACTGCCTGTCTAATCTCTGCAGTGATAGCTGCCATGACTAACCTATAAGACTGACTCATATTTAAATTTTGTTCCTTCTAACTCTGCCCACTGTACTAGCTGTATAGCTAAATTTTTCATATTCACTGGGCCTAATGACTTTACTATCAATTGTAAATCTGATGAACACATTGGGATTATTTGAGTCTGCTCTGTCCCCTGCTGCATCCTTAATGGTTGATCTCCAGTCTATCATTGCTGCAGACTTTTCTGATTTAGACTCTCCTGACCAGTTTCTTATTTCTTCCCTTAATTTAATATAAAGCCCCTCTCGAGGCTGGTCCAATTCCTTTTTCTCTGGGATCCCCCCACACATCCTCTCCGTATCAAATATCATTGGAATCCAAATTTCTCTTTTTGGCACACAGCTACAATTTGCAGCTCCTGTATTTTCACTTGCTTTTCAGTGCTGCTATAGTTTTCTGGCATCAAACGTGAAAAACACTTGTGATCTCCTCTTCCTTTTCCTTAGGGAAATCTCAAATTTACTGTTTCATTCCTATCACTAGATGGTCTAATTTTTTTGCTTTAATCTTTTCCCAATCCATCATTCTCTTATCCAATTCTTTTGTTTCTCCATTTTTTATAACTGAGTTTGCATGATCTATGCCTGCCTCATTTCCAACTCCATACTTTCCTGGCAAGTTTTAAAATTATCTTTTAATGTTTATTTATTATATTATTTATTATATAAATCATTATTTATGATCAATAAACAACTCTGATTTTCAGAAATCATAGGCAATCATTTACAGTTCATTCCATTGTGTCATCGGTTCTTTGCCTTTGTTTACTAGGTCTTCTACCCACACAATTCCAAAGAGACAATCCTGGGCAGGCCGCCATGATCCACAGTGTGCCATTTCCTCCAATTCTTCTGGAATTTTATATCAGTCTAGCTGATGGTGTTTCCTTTTCTGCTGATTTTCCGTATTTGTCTCAGAACATAACAAGATTGTTTTTTGCACACATAGTTCTTGACCTTCAGTTCTTGATTCAATTGCCAAGCTTGCAGTGCACTATTCATGTCAAGCATGTGTTATTCATACCAGGCCTCAGTGACCTATGATGTATTACATGGATGTGTGTACATATCCAGCCATTACCATAGAGTTCAACCACAACATGCAGCCAGACCTCAGGGCAATGCTCAGGCAAGTTCCATTTTGTTGTCTGTTTGTAGCACCACTTAAAACAGACTTTTCTCTGTACATATTCAGTTTATTTAGAAGGATTCTTCACTCCAAGTAATTCTGGAATAAATAAATAATCAGGGTCTATCTTTCATACAAATTATCTCTCCACATCTCACCTACATGCAGACACAAATGTCTCCCTTCCAAAAGCAAACAATTCTGATAACTTATATGAATGGTCAGATGTTAGTGTGGGTAGCAAGATATAAATAAGCACAAAGATAAACTTCACAGGGTTAGAGGTTTGTTGGAGTGTTATATTGAATCCATTTTGGTAATGTCAGTGGAATCCAATTTAATTAGGTCCAATAAGACTGTCAACTTTTGTACCAGTTTTAAGTGTTTTTAATGTTGTGGACTACTATCCATTAAGCACTATACCGAGGTCATAAAGTCATGTAACGCAGAACACCAAACAGATGTCAGATGGTAAAGAGTTTTTTTTCTGATAAAATCAGTCAATATTATTTCAGTCTCTAGGAAGTTGATATATAATTTTGGATATTTAATAGCAGAACCAAAGATGTGGGCAAGGTTGGCATATTTGATAGTGTTATCTGTTGTTGTACTGGTGATTGTACAGTCTCTTATCTCTGGTTTCTATTTCCCTTTTGGGTCCTTTCTCTGCAATTTGATAGCCTGTTTAATTTCACCCAGTACTCACTGAATTCTTTCAAAACTTCCCAGTCTTGTATTCTACAGCTTTATTTGTCCCTTTTGTGTCTTCACTTTAGTCCTAACTGCAAATATAACTAACACTATTACTATTGCTTATGCTTCCCTAGTGGTACATCTCCAATTGCATTAGTGAAATCAGATTCCAAGCAAAGTTATCTGCATGCTTGCTACTCCATTTGCACATTATGAACAGAAGTTCTCAATCTGTTGACCTGTAGAGACCTTCCTGGTTTCATGGAAGTTATAGGGTGGGGAATCAGGAAAAGGCAGTTAGCTCAGATCTCTTTTCTTATGAACTGATATACAGAATGTCAAAATCAGAGGGTTGTAAAGAAATGTACCAATATCAAGTCTACAAACTTGGGGTATATGTTTATGTGGCATAAGAACAATATATGTACCCCCACTCTTTTTTACCTGATTTATTTTTTCATTTGTGTGTGTTTTGATTTTGTTGTTGTCGTTGAGGAGATGGGGCTGAAACAAACCCTAGATCAAAACTCTGTATGGGAGTAAAAGCATTCAAAATGTGCTTCTGAAAGAAATTTGGAAATAACCCATAGTGGTAACTGGTCCTGAATCCAAATGCCTTGAATACCTAGGTGTTCAAAATTCATATAGCAGAGCTGAATTTTGCAGCTTGACCTCATCTTCTCTTTCTTTATTTCCTCAATTTAATTTATAACCAGTATTGTTTACTTTCCTATATACAGCACTTAAAGTACCTAAGCATTGTTTCTATTGTTAATACAATATTATAGTGTTGGTGCCACTTAATTGAAATTGACTGGAAATATAGTTATAAAAATTGTTTGTTTTTCTGATTAAAATATTACTTCACAATATTAACCTAGGTTTTATATTGTTGTCAGTATATATTTTTCAATGGCTGGAAACCACTATTATAAAATTGTTGTAGTCATATTACTATTTAATTCAAACATTCCCTCGACCTTGTATACAATATAGTTATGATGATTTCATGCTTAACAGACTATCTGTCTCCTTCCACTACCTTCTGGATTTCCATAATTAATGCTTAGAAATTAGTTTAATCTCTGGTATAAGAACTTTTTTAAAAAAATCTCCCAAACTGTTCTGAATATAATAAAATAAACTAGTTCCTTGACCTTTTCATTTGGAAGCATTCTTTCTTCAGTGTACAGAAGAAAATTTAATAAAGATTCATCTGAATTGTTTTTAAACACTACTATAGAATGCCCTTTCGCAATCTAGTTGAGAATCTTAATGTTAACAAGCTGGGTAGTAATGGTTTCATCAAGAAGTCCACCAATCTTCTTGACTCAAACCTCGGGTATTAACATTACAAAGAGGACGATAAAGAAGAGGAAAAAGAGAACTGCAAGA
>ML677326.1:73565823-73819059 GCA_007922305.1 Dermatemys mawii
ATATATATATATATATATATATATATATATATATATATATATATATTTAAACCATGTGAAAATATTCAGCTCTGCTGTAGTTCAAGTTCTGAGTGAAAGTTTGTCATGTAACACTTTTTTTTGTCCACATCTCCACACAAATAATAATATAAAGGGCATGGGGATAAGTGTGTGCGGGGGGGAAGAAATAATTAAGGGCTGCACTTAAAAACTTGTGAATTATGAGAGTGGAAAGAGATTTGGTCAAGAAATCAGACAGAGACCAAGAGATGGAAATACTTTAGCTCACACATGAACACACAAAGGTAATATCTAAGTGATAGATAATCCATCAGTTGAGCTCTTGAAGGCACACATCACAGCCTTGAAAATCAGTAAAGAAAAAGAATACTGAAGACAAAAATGCACTGGTCCAAATGGCAGTCGTAAAAGAAGTAATGACAGCAGAGGAATATGATTAAAGAAAAGGAAATATTGATCTATCCAAACCAATATAAGAACTTTCATAAATAATGATTTTATTTCACAGTAGAATAGGAGAACTAACGGTAGCCCAGATTTTTAAAGGAGTGGCAGATATCAGTCTGACACATAATCTTGAACTCTTTAAATGTTTCTTTTTTCTGGTTTGAAAGATAGCTTCTATCATCGTTTTCATATGGAAAATATCTCAAACTGGTAGAATCAAAAGAAGAAAAAATGTTGCATGACCTTTTTGTGTATGGATGAATGCAAAGGAGAAGGTACAAAGATTGTTTTAGAGTAAGAATATGAATCACAGATCCATTTTATGATGCATATAACCGCTCAAACTATGGGACTGCTAAACTGAGAATGTTGTAAAATAATCTGTGGCATAATTTCTGCATTGCAATACTTTCTCTGGATTGTGATAGCTAGACCTCATAAAGTTGTAAGATTGAGCTTTAGATAAATCTGAAGGAAAATGGCACCTACATTATAAATATTTGCAAGAGATAAGAAGTATTTGTCTCAATGAATAAATTGATGTGTCATTCTGATAGTTAAATAGGGAATTTTCAAAAATGCCCAAGAGATTTAGGAATAGAGCTGGGAGAGACACTACTTTCCCAGTATACAAAATTTTTCCCTTTCACACTGCGACAAATCTGAGACACATTGGAGGAGTCAAAACACTCACATAGAAGTCTTTGCTCTACGGATTGAGATCAAGGTCCTGATCTCCCACATCTTAGGTGACTGCTCTGTCCACCAGGGTGTAGAGTCAATCTCCTACTGCCTCAATAAATTAAATATTTGTGTTAAGTGGAACTATTCCAACAAGAAAGATTGAGCGCAAGCAAGAGATGGATACTATAGTCCTGTGATTAGGGAACTCCTGTGGCGGAGAGAGGTTCAAGTCTCTGATTTGCAACACTTGAACCACAGGGTTGCTGGATTCTCTGGGATCTCTTTCTGGTTTTGAGCAGAAATTTTATCCTTGAGCTGAGAAACCTTCCTGATGGAAACTTTAATGAAAACTGACACTTTTCCATCCCCACCCCCCCAAAAAAGGTTTTAATTGGCATTTTCTGGAGAGAGGAAATTTCATCTGAAAATTCCCAAAGAGGGGTTGAGGAGTGCAAGTCTCATTGACATGCATTGGGATGTGGGCTCAAAAATCCCCTAGATGTTTGAAAGTCTCCCCCAAATTTCTGAATTAAAACAGATTAGGGGTGGATATAGGGATCTTTGTGTTTTGCCATCTTCCCACTTCTCTCTAATACAAGCATTCTTTTAATTACAATTGAAATTTCTGAGGCTACTGCTGGAGGAGACCATCTTGCTGAAGAGCACTATTACCTCTAACATTAGCCAAGTGTGAATGCAGTAGGAAAGCATGTAAAGCTGTTTTTAGCTGGAGCTGTGGAAAACATACACTAACTCTAAAGCCTACTTGTGCTTCAGTATGTTTCTTAATTATTTCTTGCTTGTAACAATTTGGTTAGCATGGATTGACTTTATTGACACTATTTGGAAGAAGTGGATGGAACAAGAGCAATTTTGTTTTCTTAAAGTCCTGAGGTCCTTCACTCAGGAGATATCTAAGTAAATAAATTGTGTTGCAGGGCTTGTTGTGTGATTTGGGTGAGGTAAGAAAGGCCTCAGTTGTGGGTGTGTGTGTTAATGAAGGATTGAGTTTATCAAATTTGAACCAATAAGCAAACTTGCATATGTTGGCCCTATTCAAACCTGCTTTAACATTTTTTACATCCCAAGTATAAATACGATGTTTAATCTTTACATATTAAAACTGATAGTTTTTCTTCTGGCAGAAGCAATAGCCAAGGGCACTTTCTGTAGAGCTGCACTACACTTTTTAAAATTTGTGTATTTATATTTTCTGCAGGATTCTGCCTATTTGTCCACAACTGAAATGTTGAGTTAAGAATTTCCACGGGGAAGGGAAGGAGGGACGTATGAAAACCTTTAAACTATAATTTTCCCAGTTGACACTGAGCATTTAAAAACTGATTGATTATTTTGCACACTTTTGTTCTTTCAATAGGCTCCCATGTTACCATTGTCACATATGACTGCCAACAACTCTTCCTGTAATTTAGCTTATATTCAGTCATCCAGATTATACTCCATGCATGCAGATCTTTGGGGGTATGAATTAGAAAGGACTATATATTCCAATATCTTTGATACCTCTCAGTTATGCATTGAGGATAGAAATATATGGACCCAGGAAAACCTTGAACATTTGGGGAAGGAGTTTACTAACTTCTTGATTTTTCATAAATAAATTTGCAAATTTATGATGACTTGCCACTGCTGAAAATAAGAACATTTTAGTTAGGTGCCAAAATCCATCCTTAGGTGTTTGACTTTAGATGCACAAGTTTGAAAATGTTGTAATATGGTCATAAGATCGTTTTTATATTGTACTTGGAAATATGACCTATATTTAGTTGTCATACTACTTGGTTTCCCACACCAATAATCCTTGACCCTAAAGATGATCAAATTGTAAAAAAAGGTTTGAAGTTTTAGGTACACACAATGCGCTAAATTTAAACTTGCCACAAACAGGTGCAAGTCCATTTTACATTTAAAGGAGTTATGCCCATTTATGCTGGTGCTGCATTTTGTGCTGTATAATCAGTAAAGGATTAAGGGACTCTCTTTTTCAAATCTGTGCAGACCCATAGAACTTACTCATGTTAGGAATTTGCCAAACTATGCCAGCCTCTTCCACTTCTACCTTCAAATTCCACCTAGGAGTGCTTTTAGGAGTTGCAGATTCCTTCTCCTGTTCTAGCCCTGACTACACTTGTTTGCAGTTATAAATTCTGGAAAGGGTTCCGAAAACTAAGGTAATATCTCTCCACTGCATGAAATTAGTCCTAAATTTTACCTCCATTCCTAACAGAACTGTTGTCAAGTACTTGCTTGTGCAAGTACTTGATATCATATATTCTGAATTCTAACACTTTAAAAAGGTATAAACGTTTCCATAATCAAAGAAGTGATTCTCAGAACATTTAAAGCATATACCGCTGCTGTTTGTATTATCCCTTATAATGTTCCACACAGTTTAAATGTCACTGTTGCACATTTGAATCTCTGTGTTTTAAGTTGTGAAGCAATGAAATTAAGAATCTTTCAAAGCATCTAAACACAATTGAATGCAAAAAAGTGTCCCTTTTTTGTCCAAGTTCTTAGACTTTTAGATTCAAAAAATATTCTGACCGATGCGTTACTGATGCAGTGCTACATATACAACACAATTCTAATAGACACTGCTGTAAGTGAGGGATAAAATTCTTAAAGGAATTCCTAAAATATCATTGGGATTTGTGAGTAACATAACCTGTTAACTTCAGTATGTCCATTTGAGATTGTTATGACAAACAGAAGAAAATGTGTTACTTAATTAGTATTTTAACATCTATGGCCAGTTTTGCTAACAAATGCAATTACTTTGCATTTCAGATTACTCCAGTGGGAAATAATCCACCCAACCAAATATTTTCCATAAGAGCAAAATTAAATGATCATTGAATAACCCATAAGCCCAGAAGTCTCCCTGTTCTAAAGCAATAGAATGAGCTTGTTTTCCCCAAAGTAGGAAACAAATACTACTTGCCTTTTCATTTGTTTGCTTGGTATAAGAAGAAAAGTGTTATGTGCAAATTTGATAGAGTAACATTAATTTATTTCTGACACTGTGCTTATGTTTTCAGTTTGAAATGAACATTTTGAAAATAGAGAATCAAATTATGATGCTCCCTCATGTTTGTATGAAATTGCTCTGACTGTAAAAACAGCACTAAGTTACTTCAGTAATTTTTGTAGTTTGGAGAAAGCTCATTAGCACCTTGTAAACTGTAAAATTGCCAGTATTGTAACCTCATTTCCAGAGGAGTTATCATAGCTCAAAAACGAATCCCTGGTGCAATTAAGAAGTGAAAGAGTCTCTGAATATTTTGAACTATAAGTGTTACATAATAGAACATGTGTTCTCTCAGCTTGTGATGTGGGGCTATTACACTAATGGAAAATCATATTAGTTTTGTGTGAATACTCATCAGAATAAACTATGAGGTCTTTTAAGTGAAATGATAGAGGCTCGGGGTGGGGAGGGGGGACCTACTGTCTAATTGCCACTTTAGGAGCCAAATTTCAAAATTTAGGTCTTCAAATCCACTGCTTGATTGCTGCCTATGCACCTGTTTTCACTGGTAAAGTCCCCTAGGTGCCTAAGGTCTGCTGCTGAGCATACCCGTAGCAGCCTCAGTCCTGACATCACTGAGCGTCTTGCCTAATTGGTCCAGAAAGAGAAACTGACTCTAGTCCAGTGGCTAGGACAATTACTTAGGCTGTGGGAGTGGGAGACCTAGGTTCAAGTCCTTGCTCCAATGACTGCTTTCATAAAAATTGGAACAGCTTCAACAGAAGAGACAGAGAAAAAAATCCATCCCAATGGATTTGCTGTATCAGGCAAAGGAATTTGAACCTGGCCTCTCCCATCCAAGCAGAATGCTCTAACTACCCTCTTATGTGTAAAAGGGGACCACTTACTCATCCTCAGGTTTTCTTGAGAAAGGACTGGCCTGACTTAAGCAACTGGCTGTGATTTCTGAGTGGAGGGTGGGGGGATACTTCTCTCTGGGCTGGAGGTAGGTATCTCACTCCCTTTCAGAGGCAGATACTAGGCATACATTTCTCCTTGACTTTTCCTCTTGGCCAGTTTAAGTGGGTTGCCACCTAGGGCCCTAGTTTCTGTGGGTCCTTTTTTGTAGATGGCTATATCTCTCCATGCAATCTGCAGGGGGCCTGGCACCTAATTTGGGGTAGAGAACTCCAATGAGGAATCTCAGGTGTGTATTCTTGGTCTATTCACCATTTGTCCCATTGACTCTTTCAGAACACTTGTTCCATTTCTTGTCAGAAAAGTGCCTTTTTCCCTCCCCATCCTCCCCCCACCCCCGCTTTCAGATCAGTCCTCTGGAGCTAAATAACTTTGAAGGACTGAGGTTTAGGCCCTGTGGAGTTTAAATACATCGCTGGTGTGAATATGTTCTACAGCTCAGTCCTTCAAAGCTCCTAAGAATAACCTGGCAGAAGGGGGTGGTCAATAGTAGGATAAGTGGTGATCTGTATGTGGTTTCCAAAGCCTGCAAGGTCAGCTTCCTATGTTATTGGAACCTTGGTTGTGCAAAGAGTAAGGATGTTCTCCAGCACAGTGAGTTGGTCAAGTTTGTACTGTACATTTTATTATTTTTCATGTGGATCATAATGAAAAGCTTTAATATGAAGCTGAGTATTTAGCAATTTACTTTCCTCCTCTGAACATATAAAAATGTATTATTTATTTTGAATTGTAACACCAACTATTAAGATAATGAATAAAAAGCCCAAGACAATACCTGAACTTCCTAAATACTTTCTCAATTTTCCCTGTGAAAATAATGCAACAAGGAAACTGACATTAGAAAATCAGATTAAAAACATTAATAACACTAAATATTTCATTATTCTAAATTGCTATAGATATGTACAGAGTCTTCATAAGGATACTTTGTGTCCCTTATCAGCATGAACACCTTTGAAGGGAAATAAGTAACCTGTCTAAATATGCTGATGGTTTCAAAACATGTTAGTGCCCACTGAGTCACAGATGTTGCTGTAATTCTAAAATCAGATAGGCTATAGTTATGGAGAGTAAACAAAAACCTTTATATCCAGGCACTACAATGAAACTTATTTTATTAGTAGGAAATAACACTATATTTGCTAAATGTTTATATGTTATTTGGACAAATATTATCTTCACATAAGTAAGCATCTAGGGTGAAAGCTTGTCTGTTTGTACAGGAATATGGCCATTAATTTAAAGGGGGTAAGTATTTTATGTGTACTCTGTTTCTGATGCCCTATGTTATACATGGGATCATACTAGATTATTACAATGATTTTCTTCTGGTCTTGGAATCTGAATCTTTGCTACTCCCTCACTGATAAGTCTCAGGTGGGACACTTAGTTAGGGGTCTCCAGAGACCATACTATCACCTCTTAAGACCCAAGCCAGTTCTCCAAGAACTTTATCACCTTTATCATTTCTGCGAAATTCCAATTTCTGTTATTTCACCAATCACTTAATTATCAGATCCAGGATTGGGTCTGCGTTCAAAAGGCAAGATGAATCCAATAATTTGGAGGTTGAACATTTTCCTTTGAAAAACCATTCCTCTCCTCACTTTGAGATTCAAACAGCCTGTCTTGAGGGGCAAAAGAGGCAATTGTTCAGGGGCTCAGGTGACATAAAAGGGTCCTGGGCCCACAGCCAGTGCTGCTGTGGTAGTGGCGTTGGCAGCCAGGAGCCCTGGGCCCTTTGAAATCACCCAGGTGGGCAGCGGGGCTCCTAGGTGCGCACGGTCTGGTACCAGCGGCAGCGAAGGTCGCCGGGTGGGCAGGTGGAAGACCTGGCCATCATAGGTGCAAAGTTTCTACCCCTGCCCCTTCCCTGTCCAGTTCCACTCCCTCCCACAAACATGCTTTTGCCCTCACTCCTCTCCCTCTCCCTCCCAGTGCCTCCAGATGCCACAAAACAACTGATCCAAGGCAGGGAGAGAGGGGAGGTGTTGATCAGTGATGCCCACCAGCAGGCAGAAGGTGCTGGGGAGACGAGAAGGTTATGGTAGGGAAGGACTGCTGGTGAGTACTCAGCACCCACTGTTTTTTGCTGGGGTGCTCCAGCCCCAGAGAAGCTATGGAATCAGTGCCTATGCTGGCCATGCCAGAAGAGAACGTCCGACAGCGCAGCCAGTGGCAGCTCACTGGGTGCTGGCTAAATGTCTGGCGGACCTCATCTGTGTGGGGTGACTCGTTTATGCGTGCACTAGCCATCACATGTGGTCCATCTCTGTGCCCATGTGGCAACACGAGGCCAGCAGCAGCTTGGAGCCCGATTCCAGCCCAGCCTGCACAAATCAAACCTCAGCCATCCCTTTCGAGGGGGCCCATTGACTGTTCTGCCCTGGGGCCCAGAATTGCTGTTGGCAGACTTGGGTTTAGGCTTATGAGATATTGCCAGATTGGGGAAACTGGCAGGACTGACCTATTCCTTGGGCATACTGTCTAACTCCCAGTTACCCTATTCTTCTTGACAGCCATGACTCTGGGTTCCAGGACAAACAAAACCCAGTTCTGTGGATCAGAGATGATCAATCCTAACTTTTGGTTCCCATGACTTGAGCATTCTCCCACTCCAATACTTGACATGCTTTCTGAAAGGGAGGACATTCCACTTTCCTCAAGCAATTTAGAGCATCAAGAAAAAGAGTTGGATGGTGATTCTTCCCTGATGAAAATGTGTGTTGCTTCTACAAACTTCCCATCAGAGGACAATATCCATGAATTAGTTAATAGACAGAATGGTTACAACTTTGAAATTAAGTTCAGTCACTTTTTGAAGAAGCTATGTACCCAATTTTTGACATTTTAGGTAGCACCTTAAGAAATAGTCTTTACCAATTTTAGAAGGACTTTGACAACCACCTAATCAGTGTGATCCAACCTATCTTCCTAATGTCAGCTTTTTTTGACAATTTAGATCAGATCTCCTTTGAGGAATTCTCCTGTTTATGTATCACTTCTGCCTAACTCACTCATTGTAGCAGCAATGTTTTTTGAAAGATCGCTAATCATTTACATTACACTTATGAAAGAGAAGGGAGAAAAATAGATTCCCTTTGAAGAAATCTGTTTTCTTCAGCAGATTGCCAAGTGGTAATGTCAAGATACCAATTCTACCTTTGAGAAAAGAAATCACTTTTTTCACTAAAAAACCTCCCAGAAAATCAGCATAAACTAACAAATGCTCTCATTAAGGAAGATCAGAATGTTGCAAGCATGCACTTAGATTTTTTTTTTTTGATGCATCAGACACTGCATCCAGATTAGTTGCTGCTTCTATCATTCTTTCCAGACATGTGTAGCTAAGATTATCCTCTCTACCACTAGAGATTAAATCTAGAATTGAGGACTTCTGTTCAAGGGGAATTTATTTAGTGTTAAGATTGAAAAAGTGTTAGACTGAGTTTTTCATTTTTGCTATAAGATCTTCTGAAGGGTTCTAATGGACTCAGAAGTTACCTGCTCCTACGTTTAGATATCTTAGAGAGAGCTATCTTCCTTCACCTTCTTTTTCACACAAAGACAAGTTTGAAACATTAGCATCCGTTTTCAAAGCTAGGCACATTAGCCCTTCTCCAGTCTTTCATGACCTCTCCTGACATCCATGAATGTTACCAGTGACACTGATATTTCTTCAACTATTGTACTACTTCCAAAACAGTGTCCACTCTTAATTACCTATGATAAAATGTATGCAATATATGGGTGACAAATGGCTCAGAGAATTTGACAATATCCGTATCCTGTTTATTTGGAATGCTTCCGTAAGCATTGTGCTATGAGGCGCTATGAAGGAAGTGGAGGTAATAGCTTAAAGGAAGCCGCAACTTCTAGAAGGAAGGAATCCCCTCATGTTACCACTCCCCTTTCTGCCTCATGATAGCACGATATCCTCTAATACTGCTTTGCTTCTCTTGGATTCTGCACAAATCCTTTTCTTTGGAGATTCAAAGAATGGCCACAAGAATGATTAAAGGATTAGAAAAGATGCCTGTAACGATGCACTTAAAGAACTCAGTCCGTTTACCTTAAGAAAGAGAAGGTTAAGGGTGCTTGCAGGTTAATCAAGTGTCTATGTGGGAAATAAATATTTAATAATGAGCTCTTCAGTCTGATAGAGAAAGGTATAATATGATCCAATGGCTGGAAGTTGAAGCTCAACAAATTCAGACTGGAAATAAGGCATACATTTTTTAACAGTGAGGTTATTTAACCCCTGGAGCAGTTTACCAAGTGTTGTGGTGGATTCTCCATCACTGACAATTTTAAATCAAGAATTGATATTTGAGAGAGATGCTATAGGACTTATTTTGGGAAAGTTTCTATGGCCTTTTATTCAGGAGGTCAGACTATGGTCCTTTCTAGTCTTTGAATTTATGAAAGGCAGACACAAGCTGAATAGGAGTTTATGCACCTTTTGAGCACTATTACGTTGCTCATGTATCTCTGTTCAAATGTGTGCCAGATTAATGGGATTATGCTATCATCTGTGTTAGGTGTCTTTCTAATTCATTGAATCCGGATCTTGTGGACTCCTGGCAGAAGGGCTTATGTTGGCTCTAGGGAGGAGGAACATGCAGTAAAGCTCTGCACTGTTTAACCACATGCTCTAGGCTTCTGCTCTCTTCAGTCATGGAATCATAGAATATCAGGGTTGGAAGGGACCTCAGGAGGTCATCTGGTCCAACCCCCTGTTCAAAGCAGAACCACTCCCCAACTATATCATCCTGGCCAGTGCTTTGTCAAGCCTTCCCTTAAAAATCTCTGAGGAAGGAGATTCCACCACCTTTATGTTAGTAGAGGGAATCTATATCTCTAAAAGTACTAGTTCTGCTGCTGCTATCAAGATAGGGGTTTATCACTGAGTAAAGGCTCCACATTGCTGAAGCGAACTAAGCAGTGATAAGATTGTGATGTTAGAGTTGGGGAACAATTCCATTCCTAATGTAAATTTGAATGTAGTGGAAAATACTCCTCTCAAGAAACATAGGTGACTATATAAAGTTTCAGTCATACAAAGAAGCTAGGTTTGGTTTTTTTTTAAAAAAAATCTTCTTACAATTGTTACAAATGAGTGAATATCCACTGGACGAATAACATGCTGGTATATTTCTTGCCTAGTTTTCTGCCTTCTTTCTTTGGCAGTGACATTTACTTTACATATGCGGAAACGTAACAAAAAAGGAGACTTCCCCAGTTGCCTGTTTAAAATAAATGAGCTATTTATTATTTCTTAACTGAGTAATTAAGGATCACAAACAGCAGGACTTGTTTTCCTTAACTCATAATACAATTTTATAGGTGCTGTCACATCCTTTTGGGGATGAGAAGAACATGAAGCTCATTATTCTAATTGTTTGTCAATGTCTTGTGGAATCTGGTTTTACTGTCTAGGTTCAGTACATAAAACAGAAATAAGATATTTAATTGAAAGATGAAATGGCTGAAACTCATTTGGAATGTGTCCACAGGGTGTCTTTGTTTTTTAGTTTTTTTTACATACCTGAAGTTACACTCTAAAGTCCATATTTTGGGACCTGTTAGTGACCTGCTTTTCAGAGCAGCTGTTCACCCAGCAGCTTTCATTGTCTTCAAAGGGGCTAGCGTTATTTTAATGAGCTGCTGAATGTTGAGCTGTTTTGAATATCAGGCCACTTACTTTGTTTCTATATATGAATTTAGGATTTTCATTTTAGGTTCTTAGTTTTTTTTAAAAAAACGGTTCCATGTCCTTACTGCTGAAATTGACCCTGATGTGACTGGTAAGTGCAAGGCCTTTTTCACCACTTCACTGCTATATTGGAAATGGTAGTGAATCGTGGGGAGGGTCAGTGGAATGGCTGTGCAGGATGACATCCCTGAGTACCAGGGGTCTTGGAAATGGTCTTGTAGAGAGTAGAGACATCAGTAGGGGAGTAGCCATGAGATCCACCTTACAGTTGTTCCCCGACTTATGCAAGCATTCCGTTCCAGAATGCCTTGCATAACTCAATTTTTGCGTAAGTCAGAAACATATCTCCAACATTATGGGCAACCCCCTGCCCCTCAAAAAAACCCCTCCTATTTCTAGCTTATGGAACTTTTTCCATAAGCTTGGATTTATGTACATAACTTGGGGAGCATCTGTATATGTCTCTAGTAGCTCTGCCAAACCACAATGGTGTTGTAGCAGGGAGAAAGAGATAATGGCTGCTATTGCATTCCATAGGCTGGAGCAGCAGGAGCAGGCTGGAAGAATGCAGACCTTCACTCTGTCTCGTCCCGTGTTGGGGAAGTGTGAGGATTTTTTTTTCTCCCCAAATCCTTTCGCTGAACTTCTCCCATCTAAAGTTCGCTTTCTCAGGTTTCATACAGGCAAAGTGAATTTCATCCTAAGAGATTATAATATGATGACCAGATGTCCTGATTTTATACAGACAGTCCCAATTTTGGGGGTCTTTTTCTTATATAGGCTCCTATTACCCTCCACCCTCATCCCAGTTTTTCACACTTGCTGTCTGGGCACCCTAGACTAAAATGCAAGAGACCTTTCATAGTTCATTCTTGCGATTGTTTCCCATCCAACCATCACAGCAGAGTGAGAACTTTAATAAGATACTTTTATCTAAAGCATTATTCTTGTTGTTTAGCAGAAATACATGTGGTGTTTTCTAGGAATTCAATACCATTCATGTGAACTTTAGGGATACCTGATGCCTTGAAGCTTGAAATTCTAAGTCAATTTGGGAAAATGATTTTTTTTTTTTTTGAGAGAGAGAGAGAGAGAGGCTAGTTTGAGGAAAAGGGAAATCAAACACTAAAATTATCATCAGAATTGAATACTTATAGAATTTACACCTAAGAGACTTATTTTGGTTTCACTAAAGTTTACTTGCATTGCTATCGTTGGAGCGAGAATTCAACTCATTTTTATTGAATGAAGGAATGGTTTGTATACAAAAAAAAAGTAGCAATGTGTAGTATTCAGTTACAGCACTTTTTTAGGGCTTGCTCCAAAGGGATCAAGTAAGAGATTTACATTAAGCACAGTGAGAGCAGGACTTCTGCTTTTTAAAATATCTCCTTTTATCTGAAAAGTAAGTGTCAATACAATAGAATAATTGACAGACATACCATGAAAATGGCAGGATTTTTTTTTTTTGAGGGGGGGAAGTGTGACTAGTATCTATCACTGAGGCTTTGGATAATACTTGATAAGGACATTATAAATTATGACTAGATTGTGACAACAAAATACTCTGAGTAAGGGGCGGTATGTTGCTTTACTGTCCCCAGAGTAGAGAATGAATTGTGACTCTACAAATCACAATTCATTTTCTGTTCCTCTTCCCATCCCTTTTCTCTGGTGGGGAATAGGTATAGATCAGTAGCAGATCACTCCCCTCCCCTTGACAGCTCAACTGCATTGCCTGTTGCAATGGAAAAGTATGTGTGCGGGGAGTCAAGTCTGCACCCACTCATCACTAGCTGTCTACTCCTCTTTTAGGACTGTAGATAAGAGGAGTTAACATTACTGTACAAAGTGAGTAGTTTTCTAACATAGGGTTGCAAAACAAAGAAGGGACAGTCTACGGAGAAGGTAAAAAATTTTCCTTTCATTAGTTTTCTTTATAGGACAAACCATGGACTGAGTCCTGCACTTCCTCTTCCATTTTCACCTTGACAAAACTCCTATTCTCAATACTTTAGGCCCACTTCCTACAAATGCTTGCATATCTGCTTAGCTTTATTCATGTGTAGTGTAGTTATAGCGGTGTTGATCTCAGGATATTAGAGGCAGGGTGGGTGAGCTAATATCTTTTATTGGACCAATTTGTGTTGATGAAAGAGACAAGCTTTTGAACCATACAGAGTTTTCCAAGTATGGGGAAAGGTACTCCCAGCCTCACTGTTAAATGCAAGTTGAACAGAATCTTTAGCATAAGTAGTTAGCACATATTATAAGGGAGGGTTCAATTTTGAGTGGTCCACTAACGCCGTCTCAGTCACGATAAAGTGTGTGGGGGGAGTTAACAGATTATAGACTGAACAGAGACTTGGATTTATTTCTTATTGCAACAGTAGTAAGTGGGTTACACACTCTCTGCCTTTATGGATGTGAGTCATCTAATTTAACTCAATAGCATTCCTCGCATGTAAAGTTAAGCACACTTGTAAATGCAGGATTGGGGCCTTAGTTACTTTTCCACAATTCCTTTTCAAACCTAATTTTTAAAGCATTTATCATATGTTAAGAAAAAAAAATGTAGGGATTTAAAAGCTCAAAGTACTGGCTTCCATATCCATATGGTGTATGTGGAAACCACATGATCCCTCAAAATAAAAAGGGTATGTCTAGGCAGCAAAAGTTGTGCACGGGCTAGTCCATATGGGAGAGCTTGGATCCCAGCTGTGAGTTTTAGAGTAGGCTACTAAGGTGAGTATGTACCCAGGGTCTGAGCCAGGCTCTTGTTCTCTGTGCTGAAGTTTGTGCTGCACAGTTTTCACTGCTTGTGTTATCTGCTCTAACTAGACCCATTTGTATGTCATGCACAGACTTTTGATTTCATAGATAACCCTCACTACTCAGAGAAAAAATATAAACACAGACTATTGTGTTTGTTCATGGCTATATATTGTAGTTGACCTACAATTAATAAATTACACTAAGGTGAACTTACTGTATACAATCTCTGCTTTTGTATCCTGCTATTGTTAGAGGTTATAGTTTCAATATAGTGTTAAGTGGCTTTTAGTAATGCTTTTGAAAATATATAGTGGAAAAGATAATTTTCACAGATACCTGAGAGCCACTGTACACAAGCAATAACAAGACAATATTTGGTTAATTATGACAAATATTCATTTTTTCCAGATGTAGAAATCCTTCGCTATTATTTAATGTTCAGCATATTGAAGACTTCAAAGTAATGAACTGATTCAGAATGTCTTGATTAGAACTCTCAAGTTTGCCATATTGTACATAGGTTCTTCTTTGTTATGGTTCAGTTTCCCTCTCTTGTCTCATTTAACAGAAATATGGTGCTCCTTGAAACAGAGCATGTTGCAGCTCTGGGCTCTCTGCTCCTTTGCCTATGTCCTTTCCTCTCTGAGTGGCCCAGAAAAATCAGCAAAGAAAGGAAGGGTGCTACCAAGGAGTTAACAGTAGATGGGGAGGGCTGAGGAGAGAGGAAGTGGAATAGAGCTGCTACCTTTTTCACAGGAGGATTGTTTGGGAGGGGAAATACCCTGAGCTCCTGGATTCTTCCTACTCTCCTTCAACATCTACTATGCCTTCTCAGCAGTAAAAAGGGATCCTTTTGGCTACTTGGCAACTTTATTTTTGTCAGTGCTCTAGAAATGATAAAATCAAGGTTGAATTTCAAAGTGTAATGTTCAACAGTTATTTTTTTGCCCAGAATGTTAGACATATCAACAGTTTCAAAGTGATCTCTTGGTCTAAGTTTGTTGTAGGTTATAATGTAGAAAATTGTTTTTATACTTTACTGATCTGCAAGCCTGACGATTCTCACCAAAAAAATGACTGCCTCTTTCAACTTCTAAACAATTATTTAATAGATAACTATAGTAAGGTCTCCTGCTACTGACTCTGCAAACCTCAGGTTGGTGTATGATTGTACTGATGTGTTGTATAGACAATCTCTACAAATATGATATGTCACAATAATATACTGAAACTATTATTTTCAATATTAGGAGTCTAAATCAGGCATTGTATTACCATGATTTCACTTTGCTGAAATTCATTTTACATTATTTAAAAAAAGCATACGATTCTGCCAGTGTAATTCTACCGTTTAATATTAAGCTTCACATTAAGCTTCACCTAGAAAGAAAAATACTCTATACTGCAATATAGAGTATGCAGAATAGGATGATTCAGTTACCTTTCACTGACATGAAATATCTGAGTACATCAAGTGTCAATTATATATATCTGTGCAAAATATTGATTGAGCGATGTGGTATACTTCTAGCATTGAATAAAAGGTTCTTTCAAAATTCCTAAGGGAAATACTTCCCATGCCTTTTCTAAGTATATTCTGATGAAAGCAAGAGGCAAGAAAATGACAGGAAGACTGAGATCAGTCACTGGGAAGGTACATTTGAAAATTCTAGCGAGAAATTGAGTCAGTCACTTTTCTTTCTGGTTTGTGCTCCTGATTCTGTAGATTCTTATGTTTCTGCTCCACAGAACAGTAAAGAGTGGCTTCTGGTGTTTCACAAGCCTTCATCATTTGATAGAATTAGAGCACAGTGTTTGTAAGTTTTGAAGAAACCACAAAAAGTTGGTTTATTCTCACAAGTTTAATAGTCTCTTAGACTCTTTGTGAATAACATACTTTGCAAAATTCAGCAAACTTCAGCTGAGGAAAATGTGCATAGCCCTAAACTGTGCAGCCAATGATGAAATGTAAGGAAATTGTTTAGAATGTGAACAGTGGATACCTGATATTATTCTAATGTGAGTTGGGGTGTGGGGAGGGAGACTTAACTGGGAAAATCACAAAAAGACCAAGGGCTGTGTTCTGTCCTCCCTTAAACGAGTTTTATATTGGTCGATGTGACATACCAGAGTACAATCCAGATCAATGAGCTGTTGTCACTCCTGGCCTGAAACCTTGAGTGCCTTTCTGGCACACACCTGGGCAGCTGACAAACAACCTTCCAACATGCAAGCCATAGCTTGAGTGTCTATGTAGGTGCAGCTCGCTAGTTACACCGTGGCTCTCACCAGCTATGGTTATGCTGCAGGGTGACGCCAAACATACCCCTAGTCTTAAGTTTTACCCCCAGAAATGTTTGCTGTCTACTGCTCTCCTAGGCAGTACAAATTATATTAAATCCATTATCTCTTTAAGAGAATAATATGCACCCAACTTGTCATCTCAAATGGAGTCACCCAAGCATTTAATTTGAACACACTGGATTAGATAAAACAAGTTAACTACAAATAGTTTTTAAGTGAATACAATTAATGAGGCAAAAGTCAGTAATGGTTACAAGAAAAATAAAAGATCTTTATCTGTTCCTAACTTAATAAGCTATATCAGATTCAAGCAAAGTTTCTCTCTGCATGTCTTCAGCAGTCCTACTGACCTGACACTATAGGTCAGGACCCTTCCCCCACAGTCTAATGAATGATTCCTTTGTCACTTCTGGTGCAGTGAATATCAGTCATGCTTATGTTAGTTATGCTTGGGAAAATCAAGAGTTACTCCATGGAGTTACTCCTTGGAAATTAATAAAATTACACAGTGACAGATTGTACCCCTGTATTCTGGATTGTATCCTGGTATGCCACTGGTACCTCATTTGCAAATTCACCAGGAATTTGATAGATGCCTAATTGTTTTTTGAAGCTGAAAACACATCTGGTGTAAAGCATGGAGAACAGTTTCTGCTAGCCACTTATTTGTGTATAGGGGTTCAGGACGGAGCATCTGTGCATAGCATTATTAATTATTTTAAAATCTGTATTTTATGGGTATCATCATTCAAAATACATGTGATGGTCATAGGTTCAGAGTGGTTCTTGTGTTAATCAATCCACTTCATCTTTTCCTGGTTTCAAGACCTGAAGGGTTTTCCATCATGAGTTCCTTGACATGATTAGAACATTAACCTCCTAGTTTTCATTGTGCACTGTTTTCTGATGAAAAAATACATTTAAATAGTATAGCAGTGAAGCTCTGATTTGAGTAATGAATGAGCTGTTGGAGTGGAGGTCTTCACTCCTGTGAATTTTAGTAAGAGTTGCACAATTTTTCATTGAGTGCAACACTCTTGCAGCACTCTTATGACATCACTCATGAAAAGTGATCATTTAAAACAGTTGAGATAGTTGTGGATGTGAGAGAGGATAATTCCTGGATTATTACTGAATTGCTTCTGTTGTCTGCAGTTAAATCACACATGAGGTCCTGGGCAATCATGCAAACTGGAATTAACCAGACATTCCAGATGGTTTTGTGTATGTTTTGTGGGAAATGTGCTATTTGATGATCAGCCAACTTTTTAATGGGTTACTGATGGTCGTGTTTGTGCTTACTTATGGTAGTTTTAGCAATGGTAAAAGAAGTGCTGATGCTAGGTCCAGAAGTAGAGCTAGAGATGACCTTTCTTTCCACCTGTTTTAAAATTAACCCAGTATTGTGTAAGAGAGAGAGATTTTTTTGACTGCTTTTCTTTGTATTAGAAGTCAAATGTGACCTCTCTTGTCTAATCTGATGGCATACCTTAATGTAAATAAAAGGTTCAGCAATGTGAAGAATCTCTGCATGAATAATTATCCAAAGATACTTTGGATGCAAACCATTTATGGGGTATGGTTATAGATCAAGGGCAGTCATCTGTTACTTTATCGTGTGTGTGTGTGTATGTATATATGTATATATTAATGTGTATGTATATTTGTGTATATATAGTATATTTTGATGATTATAAAATGCCACCTCTTGCTATTGTTGTGCACACACAAAAAATGAATCTCAACTTAATCTTGAATTCAAATACCCCAACACTTTTTTGTTTTTGAGAGTTTGTTTCAAAATCTGTATCTGAATTTTAAGGTTTAAGACCCTCTCAAATGGGCAAGCTTCTTGATGGTCTTGAAACGTCTTTACCTCCATTGGCTTCAGGGATGATCAATGATAGAATGGGACCAATTCTCATTCCCCTGCACCTTCTGTAATTATATGCACCAGTGCAAAGTAATAACATTTTACATTCATGTAGTACTGCTTTGTAATAAGACAAGCTGTAGGGCTAAAGGAAATTGCAGACTATGATTTCATCTGGAGAATAAATGTATGCCCAAACACAGAAACTCTTCAGTATTTGTTGAAAAGCATGGAGAGGGAGAGAATTTTGTTATGGAACACTTATCTATGGATCTCTAATCCAGTCTTACTAAAGTAATTAGTAATGTTTTCATTCTTTTAGTCAATATTAAAATATTCATGAATGGAAAAATATTCTCTAAAACATTAATTCCAAATATATTTAGAAAGATAAAGCTATTTGCACTGTGCAATAAATCTGGAAAGCATTGCAGCAATGTACTGCAGACTTATTTAAGTATCGTTTGTTAAAAGTAATGAGAGAGAGTCTTCAGAATTTCTGGCACCAAAAAAGAGGAGTACTGAAAAAGCTTATTTTTTGTTGGCCTATTCAACAATAATATAATCCTGTCTGAACAGGGATAGACACACCTTGAGACAAACGTTACAGCTTTTCTTATTATTACATGACTGCACCAATGAGTACTTAAGTGAAGAAAGTGACTGAGGGAATTAAGATGAGTTTCATAATTGACATTGCTTCACAAAACAATCAAATCCACCCGACATTAGCACTACTTCTGTCCCAAGCCTTGTGAGTCATAAGATCTGGTTTTGTGTGTATTCAGCCGTATAAATTCAGGTGTAAACCATTGAAGTTACTACTTCAGAGATGTATTCACCTAGAGCCAAATTAATACAGAGCACAGTATCTTAACTCTGTTTCTTCCATACTCTCCCCAAAAAAAGACACGATCTACCACTCGGCTCCAAAACTATCTTGTTTTTTTGGGGGAGGCTGGCCAGTATGATAGAGTGGCTGAGAAAAGGGAGCATTTAGATGGTGAAAGGGAGCTTGGTGCCCATTGTCTGGGAAACTGATCCAGGCATAAATGGCAGTATGAAAGAAGATATACATTTGAGAATAGTTGAAGGAAATAAAAGGGAATAATTAGAGGAGTAGGCAAGATGAAGAGATTGATGTAGTGAGGGAAGAGAGAGGGGCAGAGAGAGATGTAAATACAGGTAGAAGAATTATGAAAAACATTATAGAAAAATAAGAGCTTGAATTTAATTAATAAGAGGAAAAGCCAGTTTAGGTATTTCAGAAATGTGCTATGTGGTCAGGATGTTTGCAGGGGATGATGAGGATAATGGCAGCTGCATTTTGGATGAACTGGAGATTCAGTAGGAGAGGAGGAGACTGAGGTGATTAAAGGAGTTCTCACTTTGTTTTATAATGGGCAAGTTAATTGGAAATTTGGATGTGCTAATTTCCTTCAAGGAAATATAGAACAGCACTTTTTTCACATAGAAAATGCCAAGTTACGTGTCGTCAACACATCAAAAATATTTAAAGTACAGTTCTCTTAATAATGAAGGGTCTATATCAACACCATTTATACCTTAGGACAGTGGTTCTCAGACTTTACTGCAATGTAATCTCTTTCTAACAACAAAAATTACTACATGACCCCATCTGGGGAACCAAAGCCTAAGACTGCCTGAGTCCCACTGCACCAGGTAGGTGGCCAAAGCAGATGTCTACAGAGTTCAGCATTGGGTAGGGAGCCTGTAACCTGAATTTACTGCCCAGGGCTGAAGCTGAGGCCTGACCCCTACTTTATAGGGCTGAAGACTTTGGGTGTGTGGGGTTCAGGCTTCGGCCCTGGTAACCCTATTAAAATGGGGTCAGGACCCCAAAGTTTGAGAACTACTGCTGAGGATAAAAAAACAATGAGGAGTCCTTGTGGTACCTTAAACTAACAAATGTATTTGGACATAAGGTTTCATAATTATAACCCATTTCATGATTTCATGAGCTATAGCCCATGAAAGCTTATGCCCAAATAAATTTGTTAATCTCTACGGAACCTCAAGGACTCCTTGTTGTTTTTGCTGACAAAGACTAACATGGCTACCCCTCCGTATGCTGTAGGATAAAGTCAAACAGTTTAAGTTTTTAGCTCAGAAATGTGAATTTTTGAAACTGTCTCTAGATGAATTCAAAATAATGCAATCAAAGTCAACTATTAAACATTTATGAATAGAACAAATTAAAATGCTCCAGTAATAACACTGAGCTATCACTAGTGTTCAGTCATTTTCACTGTCAAAATGCCATCTTTCTTTGTCAGCAGAGGAGGACATTTAAAATTCAGAGCAACAAACTGTTCTTTATCTACTGAGATAAAAAGAAAATTAATTTATGCTCAGCAGCTGTAATAGCTGTACAGTTTGCTAACATTAATTACTTAACCACGAGGTATAATCTGGAGACTGATTTTTAAAAGGTGATTTGAGCTGGCGTATGATGTTCTCATGACTACTGCTTCCTCTCTGGTATCTGACATTATCCAGTCTCAGGTGGTGGTGTGGTACAGCAACATCTATAGAAAGCTATTTCTTTGATTATTTTCCTTTTTAGTGCCACATTGTAACTCATCCTTGCAAGAGAGTATGGAAAGAAAGAAGCATGCAGGGAGCTTTCTCCCACCTTGCAGACCCTTTGCTTATGGGATAATGCAGATTGCTCCCTCCATCCACTCCCCTAGTATCTAGAGCTCTGGTTGCAGGGTGGAAATGAGACAATTCAGCTCTCCACACCAGACCCAATATTGAAGCACTGAAGAAAACTGGAAGTACAGTCCTTCCTGCTGCTTCTGTGCTTATGCAGCTCACACAATCCTGTACTCAGGGATGTGCCTGCGAGAGAATTTGTAATGTATAAAATCATATGTCTCCAAGTTTTTACAGGTAAAAGTATTTTGTAACCTGGAAAACATTCAATAGCAAGTGAGGATGGTAAAATATTTTATTCTCCTCTACTTTGCCAACAGGAAGGACAGCAAGCTACTTTCCACTTTCCTGTTCATAAGGCAATGCCTTCGGGAATGATTTAACAGTGTGAACAGCCAGTAGATGCATGGTATTTTGGCTAGACTTTCTACTTTGAATGATCTACTTTGTCTGCAAGTATGTAAGTATTACAAAGGGGTCACTATTCTCTCTCTCTCTCTCTCTGTCTCCACACTATATTTGCTATATTACACATTGACCTAATTAAATTAAGAAATACCTGTTATAGTATGGAAATATTTTTCAAATGGTAAATGTTGATGGTTAAAAATACTTGTATGTTTTCATTGGTTGGATGAAGTTAGCACATCAAGTACTTAGTTGACACCAGCATATTGTACTCACTTATTTGATCTAGGGAAGCTGTTGCATAAGCTAATGTTTTTTTCCTATAAGAAATGTCTTTAAAATTAACAAAAAATATCTGCTATGCTGAATACATTAAATTAGATATACTTGATGATAAAAGTCAATTTTCAGATGACAAAATTGAATCTTCATACAAAGGAAACCTTTCTTCCAGCCATTCCTTAAGCTAGTCAATTCTACAGTGGTTTGCAACATCAATTGTTGGCAGCTTAAACATTTTTCAGCAGTTGCTCTTCTCAAAATTTTCTGTTTTTTTTTCTTTCAATCCCTATCTCTGTCAGATCCTTATTTAACCTACATCTTTTATCCCTCCTCTCTGCTCTTTGTGGAGATGTAGTCATTGCCATTAATTGGTTTCTCAAGTCTGATCAGTGTATGGGCTCACATAAATATAGTGAACCTCTTCCCATTGTTGAGAAGTCTCTGTTGTATGGGACTAATTTTTCTAGTTATTTGTGTAACACATAGCAGAAAATGCAGGTCAATTATTGTTTACCTTTTTTGAAGCTTTGGTTGCTGTCTTTGAGGAAGGAGGATATTAAGACACCGGACCTCTTAGGAGAAATTCTGTGCATACTACAGAGTTCTTTAGAATCTATCTCAAACATGGGGTTTCAACTCTTGGCATATATCCTCCACTTTCAATTTTAAGGACTTGGGTAAGCTTACAGACCCAAATGTGTTAACCCTCAAGTTTGAGCACCCACCATTCCCAAAGAAGTTAAAGGGAGTTGAGGGTCCTCGGTACATCACCTAGAAACTTGCTGGACTAATCCCTATAGAAACATAATAATTCCTAAGCTTTTTTCTCCATTTTGAATCTAAAATTAATTTCTTCCTTTGCAGTTGTCCAGCTACTCATAGGAAAGAATATTTTAACAGCCCAATAGTAGCCAATGTCAGAGTGTAGTTTCAAATTGTTCTCTCTGGTCTACAAATTTGTTCAGTTCCCACTAGGTAAAGTGACTCTTCTATCTTTTGTATAGGCCCATTCACTATCTACAGCCTGTTAATTAAAACTCCCCTAACTTTAATCTGATGTTAGGAACTTTATTGCTCTTGGCTAATATTATCTGCTGAAATGATCCACCTTGTCTACAACAATGTCAGACTCTCTAATAGACATTCCAGTGACAGGGCTCATAGGAGCTTCTTTGATTAAGCATAATCTAGAGTCAAGATACCTCTGAGGATTGACTGTCTTTCTGATAAAATACAGAAGCGATAGTTTTTCTTAGCAGTTAGGCTTTTCTCATTTTGCAGAGTATAACACTTGACATTTCAACCGTCATGTATTATGTGGGCAAAACAGCAACATCAGAAGTTTCTATGTTAGTTTCTCAGGTGTATTGTAGACCTAAAACCATTATTTCCAAGTGCTAAAATTAAAATTAAAATTAACTTTTTGAAGACGAAAAAACTAATAACTGTGTTCCTTTTTCTCATGTGTTTTGTAATCATAGTGTTGCTAATACACTTACATCATGACAACTATCCAAGTGTCTGAAAGCCCATGACAAACACTTATCAAGCATCTCTTGAATCTCTGGAAGATTGGTATTAACTCCATTTTATAGATAGGTATACGATGGGAATAATGTGTAACAACATCCTTCATTTTGTTGTTGTCTCTAAGCCCCAGGCAAGGATTTTGAACCTAATTTAAGACAAACTGAAATTTCTCTGGTGGTACCTTTTTGAAGATATATTGGTGTAAAACACTACTAAGCAGAGTTCTTGAGTAAATCCGAGTGTCACAAGCAGTATTAACATTTTTCAACCCAATCCCTACTTTCATTATGTAGGACCAGGCTAAGCTATGTAGCAGCTGGAGAAAATGGAAGAGATAAGTGACTACTCTTTCAATCTTAATGTCTGACAACTCTAGAGGATTTCTCTCCCCAGTGACTCTCAAACATCTGTCTGCTGCTGGCTTGTTGGCAAGTAAAGCATCTGCCAAGCAAAGCAGAGCTGTGTGGTATTTCAGCCAACACTGCATATATATTAGTACATACCAGATGCCAGTTGGTTTTCCTTAGGATTTTTCTAAATGGGGAAGTTATTGCAGATGTGAGCTAAGATGTGAACTTAAAGTTCAATAGCAACTCCATGCTCTTATAAGAGTGGGTGTTTGTGTTTTAGCTTAATCCACTTACACGTGGTTTAAGCTATACCTTGCAAAGTAATTCTTAGTGTGTAATAGAAGTATCCACCTAGGGATGTAGTGAGGAGTATTTATGTATTCCACAATATTTCATCTGGCCTGTTCTCCCTATGTGGACAAGCCCTTAAAGAAGAATCCTTAAATCTTTTTCTTTTCTCATTGTACATCCTTTACAAAAAACAAAGCAAAACAAAGCAGTGTTGTATGTTCTTCATTCTGTAATTGTTGGTAGAACATAAATTGGTCTCATAATTTTGGTAATGAATTTGAGAATAAAATGTTGCATCTGTGTGAGTAATTAACTCATCGTCCTTCTGTCCTCTACAAATAATTTGTTGATGTTCAATAGAGCTGGGTAAAATCTGTCACACTAATAGTTTATTTGCTAAAATTGACCCAAACTAGTAGCAAATTTGACCCTGTAATTTTAGCTGGGTAAATAAGTGTGTGTGTATGTCCATTTACAACCTTTTCAAATCATATTTAACCCAGCATTAGGGCACTTGCCTGAGATGTGGGGGATCAAAGTAGACTCCCATTCTGCAGCAGGGAATTAAACTCTGTCTTCCCCACTGTCAGGTGAGGGCCCTAACACCCAACTTATTGGTTATTCTGGGGTAGGAAGCTCTTCATTTCTTCTGTTAAAGCTGTTCCACTGTGTGTAAATACTTACACATTCATAGTAACTGGGACTTAAACCCAGATCTCTCCCCTCCTCCCCAGCTGAGCTTCTTAACCACTAGAATAATAAGTTTCTGTCTCTTGACCCAGTGAATATTTAAGCATTGATATGAAATAGAACAGCTTCATCCAGATAGATTGAGAGCAACCCATCCTGGAATACCCTGTAGCCTTTGGATTAGGATGCTTATCTGGAGCAGAGGGGAGGGGAAGTGATTTGAGTTCATTCCCCCACTCTAGAGTGGAGAATAAAATGTGAGTTTCCCATATCCCATCTAAGTGCCTTAACTACTGTGCTAAAGGCTAAAAAGGAGAATGCATACAGAGTGTGATGGCCTAAAATGGACTCTTCCAATTTGCTGACACATTCCAAATGTTTTTGGTACCAAATATTTTCCCTGATTTTTAGGTTTACCAGCTGAACTGAAAAATATTTTTTGCCCAATTCTAGTATTCACAGCCAGTTTTTTTTTTTCCAGCCCATATCTAATTACAGGTTACACTTGTATTAAATAGCCTATCAATAAATTTTGCTGAACTTTAATGGAGAAGTTCTTTTTATTTTCTCACTGTCTTTTGAAGCCATTTTGAAAAATTAGCTCAATGTCTGAGTAAAAGTAACCACTGTGTTCTGAACTTATCATTGTCACAGCATGTGATGGTCACCACTTTTATAAGACTATATAAATTTCGTACAAAGTATGCCTTGTGAGGTATCACTTGAAAACTTGAATGTTGCTGAATATTATTGTCCTAGTAAAATGTATACCAATATTTTTTGTGTACATTTATAAGTTTCTACTGTAAAATGTTGTTCTAACATGTTCCAGAGCTAGAAAAGCAGGCTCAAACCTGTTCTTCAGAGATAAGATATTTGTAACAAATCCTGACTTTAAGGCATTGATACTTGTAATCACTTAAAATCTAGCTTTCTGTAGTTAATACATTTATGATTTTTTTATTACTGAGTGTCTTCAGATTAAAGTGTGTAGGAAACTCCATTTGGGATAATATGGGTTGGTGCATATATCATTTTCCTTTGGATGAAACGACAAACTCTCTATGAGCTTGCATTGTTGACTAGTGTGCTAGACAGTAGAAGACATACATTTCTTGGGAGACAAGGCTAGGGCAAAATCTGAAAATTCCTAGTCCCATATGTAATTCATGAATGACTGGTCAGAGTGCTCATGAATTTAGCTAGCGGTGAATTTGTGTGCTATAAAGCTGCGTGTGAGCAGGCTAGTAGTGGATGATCTGCAGTAAAGCAGTGTAAAATGTACCACAGGCTAGAGAATTAAGGGGAAACTGCTGTTCACAGGTCCATATTGTACCCTTGGGAATGTCATGCATGCCTAATATTAAATTGCATTTGTCTCTGCCATGTGACAGCAGTATGTACACAATGGTAACCAATGAATTAGTTACAAGGGGGTATTTTACTCCACTCACTAATCATCATTATTATTATTATTGATCAAAGAAAATATCAGGAAATTTACACTTTTTGCATAAAATGAGTCCTTAGTGCTTTTTGAGCTTTACTGCTTGATCCCATAATTTGATTTATTTTTAATAAACTATTACTATAATTAGAATGTAGGACATGATCATATTTCATGAATATTTACTTCAAGGAGTGAATTCTCTATTAAACTAATCCTAGCTAAATATTTTTTTCAACACTTTCTTGTCAGATGTCCATTTCTAAGAGAGAAACTGAAAAGCATTCAGTGTGTGTGACCATATTACCTTCAGATAACCCATTGACAGTTGTTTTACCCTGAAGATGGAAATGGTCAAATATAACTAATTGATATACTGTATTTTCCTCTCTCCACAATACCCTTAACCAAGGTAAAGAACTCAGTTGTTATTATTATAAGCATTTGATTTGGATTTTCAAAAGTGCTGTGAGTTAACCAGCTCTCACAGCACCTAACCTAGAAATTTTTCCATTGACTTCAGTGGGGAAAAAAGTTAGGCCAATGATGAGCACATTTCAAATGATATTTTTCAAAGAGATCAGGGATTCTTAATACTGGGTCACCAGATGGTTTTAATATATTGGTTGGATAATGTATGCAAAAAAGACCCTTTTTGTCACCAATTGTGGAATAAATTCTCTAGACATTGTTTTAATTATTTTAACATACTCAACAGATGGTTGAATAATAGCAAATAAATTATTTGCCATTTTTTCCCATTATTCTTCAGATAAGTTACTCAGGAAACTCCAAAGGAAAACCTAATACAAAGGCAGTAACTTGAAAGAAAAAAAAACACTCAAAGGATGGTCAAAACAGAAATATTCCTCCTTTAAAATAATGGGTGGCTATAAGCAATCATTTTGACAGTTAGTCGCCCTTTGAACATTTGATGACCTTAGGTCATAGGAAACAGTTACTAGGTTGATTGAAATCATTTGACCCACCCATATCTAAACACTAGGCTTGGACTGTAAATCTCTATTTTCATAAAAATGCCAATGAACAACCCCTGGCAGTGTCTACTGACGAATATTTCTGTCTGTTGACAATGAGTTGTCTAATGCTACCAAAATTAATTCTGAGTTAGAGATTCTTCTCCTTTAATTTCAGTTGGAAACTGGGCACAACAGTTCCCCTGTAAAGTCAACAACATGTCAGCAGATGCTGCTAGCAGCTGCTCACCTGGCATCAACACAAACAAAATACACTCATACCCAGGACAGAACTGGATATCCACATTCAACATGTCATAGCTGATGTCTGAAAAAAGTACTCCATCAGGACAGAACATCCCCAGTAGATACTGACATTCTAGGAAATGTTAAGATATCAACAAAGAACTCTTTTGCTTCCCTGTGTTGCTTTTGGACCTGTTTACATTGATAGCTTAGGAGATTTCCTTCATATTTGCTATGGCAGCATGATGGAGTGTGCCAACTATACTATTCTCACTCAAAGAAAAAAAATATATCTGGAATTGTTTCAGTCATGCTTGATTGAGTTGGACCAAAACTCACAATTCCCAGTCTGGATTATTACTACCTATATTAACAAGGATCATCAAGAGCTGGAAGGGACCACTATCTTCCATAAAACCAAGGGTGTGAAGTTGTCCCATCGCTTGTTCCTCTCTGAATCTTACAGATCTCAAAACCCAGTTGTGTTCCTGTCTTGTGCTGACTAGTCAATGTTGTTTTCATATGATCCACACCTGCTTGGTAAAATATTAATAAGGTGGGGATAGAAATAAATTAAATATTATCAAACACCCAATCAAGTTCTTTAATTCCTAATGTAACTCTTAAAAATATCCTGATAATTTATAACTAATATCTGATTTCTCCATACTGAAAACCTGCTATAGTAGCTGTGACTACACCCATTCTAAAGTAGTCTATTTAAAAAAATGGTGTGTGGAGTTAAGTATCCACATATGGAGAGGGAAACCTAAATTACTAAGGTCTTTGGAATGTGACTAAAACCTGAAGTTAAAGGACTGTCCCTTACAATATCAAAATCCTGGGATCCTGTGATAGGATGATTATCCCACACTGTCTTCTGAAGGGACTAAAGTGGCATAGATGGGGCCTATTAATCTTATAGGCCTGGTAAAGAGTCTGGCTTGACTGAGCATGACTTGTTTCAGAGTAGCAGCCGTGTTAGTTGGTATCTGCAAAAAGATAAGGAGTACTTGTGGCACCTTGGAGACTAACACATTCATTTGAGCATAAGCTTTCATGGGCTACAGCCCACTTGATCAGATGCATATAATGGGAATGATTGATGTCTGCAAATGCTCAGCTGGGGGAGAAGCAGGCTAAGGTATAAAGCCAGGAAGTTTGCCCTAGAAAGGGGCTGCAGTGTGAAATCTGTCACTTACTCCCTAGGTTTAGAGAGGGAAAAGAAGGAAACCTAGGGGAAGACAGAGTAGCCTGGCATCCTATCTCTAAGTGAAGGTTTACCAGAAGTGTGGAGGAGGAAAACCTGTGGGATGGAGAGTAGGAAGTAGCCCAGAGAGAGAACAGTGGGATCAGAAGAAAGATTTGTACAGACCTTGACTGTTGTAGGATCCCTAGGCTAGAACCCTACCAACCTCTGGAAAGTGGCACAGGGCTGTGGGCTAAACAAACTAGACAGCAGGTAGAGATGAAATTTGATACCCTGGAAGTAGGGACTATATAGTGACCTAGCCAGAGCGCCGAGTCATGGGACAAAGCACCCCAACTCTGAGGGAGAAGTCAGTGGTGAGGGAACAGAACAGGATGCCTGACTGAACAAATTCTGATTCCTCAGATACAGCTACAACTCCCAGCAGTGTGTGTACCCTGTGATACATGATGGAGAATTCAGGCATGACAATACTCCCTGATAAAAGGGGAGTGTGAGCAACAGTAGTAGTGAAGTTCAGAAAGAGGCCACAGGAATACCGCATGCAGCAGTATCTTTTGGAGAAGGTCAGCTACCCTCCTGAGATGGACCCCAGAATTTCTGCTTCCCTTTAAGGGGGATGAAAAATAATCTATTGGGATCCAGACACTGCTTATGCAGGTCTTGCAGAACCAGCAGAGACAGTAGGAGACACTGTTATAAATGCAGAAATACTTAATAAAGCAGGTAGAAAAGCAGCCATGTTTATTTAAATTCTCTGAGAAGTGAGCAGGGGCTGAAGAAGCTGAGAGTGGAAAAGAAGTTCTGGGATCATGAGGCCAGAGGCCTAGCTGAATGTTTTACTTGTGAGCAGAAGGGACACATGAGAAGGGAATGTCTCCATGTATACTTGAAGGCTTATTTGGAAGTGAGACATGCTGGAAAGTTCCAAAGTGTCCAATCTGGTGAGGGAGTAGGAAAAGGAAGGGCTTGATTTTTCTGTGAAGAAAGGGGACACATGAGAAGTCATTATCCTTACAAGAAAAAAAAAATTGCCACAAAAATGGGACGGCATAAATAAAGGACTGTAAGGAAGCGCCAGAGGCCCAGAGCATGTGCACAATGGTCACAGAGAAAACCAATGGAGTTTTAAAGATAGAGGTTAGAGAGAAATTGGAGAGAAGAAAGAGTACCCCAAGATAAAGGCTACAGGTACAAATACAGAAAGTAACCAGAACACTATGAGAAAAAAGGTATTGGGGAGAGTCTGTGGAGCAGGGGGAAAAGCTATAAGAGAAGTTTAATAGCTACAGATCAAGCCTTGTGAGTGGCTTTGCAAGACTTTGCATTCCAGAGAGAAAAATTTTGTGACACAATGAAGAAGAAGGGTAGACTGGCCTACAGCAGAAGCTGACCTGTTGCTAGACCTGGCAGCTCCAGAGATGGCACCTGTATCCCCAAGTGTTACAGATTTTAGGGAAAGAGTATGTGATGTTGTGTCCACCCCACACAAGGCCTGAGTAGGAAACAAAGTCCTATTAACCCTGTGACAGGCTTCACCTTGAGGAGGTTGAGGTCTCATAAGCTCTAATTGAAGCCCAGCTGGGCAGAGGCAGGCTAGGTTGGTATATAACCAGGAAGTTAAGAGCCCAGCTGGGGCTGCAAGAAGGAACTCTTTAGTCACTCCCCAGAGAGAAGGGTATTGGTAAGAAATGAGGAAGAGTCCTAGGAGAGGAGTAAATCCTTGGATCCTGCATGGGAATACAGACTCTGTCAAGAATCTGAGCATGTGAAGTAGCCAGAGGCAACAGAGCAATTTCCAATGGCAAACCAAGAAGGCTGGGGTGTGGGGAAGAGGGAAGCAAGATAGTGACTTAGTCTGGAAGCAAGTAGACCATAGTTGATGGACATGGGGTCCCTGGGCTGGAACGCAGAGTAAAGGGTGGACCCAGTTCTCCTAACAGCCACTGGGGAAAGTGGCATAGCCTGAGCAGTAGAACGTAAGATTGCCTGATCATCCAGTGACATTTGATACCCCAGAAGAAGAAAAGTATAATAACCTGGCTGGAGGGCCAAGCCATGAAGCAGAAGCACCCTGAGTTATGAAGAGGGAGCAATTAAGTCCAGAGAGATAAGGAGAGCCAGGACAAGTGACTGGTCAAGAGCTAATCCCCAGATACAGCCATAAAGAGGCACCACAGCAATGGGTAGTGAATCCCATCTCAGTTCTGTGAAGCTGTTAGTCTGTCATACAGAGTATTGATGATCAGGTTGTTTTAGGAGTCAATTAAAGAAACTGAATGCAGCAACAGGTCATGTGGGATCCCTCAAGCACTTACTCTGGGTGATAAATTTAACTCCTCACTTCTGGCCTATTATGGAAAAGTAAAGGTCCAACTCAATGCACACAAGCTGAAATTCCTCATTTTCACTGCATCCAGCTAGCTGCCAGAATGACCTAATCAACCCACAGTGGTGCAGAAAAATAAAAGGGGAGAATGCTGTTTTGAAAAGAAGATCCTGAGTTCTAGAGATCAACTTACCAACATGCAATGGACATAAAGTCCCTCAAGACTTTGGGGAGTGACAAGGGCAGTTCCCTTTATGGACTTTTACTTAGCCTGCTTTTCCATTGCACATCTTATGAAACATTCATCTTGTCCATGTAGGGCCTATTTTTCTGAGACAAGATGGAAAAGTCCAGAACATGTGAAAATGCAGTCACCAGAGCAATAAGGAATTCAAGCTGTTCTTCCATGGCAAGCCAAAGGTTGTCAGGCTTCTTCTATCCCTAAAGTATAGAAGCTTGTAAAACATTCCCTGCAGGGCTGATCAGTGTTCATTTCTACTGACTGCTACAACAACCCCTGCAAGATGCGAAGGGACTCTTGGATTCCTACCAGCTGTCCTTCTGCCTCTGGAATTAGATGCCAAAATCTCTGTGTCTGCAACTGAGAGACAGAACCAGTATTACTGCCATCAGCTCCTGCCATGTGGCAAATCTGAACACGCTCTCTCACACTTTCTCTCTCTCTCTCTCTCACACACACACCTGTAGTCAAAGCAGAGCAAATTTCCTCATGACTTTCATTATCCTTGGGGTCCTAAATGTTTGTAGTTGATAGTATGGCCACCAGAACATAACCCTGTAATTAGCTAAGTGATCCAACACATCACTATTGCTGCTAAATCAAGGTATTTCTAGGAAGGTTGTGTCCCCTTTTACTCCAGCAGACACCCAGCCTTCTCGCCACCACTCAGCACATTATCCCTGTAAAAACAAATTGTGAAACCTAAGCCTCCCACTACACCTTCAGTGCAGCTGCAGATCCAAAGAATATGTCTTATCTGATCTCCACAGAGGGACTCTTTAAATCTTTCAGAATTTTTTTCCTATATGCCAAGATCCTTTGTCTCATTATCTTTATATGATGGTGCTAGACCATTTCACAGCCTCTGGAAAGGAGTATATATCCACTACCACTCCATATGCAAAAACAAATAATGCATTTTTCTGTTGGTATTATAGAGGCTTTCCAACAAAATTACTTACTGTGAATCCAGCAGGCCTTCTGGCCAATGTGCTTTTTGTTTTATGTGAATGTGGTTGAATAATTAAGTACAGCATACACTGAATGCAGCCAACCAAGCAAGCATTGTGTGGGGCAACTAACGTGTGTTTGCTAACTCATCTGGGACAGCCTTTGCAATGCTGCGCCCTTTCTAACTGAATAGTGGGGTATCCCTGTGCAACAAGGAAAATTTCTCCTTGTTACATATTTTCTTGGTTATGGAATGGTGCATACCCAAGGGATCTCTTTCTGTATCTGGTGGTTGTTTTATTTTATTTACCCAAAGCAGGCTATATGCATGAGCTGGTGTAATAAATGGTAACATGCTCTTAGCCTCAAGGGGATTACAATCAAAAATAAAGACAGATCATGTTGTTTGATGTTTACTTTCTTATTAACTTGTATTTAGCCCCTATAGCAATGGGCACCTAGGATAGATCTCACTAAATTGTCTAATTGGTTAAGCAGGTGAAGCAATTGTAAAATCAGTGCAGATATCTGTGTTAAATATATTTCTTTGGTGAATTACAGTTGAAAAGGCATCATGTGTGTTAGTAATATTTCCCTGAATTCCCCTGAAGTTACAAACTGAACATACCACTTCATCTCCTATCCTAAAGTATTAAATAGAGCAATGCCATTCATTTTTCAGCCCAGAAAACAAGTTCCAGGGATGAGTATGGACTTCATTCTCCTCTCACTTACACACACAACGCCATTGACTCCTCTAGAGTTGCTCAGGATTCACATCTGTGCAAGAGAATCACATTTTCAGAATTAAAAGAATGTGTTTATATTTTTGACATTAGTATTTACTACAATTATTTGGCAGGGAGTACTCTGTAGGAAGATATCAGTATCTTTTATCAATTAAATTCCTTTATAAAAAGACCGCATAAACAGTATTTAGTATGATATATAAGCTACGTAAATACTTTTTATGCCTTTAAACAGACATTGAGCTGAGACAGTTAAAGGTTTTATTGGTTTGAAAGATTCTACCAGTACTGGAAAAATTTCTCATTTAAAATAGGGAATTGTATGAGAACAAGTAGTATCTTTCATATCTATTGAACATTTTAATTTCACCAAATGTGAATGTATATACAAACACATATATAATTATAGACATCTATCATAGAACGTAGACAGTATAACTTGGATATTTTAAATATATTCCTCTAACTTCTAATATTCCATTCTGGACAGAAGGTTCATATTCACTTGAAAATTTCAATCATGAATGTTTCAGATCTGTCAGTCTGTTTGCCTTAAGAATGTCTTTAAATGATAGCTTTAGATCAGACTGATTTCTAAGCATTCCCGTCTAGAAACAGCTTGCTTTATACGATCAAAAATACGTGTATATACTTTGATTTTTTGGGGCTGCATCAAAATGCCAATATCCATCGAAACTAAGAAATATTTAAGAATGGAAAACAAGGTAAATTTTGCAGTTAGAAATGTTCTTTTTATGAGGACAGTGAGACAAAAAATTGAAGTCACATTGATGTATTTTATTATACTTGTTCTATTCTCACTCTCATTGCTGGATAAAAGTTATTAAGCAAATATTTAGATAAAACTCATGAGAACTAAAATTTAAGGTTATGGTAAACTTAGAACCTGTCAATGACAAAGAAAAAAGTGAAACATTATTTAGAAATAATTGAACTGATCTATTTTACAGAGCTAGAAATAAATATCTGAGGTGGATCAGATGTAAAGTAAAAACTGCACACACAAAAACGGGGACAAATTCTGCCCTTGGAAGAACATGGAAGGTTCCTATTGAGCTCAGTGTCACATCTGAGGACAGAATTTGACTTAATGTTCCCAGAATGTGAAAAAGAAAGTGAAACAAAGAAGGAAAGAGCATTCATTTTGCTAACCTACAAGGTTGTCACATTGCTCACCACTTTTACTCATGATAAGCATGCTCCCAGAATGAAAAAGCTTTCCTGCTTTAGCCTATTTATTTCAATGAGATTTTTCTTCAATATTTTGTCAAGAAAACAGTTCAAATTTCTCAGTCTGCTGAGTTAAATAAAGAAAAAAATTAGATTGCTAAACTTTTGGGAGCTCATTGTCTAAAGTACAAAAATTGTGGGCTGCTTAAGGATTCACATATCAAAATGGCATGTACATTTCCAAAAGGGTTGGCTGTTTTTTTTTTTTTTTTTAGATTCTGAAAACCTATGTCAATATTGAACATATGCAGCCCAAAAAGTTTGCTATGCTTTTCCCTTAATAATAAATCAGTATCCACTAAAGAATCCAGTAAGGGAGAAAGTGCAACATTTTTATAATCTAAATCCTACTTTTATAGTTAACAAGAGTGTGTTTTGAAGAAATTGTATGTTTGGTCTGAAATAAAAATAATGTGATATAATGTATCCTGATTGAATAATTTCATCATAATATGGGACATCTGCTGCTGGTTGGTTTTTTTATATTAAGTTCAATAAATACATTCTTAACAATGCCCCATTTGTTGTATATCATAATGAGCCAGCTCCTGGATCACTGCTCCTCTCTCCTAGCACAATTCAAAGGGAGTCACATCTTCCATTCTAGGGATTCTCTAAACATTAGAGAAATGCTAGTGGATATAGAACTTACTTAGCCATTTTCTCTACTGCCCCACCCTTGAAAGAGGATATACTGAAGATATAAAAGGGGTTGACCAAAACGCACTCCAGCTGACAAACAACTTCATAGTAGTTGTTGCACTTGGCAGAGTTTAGAATAAACTTCCAGCTATTCTAAACTTCAGTGGACTGGGACTAGTGTAAAACCAATCACAAGTTCAGGGAGCAGCATCTGGTAATAGACCCAAGGGAGATGGGGTATGGCAGAAGATCTCCTCTCTTTTATTTTAAAACACTGGAATGTCACACTTTCATTTCTTGCTGTTAATTTTTTTATTATACAACACCCAAATGCACATGAGGGATTTTAGAGACAAGTACCTCCAAGACAACACAAAGATGATGGAGAAGGGAAAATGATGTAACTAATTGTATACCTGTAGTTATTTTTCCTATTGTATTGCTGAGTGCGGACACTTCCTGATTCAACATTTCTAAAACTAGCATATATATAATATATATATGCTACATGCATCTCTATTATATATGTGCATTAAAGCCCTCCCCCTCCACACACACACTGGGTGTAAAGGGGGAAAAAATTGTCAGAAGGTACCTGGATGCACTGAAGGAGTGGTTGGTGGTGTTCAAGAAAATAAAAGTGTATGTGTGAGGGGGGGAGTGTGTGTTTGTGGGGGAATGTGTTCCTGTATTTCACATATATGCAAATCAATCTCAGATACTTGTAAGTAGAGCTGGCCAGGAAGCCACCTTTCACTTCCACACATTTTTTTTCAAGGTTTCAGAAAATATTCACCCTGAATCATGACAAAAAGCAAAAATGTTCATGGAACTGAAATCCCCCAAACAATGTGGTGTTTCCAAAACAAAACAGGCTCCCTGCCTTCCCAGCTGGTGGGCTGCAGAAGAGCAGAGACACTAGAAACCCAAGCTGCTGCAGACTGAAATTAATATAATTCTCATCAGCTTCACTCCTGTCCACCACTGTATGTCAACAATGAAACAAACCTGATTCTTGTTGTCAAAGATTGAGCAGTCAGGGATTGTGAAGCCCTTGTAATCAGTAGTCCATTTGACATGGCATTTTTGGTTTGGAAGCTCCTGGTCTTAAGTTCAGCATCTCCCAGCTCAGGCAGTGCTTCTAAGTTCCTCATTTCCATTCACTCCAGCAAACCAGCTGTCCAGGGGTGTGGAAGTCCTGGGGTCTTCAGCAGCCATCCAGGTGGGCTGCAGAGGAGCTTGGGGAAACAGGTTTACATTGCAGGTTTTCCTAATGATATTTTCTAATGAAGATTAAAACATCCTGCACACATACTCTAAGTTCTATAGTGCCTTTATTTCTTGTGCTTATGCTTCTGGTACATTTGTATGAGCACAGGTGGGGGAAGTGAAAAGGGGTAGGGGTGGAAATCAGAGCAAATTAAATTAATGTTGAATGAACCATAAATGTATCCAGGTACTATGAGTAGTACTGTTTAGAAAGAAACCAATTTTTTTATAAACTACTGTATGCCACATGGTGGATTTTTAAAATGGAATTGAAGTAATATATTATTTCTTTCTAATCTTTTCTCTGACCTTTTATAAGGACCTGATTTTATTTGGCTCAGTATATAAATCATATTTCTCTTCTTTCATTACAATATTATGAGTATTTGCTCAACTCAAAAATGTGGTGATGTCTCAGTGTTTATTATTTAAAGCAAATGAGAAGATTTTCACTTAATCAGTTTTCTTCCTTTTGTTTCATAAGTGACAAACAAATACAGTTTGATTATTTTAGCATTGTTGATGATTGGTAGAGACTTGGTGGAGTCACCTTTCATTTGGAAGTATATGAAATATATTTGACTATTTCAATGATTCTAGAGAGTTTTAGATCATGGATGCAAATTTTATAAAGTAAATTGATGACCAGATATAAAACCATTTTATTTTATTGATGAAGCTCATGCTATTCTGCACAAATTTTCATTTTTATTTCTGTTGATTTCATCTTTGTACTCAAAATGTCAAGTGAATAATAATTCTTTATTGTACTAAAACCCAACAAAAGTAAAGGTGGTTTAAATTAGATTTTATTACAGATACCGTAGATACAAACACTTTCAAACACCCCAAAATGAGATTTTGCCTGAAAACAGAGAAAAAATTCACGTAATTGACATTGTCATAAAACAACAACCTTATGCTAAAACTTACCCTTGAATATCATTTTGTTTAAAGATCTGAAATTTCTACTTTCCTTACTTATGACATGATCATTTTTAAGTAATTAAAATTGCTTAAAAACTGCAACGTTAAAGATATGTTAAAAGCTTTTGTTCCCGAGGGGGGGAAAAATATATCGAGAGATAGTACTTTGCCAAAACAATAGGCAAGAAATGAACACCAGTGACTAAAACATCAGAAAAATAAAACAAGCTTTAATAACCTAAACCATATCCATGCTGTCATAAACAGTAAAGGGAAAAAAATGATTCATAATAAATTCTTCTCCATTTATTGCAGCAACCCTAGATTTTGATAGTAATCAGATTACATGTTTAGGAGAAAATAGAGTTCCCTCAGTATTGTTAATACTTCTAACAAATTGCATTGTTTAAGTGTACTAATATAGCTAGTTCTGTTGGCTAAGGGATGGCTCAGGTGATTGTTAATGAGTTATAGAACAATTCAGCTCTAAGTTGCTGGTTAAAAACCAGCACAAATCAAGAGTGAATGAAAGCTGATACCATCTGTTCATTTTCCTCTAATACTGAGTGTAGTGGACTCAATCCAGTTCCCAGTAGACAGATATCCATAGCAGAAACACCACCATAAATGGCACTAATTGCCATGCTTGTTGGCAGTCTCACAGAGGGGCCAACTGAATGGGTGCCAACATTTAATTACCCTAAAGAGATATTCCCTGAAGGTCTGGGTTTAGAAACGTTGGTAGGATAGCATTATTGTTGGCCATGTTTGCTACCGCTAACTGTTGTGTCAGTAGAAAGATGACTTCCCGTGTCCAGGTTTATCTGCCTGAAACCTTTCAACAAGTACTAAATTCTTTCATGCAAGGCCCTTGTCTACACTTGAGGGGGGAGATCCATCTGAAATACGCAGCTTCAGCTGTGAGAATAATGTAGCTGAAGGCAGTGTACTTAGATCGACTTCATGGCACTGAATCGATTGCTGCCGCTCTGATGTTGACTCCACCTGGGGCCACTCGCAGCGGTGGAGTACCGGAGTTGATGGGAGAGCACTCAGGGATTGATTTATCACTTCTAGACTAGATGCGATAAATCGATCACTACACACTGATCTGGTGGATAGTTTAGACCTGCCCAAGTAAACCAAAACAGAATGCCCTTTCATGGTAAGTTTGAGGTGGAATGCCAGTCCTAATATCAATATTCTTCAAGACTTTCCATAGGTCTAGTAGCCCTCAATTTTCTTTATAAAGAAAGAGTCTGATGGTAATCCATACCAGAGTATTTTATAGCCTGCTAGGGATGTATCTGAGCTCAAGTTCTTACCATGGAGTGGGAATTCAAACCTGGGTCTCCCACCTCTCAGCAAGGGGCCCCAAACACTGAGTTAAAAGTTATAAGGGGAAAAACATGCATATGATTTTCTGAAGTTGGCCCTGAAAATCTCTCTCCAGCCAAAACTCATCAGGTCAAATTTGTAAGTACTTTTCAGTCAGCTAAAACTCCATATTCTGATGAATAATCTGTCTGAAAAAGTTTGCCAGCTCTACCTAGAATACCTGTGCTTCTAACTCCAGCAAGGTCACTATTCTCCCCAGAAGCAGCGTCTGCAAAAGTTCCGAAATTCTATAGCTGCTCAAACAAGTATTGGGTCTCTGACACAGAGGCTCATTTGTGGTTCACTAATCTGTATCATCAACTTTTTCTTAGTCCTAACCTATTCACTCCACCTCACATACTTGTGTCATGATATATATCTAAAAGTTGTCATTGGAAAACTAATAAATCATGTATCATTAATATTCTTGTGTGATGTATATGTGCAGTGTATATTAATTGTTATGGATATATGATAGAATTATGACTAAATTTTGTTTAAACCAGGGATATTGGGGCAGTTGGTAAACAGGTCTGCTGTAGATAAAGGAATGTGTTTGCTTCTCTGACCAGCCCAGTCATAAGACAGAGACAATGAAGGTATATTTACATATCGGGTAAACAAAGTTATCAATCTAGCAAGTGGAGTAAGTGACAGTATGGTATCTATGCCATGGTAGGAGAGAGAAGTTTGGTCTGGGTTTTAATTTTCAAAGAATACATTGCATCTTCTGCCTGCATCACTTGGACAAAGAACAATTTGATCTTACCAGGCTCTTGGCAGTGTAGCAGTTCCCCTCTGTTGCTACAACAATTGTAATGGGATACCTCTGGAGTTAAGATGTTGGGGGTCTCTTTCAGATCAGAACAATATATGCTAAAAAACTGGAAAGGGGCTGAGGAGAAGGTATAACTCCAGCTGCAGACATGGCACTGGCTTCTTGCTGAACTCTCTTTGAGGATGATTTTATTTACCAATAGTTTTGTGGATTCAGTATTGTGTCACTGTCTACTGGCCTTTTGAGCTGGAAATATTTTAATGGTTTTCTAATCAGTTACCATTGATTGTGCCCTGCTTTCTTCTTCCTACCATTAGATGAAGGGGGCTTGGGCTCATTAATTTAGTGAGCAGGGTGGCAGCCTTTCACCTCCAGTCTGTTTAGTGGTTGCTGATTTGACTCTACTGACCTGGAAGAGGGGATTTTTCTCTTGTCTGTCATGCTGGGGTGGGAGTGGGGGAGAAGGGGACTGGGCTTTGCTAACCTATTTTCATTGGCACTGAGGCAGTCAGATTTGCCTTCATTCTATAATGGTCTTTTTAATGCCTGGTGACTTCTGCAAAGTATGCACCTGGATTGGGTGTTTTCCCCTTATGGCTTTTTGGAAGAACCGGTATTTTTTAAACCCACTTTTTCCCACTGAAGCTCTCTTATCCAGGAGCCTGTTTTCTGCCTTACTCAGGCTAGGTGGGCCAAGCTCTCCCACCTTATTGTTCCTAGTTGGCCAAGCTGGAAGTCAGTGAAACCTTCTGCTTCTCAGGTCAGAATACAGTCTGTGCATTTATTTATTTTAGAAGGTCCTCACTGAATTTCAGGGGGCACTCCCTCAGCAGTCTAATCAGTAAATGCAGAAAGTTTTTGAGGTGATTGTTTTTGCAGAGGGGGAATCCTGGGTTCTATTCTATAAAAAGGCATCATGTATGCGTAACAACCCGCTAGGCAACATCAGCCCTACCATGAATGCTTCAGACACGAAAAGGAGAGAGTTTAGATTGGGGGGAGGAGGCGAAAACAAACAAAAAAAGCCCCCAGAGGTCATTAACTAGAATAATACTTATTATGCTTCTTGAAAGATTTAAATAAAATCTCTTAAAGGGCCCCAAGAAGAGGCATATTTGGAAGATAAAAAGGGTTTTTCAAAATTAAGGACCTGTCTTCCAGTGAAAACTATCATGGCAGAAGTTGGATGAACAGCAATACTGTATTGTTGCCAAGCATCTTTCCAATATTTTCTTAATTTTCATAAAGCCTGCTTGTTTACATGCTTATTCAATTATTTGTTATTCCAACATTTTTCTGCCAGTTTAGACTGGCAGGAAATAAATGTCAACAGCTCACTATCATTTTAAAAAGCTGGAAATAAACTCAAATTATTGTTGCTGAATTTGGCACTATATCCTGGGGTTTACATTAACATGAATAATACCAAAATGTATCCAAGACAGATGCATAAGCATTACATTTCTGATAAGCAAACTCTTGACAGGACTGTTCATACTGATGGCTACAATGTAGCCTACATATTGAAGGGATAAGCGTTGTAAACTGTGCTGTCGTATTTTATCAATTGGGGAAATTATGTGCATGGATTCTTCACTGTTGCTGTGGTAACATATTCAGACCAAGTTCTCTATAAAAGCATTTAATGTGCTAACAACCTTTAGGTGGGTTCTATGAAAATAAGATGATTCAATTAAGCAGTTTTTACAAAGCTTGTATTTTCCGCTACCATAGATTATATATTGTGTGATGTGCTATATCTGTGAGGACGAGTATGAAGTTGCATACATTTGTGCACAACGGCAAATTCTACTTACAGGTTTAGAGCACGCTTGTAATCTTGCTACAAGTATGAGGAGTGTAGGAAAGAAGAAAAGGAAAATGATAGCATGCAGAAAGCAAGCTGTACGCAAAATCCAATGGGAGCAATATGTTAACACCATTTCATTTTTTTAAAAAAATAGTTTGGTTAAATATAGATCATTACAGTTTTAGGTTAGTTTTATATCTTAATATTGAAGCACTCTACAAATATATAGCTGTGCATAAGAATACCTGGCCTAAGACCATAAAGATAGAATGTGCTAGTCAAAGTGAAGGTGTACCAGTGTAGTATTTATATCATAATTAACAATGTGTTAGCTCTAGCATTCTTTTGATGGTATCAACAAAAATGTGTTATCTCTAGTACTATAGATTCAGTTACCTTTTGACCATAGTTCCTGGCATTTCTTTTATAACTTTTGAAATGAATGTTAAACTAAACATAATAATGTAGAACACAACTAATTTTCTATTCCAGTCTATAAACTAATAAAGCAATGTTCAAGGCATTGTGTAAAAACTCTAATTTCCCATCATCTGTCTCAAGCAGATGCTATTTATCTAAGAGGATTGCATTGTTTTATTTTAATGTCTCTAGAGAACTAGAAGACCTTCTAAAATATGTTTTCTTTTATAATAGTATTAATTTGTAATTGTTATGTTTAGACTGTTTAGAGCATTTTAAAGAGATGTGACCTTATACTATGCAATATTACTGGTAAAGGAATAGTAAGAAGAACTGTTATAGTCAAATCCTTGTCAAATGAAGTGTGTGTGTAAAGTATAGAGCCACTGGGATTGTTTTTGTGTGAACAAGGGCTGCACGATTAATTTACTATGTTTAGTTTAATCATTCTCTCTCTCTTTATGAATAAAGGGTGCAATCCCTTCAAACACTGCTAAGTGTTGGGCCACATAGGTCACCATTCCTCTGAGGTCTGTGTTCTTTACATCTGTGCAAAGCAAGCATAAAACACTACCATTTTGCTTTGGTAGCATTTTGTACCTAGTAGCTCGGGGTGCCGCTCAGGGTGCCACTCAGGGTGGCTCAGAGCTGCCCCACTCCTCTTGTGTGGATTTCCGTGACCAAGCATGGAGCCAGCTCCATGCTTGGTCGCAGGATGCTGGCTGGGCCCTCTCCGTGCTCAGCAGCTGATGGAGTTGAGCCAGTCAAGTGACCTCAGAAGCCAAGCAAGTTGCTAGTTGTGCTGTGAGCTGCCCCTCTGGGAGGGGCAGGAGGGACAGCTGGGTGATGCAGGAAGGGGCCTCTACAGGGAGGGGAGACAAGGATAGGGGGAAGGCCTGCCTGGAGGAGGGAGGGCGTAAATCGAGCTGTTCAGGGATGGTTGAGTCTTTCATTGCACCCCCTCACTATCAACATATACAGTTTTGGGGGCAATGCTCCTCATTGTCCATCCTACCCGAAAACTACACTGAAGCAGGTCAGGCACATTGGTGGTGCTGCATCTCATGAGATCTTTTCTAGTTCCAGTGATATCATTTGGAGTTTTGTCATTAGGTTAAATGTGAGAAAGATGGATTCAAATGTATGAGAAATAAGACTGACATGTTAAATTAAACCCTGCTTGTCTCACTGAGGCAAAACTATAAACATCTGTATATTTAACATCAATGGCACTTATGCAAGAGAAAAGTGATCTGGATTTGTGAATTAACTGGGCAACCGAAGTTTACTATATGAGTAAAATAAGTAACTTGCCTGTTTAAATGACTAGTGTAATAATTTAATATTTTAAAAGTGAATGAAAGATACATATACTTAGCTCATTAGCTTTATACAGAATTGTATATGTATATAAAATTGTATAAAAGCTACTTAAGATGAAAATACATAGTTTCATGGCTTTTAAGAAGGGATTGTTATGATAAGCATAGCACAGGCTATAGAACTTCAGCCCATAATTCTTGTATCAAGAACATAACATCTGCTTAAATTATAGTATATTTTTTAGAGAGGTATCCAGTCTTCATATAAAAAGATTACATGTAATGGAGAATCCACCACATATCTAGATCAACTGTTCCAATGATTGATTACTGTAATGGTTAAAAACATGTACCTCTTTTCTAGACTAGTTTTAGGCCTGGGCTACCCTAGCGGGGCTGGAGGGTAAGGCTTGAACTAAGGTATGCAACTTCAACTACACTATTCGTGTAGCTGAAGTCAAAGTACTTTACTTCGACTTACCTGGCCATCCCTATGGTGGCAGGCTGACCGCAGCTGCTCCCCCATCGACTCTGCTTATTCCTCTTGTGGAGCTGGAGTTCTGGAGTCAATGGGAGTGCTTTCAGGGATCAATTTAATGCATCTAGGTGAGACACGATAAATCAATCCCCGATACATCCGAACACTACCTGCCGATGTGGCAGGTAGTGTTGCCCTACCCTTAGATTTTAGTCATTAGATCGTGTTTTACCTTTTTTCTGCTAGATTAAAGAGTCTTCCACTCTCAGTAATCTCTTAATATAGGTACTTGCAGACTGTTTCAAGTAACCTCTTAACCTTATCTTGGATACATTAAAGAGCACTATAATTGTTTTCCAGTCCTCAAAGTGTTCTTGTAACTCTTTTCCTAACCCTTTCCGATTTTTTTCAACCTGGACCATGAAGTACTGACTACAGACCTGGAAAAATTTCTGGGCCTTATTTCTGTAATGGTCTCAATAATGCCAAATATATTCCTATTCCTGCTTGACATTGTGGTGTCTTAAAAACTGTGCTAAAAATATAAACTACCACTTTAAATTCTCAGGAACTTTTGTGGTCCTGCTTGCTGACTGGGGTGGCGAGGAGGTAGTGGGGCTCTGTCGAGAAGCATGTGATTGAGGTCTTTGGCTGTCAGTATGCAAAGAGCCAGCCTAGAGCAAGGTGGTTGAGTTGTCCCTCACTGTCATAGAAACTCCTTAACATTATATAAATGTATTTTTATATATTTTTACCCCCACCCTCCCACACCATCAAAAAAAATCTTTGGAGGATTTGTTTTGCTATTTCTCTGTTTATGATTCTTTGTGGATTATCTATATGGAGTTTAAGAAATAAAGTACAGTTATTTTGCAAAGTTCCAGAAAGAGTGTTTTATATTTTTGTAAACTAGCTACCCTGTTTGTATACTGTGAAAATAATACATTCTCCTTCTTGTACTGCTGAGGATTATGTTCACCCTCTTAGCAACAGTATCTGACCAGGAGTTCATGTTCAATGGATTATCTATCACAACCTCTATATCCTTTTCATGGACACTGCATTCCAGGGTACAGTTCCCCCATCTTGAAGTTGTGACCAACATTATTTGTTTCTAGATATATAATCTTACAACAGACTACATTAAAACCCATGTTGTTCATCACATTACATTGAACAATGCAATACCATTGTAAAATATTTTAAACCCTTTAAAACATTACAATTGCCCCAAAAATGCTAATAATATTTTCATGCTCAGTGTAGAAAGAGCTAACTGGTAAAAACAAGCAAAATTACAAATGAATAGTTTTAAAGCACTGTCCAGAAAACCCATGTTTTTTAGACACAAAGATGTGGTACATAGAGATACAGTCTGTAAGTACGACCTGTCACACAGAAGAGGTCAGCATCCATTCACTTCCATGACTATTGTTAGAAGAGGAGAAGGTTGGAAGGAGAAGGATCATGGATGTCACAGTGAAAGGTATTTGGGTAGAGGTCAGGCAGGAGCAGGACTGGCATGCTACTTGGCGAAGGAGAAAAAGGCAAGGGGTAAATGGTAAAGTAGTAGACATTGATAAAAGTGAGAAATAGAACAAAAAAAATAGCAATGGGTAGGAGTGAGATTGTGGTACCTACTAATGAAGTTAGGAGGGAAATGAAAGAGGAGCCGTTAGAAGGTTGGAGGCTAGAGTTGTCTCATGTCCTGCGTCAGGAATGAGGAACTTTGAAAAGGGGAGCAGGACAACTTAAAGAGGAGGAATAGTCAGCAGTATGACTGGCTGGAAAACAAGAATTCAGTTCTACAAAATATTTGGAGTTTTCATTATTTGTTTTCATTCCACACTGGAATAAAGCCTAGATCTTTTGAATTTTTTTCACAAAAATACCATGAGTGAAAGAGACAGACATATTTGTGCTTGATTAGCTAATAATCCAGGGTTTAGGGCACTCATTTGCAGTAAAGGAGATCAGGGATCAAGTGTCTGTTCTGCCTAACTCAGAGCCATGAAGTCTTAGCTCATGAGTTCCCTAACCACTGACCTATTGGGTCTTTTTTGGAGGGTGTGGGAAGACTGTTTCTTCTGGCTTTAGCCATAAATTCCATCTTATATCTGAAAAATCTTCCCAATGAATATTTTGTAGTGACAGATACATTTCTGTGAAAAGTTTTGACAAACTGTCTTATTTTCATTTTTAAAAAGTAATAATTCTAAACACTCTAATCAGCAGTGCTCCCTGTTGAGTAGAGGTTGCAAAGCAGTTGGGATATTTCTGATTTTTTTTCTTCCCAACTCACTCCACATCAGGTTGCTCTTCCTCATGGAAGGGGCATGGAATGTGGCATTATAGCAAAACTAACAAGCAACCAAGCAAACAAAGAAAAAGCCTACATAAAGATGAAGCTTTAAAAAGTCAATGAACTGAAAACAAAGAAACCCTAAGATTTTTTGTCATAGCATATTAATATGAAGAAGAGTTTTAATACTGAAAAATTCAGTGTATATAATATAAAGGGAGAGAGTTGTTCACAAATATGGAATTTAAAAATCAACACACCCTGCAGGGAAACAATGTCTGAATATTAAATGACTAAAATATAAAAGCTTTATTTTCTCATCACAATAAACTTATTTACTACTTTTTAAAAGCTGATGACAATTTACTGATCTTCCCACATCCAGTATAAATTTTCTTTGCTTGTTATCAACCATGAAGAAAAGTAATATGAGTTGTCTTATGTCTTGTGAAGTGGATGAGAGAGTCTATTGAAAATGTTTGCCTTTTTGCTGGGGAGCGGGGTGGGGATTTGTCACATGCAATTCTGAAACAGAAGAGTAATGCTGTTTCCTAGCTATTTGATATCTCACTGAACACTTCAGTTGAGCACATCTTGAGATACATTTGTAACAGGTAATACAGTATGTGAAAAAAATGTCTGAATATGTTCTATACTGTTAGGAGTTTTTTTCTTTCTTTTCTGATCTGTTTGCTTATCTGTAACCTTCCACACTATAACAGTTTTCACTGACATTTATAGGCCTATCTAAACCAATAATTCAGATAAAAAGCTGTTCATAAATTTAGACACAACCCATAATTCTGTTTCTAAGTTGCTGACAATTTTTTTCCCCAGAGATAATGGTATAATCTAGACTAAAGAACAGTACAAGTCAAACAGCCTTAAAAATATACATTAATTTATTAATTCTTCGAGTCAGTTCTACATCTGTATTGTTTATTGGAGAGAGAAATAATTACATTTCTGCATTTCTTCTGGCGCTTTTAAAAATGTTCTTAAAACATTGCCCGGATGCTACACATATGCTTAGTGGGGAGATATCTCTTCAAGAGATCCATTGCAAGTTGGGTTGGAATGAGTTCTGTCTGAGTCATTGTTGCTAGGCAGATGGACAGTTAGCTCTCCACACTCAGAAGTTTCTGGAATGGTGCGCTGTAGTTTTGGATATGTTCAATAGATTCCTTCATGCTGAACTAATGGTCCATGAGAGCACATAGTCAGGCAGCTGCTTTGCAAAAGGTCACGTGCACTGTGTGGGCTAGAAGAAGATGAGCCCAGGGGCAGAAAGTAGACTGTTTTCTTCAACTCTGAAGCATTTTGCAGCAGGTTAGTGACATTGCTAATACTCCAACAGGAAAGTCCTGGCAGTATTAATTATAGAAAGGAAAATTGGGAGGGAAAGCTAATTTCTTTTATTTTAATTATATACTTTGAATGTTTAATTTTATTCAAACTATTTTAAATTGTTTCAACTAGTATAATTCACCAACTTTTATTGTGATAAGGGTGAAAGTAATTCATTTTCCTATTCTCTGTCTGTAGTTTCTTGTTAATTTTTTTTAAAATCTATATACCTAACTGAGTGGTTGGTCAATCACTTAACTGACTAGCTAACGGAGTGATTTTAGCAGTGGAGAAGATCTACATGGATTGCTGCTGAAAATGTTCTACCGGCAAGTGGAGGGAAGATGTTGCTTTTAACTCAGCAAATTGTATAATTGGTTGATCAAAGACTCTGAGGGCTTGTCTTCACTACCAGGAGATCATGACAGCTACAATCAATGCAGCAGGTGTTAATTTAGGGGCTGTACTGAAGATCTGCTAAATCAACGGTAAAACACTCTTTGGTTGATTCTAGTACTCTTATTTCCATTTATTTTAAAATGCTTCCTAATTTATTTTAAATAATCTGAAACAGTATTATGGAATCATAGAAATGTAGAGCTAGAAGGGCTATACAGAGGTTGTCTAGTTCATTTTCCTGTTCCCAGCCAAAACTAAGAACACATAGACTATCCATGTTAGGTGTCTGTCTCACCATTCTTAAAAAACCTCCACTGATGGGGATTCCACAACTTCCCTTGGAAGGGAAGGTTACAGTGCTTACCCTAGAGGCAGATCCCTTGTCAAATTACAGGCTGAAACATTGTAAACATGTTGCTAGCTCCAGCGCATTTCTTCACATTATTGATTTAAATTCTTGGCATAAGGAAAACAATTTTGAAAGTGCTATGTGCAGTATGTTTGAGACTATATTGCAATGTGTAATCATGTTGAAATATTATTTTATCTTGATAAGTTACCCTGCGGTTCTTGAGAATTAAACATTTATGGCAGGTGAAGCAAAAACTGAGCTAATAGGTCTACAGTATACTTCACGTTCCGTATCATAATCATCTTGCACTGAAAGTCCATAGTGAATGCTGTAATTGTCTGTCTGTCTTCCTCTCATGGTTGCTATGATATTTTTTGAATAAGGAAGAGTCTGATGGAATTCACAAGGTATAAGAAATGGCCATGTCAGATTCCCTTTCTCATTGTGAAATCTGAAAGATTCAGTGTGACAGATTTGGCAATTCCCTGCAAGATGTTTGGATGACAACAATGTGTTAAGTTTATTTATCATGGTGGTTATGGGTTGTATGTAGTTCCATGGGTGAGGGCTCCTCTAGGAATTCAGAAGACCATAGGGTGATTAGGCAAATTCAGGTTGTAACACCTTCAGAGAGGTACCACTACCTATACTAACTCTGGATTCTCCAGAGACCAACAGATGAAGAAACGACTTTTGGATAAATAGCCTGAGTTTAAACTGACTCCGTTCCTTCTTTCTAATTATGCAAATGGACAAGTCCTTCTGTCCAAAGGGGGCCACAGTCCTAGGGAGAGTTGGAAACTGATGGGTGACTTTTGTTAGGCTTTTAAGCATGCATATAGGAATTTTATTGGTTGAAATAATTTGTCTGTAATGCTTTCACCTTAAGAATAAATGTGCTTGATCATAAAGAACCATGCGGTATCTCATAATTGCTAACAATTACATTGCTTATAGCTTTTGAGGCGAAAGCAAAGTGCAGATTCTGACTTGTATAGCCAGTCTGGATTTCTGGGGTATCACAGTATAGGCAGGGAACTATGCAGCCTGGGAGAAACATTTGTCTCCATCCAAGACAGAGGTGTTGGTCGAGGATCTGGAATCCTAGAGTGGGTACTCTCAAGTGACCACAGAGCAGGAATATAGTTCAGGGCAACTGCCCCTGTGAAACACATTTTACATTTGTTTTATGATTCTGATCTAGATGTTGTTCCTCTGTGGAAAACATTAGGCAATCAGATACAGGCAGTAGATTTTATGGCTTGAATCCACAAAGGGTCTTGGGCATTATGAAGTTTAGCATCACAATGCCTAACATTTAGGCACCTAGAAAATCTCAGGATCCATACAACCTGAGTTACCGCCTTGGCTCCCTGTACAATGAATGGAGGGAGAGAGGCACCTCAGAATGCAATCCGCAAAACCCAACTTGATAAGCTGAGAGCTGACTAAACTAGTCAATGGGAGATGCTGACAAGAATGTGTCCTAATGCCCACTGCTTTCATGGAGACAGGCATCTAAGTTTGGACTTCAGGGAAGCGCCTCTGCTAGAGATCCATAACCTGGGGGAAGATCGACATTCCATCACCTAAGCTGCATTTGGGGACTCCAGTAGGCATGCTCCGAGCCTGCCTTTTTCCACTCACGACTGCCAAGAAGGTGGATTTCCCTGATAACCTTTAGTACAGCAGTTAGCTTATTCAGTAGGGAAGTCGGAGACCAGTAGCTCAAGTCTTCTTCCTCCAGATGGAGAGAGGATTTGAACTGTCACTTTACAATTCAGTGTTTTAAATCCTGGGTTATAGAGTGATTCTCACTCTTTTTCAGGCCTAATTAATATTTAAATATTTTAATTATTTAATCAAAGAGGAACAAATTCAGTGTGAGAGACTGAGGGCGAGACGCCTCAGAATATCCTTAGATAGTTTAGGCATCTACAGCATTAGGCGGCAGCTGAGCGGGAGTTTTGTGGATCACAGTGGTGCTTAAAAACGGGATTTATTCACCTAAATCTGGGGTTAAGCACCGAAGTACGTTTCTTGATCCAAGCCTATGTTCCTACAGTATGTCTTGGGTGAGGTTTAAGGTGCAAGGCTGGGCCCAGTAATTACTCTGAAATGCCACTGTCACATTTCAGAGCAACTGAACTGTGTTCCTCCTCCATGGCCGGGCAAGGGCACACATTCTAGGCTTCTTAACCATCATTTCTCTTGGATGGAAACTCATGTCTCTCTCCCTCCTGACAGGGGTGTTTCCAGGCTGCATAGCTCCCTGCCTATATTTTGAGCTCCCTAGCAAAGTCAGGGTGCCTGAGCAGCTCTGTTTTACTTTTTTCCTCAGAGACAGTATACAGTGTAATTGTCACCATTAAGTTACTACAAGGGATGAAAGTAAATCAAGCTTCTTACCGGTACGGTGGCTGGGCTGGAGCCAGCTCTGCCCCCGGAAGGGGCGGGGTTGGGGGAGGGGGTCAGAGCCAGCCCCAGCCCAGCCCAGCCCCCGTACCGGTAAGCGGCCTCCCCTTCCCTCCCCTCCTCAGCCCAACCCCACTTCTCCTGCCGGGGGCTCCGCAGCAGTTTAAAGGGCCCAGGGCGGTAGCAGCGGCCCATCCCCGGGCTCTTTAAATATCTGCCGGGGCCCCGCCACCACTTCCCTAGAGTTCCAGCAATGGGGCTCCCGTCCCCGCGGAGCCCTGCTGCCGGAGCCTTGGGGAGGCTGCGAGGGGACTCCCGTAGCTATTTAAGGAGCCCAGGGCTGGGTCGCCGCTACCTCCCTGGGCCCTTTAATCTCCCACTGCGGGAGCCCAGAGGAGGCTGCCGCTGGCTCCCGCGGCAGGGCCCAGGGCGGTAGCGGTGGCCCAGCTCCGGGCTCTTTAAATAGCTACAGGAGCCCCGCTGCAGCATCCCCAGGGCTCCGGCAGCAGGGCTCCGCGGGGACGGGAGCCTCATTGCTGGAACCCTAGGGAAGTGGTGGCGGGGTCCCGGCAGCTATTTAAAGAGCCCGGGGCTGGGCCGCCGCTACCGCCCCAGGACCTGCCGCAGGAGCTCGCCGCAGTGTCCCCCCGCCGCCCTCCAAGGCTCCCGCAGCGGGAGCTCTGGCAACAGTTTAAAGGGCCCAGAGCTCCAGCCACTGCTGGGAGCCCCAGACCCTTTACATTGCACCTGGGGAAGCCGATCTGCCCCGGTACAGTGCACTGGCTCTTGCCGGTACGCCGTACCGGGGCGTACCGGCTTTCTTTCACCTCTGGTTACTACACAGCACATTTATTCTTCAGAAACAGATTTAACACATTAAAAACAATAAAGGAACCTTCATGCATGCTAATAAGCTTAACAAAGATCACCGTCTCATTTCACCAAGGACTCCAGTTCATGATTGGTCCTTCAAAGCTGACACAGAGGTTTTACCTGTGATCACAAGTTCATCACTGCTTCAGTTGTGAACAAGACCGTTCACTGTTAAAACAGTTACTCCTTTACACAGTTTCTTTGAACTGTCCTCCTGCAACAGGACAAAAGGACCCACCTCAGGATTAAGCTTCAAAGACTGAGTCCATAGATGAGAGTAGGGGAATGCAAACTCACATGTACTTCAAAGGAATTCCAGTTCGTGTGTTTTGTCCCAAAACGTCATTCATATCTGCTACATTGTTCAATACAGTCTTTTGATACTCTCACTACTTTTCAGAGAGTGCATTAATCCTTTCTTCCTCCTAAAGAAGTTCCATTCGGAACATTTGCATTTTTAAGGGAATGGACTCTTAAGACACTTAAAATTAATTCCATAGGATTTAACTTAATTCAATAAGATTTGTTCGCGATATTGAAGAATGTTGTCATATCTGTCACAGCCACTGCCTAGAGAAACTTATTGTTATCAAATAGAATATAGAGAGAGAAATAAGGACTATTCTTTTTTAGAAAGGTGCACTCACTGGGATCAATGATTTAGGTACAACATTAATAATGGAAAAACAAAAATAAAACTCAAGTTTATTATTTATTTTATGTGGTGTCAGCAATGTGTTTTAAACAAAAAACTTGATATTGTAATTCTTGATTTTTTTCCCCACTTTAATCCTCTATTTTGAAAACCATATTTACTTTGGGTAGGATTATGTAATACTATTTGATCAAGTGAATTGTTACTTTTGTATAATTCATATTCACTGACAAGAACAATCATAGAGGGATTAAGATAAAATAAAAATGGTTTGTATGCTCCTATGTCATTGGGCAGCTGTGGCTTTTCAGCTGTAGTGCTGGATGAAATCTTCTCATATTGAGTGACTGTTGGGTTCTGTTGTCCTTGTTTTACCTGACAATGTAATATTTCAATATATCTAGTGTTCTTTTTTTTTTTTTTTCCAGTTCTCTCAATTTACTACTTTGGTGTACATTTCATTACACTGCTATCTTTATTTCATATTATTTTTATCTGGATTTATAAGATGAGATGTGGGGCACAGATGATTGGGAATGAGGTTATGCAGTAACCCACTAAAAGTAAAGAATGTATCAGTGGAAGATCTCAACAGACATATAGCTGAAAAGCAAACATGGTGTAAAACAGCTGTTGAAGAATTGTTCAGAAGTCTTAAAACTTGTTTTGGAAGTTTCTGCAGGCCTCTCAGTGCACACAGCTAGTGTAATGTTTTTGCTAAGAAGGCTCTTATTGCATGCTGTCATTGGTCAGAATTTGTTTACAGGTGCAACAGGTGTGCCCCAAAATGCAAATGTCTTCAAAAGCCCATATTTATTAAACTGCATATTTGTGTCCACAAATTGGATTATGATATATCTAATCCAACATGCTACAATTGTTTGCTTGTGCAATTTTAATCTTTTTTGCCAGCACACCAATTGCATTCAGATTTGAATACAACTAAATACAACTAAATAACAATTACATTTAGAGGGAATTTTGCAAGTAGTTCCCCCACCCGAGAAATAAAATATTTTTGTATAATGCTTTAATGATAAGATGAACATTTATTAACCAATATACAGGATGGTGTGCTTAGGGACTCCTAGGAGCCCTTTGTGGAAATTCTGACACCAAGCAGAAGGGAGGGTTGCAATTAATTTCCTGCATCTGATTGAGTTCACACCTTCTTTGGTTATCATTAACTCATCCATAAAACAGAAGATTTGACAAAATACTTCTAAAAAGCAAATTGGTGTTGGATGGATCACATTGTACCAAATGACTTGAGCAATACATGCATGTGAATGAGGGCAGACACGGATGACAGATCACAAGTTTATTAAAAATTAACATCATAATTAGGGAAACCTTATTTACTTTTATGAAGAATTTAGGCAGGTTCAGAGTGGTGGTTACAGGACAACATATAGCCCATAACTCAGGATAGACTGTCCATTGCCTATCCCATGGATTAAGCTTGCTCAGTTGAGTCCTCTCATCTTCCTTCCTTGCAAAGGGGATGGAAAATACCAAAGGAGGACCCTGATTTGAAGGGAATCTCCCTTTTGCCCATAGACCTGAGGTCCATCAGCAAAATCACATTTCCTATTTCCTGGTTCTTGCTCTTTGGCCTTTATCTTAGCTGGACACTCGCCACTGGGAGATCCAGTGAATAGCTTAGTTGCATCCTCCTGCCCACCCTGCCACCTCCTTAATCTAAAGCCTGTCTAATCCAAGTTCTTACATTCTGAAGCCACATGTCTTCCCCCACATCTCACAAGTGCACTCTTTTGTCCCAGGAAAATTCAGGCTGTTCGTACTTTATGACCCAATACTTGATTTTTGAAAGATTCTGGTAACTTCACGTTTTGCATTCTCATGTATTCTAACCTTGCAGGCTCGCTTGATGGCTCCCCACCAAACTCACTTCATGAGTATGTCTGATCAAATCAGTCTCACATTCGGCCAAGACTGCATAAATTATCCCACATTTCTATGAATTCTAATCTTTAAATTGACTCCCTTGCATATTGCAAGATCATTCTGACTGAGGTGAATAATCAAGGCATTAGGCAGCTGTATTTTGCTCATCAGTGAGTATAAAAGGCATGAGCCGATCCCATAACATGCCTCTCCAACCAAAACACTCAATGCAGACTGCCTTATCTTAAAGCTCAGCTGGGATCCAACTATTGCCAGGATCTAACTGCTGACCAGACTGGTGTCTTTTGTGTGACAAATTCACAAAAGAATGCCCACAAATACGTTCATTGACCTTGGCTGAGATTTATCCTGCAATCATAAGCAAACAAGGTTAGTTCTACTCCATGCCTATTCTGGAGAACTTTCATAGGTGGACATTTCAGTCAAGAAACAGCTAAATTTCCACTGCTCTATAGCCTGCATCCTCTGGAATTGAAACTCTTCTGAACCTGCTGCTATCTCTCTCTCAAACCTGAAAGAACATGTGTCAAAGTTAGCTGGATTGAGACCTATATAGGTTAATGCTTTTGTCATTATTGTAGCTATTCTTCAAACCTAAAGAAAAGCTGTGTGTAAGATAACAAGCTTGTCTCTTTCACCAACAGAGAGTGGTCCATAAAAGGTATTACCTTACCCACCTTGTGTCTCTGAAAAGGCCCTGACTGCTTTTAGAGGCTATAGGCCTGTATCTGAACATTCCCTTCACTGTTGCCATCTTTCCTGTTTGGTCCATTTTAGATACCTTAAATATAAAAAACACTACTCATCTGTGAGTTCTAATGCTCGCCTGGCCCTGTCTCTAGCTGCTTGTGGCACCATTTCACTAATCCTGAAAGCACCAAAAAGGCACCCCAAAATTCAGCTTTAAATCGCATTGCTTCTGTCCCTTAACTACATCTTTTGGGCAAAGCATCCTCTAACCCTGATATACTCAGTATTGATATGGAATGTTTGTCTTCCCTGAGTGCATCACCTTTACACTCTCTCTCTCAGGTAATTTCCTTCCCTTGAATACTTTAATGATTCAGAGACATGTACTAGTCTTCACCAAAAGGATAAATCAGTTAGATAACCCAATGCACTGGATGAAGTCAATCCATGGTGTGCCACAGATACAGCATATCAAACTACCTGATAGGCCAATGACATTAGAGACCTTTCCTAACTCTGAAAGCTGTAAATCCAATAAGTTTGGCTAAACAAGCCCTTAAAGTCACTTTGGGAGAAAAAAGCATCTCAAGTTAATCCTATAGCTGATAGGAGTCCTGGTTCGATAATTGATGAGACATCACTTGTGGGTTTCTGCTGGCAAAGGGTTTCCAGAGTCATCCAGAAAATAAGATAAAACATCTGCAATTCCATTATCCAGAACAGGAATATTCAGTGCACAAAAATGCATTGAATTGTTTAACTTTCAAATGAACTCATTAGTCTCATTACCTGACCTGACTTTGCCGACTGTTGATTCGCTATGTGAACCACTGGCTGGCAGTTGCACCAGAACTAAATATTTTTGTTCCTTAATTGTTCTCCCTATATAGACAGGCCAACCCATACTAGAAAAAACTCAAGAAATGTAATGCCCTGTGTGGACCATTCCTCTGGCCACCTCTGCATGCATCACTCTCCTTGATAACATATCCCAAAACCTAAACCACCAGAAGCATCAGATTGTACCTGTAGCTGTGTTTGAATTATGCAATCTGAACACCAGAGTGCTTTCCCATTTAACTGATCAGTATTTTTTTCTGTACTTGAAAGGATTATGAAAAACTCCAAAAGTTCATGGTACTCTAAACTCTGGAGAATTGGCACACAGCCTTCCATATATACATGTGTATAGCTTGTGAAAGACAGTCCAAGTGTAGTTTCTCTTTATTTAAATAATGAGGATTAACTGCAAAGACACGCCTCACTTATGGGAGTGGGGCATGGTTGAGATATGATGAAGTGTTTAGAAGGGCATCAGAGGAATCAAATATTCCCTGGGATACAAAAGGCCAGGACCTAAGGCAGAAATATGATGCCATACTGCCTTATCCTGCATGCTTATACAGACAGTTGATTGCCAGTGCCAAAACATCATTCTACTTCAATGAATGGAAGATCCAATAACTGTTATGCATATAACAATGGAGAATGTTTTCATTCTGAGTCCAAATATAATCACTTCTGTAAGAGGTGTGGGTCAACATTGTGCCATTGGGCTACAAGAGTAAAGGAAAAGGCACATATGGTGGAAGTACATCCATCAAATTATACCAAATAAACTACGTTTAAAAAACAAAACAAAACAACAAAACAAAAATCCTCTCCCTTTTCAAGGTTAGTGCCTCACTGTCTTCAGAGTATGCAAATTCCTCACTATGCTGTACTGATGGTCTGCTGCCCTGCAGCTTGTGGAGTCATTTATGCTTCCACTAAGTTGGTGAAAGTGGATGTAAGATGTGACCAAGTCAGAGTAGTGTTTTACACTGACTTTACACTGGCCTAAAAGCTGCACAAAATTGCAAGCAGCAGAGAGACAGGCACAGTATATTTTGCAGGTAAACATTTCAAATAAATGCAATATTGTTCTCTCTCTGAGATTCTGTATGGGAAGGAGGGCTTTTGAGTCACAGCAGACTAATTGTTGCTGAGTCATGGTGGTGGGGTTGCGGGGGACGGGATTCAGTAAACTCAAACTAGGATACGAGTGATTGGATGTCTGGTTAGGTAGAGGAATCATAGTCTCTGTGATTTTAACAATAATGCCAAACCTCGGAGCGGGGCGGGGGAGAGTCAGGGAGAGAAGAGGGTTGACTCTAAGCCTGGGTGTGTATTTGTTTCAGGAGAGGATAAGGGCTCAGGCCATTCCTACTTGGTTGCGGTTATGAGAAATACTTCTGTAAATAGAAATTGAAATTAATAGATGTCTGATACTCTGCAGTGACTTACATTTGGTACATGTGGCTAGCAGGAATCATTTTTGATAGTCCCTTGTAAAAATATTGATGGTGCCTTTAGTTTGTCATTACAACCCATAACAATGTATTGAAAATGTATTTGAATGCCCTTATGCCATTAAAATGTATATTTAATATTTAGGATATGACTGTATACATTTAGTGTGTTTTGAAAAGAGCTAATTGTTAACAATTCAATTTTGTGTTGAATTCTTCATCTACTACTTAGACCTAGCAAGAACTATAAGATAATTGTAATTCAAACTTTTCTCACTTTGCACCTTTTGTTTTGCTTTTTTTACTGGCAAAATAGGAAATCCAGCTATGCTCTTTAATCTCTAGTGTAATGTCTAATCATCAGATTCAGGAGGGGCGAAATATGCTTTTTAAATAAGTTGTCCGCTAGACTGGTGAGAAGGCAAGTCCCAAAAAATGCATTTAGGTCCTTGACCTGCTTTGACTGGCACAGTTATGCATGACTGATCCAACGGCAGGCTCACAAAGCAGATAGTAGTTTTATTTAATCAGGGAATTGGCCGTGTTTGAGGATGTTTCTTATATGATGTGTGTCTATGAATAAATATTGTAAGTCTATAGGTAAACACTGCATTTTTTTATGGATAGTGTCTCTCAAGGTTGTACTTTGTAGTGCATATGTACGGAAAAATAAAATGTATTTTATTCATGGTCTGTAGATATGACACCAATTCACATTTCCATTAATAAATATCTTGCCTTGCTCACTGATAGTTATGTTGACAGAAAAAAGTTGTTTCTGCTTTGAAGGGCCATGCTGTGCTAGTATTACTTCTCTTTGATGCTCTGTGGCCTAAATATTGTCCTCCATCTAAAGGACTGATCTAACAACCATTGAAATCAATTATGGTCTTTTCACTGATTTCTAAGGCTGTTGGATCAGACCACAAACGTGGTAAATGATGATTCTTAAGAGATTTGAAGTAGTCCTTTCCCTTGTCTGTGGAATAACATCAGAACCACTTCTTGGCCACTAATGATGTAATGGTATGACCAGCTGCTCTTGTGGCTGTGTTTTGTGGGGGATCAAACTAGCAGCAGATCTTGCAGCCCCTGCCCTTTTTCTCAAACTCTGCAGGATGAGGGATGCACAGGGAATCCACATGAAGGTGATAAGGTTTTGGAGGAGGTTTTGGAACAAATTGATGAGCTAGATATGCTCTATGCACTATGACCAGATGGTATTCACCCAAGAGTTCTGAAGGAACTCAAATGTGAAATTGCAGGACTACTAACTGCCATCTGTAACCTATCATTTAAATCAGCTTTTGTGCCAAATGACTGGAGGATAGCTAATGTGATGCCAATTTTTAAACTGGTTGAAACTATGAATCGAAAACAACATTGTCAGATTCACAGATGAACATAATTTGTGGGGAATAATCAACATGGTTTTTGTAAAGGGAAATCATGCCTCACCAATCTACTAGAACTGTCTGAGGGGTCAACAAGCATGTGGACAAGGGTAATCCAATGGATATAGTGCATTTAGATTTTCAGCAAGCTTTTGACAAGGTCCCTCACCAAAGGCTCTTAAGCAAAGTAAGCTGTCATGGGATAAGCGGGAAGGTTCTCTCATGGACTGGTAACCGGTTAAAAGAAAGGAAACAAAGAGTAGTGGTGTCCCCTAGGAATCTGTAGTGGGCCCAGCCCTATTCAGCATATTCATAAATGATCTGGAAAAAGAGGTGAACAGTGAGGTGGCAAAATTTGCAGAGGATTCAAAACTATTCAAAATAGTTTAGTCCCAGGCAGACTACAAAGAAGTACAAAAAGATCTCTCAGAACCGGGTGACCAGACAACAAAATGGCAGATGAATTTCATTGTTGATAAATGCAAAGTAATACACATTAGAAAACATAACCCCAACTATACATATAAAATGATCGGATCTAAATTAGCTGTTACCACTCGAGAGAGCTCTTGGTGTCATTGTGAATAGTTCTCCGAAAACATCCACTCAATGTGCAGCAGCAGGCCAAAAAGCAAACAGAATGTTGGGAATCATTAAGAAATAGGTAGATAAGAAGACAGAAAAAATCAGATTGCCTCTTTATAAATCAATGGTACTCCCACATCTTGAATACTGCATGCAGATGTGGTTGTCTCATCTCAAAAAATATATTTTGCACTTAGAAAAGGTTCAGTAAAGGAAAAAAAAGATTAGGGGTATGGAACAGCTGCTGTATGAGGAGAGATTAATAAGACTTGGACTTTTCAGCATGGAAAAGAGATGACTAAGGGGTGATATGATAGCAGTCTATAAAATCATGACTGGTGTGGAGAAAGTAAATAAGGAAGTATTTACTCCTCATAGCACAAGAAAAAGGGGGTCAACCAATGAAATTAATAGGCAGCAGGTTTAAAACAAACAAAAAGCAGTATTTTTTTTCACACAATGCACAGTCAGCCTGTGGAACTCCTTGCCAGAGAATGTTGCGAAGGCCAAGATTATAACATGGTTCAAAAAAGAACTAAATCAATTCATGGAGGATAGGTCTATCAATGGCTGTTAGCCAGAATGGCAAGAGATGGTGTGTCTAGTCTCTGTTTGCTAGAAGTGGGGAATAGACGACAGGATGGATCAATTGATGATTACCTTTTCTGTTCATTCACTCTGGGACACCAGGTATTGGTCACTGTGAAAAGACCTGATACTGTGCTAGATGGATTTTTAGTCTGACCCAGTATAACCGTTCCTATGTAAGGACATCTTTTGAAGGTTGCTTAGCTCCTAGGATCCCCAAAACCATACTAGATATTTTGGAACTATATGGCCACACAAGAAGTGACAGGATTTGATAATAAAGGTTATTAGATTTGACAAAAAAAGCCAAAGCCAAACAGTCTGATAACACAACATTAAGGTTCATATTTTATCTGGTGCTAATTGCTTCATTTCTACCCTAGGCCAACTTGACCTCTTCTTCCCTTCCCACAGCACTTCATGTGTCTCTCTTCAGCTTTTCAGTTGGACTTATTTACTAGCTTCATCCCCATAATTGTCCTTCACTCTTCTTTCCAATCCTTTTATCTGATATGAATATCCCCAGCTGTTCCCACTACCCTCACACAGCCACTATCCCACTAATTTACTGCACCTTTCTGCCACTTCCCACAAGGACACACCAAATCATGTTCCTTGTTCTGTTCATGTATCTCAGTCCTGTGATTTCTGGTGATATACCAGCAAGTTAATAAAGACCTGGTCTACACATACAGTTGCATTTGTTTAACTGAAGGTGGGATTTTTAACTGAAGCAGTTAAACCACTGCAACTTTGTGTGTAAAGAAACTGATATCAGAGTATCCACACAAGGATTGTTTCGCTAAATCAGTTTTAAACCCATTCCAGGCTCAAATTCTATATGTAGACAAGTCCCTAGGGCCTAGGTTATATCTGGACAATTATTTTTTTCTCCATTTACCACCGTTTTAACATGAGTGCACTTGTGTCAGAAAACATGGGAGGATGAGATGGCTGCCAGGGTCTTTAACACTAAGTTTTAATACTTAGAATAGATATAATAATCCAGTGTTGAGGATCCTAAATATATTATATGAACATCTGAGTGAAAAAAAAATGAGTAAGGATGACAGAATCCAACTTACTGATAATAATAGTGCTAATAGCTTGAGTACAAAAATGTTTGCCATATGTTGTGGCAGTTGACAGCAGGTGGTACTGTCATATATGCAAGATGCTAGGTAGCCTGAGAAGTGCCAGGAGCTGGACAATTTGCTCCCTACCTTGGTTTCTGAGTTGAGTCAATTCTTGAGGCAGAGTTGCTCCCTAAGAGATGGATAGTGATGTTGAATTGAAATTGTTTTCCTGAATGATGTTTAACACCATTTGTGTTCAAGGACTGGCATATATATGTAAATTAAACCAGCCACATTTAGCATATACTCACAATCTGGAATGCTGATTTTGCTTCCATTGGGAAGCCAATTGCAAGGCCTTGGAATTCTGCTACCACATAGATAGGAGCAACACATTCGTTATTGTAAAGATCATTCTTTTGACTACAGTAAAAAGAAAACATTGATGTGGCTTGTTATTAAGACATTGCAATTTAATTCTACTTATGCTGATTATAAATCAGGAGCTATGCATATGAGGAATTAAATAAAAAGAAACCAAATAAAGTCAAGTATAAAGGTTAAATAAGACAACTTCATGAAGTATCAGAATTTTAATTAAAATACTGTGAACAGGGCATTTATTAATATTAAATCATTTTAAGAAGCATTTTTCCATTCTAAAGAGCTAATTTGTATTTTTACAACTTGATTGCTATACTCTGGTACTCTAAACTTGTCATAAATTAAGGAAAAAGGCTAATATTTTAGCTATAGTGTTTTTGAAGTAGTTTAATGCTATTGAATTTACATTTTACTTCTATGTATTTTTTAAAAAAGCTTAAAATCGTCTGAAATTAGAAAAGGGAATCAGGAGATTTGGGGTCTAGTTTGGGATCAGCTTCACAAATCTCTACCCTTGTTTCCTTTCCTACCTTTTGTCTCATCTTTTTTAGATTATAATGTCTTTGGGGCTCTTAATATATGTTTGTACAGTGTATAGCACTCTGAGGCCTGATCTTGATTAGGGTCTGTTGCTGATATATTATACAAATAATAATCACAATAGAACACCCCCCCCCCATATTTAGATATTAATTTACTATACACTATTGAATATCTTTCCTGCCACCTTCCCAGAAACTTTTCTCCAGCACTTATTTTAGCATTTCTAACATCTTCCAACAGCCATCATAAAAAGCTTTACAACAAACCTGTTTCATCCTCCCACCCAAACCCAAATGTCACCAGTCTAAAGCACATAAAAGGCAAAATTCAATCATGGGCTAATGATAGCTTTTCTTTACAGAGAACCATCCTTACTTTAAAGTCAGGCATATCGTGTCCCCACAGGGATATTATTAGAAGCTTTGGAAAAAGGAGTTTTGTAGGCTAAAAGAAGTTACTTCAAGCCCCGAAAGAGCCCAAAGAGCATCAGATTTAAATTTAGTTTGTTTTTATGGCTTTCTCTGAGACCTCTGATAATGGACAAAGAGTATGTCTACAGAGCCCAAAAAACCCACTGTAAGTCTGAATTCAAGTCAACTGACTTGAGCTTGTTGGACTCATACTATGGGATTAAAAATAGCTGTGTAAATGTTCATACTTGGGCTGGACTCTCCCTCTTCACTGTGTCTCAAAGCAGGGGCTGCAGCCCAAGCAGGAATGTCTGTTGCTATTTTTAGCCCTGCAGTGCAAGCCTGCATCACTTGAACCAGGCTCTGAGACTTGCTGCTGCAAGTCTTTTTCTGTTTGTTTGTTTGGTTCATTGGTTTGGTTTTGTTGTTTTTTTTAAAATTTTGTTTTTGCTGTGTAGATGTACCCTGAGATACCTGGTAACTAAGGAAAAAAAAACAGAAGATATAGGCTTGATGCAGAAATTACTGGGTGAAATTCTATTACCTGTGTTATGGATGGGGTCAGATTACATGATCATAATGCTCTCTTCTGGTCTTAAAATCTATGAATCACTGAATTGATCCTGCGTTACCCGAATTCAATGGAAGGAGGATTAGGCTAAAAAACACCTACTTATACAGATGAAGGAATTCAAAAATAATTCCAATTCATTTTTTAAAACTCTTGAAAATGTTTTTAAACCAGCTTTTCTGTTACATATGTGGCATATACGAAATACAAGATGACATGGTATGATATATGCGTCCAACAAGCTCCTATTTTTGTATACCTGAATAATTCACTTATAGTTTCAATTTTTGTGAGTAATAGGATACTCTGAAACTCCTATTAATAAAAAATATATACCACACTCTTTTTTTTCATATACCCATACATATACGAATGTATTTTAGAATAAATAAGTTTTATTTTCCGTTATATATATATTGCTGTTTCTTGAATAGCAGATTATTTTAATAAACTAGGAAGAATATTTTGAGGAGTAAATGTTACAGCCTTGCAACATATTTTTTATTTGTTCAGTTTTCACTAAAAAAAAAAAAAGTTGTGATTTTGGTTTTTTTTGATACACAAGACGCTAGAAACACCAGTTCATGTTTCCATTTTAATAAATCAGACCTTCAGAGTTCTGGTTTTAGTTCTTAAAAGTGTGGGAGTATTTAATGTTCATTTATATTTTGCTCCAGGCAACTTCTGTGAGTTTATCTCCTCATGTAAAGAACAGCAGAGTATTTCAAGTAAGTACGGTTGCTATAGTGTTTGGTGTAGAAAGTTTCAAGATATATATAGAGATATAGATATTCATTTTTCCCCACAGCTTCCATCAGCTAAGTAACATTTGGGATAAAGCTAGATGCAGGAACAATAAAAAACAGTTTTGGATTGTTTATATTTTTGATAAAAAATACATTGTGTTTTGCTTCTTCCTGGTTTAATTAAATCTGATTTTCTTTGAATTTAAAAAGATTCATGTGCTGTAGCATGCTGCAGAGAGCTGAATTGATTGTGTACATTTTATACATTCCCTCTATAGATATTAGGGAATATTTTAGAGCTAAATTATTCTAAAACACTTTCTTTCATCACATCTTGGAATTTTTCCAGAAAAAGATTATACAGGTTAATGAAAAATATTTCACTTGGCCATATGTCACTTCTAAGTGCAGGCAGGGTCTAAAATTATGAAAATGGTTTACTAAGAAGGTTTATCCGAAGATGCTATCAGACTGATGAAGGATGATCAGAATAAAGCCTCAGGCATAAACACTAAATTACCTGAGCAGTCTTTGTCCACTATTATTTTCAATTCAAGCCAGAAACCCTGTCACTGATGACTCATAACCCTATCATCCAATCTTCTCTTCATTCATACTAACCCCAGGGGAGAAATCATATCTCAGCTGCAAAGTCAAGGGAGATACAAAAATATTCTTTCTGTCTTATATGTAAACCAGGCAAAGTTTATCACTGTACCGAGACCTCATCATTCTGAACCTTTGGACCAGATTTATCAGGCTGATGGAGATTTGGTGAAGCTTTTGAGAGTGCCATTAAAATGTATGTCCTCTCAAATTAAAATTACATTCTTTTCTTGCACAGAAAGTGAACACAAAGTTAGTAATGAAAGTGCCTTCTATTAAACTAGATTGCTTATGTCAGAAATGCACTCTTCAATCTGACTGCCTCTGAACTCATTAGGTTTTATCAAACTTGAAGGTATTGGAAAGAAAAAAAATAATGAATTTTAAAATAAAGCTTAACACTGAGATAATATGTGTATAGAAAGACAGAAGAAATGGGTCAGCACATAGACTATGCATTTATGAGCCATATATAAATGTTTCAGAGTTACAAACTTGTTTGGAAAATGTGATTTAACCTTTAAAGATTCCAGACAGTCCAATTAATTGACCTTATTAGAATGTTACTTATACCATGTTTCATCATAAAAAGTCCATGACAACTAGAAAGAGGGGGAGGGAAGCAGAAGAACTACTATATTTTGTGTCATTTTTTTTATTTTCCAATATTTAATATATTTGAAGTACCAGAAAGGAAGAAAAATATATACATTTCACATGCAAAACTTTTAGTCTATATAGTATGGACAGTTCATTGATTTTAATGGGATTTTGGATGCAAAAGGAGTACAAGACTAGGTCTCCAGAAAAAAAAAAATCACACTATGTAATTTCTAGTCTTAACTTGGAAATTTCTGAGTTTTTAATATTTGTTTGTAGTAGATACAACATTTAAGGAATTTGGGGCCAGATTTTTAAAGGCATCTAAAGTCCAGATAGGCCTGTGGAAAGGCACAGCTGACTAACTTCCATGAAAGTTTGGTGCCTAGGCACTGGATGGGATATTTAATTGTATCTATTTGCAACATTAGGTGCTTAAATACTGTAAATCTGGCCTATTATAATTAAAAATGTATATATACTGTCAACCATAACTGTACGTTAACGATGTGTTTTTTTTGTTTAAGATTTCATTAGGATTTCCCACTCTCCCCTCTCCTAATATTTGAAATGTTTATGTTCTGTATTAGGAAAGCAGAAGTGGGATCCTAATCTAAGCTGTGGATAGCACTGGTACCTAGGAAGCCACAAATTCCACATGGCATTGCAAACAAAGGAAAGGGACGCAGCAGGGGACACAGGCTATTCAGAGCTTTGTATCATCCATTTGTCCATCTGTTCATCTGGCTTCCTTGTCCTAACCTCTGACTCCACAGCCTCTCCTGTTTTTGTGTCTGTGAAGTCAACAGAAGGCAATAGACACTGTGTCTTTCTATAGTCGTCATGGGTTGAGGCAGGCTTTATAGCATGCAGATTGATCCTATGGTTCCTAAGACTTGCTTGTGATGCACAGAGATTTAAGAACTGTGGTGACCATGTGTATTTACTGCATCCTTGAAATATTCTGGATGTAGTTGCAGTTGGTTGAAGTGTAGATTTCTATTTTTATTTTATTTTATTTTGGTTAAACAAAGGGCTCTCTTGCCAATCTAAATTGATTCAGTTTGTATATTTTCTTTCTGTGTTAGGACTGTAGTTAACTGAAACATACGTGGTTGCTTGGATTCTGGGAGACATAACTCTGTTAAGGTCACAGCAAATCTTATTGCCTTTAAAGAAATTGGCAAAAAAGCAAACCTAGGTACAGGAACAAGGTGTAAGGTATGGCAATAATTTTAAGATAATTGGAAGCAAGAAGAATTGTGGGACTCTCCAGAGCCCGAGAAAACTTGTGGGTGTTAAGCATCCTGAAGGCTCTCAGAGCTGGAAGTAAGAAAGGTCCCTGTGGAACCTGGAGATCAGTAAGACCATAAGAGTCATCCTGGCTGGAGAAGCTGGAGTTCAACTGCTTAGCTTGGTCTCTACTGATATGCTGATGATGATGGGTGCCATTTCCTCACTTGTCCACATAGTAAAACAATAGAGATTTCAACTACCCCCACCCCTAGGTTTTTATAGAAAGTATAACAACAGTTTTGTAATGTTGTTTACAGAAGTGAATGGATTCCATGTTTATCAGCCTTCTTTTTAGACTCTACCTTCCCCTTCTTTATTTTTCTCCATGCTGAAATCAAAGTACCAAAGCCATTAGGTCAGATACTACAGATGCTATTACATGTATCATATATAGGTGTGGGGGTTTGAAGAAACTGTCCTTTGTCTTGTATTGGTTATGTGTGTGTGAAAATTCTGCCTCCAACCTCTTGCATGGCATAGTGTGAGAATTTTGTTGCCACTGGTATTCTTAGCTGTACCGGTGAAGAGTCTTGGGCCAGCAGCCCATCTTCTGCATAGGGTTGAAAGTCAACATGTACCTTTTGCAGGGGTTGGATTGAAGATTCAGCTATTGGAGAAGTACAGTAGCATTTGTAATCTGCTGTTTCTGAGGCGACTCCATTGAGACAAGCCTGATGCTAGAATATAATGCTGTGACCAGTTTCTCAGATTTAGGAGTATGGATGTGTGTGTAGGGAATGGGGACTTCCTTATCTCTAAAAATATGGCAAGTAAAATTCCTTCAGGAGAATTATAAATCATCTCCAAACGGAAAAGTGGAAGAGAAAAAGCTACATTGTCTTAGGTATTAGGGGAGCAGTACTGGCAGTATCTGCTGGTGGCACTGCTGCAACAGCTTCATTGGTGAGATGTTTAGGGAAGAAGACAATTTTAGGAAAAAGTAATTGTTGGGAACTCTTCCTGCTAGTGCCTGGCAGGAGTGAAGGAATGGGGTTTCAGCTGTGTATCTGGGCAGGATGGAGTGTGTCTTCTTTCTGAGGAGAGGGGAGTGATATGAAAATCACCAACACACCTCCCTAGCAGTCTGTTCAGTCTGAAGGCTATCTTTACAAGTAAAATGATTAGAGAAGTATATTTTAAACAAATAAATAAACCTGAAATCATCAGTGTCTCTGCATTACTTGGTGTCCTTTAAATGCAGAGTTTCATTGCCCTAAATAACCAGATATGCAAAACTACAAGTGGATGTCACATTTCTGGTACTATTATGGGTGAAGGATGAACAAGCTGAGGTTTATAATAGAAAATATGTCTCAGACTCAGCTCTGGAATGGCTACAGCCTCTGCATAGTTAATTTAAAATAAAAAGCAAGGTCTTTCATGAGTCTTTTCATTTTCACCTGGCACGTTCAGTAGAGGACTTTTATTGTCAATTGAATGGCTAATCCTACATTCCATGTACTGGCAGATCTCCCTAGGGGACCTATAATTAATTTAAAATGCCAAGGACTATGTTCAGCAAAATTACTTTTCACCTTCCACACTGTGGAAGATTATGAAAGTCCTGTAAATTACTGGAATATGATCTGCAGGATTTAGGACCATGCTGGAGCCAATTGTTTGTTGCAGTACTCATGTTAATTCAGTTTCAGCCTGCTGGCGATTCAGCTGACATCCCAAATAATTTGAGAATGTATCTTAAACAAACCAGATCAATTTATTTCAGCAGACTGGTCATAAAATAAATGTGGGAATAAAATATGACAATTATTTTTAAAACTCTTCATGTTCTTTTGCCATCAATACTTTTAAACTCCAGAATGATACACAGGGTTTTTGTGTTATTTATTTATTTTTAGATGAGCATGATGGCCTTTTAGCTCCCATAAGTTTCTGTTCCACAGCCATGAAACCATGCCTCATCACTCAGAAGCTGTTGTTTTGGATTCACTTTTTTTTGAATGGAGATGGAAAACTAACTCTGGGAGGTAGCATAGCCATGGTATGAAAAGCATAAATAATTGCAAAGGAGTGTAGATAGCAGTTTGGCCACTGGACAGTGGCATCTAGGACAATACTAAATACTAAAAAATATTAAACAATAAAGCATGCATGCATTACACATACAGGATGAACAGAGAAGGGGAGAAAAAACAATAATTTTAAGGCAACGCAGAATAAAATGTTTAGACATCAGAGGAACAAAAACTGGGTTCCGAAGAGGCAAGTGAGTAGGGGTCAAGATGGGAGTGGGTGTGGTGGAGAGGTGAACTTGGATTTGGAAGTGAGGAAACAGTGCCTTAAAAAAGCACCATCAGAAACTGTGACCTTACCAGCCCAAATGGGACAGCCAACAAACCCCCCAAAAGGGTTGCTAGTAACATTTTTTTCTCTACACATGGTTCTTAGCAATGTGGTCTGTGGAGCACTGGGTCATCTGTGAAGCACTTACTAGTGGTTCACAAAGAGTTGGCTGAACACATAAACATGGCTTTCCTCTTTGACTTCAGGTGCTAAATCTTATTAAGTACATTCCTAATATAACTTTTGAATGCAAGTTACTGCTGTAGTGACCACAAGATGAGGGTGAATGGGAAATATGAGATTTATGAGATCATAAAAGGTGGAGAAGATTATCTCAGCGGTCACGAATGGAAAAAGAATCTATGTGGCAAACTTTCTATGTGGGCTACATGATGAAAAGGTTCAAGAACCCGTATTGTATTTCACGTATTTCTCTACTGAGAAACCATGTTTTCAAATTACTAGTAAAAATAGATTAAATATTGCATCCAATCTTGTATTTACTTATCATGATAAATATTTTTCATATTTAAAATGTGAAAAACAAGTGTTCTCTAAAGTCTCCCACTGGAGTTATTTTCTGTCAACCTGCAGAAAGTCCTGTATTTCTGTTATGCATGTTAAATCCCTAAGATACTGTGCATGTGTATGCTCTGGACAAAAATAGTAAATGTGTATATATAGTTTTATCATTTGAGTCTTTTCAGCATCTCCCATAGATAAGGCACATTTGTCACATTTTGAAGTGGGTCTCATTGGCAAAGGCTTCAATCATGCAGAGAGCTGTTTTCAAATTTCCATAAAACAAAGCAGACACCATTTACATGATAAATTGCTCCTAGACAAAAATCTTAGCTGACTACCCAAGTGCTTGATTCTGTTATCACTGATTTGTCCTTCAGTCTTCAGCAGAATGAAAATGAAGGACCTGCAACTAATTGTGCCAGGAAAACAGAGCTAATTTGCTCATACTGCCAAAAAAATAAATGGATTGTAAGCCATTAGACTTGAACGTAAATCATATGATATGCTATAACAAGCATTATTAATGGCTGTGTTGTCCTACAAAGAGCCTTCGGATGATATTCTCCAGTAAAATTAAGTCTTGAAAGTTCTGAGCAATCTCCTTTAAAAAAATGAAGAAAAGTATGTCAAATTCAAAACCAAACAGTGGTTCCTACTCTCTGCTTTTGAAAGTATAAACACTGTAATTTGTATTTCTTTAACCATACTTACGAATCTCATCTAATGTTATCATGTAGTCTTAAAATAATGTCAAAATGTGTATGCTTCCCTTTAATCTTTATTTTCTTTGCTCATTTTTCTCTTTTTCAATGCATTCAAAAAAGTGGCAGATTTTCTTTTAAAGTGCCATGCAATTTGTAAGTAGCTTCTGATGACACAGAAAATAAATGTTTAAGACAAGAAGTTTTAAAGATATTTAATTAAAAGGCAGGCTAACTTATTGAGCCACATTCTGAGATTCTAAAAGCTCTCTAATATTTCAGAACCCTTTCTACCTTTCTTCTCTACAATCATATTTTTTTCTAGTTTTTGATGGGGTCATGGATTTTCTGAGTATACATAAAAAAGAAAAAAAAACATATTTCTGAATTTTATAAGTCAGGAATAAAATCCTATTTTTTTTAACCCTTCACATGTTCCTGCTTAGAGAACAGCATGTACCTTATTGAGTTGTCAAGACATTATTTAACGACTGATTCAAAAACTATTGAGTGTTACTCACGTTTGGATAGTATAAGATTCACAAGGATTACTGAGTTGTGGGGGGTGCTGGCTTCTATGAAAACCAGGTTTCCATATGAGAAAATTAGTAATAAAATATTGACCCCGGGAAGATCAGGAGGCTCAAGGCATCAGTTGATTAGGACATGTAGCAGAATGAATGAAACACAGGGATGTATTTTAGTGTCAAGTCACAACTTTATAAATTTTACAAGGGGAATGGATACTGTTCACACATCCTGCGCTCTCACGTATCATACAATTGACAGATTGCAGCATTTACAGGGTTCTCACTATATAAACAATTACTCAGGCTAAACCCTCTTCCGGCTCCTCCTAGGACTCCGCTTACTTCTGAATCCTCTCTCCCTCCTCCCAGATTCGGAGGAGGGAAAGTAATAGTTAATAAGGTGGGGACGTCTGTTCAAGAAGACTTCAAGTCTGCCCTTTTTCAGGCATAAAATCCACCAGCATGATCTTGGGTCTCATTTACATCTGGGAACGGGCCATTTTAGTCTTTATCGGCTCTGGACATAAGTTGAGGAGAACTAAACAGACATGTTTTTTGAGGACTTGTCTGTACTATAAAGTTAGCTCAGCTTAACTATATCATTCAGAGCTGTGAAAAACTTCATGCCCTGTGCAATGTAACTAAGCTGACCTAAGCTCCAGAATAGACAAAGCTAAGTGAGTGGAAGAGTTGTTCCATAAACCTAATGTAGTGATCCCGAGTGGTCTCCCTCCGATCTGAAGGGCGAGGGAGCCGGGGATACCCCTTGGAAGGTGGAGCCAAGACTGCCCCACCCCCCTCTCCAGAAGTACAAGGGCGGGACTATAAAAAGCCAGTCCTGCAGCCCAGAAGGGAGAGAAGCAGGGGAGGAGAACGATGCTCCGCCGGACCTGCTGCTGCTGGAAGGCAACTCGAGCTTGCGCTGCGCTCCAACTCCTGATGCCGAGGACGACTGGCCTGGAGTACCTGCCGCCGTGTACCCAGAGGAACCAGACTCTGACTGGATGACCGATGTACCCACTCCCTGAGTCCGCCACCCATACCCTGACCACGGAAATCCCCTAAAGACTGTTTATTGTTTGCTGGCTGCCTCTGCCACACCCAGGCTATAGCCAGCCCTCCCAGACTGTTTGTTTGCTGGTTGCCTGAGCCTGAAGCCCAGGCCCCAGCCCTCTGAGACTGTTTGCCTTGCTGGCTGCCTATGCCATGGCCAGGCTAGAGCCAGTCCTCCCAGACTGTTTGCCTGCTGGCTGCCTGAGCCTGAAGCCCAGGCACCAGCTCTAAAGACTGCTGTTTGGCTGCCACCAGCTACCTGAGCCCTGGCAAGTCCAGGCCCTGGTGGCATCTCGGGACTGAGTTGCTCACCAGTCCCGTCCCAGAGCCTGAACCCGGCCGGTTCAGACCCGCCCAAGGGGTCTCCCTCTGATCTGGAGGGTGAGGGAGGCCTACACCTAGCTACTAGCTCTTGGAGAGATAAACCCTTCCATTGCTGTAGTAAGTATCTACACTACAGCAGTGCAGCTGAGCTGGTGTAGTGTTTGTAATATAGACATATTGTTAACATTGAATCTTGAAATCCTGTTGGTTTTAATTTAACTGTGTCAGAAGAGAAACCATGGCTGCTAGCACTGCACAGGCACCATGTAATGAAGTTCTCAGATCTGGATCAATCCTGGAAATGTATGAATCTCTGGTGCAGATCTGTGGCTGGCACCAGACTGTGTTAGGACATGCACCCTTTTGCCCTTTCATAGAGAGTTTGAGAGCACAGTGGGATGAGTGTTTTTGTCCATCCAGGAAACATGTCTTAAGGGCACACAATGTCACTTTAGAATATAATGAGCAATTAAATGAAGACCTAATCTCTGTAACGTTGTGATATTTAGTACAAAGTTGAACCACTTCATGCTCAGAATTTGGCACTGACAATGTATGTGAAATGCCCTTAACCGCTTTGAGTCTGTCTGTAAGAGGATGCAGGTTTCTGATCTGTATAGCACTACAGGTAGTATATACGTTTAATAAATCTTGAACTTTGTCTCAGCACAAAAACATTTTTGAATCCATAAGCTAGACATGGACTTAATACAGGAAGTAGCAAGACCTATTCGTCAAAATGCTCACATCCTAGGTAGATGAATTTTTCAATGTTCTATATAATACTCTTCCCACTTGCACCAGGGGTTCTGGTGATCCAGATCTGATGAACCTTGGTTTTCTGCTGTGAGGCTGTCAGCTCCATAGTGCAGGTAGTGTCTTTGGAGGTCGGGGCTGAGATTTCCTTGATTTTGACATGTGGAGTGCCAGGTCTTAATATCCAGTTGATAGCTTGGCACAATAGACGCAGGTCAAAAGCTATGAATCAGAAGATGCTCTTGTACAAGTACCAGTGTGAAGATTGCATATAGGATTTAGCAGAATATCTGAAAAGCCAGCTGCTTTCAGTACAAGCCAAAAAGATGACCCGTTGACTTGAATCAAAAGCCGCTTTGATGTTGAGATATGCCACATAAAATAGGCTGTTAATTGTCTTAGTGTACTCAACCAGAAGCTCTAAGGACAGGATCTGTTGTCAACTGCCCAGTGTTTAAACCTGATTGCTGTAGATGATCATGTCTGTCAAGGAATGGCTGCATCCTACCAAGCAGAGTATGAGTGAAGATCTTTCCAGGGGCTAATAATGGAGAGATAAGCCTGTGGCTGCCACACTTAGTGCGAGATCTTTTACCCTAGTACAGGGACACTTTGATGCCTCCTTTCCATTGTACTTCATCTAATACCCCAACTTTTATAAACAGTGATACAGGCTGATGCTCGGAAGTTACAGGGCACCTTTTGAGAAGCTCATATCAGGTCCAAGAGCACATCCATTCCTTCACTTTTGGGTGGCCTTTTGTACTTCTTCAAGAGACAGAGGATCAGCATTTTTCCCAGGGTCTCCGGCCATTTGGTTTGCCAGGTCACATAGCTCTGTACAGTCATCAGCAGGTACATGTTAAGCATGTTTTCATAACGTGTGCTCCATCTGTTTACAACCTCATCCATCAATGAGCAAGGAAAGCCATATGTTTTTTCGTGATGGGGTTGTTAGAAGGCTGTTTATGGCTTCAAGCCAGGAGTGCAGTGTCTCTGTAGATTGTTGTGCTTTAGTCCATCCTCTATTCCATCAGCCAGGGAGCTAATGTAGATCTCACTGTCATCTTTTCCCAGAGCATGGAAAATGCCTTTCAGCTGTTTATGTTCTTGAATATATTCTTGATTGTATCCTTGTGCCTTTTCACTAATATATCTAAAGCCTCTTCAGAAAGCCAAGGTTTCTTGTGCAACAGTCTAAAGCTGGTTGTTTCAGCAGCAGCATAAGATATAGTGTTATTTATACGACTGAAATCTTAGCACTAGCAACGAGTCATGTGGCAGAGTTGACTAGACTTTTACTGCAAGCTGGTGGTGGGTACAATGTGTCTTTTTCCACAAGTGATGCACCTTCTGTTGATGTGTAGCCCATGACAATAAATGTATCCACGACAATGGTAGATGGGGTTAAAATCTGTGTACAGGTTGTCTAATAACAAGTGCCACCCCTAGAGTTCAGTGTGGACTGCTGGAGTGGAAGAAGATTGACTAGTCATTCAACTGTGACTTAATCACTTTTTAGCAGATAAGATCATGATCACTGGCATCGCAGAAACCTGGAACAGGTGAGGACTTCCTCCTTGCACCTTCTTTCTGCCAGATGCTGTTGGCTCATAGGGTGGAATAAGATCTAGGTCTTCATGATGGTCATTCATGCTTTCAGATTTTCACATTCATATATTCTAATTTTTAATCTTCCTGAAATGAGAATACATTTAGATATGAAGAAAGCTTGAACTCATATGGAACATTCAGTTTACTTATACTATCAGTAGTATTTTGTCCATCCTCAAAATATGGTTAAGTAGAACGTAAGTCAGACACAGTCCTGTGCATGCGGTGAATTTTACCTTAAGTGCACATTTTTTTACTTATTTTTCCCATTACCACCCAGAAATGCATGACCTAATCTTATTGATTGATGAGGAATTCATTTTTATTAAAAGTCTGCTAATGACTACTACTTTGGTATGTAAATACAAATGTTCTTATGTTTTTTATCATTCTTATATTCTTCAGAAAAATGCCATAACTTCTGCTAAATGAGTAGGACCAGATTTTTACTGGTTCTATTAAAAGGCACCCTCCATTTTTCTTAGCATGTTTGCACTGACATACTTTGCATGTACAGATAAAATAATTTCATTTGAAAGCATATAGTTGAGGCTTTGAAGTGAAATTTTCTGAAGTATTCAGTGTTGGCCGGACGTCTCCTTTTACAGTCAATGGTAAAACTACCATGAATTGCAATGGGAACAAAATTAGGCTAATACTGCTGAATATTTTTGAAAATCACATTCTCTCCTAGCTAAAAGCATTTTCATATTTGCAATCAAGTGTTTGAACATGCAAACAAATGCATTTTCAATTATTTTGTTGTCAGGAGAACTGAGAATGTCTGTTGAAAATCTGGGCAATGGTGTTCACAGGTGTGACTGTTTTTGAAGGTTATAGAGCCTGCTAGTCAGAACACAAGTAAATCATAAGAGGTGTGTGGCAGTCATACATGTCCACACATATCTGATGAGATTATAAATTTAGTCTTTGTAGAATAAGGCTCACTAAAACTCATGGTGAAAAATTGTTATGGTTCTTAGTAAGATTTATGGAGATAATTTAGTAGGGACTCATTTTTTGTTAGCTTTTCAGGGAAAAGCCTTAAGTACTCTGATTTATTCTCTATAATATAGATAGATGGTAATACTAGTGAAGTCTGTATAAATATAATAATATTGCATCTGAATGTGGAGAAAAAATTGCAGAGAGATGTCTGAATATGCTTTTACTGTCAAACTATTGATGGCTCAAATTGTTTGCAAAATTAATCTCTTCTAAATTAGGAAAAATAAACTCCAAACCCTTAATAGTTTGTTTTCAGCTTCACTGATTTCACTCCCGTGGTATCATTCCTGATATGTCAAAACTCTTTCTGAAATGCTATGCTGTTAAGTACCACAGTTCTAATTTTTTCTGGAATCACAAGACATGCTAAAAGACACATACAATTCAGATTGGCTGTCCAATGAATTCCAACTTTTTAAAGATTGTCTACTTTTTAAACTTTTACAATGTGGCTCTCTTCAGAAACATGACAGTAAAAATGGCATTGTGAGTTTCCATGTTTATTTAATAATTTTCACATCAAATGTGCAAAGTTTACAAATACAAGGTTCTCTTTTCAGTCAACCCTGAAAATTCCATTAGTGATCAAAAAGATCTTCTTATTAAAAATTACCATTATGTAACCCTTCCGCCAGGTGAAATGAGCTGCAAAAAGGGCTGGATTAAATATCTAGGGATTCCTTTTAGCAATACAAAACTGAGCTGGATTGAACCTCCACTCAATAGACTGAAGGAAAAAAAAACCAAAACCCTCCACAATCCCAGGGCATCTTAAGAGGGAATATATCCCTGCTTGCAAGCAGGGAGTCTGTGTATAGCAAAGAAAACTTTAATCAAAGAAGAAAAGGAACCCATCATAAATTTTTGAAAACATAACCATGATTGAGAAGCATATGGCCATAAAAAATATACCCACACCAGAGTACACTGGGCCACGTCCCTTTCCTCAGTTTCTCTCTTTGTGGTGTGAAGGTCCAACAAACAAATGTTTCTTATCATGCCACTCACCTCTCCCACCACTGCACCTAATTTACAATTGTTGTCCTTGGTCAGCAAAGATCCAGAGCTCAGAGATGTGTTCATGTGAGTTCATCTCCCACTCTGGGGTCAGGGGATGATATCAAGCAATGCCTCAGCTACTGTGGCCGCTATTGCAATTGGCTTATGTTTGTCACCATTCACTCTTCATTAATGCCCGACACTGCCACCAAGGGCCACTGAGCCATTATGCTCCACTAGCTGCAAAGTCTATCCCTTGTCTTTATCTCCAACAGTCTCATCCAGCATATCTCATTCAGTCCTGAGACACACTAGAAAGATTCAGAATAATGCAAATGCAACAAACACACATCTGATTGCCAACCCCACAAAAAAACTCCTCAGCTTCACCACTACCCTGGAAACAATGGTTCACACTGAACTATTTCAAAACATTTCCTAACACATGTTCTCATCTTTCTCACCTTTGGAAGATGAGAGACTATGCAAAATGTGATTGTGGACACCATTTGGAAATTATGGACCACATTGCAAATCGGCACCTGCTTTGATCATTTACCTTGGGAATCTCAAACTTACACCATGCCACTTCCAAAGCTATTCATTGCTTCATTAATCTGAACTTGCTTAGCTGAATTTTGCTAATCACCTCTCTTGCCATATAAAAGAACAACAACACAATTTGTGGAGTTTTTGGTATCTCTGCCTCCTCCCACGTGTCTTACCATAGAATCATAGGACTGGAAAGGACCTCAAGATGTCATCTTAAGGACTGTGACATCAATTGTAAATGGGACAAAATATAACATGGTTTTATGAAAGATAGATCATGCCAAACCAACATGATCTCCTTCTTTGAGAAAATAACAGATTTTTTAGACAAAGGAAACGTAGTGAATCTAATTTACCTAGATTTCAGTAAGGCATTTGATATGGTGTCACATGGGGAATTATTAGTTAAATTGGAAAAGACGGGGATCAGTTTGAAAATTGAAAAATGGATAAGGAACTGGTTAAAGAGGAGACTACAGTGGATCGTACTGGAAGGTGAACTGTCAGGCTGGAGGAAGGTTACCAGTGAAGTTCCTCAGGGATAGCTTTGGATCAATCTTAAATAATCTTTTTATTACTAATCTAGGCACAAAAATTGGGGGTGTGCTAATAAAGTTTGTAGATGACACAAAGCTGGGAGGTATTGCCAATTCAGACAAGGACTAGGATATCATACAGGAAGATCTAGATGACCCTGTAAACTGGAGTAATAGTAATAGGATGAAATTTAATGGTAAGAAGTGCAAGGACATGCATTTAGGGATTAATAATACTTTTAGTTATAAGCTGAGGACACATCAATTGGAAGTAACAGAGGAAGAGAAGGACCTTGGAGCATTGGTTAAGCACAGGATGACCATGAGCCGCCAATGGGATATGGTGGTGAAAAAAGCTAATGCGGTCTTGGGATGCATCATGCGATGTACTTCTAGTAAAGACAAGGAGGTGTTAGTACCATTATACAAGGCATTGGTGAGACCTCATCTGGAATACTGTGTGCAGTTCTGATCTCCCATGTTTAATAAGGATGAATTCAAACTGGAACAGGTACAGAGAAGGGCTACTAGGATGATCTGAGGAATGGAAAAAATCTGTCTTATGAAAGGAAACTCAAGGAGCTTGACTTGTTTAGCCTAACCAAAAGAAGGCTGAGGGGAGATATGATTGCTCTCTATAAATATATTAGAGGGATAAATACCATGGAAGGAGAGGAATTATTTAAAATCAGTACCAATGTGGAGACAAGAATGAATGGATATAAACTGGCCATCAGGAAGTTTAGACTTGAAATTAGACAAAGGTTTCTAACCATCAGACGAGTGAAGTTCTGGAACAGCCTTCCAAGAGAAGCAGTGGGGGAAAAAGACTTATCTGGCTTCAAGATTAAGCTTGATACATTTATGGAGGAGATGGTATGATGGGATGACATCATTTTGGCAATTAATTTATCTTTGACTATTCGTGGTAGATGGGCTGTGATGGGATGTTGGATGGGATGCAATCTGAGTTACTACAGAGAACTGTTCCCTGGGTGTCTGGCTGGTGAATCTTTCTCACATGCTCAGGGTTCAGCTGATTGCTATATTCGGGGTCAGGAAGGAATTTTCCTCCAGAGTAGATAGGCAGAGGCCCTGGGGGGAGTTTCATCTTCCTCTTCAGCGTGGGGCATGGGTAACTTTCTGGAGGATTCTCTGCACCTTGAAGTCTTTAAATCATGATTCGAAGACTTCAATAGCTCAGACATAGATGAGAGGTTTATTGCAGGAGTGGGTGGGTGAGATTCTGTGGCCTGCAGGAGGTCAGACTAGATTATCATAATGGTCCCTTCTGACCTTAAAGTCTATGAGTCTATCTTGTCCAGTCCCCAGCCCTCAAGGCAGGACTAAGTGTTATCTAGGGCAGCATCTCCCAAACTCTTCCATCTGCTGCCCCCTTTCGCTTTCCCGAGTCCTCTCGCGGCCCAGGGGTGTGTCCGCCAAAATGCCGCTGAATACAAAGCTTCCGCTTTCGGTGACATTTCGGCGGGACACAAGTAGAATCCTTCTGCTTTCGGTGGCATCCCGGGGCTGATCCCATGGCGGCGCCAGGATGCTGCAGCCCTTTCGGGGGCCTCACACTCCCCCTGGGGTGTGCGCACCCCACTTTGAAGACCACTGATCTAGGAAATAGCGTGGCCAGTACAGTTAAAAAACTGAGCTAAAGCAAAATCCTCTCTCTAAGAAAATAAAGCTCTCATCACATTTGTGTTTGACACTTAAGTAATTTAGGATAGTGATTCTGAAAGTGTGGACCATAAAGCACTTCCATGCTGCCTGGGAAGCAACTTTTAACATTATGGCAGAGAAATTATGAAAAATTGAAATGAGTTCACTCCACCATTCTAGAAAATTTGACCTGGGCCTGATTTCAATGAGAGCTGCCAGAGCTTCCTCGTATCCTCGTATGTGTCTGCCTCTACGGGTTGCTGCACAGGAAATGAAGTTTATTAAAGAGTCTTTCTTGGTGTTGTAAAGTCAACTGAGATCAGATTTGCTGTTGATACTAAAATTGGAAGAAAAAAACAGGCCTAGGAGGGAAAACTTAACAGAGGGATTTGGGGGGAAAAAAATGCAGCTGTAGAAAGTGCCAGCAACAAGGTAAGAGTCAGCATTAATAGACATAAAATCCTGCACCCAGAATAAAAAAAGGGGAAAAACACAGCACAAATGCTAAATTGAGAAGGAAGGGGGAACCCAAGGAGCAGCCTCAGCCATCACAAAGTGAAGGTTTTTCACCAATTTATTTTTTTATTTAATTTGTCTCCTTAATGTCATGGTAACATTACTTTTCATTTAACCATAGATCACAAAGAAAATGTTGGATTGAGAGGGGAAGTGGTTCATTAGGGAATCTTTGCTTTGGGTGGTCTGGCATATGAAGAAATGCAATATATAAGTCACTGATCTATGTTTTTGATGTACATTCAAGAGGGTACCTTTGTCATAATGGGAAAAGTGAGCTTTAAAAAAGGCAAATTAATTTTTGCATGTATATAACAAAAAACTTTGAAATGTATCGCAGTAGTCAAAATAGGATCGCACTTGTGGTCTTATTATGAACATAACTTTCTTTGTATGCGAGTGAAGGCTGGAATTAAGTATCTTGGCATTTTGAAGTATGTTCAGGTTTTTTTCCTCCAACAAAATATTTCAAGAGATTGAGAGGGAAAAGTGGCCTAAGAAATGGTGGGTGGAAAGGGAGTAATCTGTACCACCTCAAAGTACATTTGAGAAGTGTTTGTTTTTCAGAAAGCTTCAGAAATTGAAAGATGACTCCGGAGAACTGATTACATATTCACAAATTGAGGGCAAGAACCCCAACTCTCAAACATTTTTCACTCTGCAAGTCAGACTGTAAAGTTCTCTAATACTTTTCAAATTTTGTTTACTCTGTAGTCTATTAATTCTGCAATTTTAATTTAATTCTCTTCCCATTTTTCAATGCCATATCACCCCCTCTCTTACTCATACTAAATAAGAATATTTAGCCCTCCATATACAGTCCTGGAGAAACCGTGTAGTATTGGGGGAGATTTCTTGTCATCTGACCTCAGAATAAGTGTAAAATATGTAGCAACTACTGCTGACGATAAAAGCAATATAGAAAAGATCATGACCTCTATTTCCAATGCACAGAAACTTTTTTTTTCCTTTAAAGGGCTGTTAATTACTGTGTACATGGTGTTTGCATTCACCCATTTATTTTTTATCAAACAACATATCAGTAATGTGTGTAGAGCCAAATACTGCAGTCCTTAATGTTTCAAAATGCTGAGGTCAATTGATAACTGCAGAATTTTGCCCAAAGGCTTTGATTCTCCACTCCCTCGCATTTTTCATAATCATTTACAGCTTGTGGTGACCACAAAGTGTGTGTCTGTCTGTGTGTCTGTCTGTGTGAGAGAGAGAGAGATGCTAGAATTCTGGTTTTAAATTGTTTTACACACACTGTGCATTCACTTTGCACTGATATAAATGACTATAGCACAAAGGTGAAGGGCATTGGAGAATCACACTTCTAAGATTTATACACCTAATACAATACCAACAAGAAGAGAGAGTTCACAAGAGAGGATCATGTGTCAGTCTCCTCTTTACTGGAGATTTGGTATTCTGTTTGACTCTTCAGGCTTTCTAGTGGTAGTAAATTTTTATTCTGGGGAATAAAATGAATAATTGTTCTGTTTAAAAGTGAATGTTTTATTTTAATAAACATATTAATCCCTATTTAAAAAAACGGTATGCATTTCTACATACATTCTGAGCAGTAAAATTTGCTGTCCATTTGCTTGCAAAAAGTACAGGGAACTACTGTGAAAAAGTAAAGGAGGCTATTGCTGTTTCTAAGAGAACGGAAGTGTTTTTTGTTTTGTTTTTTGTAGAATTCCATTCTTGTTCACAATCACTGAAATTATAAAGATCTGGGATTTTGTGTGGTGAGTGTGTGTGTGTATATGTCTGTATATCATAAAACTGGAACAATAGAGTCTGCAAGACATATTTATGGATTTGGATTTATAATATATATTAGATTTATATATTGTGACAAAGCTCCAAGTTTGTACTTGTGGGTCCTGCGCTTCCTGGCAGATTTAGGGGACTCAGAAACTCATCTAGGCCCCAGAGTGACCTCCCTCTCTCAGTATAATTGGCAAGAGTCACCGCCTAGTGAGTTACCTTCATCACAGGCCAGTATGGAAGATGGAAAAAAGCGGGGGAGCCCAGGCCCGCCCTCGACTCCAGCTCAGGGACCCTAATAGTATCAGCTAAGATGGCTGACCTTTTATCCACAAAACACAATACAATTCCCTGGGCTACTTCCCCACAGCAGTCCCCGCTTCTTCAAACTCCACTTCACCCTTACCTCAGGGCCTCCTTCCTTCTGTATGATATGTTGTACACCACTCAGTCTCACCAACAGCACAACTTCCTCTCACAGCTCCTGACACCCTCAGCCACTTGACTAACTGGGAGTTTTTTATCTGGTTTCAGCCAGTCCTTGGTTGGCTTCAGGTGTCCCAATTAGGCTAGCTGTTTCTACTCCTTTCTAGAAGGTTCTTAATTGGCCCCAGGTGTCTTGATTGGCCTGGAATAGCCTCAGTTTGGCTATCCAGGGAACAGGGACCTGCACATCCTGAGACTAATATACTGGCCTTCCAGCACTCTCTTATACCCTTCTGGACTGACTCCGTCACAATATATATATATATATATATATAATATGCAAATCTATAAATATCTTTCCTGCAGATTCTGTTGTTCCAGTATCATGATCCTGATTCGCTTCTCTGCTATGGCACAGCTCAAAATCTGAGATATGTTTATCAACTAAATCTGCCTCCTTAAAATAAAGGTGTTAGCATATTACAAATTGATTAAAGTGAATATAAAGACCACAGCAATTTCCAAAAAAAGGTATTAGAGGTTTTTTATACACTGGCCACTTATCTTCCTCAGTTTCTCCCTTGTAGAAAATAGGAGGTAGTACAAGGTAGTTTAATGAGAAAACAAAATAATCAAAGTAAACGAGTAAAAGTGATTAGGAAAATAGGATCGCATATGGGTAAAAATAGATACGTGAAAGCCTATGTGACTTCAGAGTCACCACTGAGTTATTTTCTTAGGGCCCTGTTCTCCAGATGCTGAAGTTTATGGTGAAGTTCTAATTAACTTCAGTGACAGTAGCATGAGAACGTTGGGAAGGCAAGAACTTTGCTCAGTTAAGGCAAACTGAAGCTAAGATGCCTACACTGCACAGAAGGTTTGTTAGCTTTTGCTATATATAAATAAAATATCAAGAGTGTGAATCAACTTTAACATTTTTTAAAAAAATTAAAATAGCATTGAAAGAGAAGAAATCGTGTCAAGATAATGAAATATCACCTTTTTTTGGTGCCACCTGTGTTTATATCACAAAGCAGACCGTTGTCTTCATCCATGTGTTCTAAGATTCCTGGTGCTGTCATATCTAATGCATCTTATATCCTCCTCTTCCCTACTCCCAAATTATGAATGCATCTGGTCACACTTTCAATCCTTTTCTCACTTCTACCTAGGTGATGATGGTAGCCCTCTGGGAGCCTGCAAAAGGCAGCTGTTGAGCAAGATATTTTGCTGGTTAAAAAGACTTGCAAAGCTCACAAGCAAACAGAGAGCTTAATTAGTTTTTCTTTATCTCTGTTTCTGTGCATTTCCAAGTTTCTCAGTGCTGAAATATATGCTCTCTCACACACTCTATGAAGGAGAAAGAACTACATTCTGAATGATCTCATTTTGAACATCACCTTATGGTTTCAGCAGCTCTGTTGGCTCTGTGCGTGGAGCAGTGGGAAATGTTTTGGCAGCTCAGTGGCATGATTTTTAATGTGCTTGTCAATATGAGCCAAATGGGGGAACAGCTGGGAGCTCACCATCTTGGAGAGGATTGCTTAGTGGAGTTCATTTCTTTGGCAGATATGCTGTAGCATTATTGAATGATCCCTTGTTTTTTTTCTTTTGTTTTGTGGTCCCAATGAAAAGAATATAGAAAAGTTTCCACAAACAACTCATTTTAACATAAAAATATATAACTGAAATATTAATTATATGCACAACATTACAGTAGAGATGTAACAAAGAAAGAGACCTAATAGGGATCATTTTCCTTTCTTCTCCTTGAAAAAGATAGAGAGTTGCCCTGAAGCTCAGCTACATGTGCAATAAAGGCTGTATTGTGCAGGTTTCCAATAGGCTCATAAGAGGGTAAACAACCCTGATTCATTTGACAGAGGGAAAGGGAATTAGTTTAATGTACAATCCAGGTGGCTGATACTGACATTTTAAAATATTTTTCTCTGTTTATTTTTTCCTGTTTTATTTATCATGATTGTTTGATTGTATCCAGAGTAGAAAAAAAATCTTTTTTCATTTATATACTTAGAAGCACATATCCCATTATGCTTTTCTTGGATTCCTTGTCCTGGAAGAGTACTCCAGACAGAAATAGAGTGGAGAAAGTAAGTTGGGAATGTATGGAACATTTTGAGACTGTTCAAATATTAAATTTATTCAGAAATATGCACTTCTGTATGTAACACTGGAAAGTAATTCTGCATTGACAACTGGTGGAGATACCAAATCATTTGCAGATGGAGGCATGTTTTGGGCAGATTTCAATGACCAGATCCTTTTTAGCAATAGGTTTTCTAGATCATGCTAATCATTTTATAAATATTTTTATTTGTTCAATAGAGTTGATGGAAAAGATTGTCTAATTGATTTTAGCATTAAAATAATAACAATGCTCAGAATTTATATAAAAGTCTCTCTGTGGTTCTTGTTTAAGTGCTTGCTCATGTCCATTCTATTGTAGGTGTGTGTGCTCACCACATGCACCAGTACCGGAATTTTTTCCCTCAGTGGTATCCATAGGGAACTGGCTCTGGTGCCCACTGAAGTGGCATGTGTATGCACCAATATAAGGGGTGCCGCCAGATTCCTGCCTCTGTCAGTCCTTTCTTACTACCAGTGGCTGTGTTGGAGCGTCCCCTTATCTCAGCAAGCTTTCCTATCTCAAGTGTGTCTAGTAGTGAATTCATTGTATACAGTTGTAAAAGTTGTATAGTTAATAGTTCCCTTAGTGTTAAGTTGGAATTAGGTAGTCCCATATGGGACTTAGCCTAGGAGCAGGGTATATCCCAGTCCCAGGCTTCAAGCCTTGTGATTGCTGCAAGAAAACTATGCCAATCAATGATCCTCATAGAAGTTGTCTGAAATGTTTAGGGGAAACCCACATGACTGACAAGTGTTGTATTTGCAAGGGCTTCAGGCCATGGACCAAAAATATGTGCGACATTCATCTTTGAGCACTTCTTATGGAGTTTGCCCTTGCACCAGCCTTGGAGCCAATGAGATCATACTCTGCTTCAAGCACCGCGGCCTCAGTATGGCATGTGCTGCCAGCATGGACCTCCAGCTGGCTCTGAGTCCCATCCCCAGGGATCCATTGGCTAAAAAGCAAAGAAAGTTCTCATACATCCTGTAAAGGGAAGGAGAGAGCATGAGGTGAGCAAAGACACATGCAGGGCAGCTCTTCCACTCTGGAAGGTGGCCAGGTGCTGGCTCTCTTTGAACTGTTGAGTCCACTTCCAGACCCACCTGCCACCCCGGGAAGTGGCAGAGGCACTCAGCACCTGGCAGTGCCATCCATGCTGGAGGCCTTTCAGGCCGCTAAGGACATACTGTCTCTTTTGGTGCTGCCAACGCCAGCCAGTGAGGTACCCTATTTGAGGGGTAAATCTGCCTTGGTACCCTTCAAGTGGCCTCCATCTCCCTGCCATAAGAGATGCCATGCTAGCACTTATCTGAACAATGCCACCAGCCCCGCAGTGTACATCAGCTTTTCCTGCCAAACTGCCCTGCATCAGTCCCCGGACTCTAGACAACATTCCTCGTGGTCCCGGCATCAATTGCTGGCTGGCTGGTGCAGGCCTGCAGAGGCGTGTCACCAGTCCCCAAAGCCCTGGTGCTGGGACTGTCCTAGTCAGTCTCCCAGGCCTTGGCACCGCTCTGGAGGGCTGAGATGCCATCTCTGGAGCCCTGTCGCCGGGATCACCAGTATGGGTCACCATGAGCACATCAACAATCTCAGAGACATCGATCCTCCCACTCTCAGTCTGCAGAGTGTTACCGCTTTCAAAACATAAGGCATCGATCATCAGGGCCAAACCAGTCTACCAAACGCCTCCACTGGTCATTAGAGTTGCAGCACTGAAAGCCACCATCCCAGTACAGATCCCCAACGTAGATCCCCAGAGAAAGCCAATGGGAGCAGGGTGGACAGGCAGCCTCAGTACCGTCCTGTTCCCCCAGACAAGTCTCTCGCTCCTCGGGCTCTGACACTGAGGTGGAAGATGTGTCTGCAGGTCAAGGTCACCCAGTGGGGAGAACAGCATTCCCCTCTGGTCCACCTGGCAGCTATGCAACCTATAGGTGTTCCCCCATTGGTGGTAGGAGCAACGGTTGTTCTCAAGGGAATCCGAAAGATGGTTGACAGTGGTCTTGTGCCTGCCTCCGACTTGGAGATAGAGCAAGTTCCCCAAGGACAGCCAGTCTCAGCAGAGGCTCCCCTGGCAGGACAGTGGAGTTGGAGACCCACCTGTACCTGTTTCCTCCTCATCTTCACCCGATGAGATGTTAGCAAGGCCTTCTCATGCGGTCCCCCAGGATGATGCAAGGGCTTTGAAGAGGGGTTGTTTTGAATCTGGGGCTGGAAGCTGAGGAGCTGCAGAGCCCTCAGGCTTCCTGTTTTGTATATTAAGTGTAGCAACCCTCTTTCGAGTGGCATTGCCAGTACATGATGGAGTGGAGAAACTACTCAAGGCCCTATGGCAGACACCCTTCTCTTTATCCTGCATCTCCAAGCGGGAAAAAAGAAAATACATCCCCAGTAAGAGTTCTAAATATCTTCATGCTTACCCTGCCCGAAGCTCACTGGTTATGTTGGCAGCTAATGAGCACGATAGAGAGCGCCAACTGGGATCACTACCTAATAATAAGGAAGCAAAGAGGCTCAATCTCTTTAGTAGAAAAAAATATTCTACATCCAGCCTCCAGATGCGAATGGCCAACCATCAGGCCTTGCTTGGCTGCTATGATTTTAATATTTGGCAGTCCATGGCCAATTTCATGGACTTGCTTCCATAGGAGCCCATGAAGGAATTCCTGGCTATCCTCAATGAGGGCATGACTGTGGCCAAGGCAGCCTTCCAAGCAGCCTCAGATGTTACAGATTCAGCAGCCTGGACCATGGCATTGGCTGTTTCTGTGAGGTGTACATCCTGGTTGCAGTTGTCAGGCCAGTCAGTGGAGGTTCAGCAGTTCATCCAGGAGCTCCCCTCCAATGGCTTGAACTATTCTCAGAACAGACAGTAAATTATATGGCCTAAAAGTCTTTAGGGCTCCCTTGTGATCCCTTGGCCTTTATATATTGGGATCTGAAAGGAAGCAGTTTAAGCCACAACAGTGTCACAACAGTCCCACAGTTTTGGGACCCAACCTCAATCAGATCCTTCCTCAAGAAGAGCAAGGGCTATAAGCACCAGCAGGACCATCAGCCCTCTTGCTTGCCACCTTCCCCCCAGCTCACTTGAGCTCTACCCACAGCCAACTGGGTAATAACCAGGCATTTTGAGAGTGTGCTCGAGGGTGACCTTCCAGCCTGTATCCTGGATCCAGCCCTACTGTTTTTTTTCCAACTATTTCTCCCCATTCCTCTCTGCATGGGCCTCTGTAACATTGGACCAGTGGGTCCCCAGCACAGCAGCAGGAGGATATACCTCCAGTTTATTTTTATCCTCCCTCCTCATCGCTCTTCAGGGACAGGAGTCACAAGTTATATGGCCCTATGGTGCCCATGCTCCAGCAACATTCAAGGCCTGGGGGCCTGGCTCCACCAATGTTCAGGGCCAAGTCTCTCTCCTGGCCCCGTCTGCCATTCCACACACCTCCCCGGAGCGTCCCCCAGCCCTGCCTGCTGCCCCTGTGCACCTCTCCCAGTGTGTCCTTGCCTGCATTCTGGGCAGCGGACAGCTGCCCTGCCGCTCTGTGCTGTGCTCCCTTGCCAACTGCTGCTGCAGCTGGCTACAGAAGGGAGGGGCATTGGTGGCAGGCTGAGGCGCTGCCGTCTGCAGAGGGAGGAGGGGAGAAGGAACACATGTGATGACACACACACACCCCGGAACCCACCACAGGAGAGGTAAGGGGGCTTCCTGGACCTGAGAGAGGCCCTAGGAACACATGCAGTGACAGTGGTGCATGGTGACTGCTTTTGGCTAAGCAACAGAGCCAAGGGTTTTTACGAAGTGTATGTCCTTGGTGGCAGACATCGGGGTATCCAGATCTACCTGAACTTCAATCACTAGCTCACCAAAGGTTGGTCCAGGTCCAGTGCAGCATCAAGATGTTGTGAGTCACTTGTTAAGCTCTGAGCCTCGTGATAAATGAACAAAATTGAACGTTGATCCCAGTCCAATGGACAGAGTTTATCAGAGTGATACTCAACTATACCCGAGCCAGACCATTCCTGCCAGAAACCAGATTCAAGGCAATGTCAGATCTGATTGCCACTGTCACTACCCATCCGCTCACCATGGCCGAGATCTGTCTCAGACTCTTGGGGTACATGGCAGGATGCATGTACGTTGTCCAACAAGCGAGACTCAGGTGGCGACCCCTCCAGATGTGGCAGCTATTGATCTACTTCCTGGCCAGACATCACCTAGACAAGGTCATATCATCCTGCCACAAGTATTTACCTTCTTGCTGTGGTGGTCCAACCTGATTCTCAGGTTGAAGAGGGGTGCTGTTTGCAAGCGCGCGACCCAGTCTTCCTGATTACAGATGCATCTGACCTCAGTTGGGAAGCACATCTTGGCACACTGCAGACTCAGGGGTTATGGTCTAGAGAGGAGTGCACATTACATATAAACATTAGGGAACTCAGAATCATCTGTCCAGTTTGCAGTGTCTTCCTTCCCCAACTGCCCGATTGGGTACAGCAGGTGTTGACGGACAGCATGGCCTTCATATTCTATGCCAACAAACATGGGAGAGCTTGTTCGTTGGATCTGTACCAGGCGTCCCTCCATCTGTGGGACTTCTGCATTCAGCATGCCATCCACCTGGAAGCGTTGCACCTCCCCGGCTTCAAGTAGCAGGTCCTTCTCTCACCATGAGTTGTCCCTTCATTTGGAGGTTGTCAGGATGTTCTTCCAGTAGTGGGGAGTTTTGTTCACCACCAGAAAGAACAGATAGTATCTTCAGTTCTATTCTCTCCAAGGACTTGGCAGAGGCTCACTTCCCAATGCCTTTCTCCTGTCATGGACAGGAGACCTAATGTATGCCTTTCTGCCAATTCTGCTCATCAGCAAAGTCCTCTCAAAAATCAAGAGGAACAAGGCAAGGGTTGTTATGAACCCTCTAGCATGGGCTCGCCAGCATGCTTGACCTGATCTTAGCAGCCCCGTGGCCACTTCCCAGCCGCCACAACTTCCTCTCACAGGATCACAGTCAGATTCTGCATCCAAAACTCTCCCTTCTGTACCCCACAGCTTGGATGCTGCATGGCTGACTCCAGAAGAACAAGACTGCTCTTCACTTTCTGTTCTTGTGGAGAACAGAAAGACCTCCACCAGAGTAATTTACATTGCAGTGTTTCTCCTGCTAAGTGTTGGAGTGGAATATTTCCCCAACCCACTCACTGTAAACATGGAAAAAATCAAGTATTGTTGGTGTATGTTTTCCAAAAATTAGAGATGGTCTGAATCAAAATCCAAAATCAAAATGGGAAAAAACATCAAAATCTATACATGGTATCAATTCCTGCTGGGATCAGCCAACAGCCCAGGCTGGAACAATCTCAGACACTGAGATAATTCAGATCTGCAACTAAACTTTAAAGCTCATGCCCATCTTCAGTAAAAACACAACAAAATGTTGTTCACAAACATTTTTGTCTGTGGAGTTTTATTGGTTTTGACTTCTCTCTATACATGAACCTCAGTTCTCTGTCTAGTTTAAATGAAGCCTGAAAATTATTAAAAGCAGCTCTTCCTTTCCCAAAGATGTGATGAGTTCTTTTGTGAGTACAGTACCCAATCTCATTTTAGTTTTAAACATAAGGAAAAAACCTGACAGCTGCATCTTCAAAAATATGTAAGTTTTTAGCACAAGTAAATTTGCTTTCAGTTAAAACTCTGAGACATGGTTCCTAAAGATGTTAAACAGAAATAATAGAAGAGGTTAGAGAGAAATTAAACACTAAGATCTCAGACTATATCTACAGCAGGCATTGCAGAAAATTGTGTCCAGTCAAGAGTGAACTTGACTTTCTTTAAATAAATCAATAAGTTCTGTAACATGGTAATACTGTGGGATGATAAAAGGCAAATGTTGATAGTCATATACTACACATCGATAGCTCACATAATCCAAATCCAGCCCCCAATCCCAAACTCAAATAGCTGAGCCAAGGAATGAGTTGTACATGGGTTGGGAGGAAGGAGGATATAGAATGGATGAAGTAGCATACACTAAGGCTGCAGCAAATGTACCCAGCCCTGACTCCTCCACATTGGCAGCCCATGCATGCTTGTGCACTGCTGTACAGGAATTTGTGCAATCAGGTCTGCATGATGTGCATGGAGAGTAAAATCCATCCTTATGCAGATGGCCAGCACAAGACCTCATCTAGTATATTATTTTGCATTTTCCAAGCACTGTTGTTTTCTGTTTTCTAATATTTGTGTCCCATGTTTAGCTGTTTTCTAATATTTGTGTCCCATGTTTGTCACTCATAATTTAGTATCCTATTCAAATGTCATTAATAGTTCTTATCTCTTCTTCCAGGCCTAACTCTGATACCTGGATCAACTCATTAGACACATCCCTGCAACTTAATATGTGCCATTTCCATTACCTTCATTTACCTTCAGCCTTCTTTGATCCATCTGTCAGTGCTCATATGCAAACCAGTTTGAACTAATTTTGATAGGAGAATGTTGTTAGGAGGATTTACGTATAATAAAGACTGCAGGAACCTATCTTGTTCAGTGTCTAAATTGTGTTACTAAAGGGAGTAGGAAGATCATCTATTCTCCTGCACCAAAGTAGTCCTAGCAGATGGGGCGGAGGGTTCCTCTACCATTTCCCTCTTTATTTAGCAGAAAAAAAGAGTGAGCAGCATTGCCTGCAGGGGGCATAAAATGCTGTTCTGGTCTCTGTACTGTCCCTCTTGTAAATTACAGTGCAGGTGTTTCTCCTGCAATTTCCATTGCACATGTCTTGGCCTCTCCCTGGAAGGAAACCTCTTTTCTTCCTTTGTTTAGATAGAGAATTAAAAGCATATTCAGAGGATATCCATCACTTCACATATCATGCTAATACATACAATGTACATGATATTAATGAGCACTGTGTTGCTAGTTTCCAAATGATATATTACAAGACATCTGTTGAACAAATATCCTGCCCACACTGTGAGGGATGAGTGAGGAGGTCAGGCCAGTTGAGTTACTATTACATATGAGGGAATCTTTTGCTACCTGGCATTGAGGTGCTCTTGGGGTCTCAGATGCATCAGCTTGTTCTTCTGCTGCTCACACATCAAAGAGCATGCCCGGGCACAGAATATGGGTGCTAGTAAGCAAACGTTCTGCATAATTTGTGTACATTGAAATGTCAAGTCAGCTGACTACAAAACAGTTTGAAGTCATTTTCAGAAGCACTGCATGAGACTGGTTCTTTGCAAACAATTCTCAGTATATCCACAAACTATATATGATACAGATGACAAACAGTGGCAGCTGAACTCCACATGACTGTAAACTGTTAACAAATGGCTGAATCTGTCTTGTACAATACTGTGTATGTGTTATGCAAATGCCTCTACACGATTTGCAGGATCAGAGTATGTTGTTAGACAGGGAGCCAGAGTGTATTTTTGTCAGAAGCCAATTTGATCACTCATTTGAAGTTTTGATTTTTCATCCTGCTGCCTTGGATAATCAAACTATAGGGGTTTTGTCAACAGATATAATGCCCTTTGGGTTAATTTGTGCCCTGGGTTACACATATGTAAGTTCTTTTGCCAAATAATTTTCTGCATTTTGGTATGACTGTCATTGGAACTCTGATCACTTTTTTGGCAGGTGGCTTTTATTTAAGATTTTATTAGCAGGTTTTTTTCCTAATTGTGACAATAGTATATCATTAGTTAGTGAGCTTTAACGTGTGACTTTTAACCATCCTATATTGGTGACTTCTCTTTTAGGACGTATAATGGCTCATAATATATTTCTTTCTAATACTCTTGATTTTAACTGGTGTAATTTAAAACAACCCCCAGTATGATATTGTGCATCTCTCCATTTGATTTGGAGTGCCTTGTTGTTTTGTCACATATTCCAAGGGTTTTATTCAATCTAGTTGAGCAAGAAGCTTGAACAGAATAATTTAGGGGTGCTCAGACTTGAGGCATATTTTTATTTTAAATGAGCCAGTGATAGATCCCTGATTTAGTTCCACACCTGATATCACTTCAGAGATATCCAGGGTTGCCAACTTTCTAATTGCACAAAACCAAACATCCCTGCCCTGCCACTTCTGAAATGCTCTGCCCTTTCTCTGAGGCCCCACCTCCACTAACCCCAGCCCCGCCCTCCGTTGCTCACTCTCATCCATCCTCACTCACTTTCACTGAGCTGAACAGGGGGTTAAATTAGGGTGCAGGAGGGAGCAAAGGGTCCAGCGTGGGGTGTGAAATTTGGGATGGGGCCATAAATGAGGGGTTCAAGATATGGGAAGGGGCTCTGGACTAGGGGAGGAGGTTGGGGTGCAGAAGGGGGAGCAGGCTCTGGCTGGGGGTGCGGGCTCTGATGTGGGGCTCAGGATGATGACTTTGGGATATTGGAGGCAGCTGAGGGGTGCGAGCTCTGGGAGGGGGATCAGGGCTGGGGTAGGGAGTTGGGTTGTCGGATGGGGGTGGTGAAGAGTTTGGGTGCGGCGGGGATTCTGACCTGGGGAACGGGGTTGGGGTGCAGATGGGTGTGTGGAGTCTGGGAGGGAGTTACGGTGCAGGAGGGGGTTTAAACCTGGGGTAGGCGGTTCAGATGCTGGGTCTGGGAGAAAGCTAGGTTGCAGAAGCAAGTTCTGACCGGGAACAAGGGGTTTGGGGTATGGGCTCTGGCTGAGTGGCACTTACCTCAGGGTATGTCCTCACTACCCACCGGATCGGAGGGTAGCAATCAATCGTTTGGTGATCAATTTATTACATCTTGTTAAGACGTGATAAATCGATCACCGATGGCACCCCCATCAACTCTGCCCATCGACTCAAGGTGCAAGCTGGAGTTCCAGAGTCGATGGCATGAGGATGGCATGTTATTCACATAGCTGAAGTTGCATATCTTCAGTCGATCCCATTCTCCTAGTGTAGACCAGACCTCAGGCTGCTCCCAGTTGGCAGCTCAGCGAGCCTAAGGCTCCACGCTGCTCCCAGAAGCGGCTGGCATGTCAAGCCCCTAGGCGGAAGTGCAGTCATGCGGCAGTGCACATTGCCTGTGCATGCAGGCCCTGCTCCTGCAGCTCCCATTGGCCACGGTTCCCAGCCAATAAGAGCTGTGGAGCCGGTTCTGGGAGCGGAGGCAATCTGCAGAGCTTCCCTGATCATTTCTGCACCTAGGGGAAGGATCTGGGAGGATTTCAAGAGGTCATCTTATCATCCTCCTATGCAAAAGCAGAATCATGTAAATCTAGACCATCCTATACAGGTGTTTGCCTAACCTGTTCTTAAAAAAAACACCAATGATGGTGATTTCACAACCTACCTTGGAAGCTTATTTCAGAGTTTATGGAAGTAAAGAGATTTTTCCCTCTGCTATTTAAAATAAGAGATGTTTATGGAGTCGTCCTTAGACAAGCAAATTAATGAATATTACGAATTTTAAATTCAAATTAAATTCCACTATTTCTCCCACCTTACGAAGATTATTTTATATCCCCTTTCCAGGAATATGCAGTCTAAATAATTTGGTATTTAACTAGAGAAGCTGTTAATATTTTAAATTACAATAGCAATTCAGTTATAACAAGAAAAGATTAAATCCTTTCCTTGATACTTGGGGCCTGTCACATTGACAGAAAGCAGAGGTCCTAGGATTTTCCAGCCTAACATAAGAATAAATTATAATTGTATTAATAACCATTTCTACAACAATATCGATGCTGATAACACCATAGTTCTCATCTCTTTTAGTATCTTGCATTATCCTATTGTTATTTAAATAGTGATAACATATAGGCTCTGATCCTGCAAACTCATATGAAATCAATGGATCTACACATGTGCAAGAATGAACATTTTTGTAAGATAGAGCCCTATGATGCAAGTGTTTTATTAGGTTTTGAAATAGTTGATTCTAAATGTTAAATGGGACTAAGTTACTTATTGCTAATGTTTCTGACTTAATTTGTAATCTACCCATGATATATTCATATACATGATACTAAAACATCATCCAGTCCTTATATCAGCTAGTTCTTTATTTCTGCACTGGTGTCAAATCATACTTGCTTCTAAGTAGTTGCATTAATGTGAATATTCAGCGATTAAGGTGAAAGCTGTGCATCAGCAAATCATTGTCCTTCATTTTAGAAGGTATTTCTCTTAATTTAGAAAATATAAGATTCTTTGAAAAATTTTCCCTATATTTGACTTACAAAATAATACTTACCTCTTTTGCTCATAAATTTTATGTGACTTCCTCCCTCAATGGCTGTGTCTGCTTATGTCTAGGCTGAACTTGATGCAGTGTTGTCTGTCTTTAAATAAACTTCTTCAAATAAAATGTTTGACATGGTATTTCATTTCTTTAGGTAAGCAACTTGCTTGTGTGTTCAGGTAACTGGATATTTCAATGAAAAAAAAATCAGTCGTTCATGTTAGGTTTCTTCAAATTAAGTTAAAAATCATCATCTTCTCATGTCCTTGTCACAAATTAGATTTTTTTTTTCCAGAACTGAGCAGAAGCAATGGCTCTTTACATCACAAAAATGATATCCTCCTTCATACAGATCTACCAAAGAATTGGCAAACAAGCAGGTGCTCCCTGGTTTGCACTTCATCTTCCTTGCATATGTTTGTGTCATTAGAGTAGCCCCATTTGATCATATTAGTTTTTGATCGGCCAGTTTGCATGTGTAAGTGGTTCAGGCATCGCTACACTGACAAGTCTGTATTGACCCCGCAGGGAAAGTCCTCCTGGGGTTCCAGATCTATTTCAGTGTCTCCACAGAGTCTTTCTTTCCATAATCTCAGTTGTACCTTGCCAGATATCATATCTACAACACTGGTTATAAAACTCTTCTGTGATTTAAGGTATTTGATTACTCGTGTGTGACCATATAATGGATACCTTGGCTCTTCCATCTGCCATGATATTGCTCTCTTGTCTTGCTACTTTTAGCTGCTTAAAAGAGAGGGATGGGAACCTGTTAACATTTCTATAGTGGATACAAACCATATCCTAGCACCTCTCCATTTGAGGTGTGGAGTTGAGTTCAAATTTCATAGCTCAGGCCCATCTCTAAGAGAGTGCCCTTAAAATAATTAGTTTAATAAAAGACATCTAATGGGGTCAAGGTTACCTTCATTTTCATTTTTTCATGCCTTCCTCATCACGTCCAAGCTGGTATGACTAAATTTATAAAAACTATATATTTATTAACACCATAGACAAGCTGACTTAAAGCAGACATTCAGATTATCTATAGCAAAGATAATCTGAATGGATGCCACCTTGCACTACTTCAGAAATAGGTGGTCAGCTTTTGATTGTGAGTTACATGGGTTTCTTGTACAGTGGTACACAGATTTCAGTTCTGACTCTGCAAACAGCACACAAGGACAAATTCTTACACTTTTGTGAAGTCCCACTGACTTCAGTGTTTCTATATGTGGGTGAACTGGTCGTTCTCATTCTCCTTTAAGGATCAAGTTCTTAACAGTATAAGACTATACCTATATACTATATCTTAATAGATGTATAAACTACACATATTTATGATATATTTAGCTCAATGTTTCTAGAAATAACAGAGCAGTGGTTCTTAACCAGGGATACGCTTACCCCTGGGCCTACACAGAGGTCTTCTAGGGGGTAAAAAACCATCTAGATATTTGCCTGCTTTTACAACAGGCTACATAAAAAGCACTAGTGAAGTCAGTACAAACTAAAATTTCATAGAGGCAATTGATTGTTTATACTGCTCTACATACTATACACTGAAATGTAGGAACAATATTTATATTCCAATTGATTTATTTTATAATTATATGGTAAAAATGAGAAAGTAAGCAATTTGTCAGTAATTTTTTTGCTGTGACGTGTTTGTATTTTTATTTGATTTTGTAAGCAAGTAGTTTTTAAGATAGGTGAAATGTGGTGTATGCAAGACAAATCAGATTCCTGAAAAGGCTACAGTTGTCTGGAAAAGTTGGGAGCACTGCAACAGAGTACTGAAAATACAACAGATATTTCAAACTGAGATAAAAATTCTTGCTAAAGTTTATTGCTGAACTAGAGTAGTAAAAATAAATCAAAATGTTTTACTGTATAGTCTATTTACTGCTGCTTGAGGATATGTTAAAGCATCTGCCAATGAGAGCGAGGGAAATAGTTAACCACAGTATGAAAACAAAAAAATGTGCTGATGTTCTAAAGCCTATAATTCTTGAAACTATACAGATGTGTTGTTAGGTTTGAAACTGTATTGTAATTGTAGCTGTCATGGGTCCATTCAAATGAAACCTGTACAGGTCAATTCATTTAACACTTTTCTAGTATCTTAGAAAAACAGCATATGTACACTTTCTGAAAATAAAATCTTCAAGTTTAGGTTTTGCATGAATGATTGTATATATCTATGACACACAGGACTATACAAAGAATATAAACAAAAAAATCATACAAATAATATCTGAGGTTTCATAATTTGTACAAAAAAACCTTCATATTTTGTTATAAAAACATGAAAAAGAAAAAATGTTTTAAAAATTGACTTTTAAAGTATGTTCATTAATTATTGGTATTGCTAGTGCTGCCACTGCCGCTACTTATCTGTTATAGCTGTTTTCATGTGTAGATCTCAAAGGACTATAAATATAATTTATGTGCTTACCTTACTTATGTCCGTTGAATAGGTGAGGTAAAGAGAGGTGAAGTAACTTTCCCCAGGTCACAAAACAGGTCAACATGAAACTTAGGGGAATATATCCTCTTTGTTCTGCATTCCAGTCTAAGTAGTACCTGACTCTGTAAATCTTCACCAGTTGAAGCCTACATCTTGAGACACCCTCCCTCAGTGAGGGAGATAGATTCTAGACCTGTGTGTACAATCATTTAGTAGGAAATCACATAAAGAAAATGTTCTGTTTAATCAGATAATTTGGACAGCCAGGAGCATTGAATAGATGTGTAAGATTGATATACTATGAAATGTAGTTATATCATTAAAGAATTAAAAGTTTTATGATCTTATGCATAAAGATTAGGTTGGTCAAAATTTTAGAAGTTCTATATTATACTATATTACTCAGGATTTTGCATGACTCCATTTGTAGAACAGAAATACAATAAATCAGATATTTTATTACAATTACAGGAGTAAAACAATGATAACTGTGGATGTAGACATATATTTAAAACTGAACAACTTAGAATTATTCCAGTCCTCAGAGACAATATTGTTACTTTAAAAATACATTTAATTTGGTTAGAGACTGTAATTTTAATATATTAAGCATTAATAAAAATAAAGAACATAGGTTTAGCCCTGAGATACAGATTTCAAGAAAAAAAGTCTGGTCTCAATCCAAAAGAGGAAGGATCTATATTCTCTCACTTCCAGGTAAGAATTCACTCTTGAGACTTAAATGGGCATATTATCTGTCAATCCTGTATACAGATTATATTTGAATCTTTGAGTATAGATCTCATAGTAGCATATCATTTTTAATTATGAATTTTGCTAGTCAGAAAGCAGCATTTTCCATATCAGTTAAAACAAAATCAAAATTAAATGTTGTTTGCAGTATGTTAGTATGTTATACTAACATACTGCAATGTTATATAGCATAACATACTGCAATGTTATATAGCATATATATAACAATGTTATATAGTATATTGTGACAAAGCTCCAAGTCTGTACTTGTGTGTTCTGCGCTTCCTGGCAGATTTAGGGGCCTCAGAAACTCATCTAGGCCCCAGAGTGACCTCCCTTTCTCAGTATAATTGGCAAGAGTCACTGCCTAGTGAGTTACCTTCATCACAGGCCAGTATGGAAGATGGAAAAGCGGGGAGGGAGCCCGGGCCCGCCCTCTACTCCAAACTCCAGCCCAGGGACCCTAATAGTATCAGCTAAGATGGCTGACCTTTTATCCACAAACACAATACAATTCCCTGGGCTACTTCCCCACAGCAGTCCCCGCTTCTTCAAACTCCACTTCACCCTTACCTCAGGGCCTCCTTCCTTCAGTATGATATGTTGTCCACCACTCAGTCTCACCAACAGCATAACTTCCTTCCACAGCTCCTGACACCCACAGCCCACCTGACTAACTGGGAGGTTTTTATCTGGATTCAGCCAGTCCCTGATTGGCTACAGGTGTCCCAATTAGGCTAGCTGTTTCTACTCCTTTCTAGAAGGTTCTTAATTGGCCCCAGGTGTCTTGATTGGCCTGGAGTAGCCTTTGTTTGGCTATCCAGGGGACAGGGACCTGCACATCCTGAGACTAATATACCTGCCTTCCAGCACTCTCCTATATCCTTCTGGTCTGACTCCGTCACAATATATATAACATTGCAGTATGTTATGCTATATATATAATATATAATATATATATAGCATAACATAGTGCAATGTTATATAGCATAATATTATATAACATTAGTTATATAGTATAACATACTATATAACTAATGTTATACAGTATGTTAGTATGTTTGCTTGTATTGTATGTTATGTTGTTTGCAGTATGTTAGTATGTTATACTAACATACTAACTAGTTAGTATAACTAGTTATACTAACATACTGCAAACAACATTGTATGTTATGTTTATGCAAACATGCATTTGAAATATTTCATTTTAAAAACATGTCTGTGTGAACGAAATATGGTTCCCTCTCCCATGGATTATCCTCTTAGGTATTCCTTGATAATGCACTCTTCTCTGAAAGATGCATAGCAAATCATGGACGCTACTAGAAATTAATGATAGATGAATTCCAGCACTACAGAAGGCCTATGCCCAGTTAAGCCCTTTGTTGAAGATGTATGTGTTACTTAAGTCCTCAAAAACTGTTTAATTGGAATTTAAAGAGTACCTGTGTAGGCCTCTTGCACAGAAATGGATTTCACTCAGAAAAAACAAAGGGGTCTATCAATATTTTACAGCATGTGTATTATGAATGCAAGTTCTATTCTGTGGATATTAAAAACAAATAAATAATAAAAAAAATCTTTTCTACAATACCCATGAACAGCTTTGAGAACATTTATCATTATCTGAAATGAAAGTGATTGTCAATAATACTGGTGCTATGGAATCTGTGAGTAATCGGTCTCAGATAACTTTGAGTTAAACTGAAGAAAAGACTGGTAATTAAAGATATATTTCATGTATTGGCAAGGGAAACTTTTCGGGTTTATTAAGAAGCCCATCTATGCCCTTAAAGAAGACTAACATCCTGCTAAAGAACAAGAGAATTTTTTTAAAATCATCCAGATCTGTCAGGATTTTTGTGTCTTTTGAGTTCAACTGCCATTTCTATGAGCTTTGTCATAGAGCTGATCCTACACCACTTTAAGTGATGAGAGCTGCGTAATGGATGTCAGTGAACACGGGATTAAGTTCATCGGGCTCAGTGAAAATTACATTAATGCAGCATTTTAACATGCAGTAGAAGAAAAAGATAGGAAGGACTAAGAGCCACCAGTTCCCAGCCTCTATGCCCTATAATCACACAAGACTAACTCCAGAGCCATAAAGCTGGACATACAGGTCATATTTATGCTACTTCAGCGGGTTAGCACAATAAAAATGATGAAAAGGGATTAACTCCATTTTTTTTATTACTGTGCTGCTATTTGGAGTTTTCTCTGCTGCACTGAAACTGAAGTGATCAGTTAATCAGTTTTGTGAGAATAGATGGTCAAACATCCCCTTTTCCCCTTACAAGTGATTATAACTTAACATTTAATGAGGGTACCTATGGTGAGGAAATCATCAATTTTGCTCTAGAATTTATATCCAGATTATTTAAATTACCATTTGATTTAAATAAATTGCCAATAATAAAGGGTTCATCCAAATAATTTAAGACACTCCACATTTTTCATAGAGACTTTTTATGGAGGCCCTTATACACAGCATGGTGTCGTTAGCCACCACTGTTAATAGTGGCTTATAGAACTGAGAAGTCCTTAACCATTAAAGATAATCATCATATAAATGATATAAACTGTTTCATGTTGATTTCTCTGATCAAAGAAAATCCAAGCTGAATGAAGTGCTATAGGTCTGGATAATATGTAGAGGTGCCTGACTGATAGAGAAAAAACTTTCAAAATAATAAAGATCCTGCCATTTCTTTTTTTGTGGCAGGTCAAATTGAAAACAACTATCCATCAAGATCATGTCAGTGCTTTACAGACCAACAGTGATGAAGTATCACATGAACAAATAAAGTGCTGATTAGTGTTTAGCATTGTTGTTCATGTTCATAATGATAAATCAGAAAACAAAACTGTTTTTCAGTTGGTTTATTGAAAATCCACATACAGAATGATCTTGCACAAGTCTACATGTGGAACACAGGAAGAATGCTACTTGGGGACCAATCTTGCAAACACTGATGTAGGTTATTAGTTTCACTGGTAGGGAGAGGAGTAGTTCCGCTGAATTATCTGCATGAGTCAAGTCATTCATATGTGCACATGTTTACAGATTGGGCCCTTGTTTTTAGCAGGTTACTCCATATGAAGAATAATAAATGTATTAGCCTTTATACCAAGACAACTAAGTGTGTTTAAAACCAACAAAAACAAAATAAAAACACAAACAAAGACACCCACAGGACTAGCTGAAATTCTTCTTGCTGTCATCAAGGATACATTTTATTTTTGACCATTTATTTGATTATGACTTTCAAAATACTACTTTTGCTGGTCAGGACAGAAAACCCCTGGTTGCCATAGATAGTAAGTATTTCTCAATTTATTGTATATTGATCACATTAACTGTCATAAGGTAAATGCTGGTGATTAGCTATCATAGAGAAAGGAAGTAGTTAAGGTAAAAGAGAAACAAAACACAGAAATACTTCTTCTGATGCAAGCTTTCTAAAAGCCATCTTTACTGTAAGTAGGAATTTGGGTTTAGTACTATATAATAGTTATCACCCTCCCAAATGAAAGTTTTATGACATGAGAAGTTTGAAAAGCAGTCGTCATAAAAGGGTAGATGTGAGTACTGACAAGTCGTAAGTCCTGATGTAAGCTAAAGAAATGAAAAGATAGTCCTGTAATCATGGGAACTGATAATGCCAAAAGAGAGAAAGCCAAAGGGGGCTGAGGGTTGGGTTTGAAATGTCCTTTCAAAATTTCAACCTTTGGAGATTAGTTCAACTGAAAGAGCACTGTCTGGTTTATTTTTTATAACGCACAAAAAAATTCAGTGGTGCCCTCAGGGTGCCTCTGTTTGTATTACAGGATGTCTCATTCACAGTTCATCCAAGATAGAACTACTCAGCTTCTCTTTGTAGTCTCATCACCACCTGTAATAATACAAATAGAAGTACCCTCAGGGCACTACATACAATACATTTATAAAAGTGAGCTATCCTTTGGGGTATGAAGAAAATGTAAAAAGTAGGAAAGAATTTGTTTTCTTCCATGGTAAATAAGAACTAAGTATTTGGCAATTTATATTTTTGAAGTTGAGCTTGTTATTTTCTAACAAGTTGAGACTTTGTACTATCTTTTCATTCCAACACCTAAATGATTGGTCACAGCCTGAGAGATGTAGGTTGTTCCCTAGGAGGTTTGCCTGTTCCTGTACACAGAGAACATTTTCTGAGCAATTTACATTTTCTTCAGTGAGAAACCAAAAGCTTCAAAATAAAAGGCTGAGGAATGCCAAGAAAGATTCATAGATTGAATTTTGCACCACTGAGACAGCCTTTAGAAAATTAGATTTAATAATTATTTAATGTTTCCATAGAAAATAAACTTTGAAGAATACTCTCTGAATGTTTCCATTCTTTGCAGATATTTTTACCTTTCTACTTTGTCTAGAAGCTTTGTCTAGTGATAACAGTGCCTTTTCACTTTTCCAGAGTGGAATAACCTTAATATTTTTCATATTATAAAGTAGCCTTTATTGCATCATGAAGCAGAGAGATGTGGCCAATAGTTTTAATGCAGAAATATTACTTTCAGAATAGGAATAGAAGGCATTACTATCCCTACTACTGTATCTTAAACAATTAAGAATAATTTTTTTTTTATATTGGACTGCCCTTCCAAAATACAGGGAGAATATTTTATACAGATGGAAACTATGAGAGTATTTTAAAATCTAAGTAAATGATTTTTATGGGATTCTTACAAAACTTTTTGTTTTCAGGGTATTTTTACTACTTTTTTGTATTTAATAGACTGATTGAGTGGGTTCAGCCTGATAACCCTGTTCATGTTATTTTCTATATCTTTGTCATACATAAGGGAGCTTGCAAACTTTAATGGCTGGATCCCAAGCTCTTGCAAATGAGCATAGCTCCAGTTACTTACATTCATTGAATATCTAGCCCTATAACTCCACCTTTCCTCATTAAATGATAAGTAAGTACTTAATCTTTCATACTGCACTCCTCTTTGTGGACATTTCAGAATATTGTGTACCTTTATACCATGGTGCTTTGCCACAAGTGATCAGCTACATATCTACTCTTGTACATACCTACTTTCCAGCTTTAGTGTTCAGACTACTATAATACAAATAATAATGGTATTAAACATATTCTCTATTTTCTTTGTTATAGTTTTATCTTTATAGTATGATCACTTTAATTACTCTATTTTTCTCATGTGGTAATTAAACCAAGTTGATCATAATGAATTAAATCTATGCCATGATCTGATCTCAGACTCTTACACCTTGCATATATAACAGAACACTGGCTACTAATGTAACTATATTAGCAAAAAATTAGGAAAGTTATATCTAATGAAACAGGAAAATATAATGCCACTATATAAATCCATGGTAAACCCACACCTTGAATAATGCATTCAGTTCTGGTTAATCTATCTAAAAAAAAAAAAAAAAAATTACAGTTGGAAAAATGTACACAAAAGGCAGAAAAAAAAAGAGAGAGAGAGAAATTATGTTTATGGAACAGATTCCGTGCCAGAGAAGATTAGAAAGACTTGGACTGGTCAGTTTAGAAAAGAAACAACTAAGGGGGAATAAAATCATGAATGGTGTGGAAAAAGGATGAGGGATTAAAATCATAGTGCAGGATGAACATACTGGTGAAACAGGCTCCTGCTTAAAAGATAACAGACACATGGCTCAGATAATTAATACCATGGCGATACAATGAGAATATTTATATACATATTGCTTCCACAACAACAGAAATCTGGTAAGCATAGAATCATAGGACTAGAAGGTACCTTGAGAGGTCATCTAGTCCAGTCCCCTGCACTCATGGCAGGACTAAATATTATCTAGAGAAGACCATCCCTGACAGGCGTTTGTCTAACCTGCTTTTAAAAATCTCCTGTGATGGAGATTCCACAACCTTTCTAGGTAGTTTATTCCAGTACTTAACAACCCTGACAGTTAAGTAGTTTTTTCCTAATGTCCAACCTACACCTCCCTTGCTGCAGTTTAAGCACATTGCTTCTCGTCCTGTCCTCAGAGGTTTAGGGAAAAAAAATTATCTTTCGTTCATGTAACAACCTTTTACGTACTTGAAAACTGTTGTCATGTCCCCTCCTCCCCCGTCTTCTCTTTTCCAGACTAAACAAACCCATTTTTTTTAAATCTTTCCTCACAGGTCATGTTTTCTAGACCTTTAATCATTTTTGTTGGTCTTCTCTAAACTCTCCAATTTGTTTGCATCCTTTCTTAAATGTAGTGCCCATAACAGGACACAATACTCAAGTTGAGGCCTTGTCAGTGCAGAGCAGAGCAGGGCAGAAGAACTATGTCTTGCATCTTGCTTACAATACTCCTGGTAATACATCCCAGAATTATGTTTGCTTTTTTTTTTTTGCAACAGTATTACTCTGACTCATATTTAGCTTGTGGTCCACTATGACTCCCATATCCCTTTCCTCAATACTCCTTCCTAGGCAGTCATTTCCCGTTTTGTATATGTGCAACTGATTGTTCCTTCCTAACTGGAGTACTTTGCATTTGTCCTTATTGAATTTCATCCTATTTACTTCAGACCATTTCTCCAGTTTGTCCAGATCACTTTGAATTTAATCCTATTCACCAAAGCACTTGCAACCCCTCTCAGGTTGGTATTGTCCACAGACTTTGTAAGTGTACTCTCTATGCCGTTATCTAAATTACTGATGAAGATATTGAACAGAACCAGACCCAGAATTGATCCCTGAGGGACCTCACTCATCATGTCCTTCCAGCATGACTGTGAACTACTGCTAATTACCGGATAGAGTAATGGAAAGAGATGTAACCAGGGGACATGTATCCAAACACCCACAACATTTGGGTCTGTTCAGATTCAGCATTTTGGTTTAGACTCAGCTATCAAATCTACACAAACATAAATGAAATGGTTTACAAAGCAACAATTGTTTGCCACCTTTCCAAAAAATCTGTCTCTTCCCTTTCCTTAGGGGTTTGTGTGTAGGTTTCTTACCAGGAATTCAGGGAGAATGGGGAATCATATCCTGAGACCTCTTCCAATCTATGTCCCAACTGCATGATAGTTTCCAGTTGAAAGTGTTTTTCCCAGTACTACCATTTTATGAAAAATAGATGTGCTAACAAAAATAGATGGTGTTTATGTTGTACAGCATATCAGGAGGACACCTGAGGTAAAAGTAGTAGTTCTGCCTCACTGAGTCAGTTCTTTGGCACACTGATCACAGTTATACAGGTGGTCTTGGAGAGTTTTGGTTAACAATACAAATTCTTTCCCAAATGTACTATAAATTAATAGTTGCATAGGCTATGTATTTAAATGAACTAAATCAACCTATCATTGTGAATCAATTTTTGGACTAGCCGAGAAAAATGTTTTTGTGTCTGAGGAAAAAAGCTTTTTGAATACATTATTTAGGGTATGAAGAAAGGCCTGTATTCTACAGACCGTGTTTCTGAGAAGCATTTTCTCCACGCTTTAGGACAGTGTTAAAAGAAAATTAACCATTTCATATTTTCCATAGAATTGTAGGTGGAAATAAAATGTAGGGAACTTTCTAAGTTGTATTTATGTGAAATCCCTGGTGATGACTGCAGAGGAAATGTAACATTTTATACACTGGATTCCAGCACATGTACACAACCCACAGTTGCTGCCACTTCTTTCAGACATTGGCTGGCAATTTATTGTGGACACCATTCTATAGGCATCCAGAGTATTCCCAGATTGTAGTTTAATCCTAGCAAAAGTAGTTATGTGAAGAGCTCAGTGATTTTAGTTCATTTCACAGCAGTAAACATTGCCTTAGGATATATTATTTCCACAGGCTTTTGATTTATCATTCTTCAGGTATGCATAGATAGAGCATTGTCTTATTAGAAATATTGCCTCACTCTATGGGGAATAGCTATTCTCTAAAGAAATATACATACATCTGCCCCTGTGATTAAACAAGAAATAGAGCTGAGGTGGTTTTTGAATCCCTGCAGTACATATTCTTTCCATCTGAGATCTTTGATCAATCAAATCAAAAAGTGTATTTTTGAAAGATTTAACCCTTTGTGATTTAACCCTTTGTGGTATAGGTTTAAATCTTTCTGCTTTTGTGTTTAGTTTACTTTATATATGGAAACAATCTTTGATTTCCAAAACACCTTTTCATTTAAAACTCAGGTCCATGCCATTGGTGGTGAGATAAAAATGAAGGTTACTTCTGCAGTTTGCACTTCGAGATACTACATTTTTTATGTGTTGTAATTTACTTCACAGCCAATTCCCAGCTCAAAGAAACAAGAAGGGCTGAATAAGATGGGATCATCCACCTTATATTTCCTTAAGTGTTTATTTTTTTCTGTGTGAGTAATCCTCCATGATGCACTGAACCAGAAGACAGCCACTGTGAGTTGCCATCCCCTGGGTTTTTCAGCATTGATTTATTAATGCCTGGTTGGGCTGGCTAACGAGGGCCTTTGTCTTCCAGGTATTTCGTAACACTGAGCTGTGACCAAACATTCAGTTATTTCTCCTCTTTATTCCCCTTCTATGACCACACATATCAACACTCCTAAGGGGTAGAATATTATATTGCATTCAGGAATGCAACAGAAGGAAAAACTACCAAAATCACACATGCATCTTCATTTGACTTGAGTGCAGTATCATTTTGAATCTAGGATGCTAATAATTTCCATATACTCTGTGTCATTCCAGATATATATGGATATATAAACAATATTTTCTTTTTTTCCTGGGTCAGAACAAAAGATGTGACAGGATGCTGAACACTTTCCTGGTTTGGTTGCGTGACTTAGATCGTTTTAGGTTAAGATAAAGAAGCTATGAATGAAAAAAGATTTCTTGCAAAAGGTAGGTCAGATGTCCTGTTCAGATACACACAAATGTTCAGATTCTTAGCTGAACGATTTGTAAACCTTTTTAAGCTTGGTTCTCATTTCTTTCTTACTCCCCTTCTCTGCATCCTAGTTTTATTCCATTCCTCTTACATTTCTGCTCATTGGTCATTCTTTGACTAACCCTTTTGCCTTAAACAATGATTCTCAATCTTTCCCTATTTACACCCCACTTCTATTTAGCAATATGGGAAGGGAAGGGCACAATACCACAAAGTCACCTATTCATGACACCTGAAGGTCATAACTCCAGACTGAAAATCTAAGATTTGAAGCATCTGACAGTCTTTTTCCCTTCAGCTGCTTTTCTTTCTCAGCTCACCTTCCCCCCACCCCCCAAGATGTTTACACACTTTTAAAACCATTTGTTTGATTTCACTAAGTTGGAAAGTCTGTACAGGAATTGCTACTGACTTAAACATATGCACAGTGTCTTTTCTATGTCTGAGACACTTCAGATTGTACGATGTGTCTGTAAACTCAAGAACCACAAGGAGACACAAAATATGAAGACAGTAACTCTTACTTGTAGGCCTAATGGGGCAATACTGTGCAATACAAGAAAACTCATTTTTGTGGTAAATCTGATCTATCTGTGAGCTTACGGCAGACTTTTCACATATTCATCACATGTGCATGTTATAGAAAGGAACAAAAATAGCTATCTGACATGTAAATTTCAATAGAAATCACAAATATAAAGTTAAGGGATGATATTTCCCTCCAAATGATTTTCTTTAGCCTTACAAATCTGTAGTTTCAAGGATTTATTCATACTCAGAAGTCTCCATCCTATAACGTTTTTCTTAAAATCAGTTAGGACACAGACATATTTTGTTCTTTTTATGTAAGCTTGTCCTGTAAAGAAACTGATGCAGGAAAAGAACAGGACAATACCTCTACCATTGTCCCCTTGACTCAAAAATGTTGATAGCTACATATGAATTATCTAACTTGGATTAAGCCACGTGAAATCTGCTGAGCCAGACGCAGGCACCTAGACTGTCTTAAATGCCCGAAAGTGCTTACTTAAATAATTATTTAGAAAAAGGATCCTATGAGGATCTTAAGGAGGTAATGTAGTCTAATATAGAAAGCACTGGACTGGAACTCAGGAAACCAGGGCTCTATTCCTCGCTCTGCTATGAGGTTACCTTGGCCAAGGAACTTCACTCTCTGTGACTTGTTTTCCCTGTCTGTAAAATGGTGATAATTATCCTGACCTCTTGTATAGAGCACTTCGAGATTACCAGATGAAAAATGCTATAAAAAAAGATGTATTATTATTTAGACCAATTTAATACTCTTTTCCTGCTAGTGAATTTTGAGGGGTAGGTGAGGGAATTGTTCCTTACCTATCTGAGTGAAATATGGACAATAGGTCATTATTTGTATATCTAGTGCAATGGGACACTGGTCCATTACTAGGGCTCCTAGGTAATACAGTAATACAAATAATAATTCATCAGTTTTTTATTTCTTAGACTGGGCTGATTCTCCACTTCTAATATTTCTATATAAGTGTAGCGCCATTGTTTTCACTGGAGTGTCTCCTGATTTGCAAGTCTCTCTGTTTAAAGTCAATAGGCCGGAGTCATCTATGTGAGCTAGTTGGTCATTATTAGGCAAAAAAGGAACCTGTAGAAGAAACCTTGGGTGGAAATACAAGGACAATCTGCATGGATTTTCCTTCAAAATTTATATAAATATTGAAAAGGGGAATATTGGTATCTGTAACCATGTACAAACAGAATTGGAAACAGAACTGTGATAACTAAAGGTAACACATAAGCAAGTTTTCTAACACAGTTTTAATATTGCTGTCTGTAAAATAAATAAATTTTGCACATTAAAAAAAAAAATCCTGTTCATCCAGATCCATCATTATCTCATTTGATCTAATAGGTATGACTTAATGAATTTAGTGTGTGTCTGGATGAGACTGATATGTAGGGTTAGTTGGAGCGGAGGTTTAACCCAAACAGAATTGAGGTAAAGTCACTGGGTTGTAGGAAGCAAGAGGAAGAAAGAAGAGATTATAGCAGTCTCCTGAGAAAGTTTGTCTGCCAATTAGGGTATGCCTGAACCACAATAAAAAAACTCATACCACAGCTTTGGCTGCCCCCAGTCAGCTGCCTTGGGATCACACTCTGGAGCTAAAAAACTACAGTGTAGATTTTTATTATTATTATTTTTGGCTCAGATCCTCATAGGGTTTCAGAGCTCTGACTCCAGCCTGAACAGAAACATCTACACTATTCTTTTTAGCCCTGCAGCCTGAGCCCCATGTGCCTGGCCCCAGGCTCTGAGACTCAGTTCCATAGGGGGTTTTTTGATGGCAGAGCAGATACAACCTTAATATGCAGGTTTTCATTTTGGAGATCAGTTTAGATTCCTGGATGCTAACATAGAAGCTGTGACAAGAATGCTTTTATAATGCTCACTTAGCAAAAAGGATGGAAGCATTTCATTCCAATGTAGACCTCGCTACACTTATCTATACCAAGAATAGACTACAGCAATAAGCTAGTGTTGAATGTGACTGACTACTTATTAAGCTTTAGAGCAATCACATTACTCCAGTGCTCCATTGTCTTCACTAGTTTCCAGTTAATTCTTGCATTGAGTTTAAGGTATGTTAATCCTTAAAATGCCTAAGTAGTTTGGGCCTTAGTTATTTGAGAGACTTCTATTCTCTTTGTGTGATCGTAATGCAGTTGTGACCAGTAAGGGAGCCTGAGCTAACAATTCCTCAGTTTTAAAGGAAGCTTGAGGTAGTATGGTTCTGTGTTAGGCCTTCAGCTCTGGAATACAGTTGATCCCACAGACAGAATGTATTGAGCTTCAGGGGTAACTATTAGGCTAGATCATAGAATATCAGGGCTGGAAGGGGTCTCAGGAGGTCATCTCGTCTAATCCCCTGCCCATAGCAGGACCAATCCCCAACTAAATCATCCCAGCCAGGGCTTTGTCAAGCCTAACCTTAAAAACGTCTAAGGAAGGAGATTCCACCACCTCCCTTGGCAACCCATTTCAGTGATCTATTTCCCATCTTTTGGGGTTGAGGTGAATTGAAGGCTGGAGGATATTTGAGAATTAATTGTGGAAGGGTTTTATGTTTTGTGGCTTGCGGGGTAGAGGGCTTGTTTTGCTTTGGGGTTTTTGCTTATTTTTTGCAAAGGTCACAGAATCCTTTGAATGTTATTCTAACAAATATGCTCTAAAAATTATTTTGGGGAAGGCCTATGGTCTGTTTTATATATAAAGTCAGACTAGATGATCACAATGATCCCTTCTGGCCTTGGAATGTATCAATTGTTCTGCTTAGTATGCCAGTTTTGTCCTGTGGAGAACTGAATACAGGGAAAGAAAGGGGGATCTCCTGCTTAATTTGTGGTTTGTTTGTTGTACAATTGTTTGGGGGAATCTAGAGCCACTAAAAGAATAACTACTTTTAAAAGTATTTACAAGATTAGGAACTGAAGTTCTTATTCTGACCATACCAACCAAGAGCCAGTCATCATTTGGTCCCAAGCTTGGGCCAAGTCTATGTAACTTATTAAGTTTCTTCATAAAAGTTAAAAGTAACATCTAATATTCTTTTTACTTCAGTCTACAGATCTGATAGACAACTTTAGAATGATTAAAAAAAAATTCCCTCCCCTCATGGGTCCTCTGTATATAAATCAAAACTGAATTCAGCCTTCCCAGGGTAATTTTCTGCACTCCAGCAGTAGCTTTCCATGAAATGTCTGTTCAAAGGAATGAAACGTCATAATGTGTCAGGCACATTCAGCTTCATTGGGTAACTGTTTGCTGCCTGCAGTTAAATCATCTTTCTGTGCTGAAGTGGTTAAAAGTGGTAGAAATGGAGGCTACAATTGAGTTTAATTAACAGTCTATTAAGATGAATAGGAGAAATACACATCTGTGTGTGCTTTTACTCCATTCTGGCTGGATTCAACATGAAAACTATTCATTCATTTTGTACTTTCAATAGGGAGATCATATTTCCCCAAAGGGAAAATGGGACACTGCATGGGCTTGGCCAAGGGCCCCTTGCCAGCCCGCCTAGGGCCAGGCTAAGGCACCACTCTCCTCCCCTCATCCCCCGTGGCTCCTGCACAGGATCAGCCTGAGCCCCCCTCCCCCGCCCCCGCTATGCCCCCACATGGAGCCCTCCTGAGGCTTCCCCCTGCATGCAAGGCCAACTCAAGACCTACTGCTGCCTGCCACATGGGACTGGCCTGCCCAAGCCACTTTTCGAAGACATTCTTTCCATTCTAGGGATCACATCCTGCTTTTTTGCTCCAAAAGTTGGGGTGGCCAGGACAGAGCTTTGGCCAGGACTGTTCCTTTTCAAATCGGGACATATGGTCACCCTAACTCTAAAGGTTATTTTCACAGCTCGAAGGAGTGAAAAGCTTAGCTTCACTATGCTATGGCTAGAACCCTACAAATTCACGGTCCATTTTGGTCAGTTTCATGGTCATAGGATTTTAAAAATTTTAAATGTCATTATTTCAGCTTTTTCCATCTGAAATTTCACGGTGTTGTAATCGTTGAGGTCCTGACCCAAAAAGGAGTTGGGAGGAGGGCACAAGGTTTTTTAGAGGAGGTTGCTTTGGAGAGTGGTCGCTGCTGGTGGGGAGCCCAGCTCTGAAGGCACACCAGCAGCCCTGAAGTAAGGATGGCATGGTATGATATTGCAACACTTACTTCTGCACTGCTGCTTGCAGAGCTGGACTTTCAGTCAGCAGCTGCCACTCTCTGGATACCCAGCTCTGAAGGCAGCAGCTCAGAATTAAGGGTGGCATTATATGGTATTGTCACCGTTATTTCTGTGCTGCTGCTGGTGGGGCACTGCCTTCAGAGCCGGTTGCCTGGCTAACATGCATTACTTTCCAGCCACCCAGGCAGCACAGAAATAAGGGTAGCAATACTGCAACCCTGCTAAAATAACCTTGCAACTCCCTTTTGGGGTCAGGACCCTCAATTTGACAAACACTGGTCTCTCCTGTGAAATCAGTATAGTATAGAGTAAAAGCCCTCCAAAGACCAGATTTGATATTGTATGATGTGTTTTTCATGGTCGAGAATTTGGTAGGGCTCCAGCTATGGCCATATTCACCCGAACTCACTAAATCAACAGATTCTGAGGATTTTCATGCATTTTATTTGTCCCAGGCCATATTGCTAATTCCTGATTATTTGCCTTTTTAATTATTTTTAAGTATTGTTTTAAAGGAGTTAGATTAATTATTCAAAATCTTGCAAAAATTAAAAATAAAATGAGCATATTACTCATTAGCTTACCCTATGAAAATTCCTCTTGATAATGTACAGGGAACAGATGTGGTTTTATAGACAAATCAGTTGAATAACAAAAGAGTAGCTGAGGCTTTTTTTATGCCAGGTAGCTTGGGAACAGAGGAATTCCAAAAGGTACATAGCTATTCCTTTACATAACCTCAGTGCAGCAGTTCAAATACAGTCATTACCACCTTTTAAAGCATTGTAAGATAACATATTTTATACTTGTATCATCACTTTTTAATTACTACAGAATAATGAACGATGAATAAAATGCCTGAATGCCACTATAAAGGAGAATTATAGCCAATATCTATTCTACATGAGAAATGAGGAAAGTTTACTTTTGGACATAGAGAAGAATTTCGGTCTCCTTGTTATGATACAAGATTGGTACTACAGGAAACGGGATTCAGTTCTTCACTCTGCCACAGACTTTGTGTGACATTGGGTAAATTGCTTTAACATGGCATGAAGGCACCTAAAGCCCACATTTAGGCACCAGTGACATTCACAACATTGCAGTTCAGCTGCCACCTAAATTCAGGTGCCTCAATTTCTGACATTAAAGTTCCCGGGTAAATTACAATGACTGGACATGGGTACAACCAACTGAGTCCTTACACTGCCCAGCACAACAGCTCCATACCTAAGCCATGCCTAACCTCCAGCAACATTCATGTACGAGGTGTTCCCCTGCATATTTTGCCTGTGGGACCTTATCCAATAGATGTGCTCTGAGCACATCAAACCAACACAAAATGAACAGTGGCAGTGCCCTCTTGCAACACCTTTAACTCGGTGGTTAGGGAACTAATCTGGGGGGAAAAATGCAGATTCAGGACCCTCTGCTCCAATGAATGTTTTTATACACAAACATGAATGCAAATAGATTCAACATCAGAGTTTGAGAGACCCACCCAAAAATATTATATAGTGCAGTAGTTAAGGTATCATAAGAGACCTAAGTTCAATTCCCTTCTCTGCATCACACTGCTGGGTGAAGGGGTGCATTTGAACCCAGGGCTCCCATATGCTGGGTAAGTGCTCTATCTGCTGGTCTAAAGATTATAAGAGGAGCACCACTATTACTCTTCCTCCTCCTTCCTGGTTGTTGGGATGGTGGTGATGTTTTTCAAAAGGACTAACGTGGATTAGCAGCCTAACTCCAGAATAGGGTTCAGGGCTCTGAATATATGCCCCTTAAGTGTGGACTAATGCATCATATAGGCAAGCCCATACATAGAATGAGACTCAATACAAATAGATATTTCATATGACATATATTTGTAACAAAAAATACATTGTGCTATTTTTCAAATAATGAAAATTCATGACTTGTAGTCAACAATGCAATGAAATGACACAGCAGAGTTAAATTTGTATGTGATCCTTTCTCTACAAGATTTATTGCCTTTGAGTGCTTACAATTAACATTCTCAACATTTTTACTAATGAATGTTCCACAGATATTCTATAGTTACAAGGAGAAGAAAATAAAATATAATTCACTCTCATGCATCCTATCCCATCATAAAACATTAATTCTATAGGAAGAGTGGCTAAACCATAACTATCAATTTGGATTATTAGATATTGTACCACAAATTATTTTAAACTGACACTCCAAATATTTAAGGTCAGTGAAGCAGGAAACAAACATGTTTCTTAGTCAATATGTTTCAGTTCTGATGTTTGGCAACACTAATCTGACTGGACAACTAATGAGAGAATACTTTAGGTTTACTGGTTCCATGGTTTTGAGACAAATCACCTGAATGGCCAGTCCTGAAAATGTTTTGGTTCTCGTTTACCCTAGATCTTTCTCTTGAAGTATTTTGTCTTTGTATCCTGAGATTTACCATTTTATCATCTTTTACTAGGATGAAATGAAAAAGGATTATGACTTCACCACAGAAGTGAATATTTTTTGCATCAGGGTTGCTGCAAAATGTGATAACAGTTTAAAGAGAAACAAAGCTTGGCAGAACTTTGAAATCTGTTAGATGTCATGAGTGGTTTTAGTCTGAAAGGGACTATGGAAAAATGAGACCTCCAGACTCAACAGGTTCGTAGCTCCTACTATGTTTTCCAAGTCTCACCTTGCGAACATAAAGGGAAGTATATACAACATTTCCCACTGTTAGCTCTGCAGCGGGGGATGGAACAGGAGCAGAAGCAGAGGGACCTGGAGCTGGAGGTCCCACAACACTGTCCAGAGGGAGAGGAGCAGTGTCCTTCCCAGTGCTGAGGCAGAAGAGACTGAGGAACCCCTCTATGTTGGCAGAGTACTGCATCAAAACTGAAGTGCCTTCCAAAAACAATCATTCAAATTTGTTTTATGATGCCTTGTACAGTCATGACATTGACAATGAGGAAGGTGAGGAGGAAGACTGTTAGATTATTCTGGCAATGATGCATTGTGACCTGCTCCTTATATGCCACTGTACTTCCTGGCTGATTCAGGACAAAAGGTAGCAGCAGTAACCTAGCAACAGTGTAGGGAAAAAAATAAATAATAATGGAGGAGGAGGAAATGAACAACAAACTTTTGTCTCCTGCTGTCCAGATCTGTTTGTTCTCTTTGTGGCTCTCTCGGAGACCCTGCACATGTATAGTCTTGCATTCTTAACCCTTTCATCACTGTATTGTGATGTAAAAAGAAACTCCCCTTTTCTCTTTTGAAGGAAAGGTATGCAGCAAAGCAGCTCTGTGTTTAGATTCTTGAATTAAACCGTGTTGCAGGTAGATTTCTTAAAGCAGGAATTAATCCATTGGAAGCTGGTCTCTGGGAGTTCACATGTTCTGCATTTACTGGGATGAAAAAACAAAACAAAAACCACCCGCCACGAAAACAAATTGCCAAGGTTTAGCAGCTCTATTTACAATACAGCTTGTGCACATTCATTTAGCCTTGTGGTAATTCCCACCTCCCCACCATCCCTTTAACGTGTGTGGCAGAGAATGTAAGCTACTGTGTGGTGAATTTGATGGAATATGTTATTGAAGGGTACAATATTCATTTAGAGCTTGTATTCCTTAGGAAATAGACAGCCCCTGGAGCCTCCAGCCACAGACAGAAAAATCATTTTTGTCTTTTTTTAAAAGCCTTGTCATATGAATTTAAAAATAAACAATTAATACTTCACATATATTAAAAATAGAATATGAAATGCAGTTGTGGGAGAAAACATCAGGATTCCTTTTTTACCTGAGCATCATCAATAGACCTGAATGTGTAGTGAGTGCAATTAACAAGTTTATTTTGTTTTGAAAGAGTCTACTTGTTTGACAAAAAATCCCCACACTTAAAATGGCACATAGTTTTAGAACTAGTGATCTCTCAAACCAATAGAAAATTTTGAAGTGCACAGCCTATGCATATAAGAAGCTGCATTTCTAATGATGAGTGAGTTGGAAAGAAATGAGCAAGATATTCAGATATCCAGTTAAATTTCTGGGGATATTTAAGTTTTTAAATAATAGTGGAATGAGAAGATTTGGCATAGGAGTTCTTGAGAGGCAATAAAACTAGAATTTTTCAATATCATCATACTGAGTCACTATGGGGACCCTGGTTCTTGTCCAAAGTATCTTTCTCTGTAATAATAAGGGACGAAGAAGAGGTGATTGATTCAGGAGAAATGTAGATGGGTTCTGAAAGACCTCTCTCTTTCACTCAAACGCACACCTGGGTAAAAATTCTTTGCGGTACTGGGTACATCAGAAATATAGGATGGGTAGGGGGAATGACGCAAGAAAGGGAAGTCCTCAGGGCTGTGCAGATACTGTGGGGTAGGGGAGAATCATGACATTGATAACTTCAGGTAAGTAAAGGAAAAAATGTTTTTTAAAGGAAAAATATATAAAAAAGTCATTTTCTATTAGACTGCCAGATATGTATTCACCAGCATCAGAGGAGCACCAACTTGTATGCTATTAATATGCACCCATGACAGCTGGAACGGTCCCTATCAGACTGGACAGTCCCACAATAAAGTGAAGATCAAATAAATTATCCTCATATTTTTAGCAAGTATGATGTCCACTGTATCTTAATGGGATGGATATAAAACAAAGTCAGCTTGTTATGGATAACCAATATACTGAAGCAGTATTTCTAATTATCCTGTAAATAGTTTATATCTGTGAGTAATTGGCTTCTAACATATTTCTGCCAATCAAGTTTCTGAGCACTGCTTACATCCTTGTCAAGTACACTTGCCATATTATACACCCACATACAGTTCTTGCTCCATTTTAGTTATTTATACACATCCTCCTACATAATGTCAGTGACTTTGTATTGGTAAGCATAATGCAAATTGAACAGAATGTTTTAAAAGTATCTGTTCCATAAACAAGCGTACAAGTAGATCTAGCATGTGCCTTAAAGGTGTAGGTAGTAGTGTGGGGAAGAGACTACAGTACAGCATGGGTCCTAGAAGAAATTCTGGCAGACTTATGTTAAATTTGTCCTGGGCAAAGTGTGCTGCAGTAGCAGCTCTGCCACTGTTTAAAGGAGTGCAACACATGATCTTGTGCAGTCACCAGCTACACAGGCTGTGTGTAGGTGGCTTTACACCTGATCTCCATTTGGCAAGATTAGGGCTCCAAAGATACTGGTGTGGAGAAGTGACTTTGCTCCTTAGCCACATTCTGAATGATTTAAGAAGAATCAACAAATAATACCTTTTAAAAGATGATACTAAAGTGAAGATCTGGGAACAGGAACATTTACTGGGATCTAAAGGAAGCAAAAACATAAAACAACAAAATGTAATCCAGCTTTGAAAAATGTAAGCCAGTATCTGGGGGAAAATATTCAGAAACTAATATTCAGTATGATGGTGATTGACTGTTAGTGATATAAAGACCAAGATAATACTGAAAAACAAATTAGGCATGACTTTGCTGTGGGATATGGTAGCAAGAAGCATCAGTGCATATGTCGACTGCATATTACTGCGTGAGACACATCACTGTGGAAGCTCCTTGGAGGAGAGAGGCAGGTACTATTGTGGCAGAGCATATTATGAAAGTTTTGGCATAAATGATCATTGATTAGAAGTTCCTGGATTAAAGTCTAAATAGTCTAAAAGTATTTGAAATGTGTGAAACCAAGCAGGAGAAATAATAATTAGTTATGCTGATAACATGAGCTGTGATTATACATAAAAAAATTAAATTTAGAAAGACAAAATTCCATCTGTATATCGGAGAGCGGGGGGAATTCCTGACTCTGAGAAATATTAGTCTGTGGAACTATATCATTAGGACATTTTGCACTGTTGGGGTCAGATGAGCTTACAGTTTTGTCATCCCCCCATCCCCGAAGTCTGAGTTATATGATTCTATGTATACATTTCCATTTGTTTATGATGATAGGGGCATGATAACACTTTTACTATTAACTGCTTGCATGGCTTTTAGCTTTGAGGGGGTATTAAACTGGGGCTCTGACTGTTAAAAGAGGGGCACCTTAATGCTCACCACCATTGCTTTTTTCCAGGGATCCCAAAATCATGTAGATAGCTATTAATATTCCTTGACTGAAGATTTTGGACGAACCTCAAAATAGGGCTTAAGTAGTGCATAAACCTTGGGTGGACATTCTGCACTAAGGATTTCGCCATTTAGTTTCCTCTGAAATTCTGATGGGAGACAGGAAAAGGTTTTTCCTCTGCTGTTATCTAGTTTATTTTTTTTTTAAAAAAAATTGATCATTCGTAACTCTCTTCTAGCAGATTTGCCCAAAAGGTATCAAATATTGTGTTTTAAAAGTCATTAACTAAATAATAATAACACTTTACCAAAAACGCCTTTATAAATCACTAGCCTGTCTATATCACTGTGATGCGGTATTCACCCCACACTAGCCCAGACAGGATTAATGTGGCTGAAGAGGGGTGAAGTAATCTGATAAACCCCACCTGAAGGAGAGTTAGTTTAACAGGCAAACACAGTTTGAGGATAGAGCCCAGCTGGGCAGGAGCAGGTGGAGCTGGCACAGGGCTCGTGTCAGGATTGCCTCCCCACTCTGAACTCTAGGGTACAGATGTGGGGACCCGCATGAAAAAAGAAATAACCCCCCCAAGCTTATTTTACCAGCTTGGGTTAAAACGTTTTTCCCCAGAACACAACTTCTTCTGTCTAACTGCTGTCACCACCAAACTCAATTTAGGGTAGTTTGGGACCCTTCTTTCCCTTTCCACTAACCCCCCAAACTTCTTCCTTCCCTGGGAAGCTTGAGAGAAAAAAAACAAACCTCGCCTGCTCCTGTGAGACATGCCCGATCCAAAACCAGGATCTTACCCAATGGAAAACAAGCAGTCAGCTTCTTAAAAGAAATATTTTAATAAAAGAAAAAAAGAAAGGAATAAATCCCTTATAACCATCAATAGAACAGCATCTACCATAATCAGCAAAAGGATTCAGAAACCAAACCTCTCCCCCGAGGCAACTTTCTCCCACTGTTGATATCTCTGCTGAAGCTTACCATATCAAGAAGCACCCAACCAACACGCACCACTGAGAACCCTCCAAGTGATAAAAAGAAGGTAAACTTACTGACTACAGTACTTGATAGAATCTATAGTTACAGTGAAAGACATAGCTGTGTTCATCCCATAGCCGAGGTGAAGAGAGAGAGACCCAGAGAGAAAACTGAAACTTAAAATCCTTTGTCTCCTGAGGAATTTCTCATTGGTCAGTTGTCCACCTCTCAGGTTACCTTTAGCTTAACCCCTTACAGGTAAACAATAATTCTAGGCTACTTCACACTTATGACCACTCAGAAGCGTGGATTGAAATGAATGTCTTATGGAAGCCTGGGGATGCTCTCTGGTCTTAGGGTATGTCTTCACTATCTGCCAGATCGGCAGGTAGCAATCGATCTGTTAGCGATCGATTCCTCGCGTCTCATGAAGACGTGTGAAATCGATCATCCGCAGCGCCTCGTCGACTCCCGTAACTCCAGCTTGACACGAAGCACAAGCTGGAGTCGATGGGGGAGCATGCCACCGACTGCTGCCGCCATGAGGACGGCAGGTAAGTCGGCTGAAGATAAGCCTACTTCAGTCGATTCCCCCTTCTCCCCCCCGCAGTGAAGACCAGCCCTTAGAGACGGAAAAGAGGAAAGGTAAGGGAAAAGTAGAAGCCCTGGAATCCTGGCTCTGAAGGATGGGTTTACCCAAAGGGGACTGGTAAGGAAATAATTGAAATGGAGAAGGAAGCACTCTAGGGTGATAGCTGCAAGGTTTGCGAGGTAGCAGATATTGGCTGCTAAGTGTAGGGTCCCTGAGCAGTGAGTGGGCCTGTAGTGGGTGGGGAAGTGACATTGCCTTGGATTGGAAGACTGTATGGAATAATACCCGATCAGTCAGCCCAGCAAAATTTTGATACCCCCGAAGGGAAAAACATATAGTGACCTGATCAGAGAGCCAAGCCAGGAAGAGAAGGAGCATACCAACTCACAAAGAGGAAGCCCTGCAACTGCTGGAGCACAAGAGGAGCTGCTGTGCAAGTAAGAGATGGTGCGTCAGATCTGGTGGAGCTAAGCCCCAGGTGCAGCCATAAGGTGGTGCTCCAAGAGTGACTAGGACCCTGTTACACTCACAAACGTACATACATTTCCAAACTACTTTCATATCAAATATGGGTTGAAATGATTTACTGTCATTCTGGATATTGAACATAAAATATTTTATTTTAACATTTAAAATCCATTTAGTGTGAGGGGGGTCTGTGTTTCGGGGGTGGAGGTCTGCACAGCAGATAATACATTCATATTCCTTCATGTGCACAGTGGTACATTGTCCTGTAAAGTGTTTCACTAAAGTTAAAAAAAAACATATATTTTAGCTGTCCAAAAGTATTAAGAGATTGTTGCATTAACAAGAAGTAATTTCTCTTGGGAATACAGGAACTCCTCACTTAACGTTGTAGTTATGTTCCTGAAAAATGTCACTGTAAGCAAAATAATGTTAATTGAATCTGATTTCCACATAAGAATTAATGTAAATGGGGGAGGGGAGATATTAGGTTCCAGGGAATTTTTTTTCACCAGACAAGAGACATATACACACACACTCTCTCTCTCTCTCTCTCTCTCAAAACAAACAATTTAATACTGATACACAGCAATGATGATTGTGAAGCTTGGTTGAGGTGGTGAAGTCAGAGGATGGGATATTTCCCAGGGAATGCCTTACTGCTAAATGAACAAGCACTTGACTGAGCCCTCAAGGGTTAACTCGTCGTTAATGTAACCTCACACTCTACAAGGTAGAAGGAATGAAAGAGGGGGGAAACAGCTTAGCAGACAGAGAGACACACCCCTTGTGTGTGTGAGAGAGGAGAGAGAGAGAGGTGCATTTCTTCTTTAAGTATGCTGGTCCCTGTCTTAAGTACCCTGCCTTGTTAATTAGATTAGCTTGCTGAGACCAGAAAGCTCCCTCCAGGACTGTTGTGTGTCCTCCCTGTTCTATGGAAAATAGGTGAAGTGGGGTGAAGGAACAGGGGGAAGGAGGAGAACCTGACATGAGCTCTCCTCTTCTCCTCCATGTCCCCACCCTGCACAGCAAGTAGGAGGCTCGTGGAGCAGCTCAAAGGTGGAGGGCAGGAGCAGCACATGGCAGTTGTGGGGATAGTTGAACTGCTGGCAATTGATAGCCTGCTGGGCAGCCTCTGTACAGGGAACGTAGGGGAGCTGCTAGAGGGGCTACCAGTACACCCTGGTTCCAAGCCCCCACCAGCTAGCTGTAATGGTCTGCTCTTCCTGCAACCAGTGGACAAAGCAGGCAGCTACCAGATGGGATCATTGCACAACTTTAAATGAGCATGTTCCCTAATTGATCAGCAACGAAACAATGTTAACTGGGACGACTTTAAGTGGGGAGTTCCTGTACCAGTCTGGAAAATAAGTATGCTCCCCTGGCATGCCCATTCAATTATTTTAAGGGCAAGAAAGTGTTTGATGCAATATGACAATATGAAGATATGTTCTGATGTGTGGGATTAAGATGTGTAAATGATTGTACTGTTCAGAATGCAACATTTGCAAGTATTAGGAAGAAGGACTCTTTTGCCGGTAAAGTATATTTCCCTTAAACATATGAACAACAGTACATTAACTCATTATTCAGGTTTTTTTTCCATTGTCAGTCAGTTGATTTCAATGTAAGTTTTGATTAAGGGCCTTCTGCATTTGTATCTAACTCAAAATTAACTTCCTTTTACTCTTTCTCTATTTTCAATAGGCCTTGTTTATGTATTGAATTGTGGGATTACATTTACATTAGGGTTCAATTTTTTTGAACCCCTATGGCTATTGAATCCATAACGTAATTTCCTATTTTTTCCTCACTAGCCAGAAATAATTTGCTGTCTGGTGTAAAAGTCTTTTTTGTATCAATTTGTGAAGTTGTGGCAATTTCAGCTTCCAGCTCGTAGTCTGTACCGGTCCTTTCCTGACTTCTGCACTAGTTAAAGAACTATCAGGAAAGTGAGTAATGTGTACTCTAAACTCATTTTTGCCCTCAGACACACAGGTATAATTCCCAGTGATTTAAATGGGAGTTACATTTGAGTAAGTGAGGATAGAATTGTACCATAGTGTCCAAATTTCTCTTTCTAGCTGTTTGGATCTTGGTTTTTGCTGCAGTAAAGGGAGCAGGAAGATAGCACAACAGAGACACAATATAAATAGTGCTATTAGTTTTGGTTTTCTTATTTCTAATTGATATAACCTTTTGGCTTATGTTGTAATGGTGGATACTTTTGTCATTTTTATGGCTTTGACATCAAAGGAACTACACTATCTGACACTAGCTGTAGATCTTGCCTACCATTTTTACTTCTGTCCACAGACAACAGAGTACTACTTTCTGCATGCCAGATTTTTCTTGGACTTTACAGGGCTGTGCAGTGGCAGAAGAGGGTAGAAGGATGCTTCTTTTCTCCTCACCTTTACATACCTCGTGTAAGGGCCAGGCAGAATTTCATTTTTCTTGTTAAGAGCATCATGGAAAGAACTGCATACAGGAAGCTATTTGAAATGTGTACAACAAGTGTTCTTCATGTTCACCAAACTCAGGAATGATGGCAAATATTCTTGAACACCATTTATTGTCAATGAATATATTAACTAACTACAATTAGTCCAAACTCAGAATTTCCATTCCCTGGGAAACTTTGATATCTGAGAACAATTCAGTACATAGTCTAGAAATCTTGAAATCTAATCAAACCAAAATAGAGCAACTGGCTTCCCCAGGGTTTCCAGGCTCTCTGATGCATATCAGGGAGTAGAGAAGCATTGAGAACCCTATCTCATGCCTTGGGCTCATAGGGCTTTCGTGGCTCTCTGCTATGGAGCTGAAAGCCTAGAGATATTGAGAACCCTGGATAGATCTAGGGTTTCCAGCTCTGCAAGAGGGTTACCAGGAAACCACCAAGGGAGCTGGCAGAACACCAGGCAGGTTTCCATCAGAGCCCTGCATGTTTTGGAGGAAGTTAGTTGAAACAAAAATGTATGTGCAGTGAAAAAAGCAGTCAGAAAAATCCCAGCCAGTTCTAGTAGTTACATATATTCCTGTAACCCTTATTGTCTTGGCAGTGTATAGGACCCCAAAGGGGATAACAAATAATATTCAACAGTAATTAAAGTTCTGCACATATGACACACATGAGGCAGCAGAGAGGTTTATGGTGAATCCCATGAAGGCTTGTAGCTCTGCACTCTCCTGCTGAGCACTTGGAAGTTCCTGCCTCTATGTGCCAAAAAAGGCTCCTGGTGCCTTCTTGACTCTCCTCCACTTCTCCTTCCTACAAGTTTATATGTAGCTCTTATAACATATCCTGCTAAATATTTCCCTAATGGTTTCCTGGTGTTTAAGAATTTTCACTTTCTCTGTGTTTGTTGTTTTGCAATTTTCTGCAAAAGCTTTTTTGTTTTTAAATATTGAAAGCTCTTCACAAATGAGTGTACTCTGGGCTTGGTGGAGTCTCCATGAGGGCAATCTAGTTGATTTGCCTATATCCTCTTTTCAGTCCTGCTTTAAAGAACAATCTGCTTCAATGAACTGATCATTATTCTTAGTGTTCTAATTGCAAATATTTTTAAAGGCAAGTTGCTGGTTCCAACAGTTTTTGTGGGAGCTGGAGTGCTGTACTGCAACTGAGTGAAGAAGAGACGCTCAAATTGTGTGGCTTACTGGTTCCCTTAAGACATCATCAACATGGGGTTTTACATTTTGTACTTGTTTATTGCCCACAAAAAGATTTAACTGTTGATGTGTCTGCTTTGAAACCTTCCCCTCTCAAGAACTGAAGTGCATATGACTCTCAGGTTTTGGTTTATTTCGATTTTAATATCATATTCTATTATTTTTTGTCCTGTTTTAAGCCTGATGGCAATTTGCCATATTAGACTGCATGATGACCTGTGATCGATTTCTTAAGTTTTACCAGAAGTTTCAGCTGGTATGAGGAAGTTATAAAATGTTGTGGGTTATTTTGTTCATATAAAAGGTGAAGAAAGCCAGATAAGCTGGCATTTTTCTAATACACAAACAACAGCAAAGAATTTTTTTCTCATGGTTTTAGCTCTTTTAGGGGCTTTATATTGGTGTTCAGTTAAGTCTACAATAGTCTTTTGGGGTCTGATATATGCACTTTAACTTGGTGTCATCATTCTTATGTCTCCTGTGTTTCTTTTAGTTACTTTGAAGATCTTTGGAGTGATATATTTAAGCCCAATTGTAGTTATTAGAAATAGAAATGTATCTTGGTTCTAGTCTCCGAGGGTCCATTGGCATCTGTAACTGAAATGAAGCCTTTATATTTAGGCAAACCCTACAGTGAACTCTTTCTATTGTATTGAGGTTTAGAGTTTCATAAAAAATCATCTGTTGCAAGCAAATCTTTGTGAGAGACTTCACCTTTCTCTAATTCTTCTTTTGAACACACAGACATAGATGCCAGGTGGTGCCTTTGAATTTCTAATCATGAACTCCATCAATGGTTTTCACTTATTGAAAATGTTTCTGAGGCACACAGTGGATGATTATTATGGATTTCTTTGTAATCTCCACTTTGGGTGCTTAATGTGACTCTGGTAGGAATGAAAAAGATGACTTGATTCTTCAATGGATACTTTTCAGGGACTTTCATTACTATGATATTTGCATATTTGTTTTTGAAGAATTCCTGAAAATTTTCTGGCTCTTTTTTGTAACTACTTCTTGTGCATGAATCACTTGAGTCTGGTATAAATACCAAATCTCCCTCATGCTTGCCTGGAATAGGATGTTCTGTTTGTATCCTGTTTATAAGGTTTTTTTTCAGAATGGAGAAAATATTAAGGATGCTCAGTGATCTGTTGCACACATCTTGCCTGGGATTTCTGCATGATTGCTAGATGGGAAAATTGGTGTCATTTCTTGGGAAATAGCATAGTTTTATTTTTAATTATGATTATAACAATAGCGGGGTGAGGCATGAGGGGGAAATTAAATAAAACAGTGAAATAACTGAGGATGGGCAAACCTGCTTTTATTTCGGGTTTCACAAAACCTCTAGAACTTTAAATGTTCACAGCATCTTTTTGAATTTTCTAAGACATTATCATTATATATATATATAAAAATAATTTTAACAAAAGGTTTTCAAAGAAAACTTATTGAACAATAAACACAAGCATTTCTCACCAAAGGGTTGTCTGTTCTTGCATAGGCAACAGTGTTAGGCCTGTAATTCTATCTCAGACAAAAATCTGACTTTAAAGAGAGATTTCTCTGACTCACAATTGCAGCACAAGGAATCTTATTCAAAAGTAGTTTTTATCCAGCTTCTCAAGCTACAAGGGGAATAAAACTGAAAAAAAAATGTGCTGCAGACTAGTTTGCAATTTATTTAATCTAGTCTTGCCTGAAGAGGCATGGAGATTGAATTGAAATTTTCAGATTTCTTATCCTGAACCTTCTCAACGGGTTTCAATTACTGAAAGCTGTTTTTGAGCATGCAGTAGATATATATTGTTGATATGTTGATATGACACCCAAAATGTCAAATATTGTATCCATAGAAGATATTATTTAGCTCTTTAGCGAATGCTTTGTTCCATAACCTGTGCTGTAGGACCACGTCCTTCTCATTTAGTGAAGTTTATCAGGGAATTACTGGGCAATTTTCTTTAAGAACCTTTTCTCTACGAACAGCAGCGTATTGAGTGCTCTAAAGGAAATGTGTTTATGATCTTTGCTCAAGAAACCATAACTAGAAGGCAACAACCTGATACATACAATCCATTTTTCTACAGAGAGGTCTTGAGGATGTATGTATAATAAAAATGAAATGTATAAATTCAATTTAGTGAAATGTACTTTCACATTATCATTCCATTTCACAAAAGCAATCTGCTGTCTCCAAAGGAGCTTGGGAGAGCTTGTTACAATATCCAAAAGTAAGGTCAGAGAAATTATTTTACACACAATAATAGTAGTTTTCACTTGTATAATTATCTTATAACACATTTATCAATTGCTTTAACATAACCTGCTATCATTCAGGAAAATCCTGATACTATAATGGTCACTGAATAACTGGCATATTTGCTCAGGGAATGCATTTTTTAAAAATAGGATAAAGGGTATTAGCAAGCTAATAAGTTTCTATTATGGTCAAAATTGAATGAAAATTAATGAAGATAATAGGCTTTACTCAATTCATTTAATTATTGTCATGGTTATACCTGCCGCATTTTATGACTAGCTTATCTGTGGTGGTATTACCTTAGCTATACTTGAAGTACTTCATAAAATAGATAAAACTGATGAAATTATGTTAACTATTTTCACAACTAGCACTTCATGGATTTCATATATGGGATATATATATCTTTCTATTATGGTTTCTCTGACTCATTCCTAAAAAAAAAAAAAAAAAAAAAAAAAAAGACTTCCCCTCTTCCCCAACCACGCACCTCCCAAACTCTATGCTGGGGCAGAGATCCATACAAGGATTTAGGTGGCTAACTCCCAGTTTAGGCACCTAAATCCAAAATGCTGGCGCTATTGAGATCCTCAAAACCCCTGCTTAGCTGGAGTTTAACTTTGAAGTCACCTAAATTTTCACCATAAAAGTCCATATGTGCTTATGTTTCTGCTGTTAGGCATGAATACAGTGTCCCAGTCTACACACCCTGTTACCTATGTGACATTTCAGTCCAGCTGCAGATAGGTGTTCCCCCACTGACTGCTTCTGCAAAGCCAGATCTAGTAAGTATTCTCAAAATATGCTTTATTCCACACAAAATGGCCAGGTTAAGTGTAGGAGGCAGCTTTTTAAAATAATTTTTATCCCAGTGGTTAGAGTACTCACCCAGGTCATGAGACTCTGCTTTAATTCCCCATTCTTCTGGATGAGGATCAGAGATTTTAACTTGGATTTCCCACTTCTCAGGTGAGCACTTAAGCTAGGAATACAAATTTTTCCCTACTTGGCTGGCTGTGTGATCAGTGGTGTCACTTTTGACGTTATATCTGGGTACAGAATTCACTGGGACTCATGCTATATTACCAATATCTCAACTTGTCCCGAGCAGACAATTGGAGTTCTGCTAGGTGTGGCACTGTTTGCATAAGAGATATCTAAATAAGGGATTACGGGGATAACTTTAGATATTCATTGAAAAAAAACTTTCCAGAAGTATTTGGAGTATTTAAATATAACGAAGGAAGTGTCTGTTTTGGTATTTCTGCCCTCCATCCAGATGTAGTCCAGCTGTAGTTCCTTATCCAGTATTGCCAGACAAAGAATACAGGCATGTCGCGTCTTAGGCGTATTTAACATACGCGATTTCAGCTTTATGAGGTCGGCAAAAAAAACAAAGGGGAAATTTTTTTTAAAAAAAAAGGTCCTGTAGGGGGCGCAATTTCACCTCACATTGAAGTCAATGGGTTGTGGCTATATGCGGTTTCCACTTTATGTGGTAACTGCGGAACAGAACCCTCGCGCAAGACGCGACATGCCTGTATTTCCTTTTGGTAGGTATTCCTTGCTTTCGTATAAGCTCTTTGACTTTTCATGGCATGCCAGCATTTCTTTAGTTCCATCATATCCTTATGTTTGCTTTCATATTTGATTTTTTTTCATGGTAATCGTGGCATGTTAGGTGGATTCATTTGCACTGCACCCTCTCAAAAATTCTGCATTTCTTGTTTGAACATTAATGAGGATATTGACTTCTTTTGTGAGAGACAGTGCTTTTCTCCTCAAAGAGATCTTTCTAGATTGATGTTGATAGCTTTTGTTTTTCCCTATGGCAATTTTTGGGGGCCTCGTTGGTAGTCTGTCAGTTCCTTTTGCACACAAAGAAGGCAAAACAATTATGGTAATTTATTTCATATATGGATGACATAGTCAAATTGTCACAAGTATTGTCACAGTTTTTTAGCTCTCTTTGTTGGACAGGTAAATTCATATGCAAATTTCAACATGTTTTCCATATTAAATTTATTTCTAATACTGTTAATTTAAGATTAATATTACAGTACCAGCCTTTTGAATTACCCATAAAGATAACAACATAAAGATAATAACAAGATATGAAATACTCCTCCAACAGGTTTGAAAATATAATTATAAATATTTCTGTTTGTACTCCTTTCCCCTCCTTCTTTCTCAAAAAAACTGGACCAAATTCTCCCTTCAGTTCCATTGAAGCAATCTCATGATCTCAGTATGCTAACACTAGTGGAATCAGAGCAGAATTTATATCTAATCTACATTTTAGGGATTTCTCATATGGACAGTGACTAGCAGTTTTGTGGAGATCACTCAGAGGAAATAGGCTGTAAAGCTGAAGGTTACAAATACAATACCTGCATGGGATTTACTGCAGTGTTCAATAAAAGTTGTTGTTTAGATTATTTAAAGTGTGAATGGAAAACTACTTACATAGCAGAAGAATCTTCTTATAGTGGAGCTGAACCCAAACTTCCCTCTCTAAAGGAACAGACACCACAGAAGAAAGACCAACCCATAGCAGGCTCTAATACCATACTCACCAGTTACAATTCCCTCCTATCATTAGGATATGGTATTACTCTAAAGACTTCAGGATAATGGGGCATAGGCCTGTAGTGTTTTGGATCACTGAGACCGTTTTTAATAAATATGCTGTTGCTGAGCCCAGAGAAAAGAGAATATCTAAGCTGCAGGAAGGAAGAAAAATTTCCCAGGGGATGAAGTGTGTGTGTAAAACTTTCATGAGATGTTCTTCCCTCCAACCAGATCTTTTATTTCTCCCAGATGAGCCAAGTGTTGATCTACCTCTTCATTCCAGGCTAATATATTTCTTTACTTTATCCTGGTGTCTATTCATGAGTAGGGAGAATGTCACCATCTATCTTGCTGTCTCACTTTTTAGCTTTATAAAAGTATGCACAAGAATGAGGAGTAATTAATGTTTTAATCTCTGTTGCAAGATCTTGCTTTTGCTCTTTAAAATGCTATTCAAAGCACTAAGTGTAAAATATTCACTAAATATTGCTTATCTGTAGTGTCAGTAATATTTGCAAAGTTAGCAAATTATAGAAGATTATATAAAAAAATCAGATTATCCCTTAAAATAGTTCTGAAAATTTTCTTCCAAACCTTAACATCTGGAAGTGAAGCTTCTTACAGCTGCTTTCTCCATATTAGCCTTCTCCACCAACCTCACCCTTGCTAACCACTCAAACATTCAGGGTCCACAGAACACCCCTATGCACCAGTTCTTTTCCATGCAGGTCTTAAGTAGAGAGCAAAGATCTCCACGATTCTCCTCAAGGACTCCGCTCCTGTTCAAATGATCAGGAATGAAAATATGCACTAGCAGGCTTCCCTCCTTTCACTCTTCCATGTAGTTCAACACATACCCTTCTGCTTCTTCCTCCCTCTCTTCTCCCACACATACTACCTTCCTTCATTCTGAGCTTTACTACCTGTCTCATTCTGTGTCCAAAGAGAACAGGATGAAGTTGCCCCCTCATGGGTCGCAGAACTCTCTTCATGTAGAGCCTGACGGAGATGAGTGAAGATGCCTCCAGTTCATTGCAACTCCTTCTGAGGATCCATCCTCATGTTTCCTCCCATGTCTCTAACAGGACCAGCACCCCTAACCACAGCACTTTCTTTTTTCCTGTACTTCATACATACGCCTGGCTCACTATCTTCCTACTTTCATCTCGCTGCTTGTTTATCCCTGTGACCCAACTTTCCCACTGTTTCAACCAATGTTCCCTCTAATTTTTGACAGGCTGTGTGTGCAAAAAATTTCTTCTGTGCAAAATTTTGTGTGCATGGTGTTTCACCGTGTGTGAGGGGTTTAGGATCTGGGTGTGCACGTACACGTGCACAGCTTAGAGGGAACTGTAGTTTCAACCAATCTGCTTGATGTCCCCCTGTTTCTGGCTCAAGAATCTTCCAACCTGTATTCTTTAATTCTCCCTAGGTCCTAACTCCTGCAGTAATTCCAGGATTTCCTTGTAGGGAGCTAACAAACCACCCTTAAAAAGAAAACTTCAAGGGACAGAGAATAGTTAATCCCCAGCATTTTTCAGTAAAGGCAGGATGCCTCTGCTATAATGTCTTGTGTTAGTGCATGTGTATATCTGTGCCTCTAGCTTGTTTTGTTGGTTGAATATACCATTCAGCATAATCGTGTGAATAAAAAATTTAAAAGTAAGAATTTTATTTCTTTACCTCGAAATTAGTATCAGAGACAGCTCTTTCAGCAATGGTAGCATTCAATTGAACTGAAAGGTAATTTCCAGGGACTGCATCTCTGTAAGTATTTCTGCAGCAGTGGGTAATGATTTTAATGTGCAGTGCTGCATTTTAATAGCCAATCAAGATGGCTATTAAGATATAGCATTGTACATTAACATCACTGCTGCACAGAGAAGTGCTGAGGACTGCTCCTCAGATGATGGCTGTCTCTGCATTCTGCTTCACAGAAGTGATTTTCTCAGTTGCTTCTTTGGTCTCCTGCAAGGGAAACACACTGTTGGACACCCAAATCTCAAGGAGTGTGTTGAGGGGAGTCCCTTTGTAAGACTATCAGTTGTTCTCAGATAGTAGGCTCAATGAAGACATGAAAGAGCCTCTTTGCTCACTGATACTGAAACTTGGGGGTACAGATTTTCAGGAGTAAGGTTCTAAGAAGAGGCTGGAGTTAAACTAAGCAAAAGAATGCAACACTTAGACCTAGGGAGCTGAGAGAAAATATTGCATGACGTGGGGCAGAGGAGAAAGATAGTATCTACTTCCACTGTCCAGCATCTTCTGTCTCAGGATTTCAAAATGCATTATAAAAATTTCATCTTCCACTCTTAGGAAGGTGGTGAATACTCTGGGCATACTCATTCTTCCCTCACTATAAGTAAAAGGGTTCCTTCACATAATTTTCTCCTTAGTTTTCTGAGATGTTTGCTACCCAACCCACCAAACTCTCCACAGACTGACCTCAAAAGTGGAGGATCTCCTAAGATCTGTGTCTCACAATTCCTTCTCCCTGGGAACAGAAGCAGCACTGGCTCTGAGGCTGCCTCTGAAAGCTATTTCTCCCCAAAATGTGAAGCACCAGGAAAAGGAAGCTGCAGAAAGGTAATTCAGTTTCTTTGAATAGCACACTTTCTTGTGGTAGGCTTTCTGAAGATCCGGGGATCCAATGCACCTTCTGGCTGTAGCACATTTCTGATGGATTAGCCTTCCCCTCAGGAATACAATTTTCAACCCTGAACGCCTTACCACTTCTTTCTTTCTTTATCCCCTGTTTTCTCCTTCCTGGCCACACCTCCCTTCCTCCACCCATAAATCCCTAGACCTTTAGAAAGTCTATCATAGGGAAGAATGTTATTGCAGAAGCTTTGATACCTATTAGTCCATGTAGAGGGAGAGATCTATGCAGAGATTCCCTTCCACACACTAATTCAGGGGCTCAAGTGAGCCTTTTTAATCACGTATCCCTCTTTATCCTCATTTTACAGGTGAATTGGTTGAATCATAGTAGATAAATTACTTGTCCAAGGTCAAAGAACATGACAGTGTCAGAGATGAGAATATAACTGAAGAGTCCTGATTCTAACCAGCAGAACATACATTCTAGCTCTTGCAAACTTTTCCCAATGTCTGTTGAAATTGGACTCTATATGTGAGTAAAGGAATTTGCCTGAAAAAAAGTTTGTGGAATCAGGCCTTAATCAGGCCATCTATTGTTAAAAACAAAATGAGGAGCTGGAAACCTGAAAGTAATATACAAAGTTCCCTTACTGAAAAATCTTTTGGGAATTGAGGAGAAAATTAGCATAGTTTTCTAGGTGATAAAATATTAGTCAGACTGGATTTGTCAAGAGAAAATCTTGTCAAATCAACCTGGTACTTTCTTTGACAGGGTAAAAACTTTGTGGATAGAGGAGAAGTGGTAGATGTTGACTTTAGTAAGGCTTTTGATACTTTCTCACATGACCTCCTCATAAACAAACTAGATGGATCTGCTTTAAGCTGAGTGCATAATTGGTTGGAATACTGTTCCCAGGGAGTAGTTATCAGTGGCTCACAGTCAAGCTGGATGAGCATATTGAGTGGGGTTCTGAGGAATCAGTTCTGGGTCCGATTCTGTATAAATGATTTAGATAATGACATAGGGAGTACACTTATCAAATTTGCGGATAATACCAAGTTGGAGAAATAGTCTAAAGAAAAAATAATGAAAGTCAATAAAAGAAATTCAGAGTACTCTCCTTAGGTAGGAAATATCAATTGTGCACACATAAAATGGAAAATGACTTAACAAGGAAAGACTACTACAAAAAGAGATCTGGGGGTCATATTGGACCACAAGCTAAATACGAGTAAACAGAGTAACGCCGTTACAAAAAACAAGCAAACATCATTCTGGGATGTATTAGGGGAGTGTTGTAAGCAAGACACAAGAAATAATTCTTCCACTCAACTCCATGCTGATTAGGGCTCAACTGGAGTATTGTGTCCAGTTCTGGGTGCCACATTTAAGGAAAGATATAGACAAATTGGAGGAAGTCTAGAGAAGAGCAACAAAAATGATTGTTGGTCTAGAAAACATTACTTAAAGGAAAGATTGAAAAAACTGGGTTTGTTAAGTCTGATGATGAGAAAATTGAAGGGGGACATAAGCTTTCAGCTACATAAAAGGTTTTTACAAGGAGAAGGGAGAAACATTGTTCCCTTTAATCTCTGAGGATAGGACAAAAACCAATGGGCTTAGATTGCAGAAAAGGTGGTTTAGGTAGGACATTAGGAAAAACTTCCTGTTAGGGGAGTTAGGCACTGGAATAAATTGCCTAGGGATGTTGTGGAATTTACATCATTGGAGATGGAGAGCAGTTTAGACAAACTGGGATTGTCTAGATGGCCATGAGTGCACGAGGTGGGACTGGATGACCTCTTGAGGTCCCTTCCAATCCCATGATTCTATAAACCCCATTTACAAAATTCAGCAGGAAGCACCCAGATAGACTCTGCAGGCTGAAAACTGCTATATAAAATCTCAGCCTGGAAGAAATTCTGTGTCTTTTTTGTTAATCATCATCTAAGTGGGAAAAAAGCCCAGATATTTTGAACTTATACGAGTATACAACCAAAAGTCATTTCCTTCAGAGAAGATCTTCAAAAAATTTTGTTATTAATATTTAAATAGAAGTAAGAGGACATTAGTGTACAATTTTAATGTTTACCTTTCTTTATTTTCTGACAGTGATGCCCTGGACTGTGTTTATGATGTCTCTGGGGATAAGGTATGTGTGTTTGTTTATATTCCTAATATCCAGAAGTCATGTAAGATTTTATTTTTAATATATTTTCATTGTTAGGCATTAATTGAGAGAGCACCATTTCCACATATTATAGTCCTTCACAATGGAAAAGATGAAAACAACAAAAAAGCATACTTAGCAGAGAAGATGACAAGTCTCCGAGTTTATTTTAAAACTGCTGAATAAATCTTTATAAAGAAATAGTCCTTGAAAGCTCCTTTCTTATGGAAACATAATGGGCTCACTTTACTTTCATTCTGCAGTACTGGTGATGAATTGGTAACTATGACAACACTAGCAAGTTGGGGTTTTAACAGTAAAAAGTGAACAATTGTAAAGCAATCGTGAACATGGAAAAGAGATATCAATCAAATGGAAAAGGCTAGGAAGATTGAATTCCTGAATGATTCTAACATGTTTTCGAGGTGGTCCATGGTATTCAGATTACTAAACAAAATGTGATCAAAATTAAAATGATCAGGTTGTATGAAATGTTTCATAATTCTTCTATTTGAAGAGATTGGTTCAAAAGTTAGTATTGTTTTGCATGGCATAGTACTTTGTTATCAGGCCTGAGTAGGCTATGCAATAATAGAAACACAATTGTTTTTCTATGCAGACACATGCCACTAGATGCCATCATACACCTCCTGTAAATAATAGGTATATGTGCAGATAAATTTTAGAGATGATGTAAATACCTTTGAATGTGCAAGTACATGTGAAGGAGTATAAGGAAACAGTCCTGGTCTGTAGACAAGTTTCATGTTTTATGAGCTTTGCCAGCATCTACTAGTGGAGACAGCACCACGGGCCTCGCCAGATTATTTCAGAACTATCATATTTAGATGGATGAATTTTGGCACATTCCTGGCTGGACTTTCAGGAGATCAATGAGTACAAGGGCAAAGACTGAGTAGGTGCATTTTGCAACCATGTTTTGTAATGTGCAGATTGTATACATCCTTAAAGTTAGCATTAACATACTGGGATTTCCTGAATCCTATATCTAACATATTTATCTGATCCTGGGCAAGTCACTTAGAATCTGTTCCAAAGACCAACAAATTGACTGAAGTCTTTACACTAATTTCAATAAGCTTGGGATCAGGCATTAAAGCTTGTCTGCTTCAGTTTCCCTATCTCGAACTTGGGATGTTATTACTTATGTACCTACCTCACATAATATTGTGAGGATTAATTAATGGGCTAAAGTTTGACTATGAACAAGTAAGTTCTGTTGAAATGTTAAGAATTATTATAATACAGTTAGACTAAAACACACTTGGAGTCAATCACTGAATTTGCAGATGAGAGTACAGCAGTAAACATAACTCTTACTTGAAAAATCTCCTGATACTCAGTGAAAATAGCATTCATTTTATGTTAAATTACCCCCACACATAAACTAATCCTTTAAAGAAAGTGTTAGCTTGTTTGGTTGTCTATTAAATAGGCTTTCTGAACGCACTATTACTAATGCAATACACATTTTTAGTATTTGAAAATTTTCCATGAGTTTTATGGTAATTAATATTAATGTCTGAGGTTTTAGCATAACCATTACACTGTATATTTTTTGTACAAAATTGCTTTCATACAATTATAAGATCAAGATAGATGTCCAATATCATACTATCACAGATGCTGGTCTTCTGATAAAATAAACTGAAGTAATCCAGCCAGGGTACAACTAACAACAAATAGGGTACAATGTTTGTAACACTATATCCAATGCTTACAACAAGAAAATATAATGTATCATGCATATACAGTATATTAAAAATAAAAATCCAGTATCACAACAATGATACTATGAACAGGTGTTCCGTAACACTCAATCCTAGTTCTGCTCTAGTGAACATAAATTCAACTTTCATGGATTTCATGAAAACATTGTTACTGTTCTACAAAACAAAGTCAGAAACCATGGTAAAATCTTGAAAACCTATTCAAACAGACATTAAAAGGGTGGCTTAAATTACATGTTAGAAATTTCAAAATCATCAGCAGAAAGAAGACATGCACAACAATGTATTGGGTCACACCATTTTTGAAATCCTATATTTGAAAATATCTAAATATTAGTAAGCTCAGGACTGATGATACAACTCTTGATGAAGAAATAAAACATACTATGCTATCCAACAGAGTAAAGGGGTAAGCCATAACTTTTCTTGAAATATAATTACTTAAGCTATGGTGTAGCTCAGCAGCCAATAGTCCCTACAACAATAAATAATAAAAATGGAGAGTACCCACTATGTCCACTGAGAATAAAACAAAACAAAACAGAACACCACACCTTCCAGCTACAACATTAAAAAGTGACATAACATACCAATATTATGAAGTTACATATTTTTCTGTAGAGAACTTCAAATCATGTTCTATAGTAAAGCCCTGTTTAATAATCTGCACACTTTCCCCGTCGTGCTTAAAGAACGAGAAGTACTTGTGACATGTTAGTCCTGGGCTACGCTGTGGGAGGGAGGATCGACTCAAGGTACGCAACTTCAGCTATGCGAATAGCGTAGCTGAAGTTGGCATATCTTAAGGTGACTTTCCTGGCCATCCATACAGCGGCAAATTGACCACTGCCGCTCCCCCGAAAACTCCACTTCCACCTCTTCCGGAGGTAGAGTTCCGGAGTTGAAGGGGAGCACTCTCGGCGATTGATCACTGCCCACCAGTCTGGCGGGTAGTGAAGACCTACCCTTTGAGACTAACAAATATATTTTGGCATAAGCTTCCATGGGTTAAAACACACTTTATTTAGCCCACGAAAGCTTGTGCCCAAATGCATTTGTTAGTCTCTAAATTGCCACAAGTCGTCTTCATTCTTTTTGCTAATACAGACTAACATGGCTACCCGTCATGCCTAATATTCTTTCCTAAACTTGTTCCTCAAGCTGGTAAATTCAATAGTCACACACAACCAAACAGAAAAATTGGCTTATGTTAATATAGATGGAACTCTTCTTAAGGGACTCCAAGGGTATATCTACACTGCAATGATGGGATATGATTGTAGCTCATGTAGACATGCCTGAGCCTGTTTTAATCTAGCTGTCTCAGGTACTGGAGCAGTGAAGCCACGTCAGTGTGTAATAACTCACAAGATTAGCCCACATTAAACATTGACAGTGTGTCCTCCCAGAGCTTCATTGCTCCAACTAGCTAGATTAAAGGTAATTTGATTGTGTCTACACAAGATGCAGTCACACCACACAAGTATAGTGTAGACATACCCCAAAAGAGGTATTACTTCAGGATGTTATCAAGGGAGCAAGAATGGTTTTGTACCTGCTTTGCTCTCCTTTCATACCTCTGCCAGCATGGAAAGGGGCCATATGAGTTCATATGTATGTTGGTTTGCTGCTTTGGTGTCTGTTCCATCAGGGTTGTTTAGAAACCAAACCTCTCACCATGCTCAACCTTCTGTCTCATGGGGATACAAACTAGTAAAAGACAGGAAGATAGTTTGAAGGTCAAAGAACTTCACTGGGACTCAGCAGGTTCAGTTTTCAGCTTTCCCACATTGCAGGCTTTAGGTATATCTCAATTTCCAAATCTATAAGAAGGGGATACCAATACATGTTTTCTCTCATCCTCTGGGTCTTGTCTACTTGGACTATAAACTCTGCAGGGCAAGAACTATATTTTACTCTGTGTATGTGCAGTATTCAGCACAATGATTACTTTAGTTGGCTGGGAGGTGCTACTCTAATACAAATAGAGACACTAGTATGAAAAAAGAAAAGAAAGGTAAGTCAGTTTAGGTGCAAGGAGTCCTTGCAAACTTCATCATGCCAGCCCAAACATCAGAGACATATTTAAGCTGATAAAATCAGGTCTTTTCATCACAAACTGTGGTATTATTACTAGAAACTGTATAAGATGTATGCTTAAAAATTATGAGAATAATTTTAGAAACATGTGGGCAGTAATTTACCATTATGAACCTTAATTATAGGTGGAAATTAGGTATTGTGACAGCAAAACATTTTTAATCTAATTTTATAGGATTATATTTATAAAATATCAATGTCACCCTTCAGGATCATTGAGGATAAATAAGTGTATTTGAGAGCCAACAAAGCTTGCACTCCACAGTGGAGGAACAGGAGGGGAAAGAGGCTGAGTCGCATTTTGTTAGTGCTCATCAGCTACTGATAGATTAGCTTTCTCTTTGAGTTAATGGGAGAAGATTTTTAGTGGGTCACTTTGCAACAAGTCTAATGAATGTTATTTCCGTAGTTAGACATGACTGCTGAAACAGAAAAGTGTATGCTAATAACTCTGCTTTGCTTAAGCATGTAAAATTACCAAACCTGATTGCTATTTTAAAGCTTTCTTACATTTGAGCTCAGTTCTGAGATTTATAAAGCAATATACATAATAAAATGGGATTTCCAGTTTAGCAGATATTAATTGCATGGAATAAGCAAACATATGTAACTTCTACTGGAGTAATTCATGCCTTATGTAGTATATTGAGCTGAGCAAAATATTTTTGGCAAATACGTTATTTGCTGAAACATGCAGTTTCAGGTCAAATGAATGTGTTCAGAAATTGGGGTCAAATTTGAATAGTTTCAACTGCAAAGTCTTCTGTATAATTTGAAACATTTCATTTTAATATTTAAGAACTGAAATGCCATTTTTTCATTTCAAAACATTTTGTTCAGAAATTTAGTTATATTTTACTTAAAAAGGTGCAAAAGATAAGCATTTAATTCCACCTGAAAAAGAGCAGTTTTTCACTGAAAAATTGACAGTTCATGTTGACATGAAATGCCTTTTTTTCTAGATGTTTCTGAATCAAAAAATCATGTATTCTTTCAGATCTAATATTATAGGTTTCATATACTAGACTTATAGGAGATAATTATGACAAAGAACGTTGAAACACTTTTCTGGCAGGTAATGGGGCCATAGCTACAGAGGTGCATCCCTGACCTAACATGGACTGCAAAAGAGGAAGGATGGTCTATTGTTTAGACCAGTCACCTAGGGTTTGGGAGACCTGCATTCAATTCCCTGCTTTGGCAAAATTCTGTGTGACCCTGAGTGAATCACTTTGCTTCTCTGTGGCTGAGTTCCCTATCTGTAAAATGAAGGCAACAGTACTTCTTTACTTCTCAAAGGTGGTGTGAAGATAAATACACTAGAATGCGAGGTGCTCAGATACTATGGTGATTGGTACCATATAGAAAACTGAGCCAGTGTTATAGGAATGCCTGCCCTAACTTTGTGATCGTGTCCCTATAATTCTTAGATTAGGACAACACTTCATATTTCAGCTCTAACCACTCTTTTTCAATATGAAAATGATAAAAAGTGTTTGTGTCTGTGTGTGTGTGTGGGGGGGGGGTGCATTTAGATACTCCCAAGTTGAACTATTAGAAAGGACTGAGAATTGGTAGAACAATAAAGACTGCACTTCTCCTCCATTACCCCTTTACAGCTCACCACACATGCATATAAGCAAAAGAAAGTGAAGGACTCTGGATCTTCTTTTCTACCATAACATACCTCCTAAAGGGCTTTGGTGCTAAAACTTCTTGCAAAAGTACAAGAGGGTTGTAAAGTGCACAATGCCCCTAGATGCATGTTGAAACAAAAGAAACCTGTAGTACAAATATATTTTCCCCTGATTCCAGCTAAATAGAAACCCACTTAAATATAAAGCACTCAAAACAAACTTGATGGCCCATGCATTTTTATTCCATTTCTGTATATTATGAACATTTATAAAACCCTGGTTTGCACAGACTATAAAAATGCAAAGTCACTGATGATGAGGCCAACATTCTCACTCAGCATTTTAAGCATGAGCATTTTCATTTACAACTTACAAAAACAAACCATGAAGTCTGATTATACTGGTTTTAAAAAAATTTAAAACAATATAAGTGACTGAAACAAACTTTGCTTATTATATGGCTAGGAAATAGTTTTTTATAGAGCTAGATTCTGAGACCCTTTCTCAGAGTAGCAATTAAATTCCCAAGTAGTCCTATTCATTTCAGACAAAAATTCCATAAGACAGGAAATTGGCTCTAGTAATCTTTTTGATATTAATGGAACAACTCAGAGCACAAGGTACTATTCAGCATGAGCTAGAGTATCACAATCTAATCCAAAGTAAGTGTTCTGTATTATAGTATATAAGCAGATCTATGTGAGAATATAGCAAAGTTTTCTACTTCACTATCAAGAAGCAAAAGCAAAAGCCATTGCATTAGAGTTTAGTTTGGTACATGTTCAAGAAATAAGAGAATCATATTTCTATCTTCCATAAATTATGAGAGTTAGCGTTTGTAAGCATTGCTGTGCTAATCAAAACAATTTATGATTAGCAATAGAAGCTGTCATGAAATCTTTTTCACCATTCGGTGAAAGGAAAAAACTTTAATTTCTTATGTAACAGTTCTAATTTTTTTTTTTTTGGTAAAATACAGCTAACATTTTTTTTTTAAACAGAACAGTCCATATGTTAAGCATCAAGGAATTGAACTTACACCCACTTGATGGGGGATTGTTTCTTTCTCTAAAACTCAGGGCTTGGTGCCCATTTTTACAAATTTAAGATAATGACGGATTGTTTAACTGTTCAAATATTCCCTGTGACCCTGCATATGTCATGAGTAGGGCAGTTTTTCATTTAATTAGACTCAAAGGATAGATTATGAAAGTAGGCACCGCCTTTTAGCAACGAGCAGTAGTACTCGGCTTTGACTAGGAAACCTAGTGACTCAGACACACTTTTGAGAGAGAATTCCATCTCTCTTTCAGGAGAGAGTAGGTAGGGATATAATTCTGGCCTATACTAGCAGTGAATTATTGTTTCTATCCTTTACCCATTACTTTTTGAAACAACTAGGAATGATGGAGCCATGGTTTTACCCATTCCCTGTCCACCTGCTTCTGGAAAGGAATAAGCCACATTCACTTCTGTGGCTGAATATAAGAACCTAGTAATCCTCCTAGGGTTGAAGTTGGGTTCTTACTTCCTTTTATTCCCTTATGCAGATGTATAGTTTGAGTCAAAATCTAGTCCTCAAAAGAAAAAGCAAGCTTGATTCTATTGTGCTCTGAACATGTCCTTTGTAGATAGGGTGTGATATATATCATCCCTTCTCTTTCCAAAAAAAAAAAAAAAATGGCATTAATAGAACAATAGAATATCAGGAATGGAAGGGACCTCGGGAGGTCATCTAGTCCAACCCCCTGCTCAAAGCAAGACCAATCCCTGACTAAATCATCCCAACCAGGGCTTTATGAAGCCTGACCATAAAAATCTCTAAGGATGGAGATTCTACCACCTTCCTAGGTAACCTATTCCATGCTTCACCACCATCCTAGTGAAAAAGTTTTTCCTAATATCCAGCCTAATCCACGCCAACAATCCCAGGTTCCTCAGCCACTTTTCATAAGTCATGTGCTCCAGGCCCCTAATCATTTTTGTTCCCCTCCGCTGGACTCTTTCCAATTTTTCCACATCCTTCTTATAGTGTGGGGCCCAAAACTGGACACAATGCTCCAGATGAGGCCTCACCAATGCCGTATAGAGGCAAATGATCATGTCCCCCAATCTGCTGGCAATGCTCCTGCTTATGGAACCCTTCTGCCCATCAGAGTTGGCAGCAACAAGGGCCAGGTTCAGTATCTAGGGGTTCCGTTTCAATAACACAATGCAAAATTGGCTCAAACCCTGACCCAGTGACCTGGGACAAATATATACTACCCCCTGAGTTCCTCTAAGAGGCAATACTTCCCCTCTCACAAGCACAGAATCTGAGTGTAGCAAAAGCCTTTTAATAAAGGACGGAATCAATGTGGCATTATGTTGAGGAAACATCACAAACAGGATTCATAACACAAACCATGAGCAAAAGACCCATCCCCAAGTAAGTTTGGCAGTGTCCTTCCCCCCTCTGGGTCTTTAGTCCATTGACCCAAAGTCACCCCTCCCACCGTTTCTGTCCTTGGTCAGTGCTGCCCTCTCCTCCCTACCCCACCCCCAAATTCAGAAGTTCATCTGTAGAGTTTACCTCCCCACGTGGGCGGAAAGTGGGGGTGGGAAGTATAGGGAGGCACCTATATGCTCCGCTGCACATGTCGACAGACGATTGCAATGCCTCTCCGTAGAGTTCTGCTGCAGTCTTCACCGCGAACCACTCCACTCTGCCAGCTGTGCTGCTAGCCTCTCTTCTCCACCAGTCATCCTGCTAGCCTCTTACCATGCCACTAGCCATCCTGCTAGGTATCAGTGTTTTCAGCTTTGAAGCACATAACAGGACTCTTAATAGACTCAAAATTAGCGCTGTTATTACACAGTGGAGAGAGAAGGGGTCAAAGTGGTGTTTGGAGTCCTCAGAAGGGGTCCTCACTACCAGGTGGACATACTGATTTCCAGGTCTTTCTCAGTTCACTGGACTTTTGATCCCATGTCCCTTGCCTAGCGAGTGCTACTTAGTTGAGGTCGAGTCTCTCTGTCATAAAATGCCAAGTACAGTTCTACTGTCCTTGATTCATATAACCAGGATGACACTACTTTATTACTCCTGCCCCAATAACAAAGAGACTGGGGATCCCACAGCAGCCAAAGTGACCATTTGGGCAAGTAGTCCAATAATGCTATGTACCCAGTTAAAGGAGATCAGCCCCCTGAAGTAGATGTCAGGGTAGAACTCATCCTGACTCTGCTTACACTTATACAACCCAAAATATCATTAACATTATTGGAAACAAGGCCACACGGTTGACTCACATCCACTTCCTCATCCCTTATAACCTATAGGTCCTTTTCTGCAAAACTGCTGCCTAGCCACTTAGTACCTAGTCTGTAGTAGGGCATGGGAGTCTTCTGCCTTAAGGGAAGGACTCTGCACTTGTCCTTGTTGAATCTCATCAGATTTCTTTTGGCCCAATTCTCTAATTTGTCTATGTGCCACTGTAGCCTATCCCTATCCTACAACATATCTTCCATTCCTCCCAGTTTAGTATCACCTGCAAACTTGCTGAGGATGCAATCCATGCCATCTTTCAGATCATTAATGAAGATATTGAACACAACTGGCCTGAGGACTGACCCTTGGGACTCTCTGCTTGGTATTGTCTGCCAACTAGACATGGAGCCATTGATCACTACCCGATGATCTAGCCAGCTTTCTATTAACTTTATAGTCCCTTCAGCCAGCTGATACTACTTTAACTTGTTGGCAAGAATACTGTGGGAGACCATATCAAAAGCTTGGCTAACGTCAAGGAATAACAGTGAGAGGTCCAGAGGGAATGAGGGATGCTCTCCTGGTGAGAAACTCCCAGCAGAAAGAATGTTGGAATTCTTAGTGGAAGGAGTGGGGTTGCACACTAGCTGGAGTAACTATCTTGTAAAAGGACAGGAAAGGACCCATGGGGAGCCTGGGTGTGGTAGAAGATACTGGAGTGTCATATGGGGAATTGAGGGTCCAAATATCGGCATTTTTTAAGGACTGTCTGTCCTGGGGATGGGAAATGGGACTTTTGGTATGCACTGTTTTGCACTAAGTTTTTAGTAATACACTGGCCACAGGAGGCTTTATTATTGACACAAGGAAGTTTGTCTGAAGGCACTGTGGTCTTTGAAGGAGGGAGACTGAGGAAGTTTGCCTGTTTGGCTACAGGATGATGCCCCAGGTGAAGCTGTCCTAAAATAGTTCTTCACTGTTGTGTATGACTGCAAATGAAGATGTTAAGGCATCAATCCAGCAAACCGCTTAAGTATGTGCTTAACATTAATCAAGTAATCCTGAGTCCATGTACTTAACATTTTTCTCTGGTCAGGACCTACATCTGGATCTGAACTTTCCCATACTTTAGGAGGTAGTATTCATATTTGGATGGATGGATGGATTTGGGTTTGAGCCTTTAGCCATCATTACACATAGCACAACATTCAGTTAATAACTACATGATCTTTTTATTGAAACCATTGCCCTTCCTTGTTCCCCAATTTGTTGTTTTTCATCCTTTGTGTCATATCTACAGTAGAATTCCAATCCTATAAGACGTTAAGACTTTACTACTGTGAATAGTTCTACTGAGTTCTGAGAGACAACTCACTTTTTGTAAAATTCAGCACATGTGCAAATATATGCAGGATTAAGATACAAGATTGTATGCTACTTGGACCAGAGGTCATGTTTTACTATTATAAGTCATTGTATAAATAATATAATTAACAGTTGAAGTAAAATCTAGCAGTAAAATATGGATTGACAGCCAACTCTAAACTCCCCCAACATTTGAATTCAAAATTTTCATCTGAGCGTATAGAATAAATTGCAGTTTTAAAAGGCAACTATTATCATGCATACTGATTTATCTAAAAATGATCCTGTTTTAAACCGGTAAGTACTTTAAGCTATAATTACTTTTAATGTCTTGGCCAAATCTGAATTAGCAAAACTCATTTGGAAATGTGCTTATCTGCATCCTTTCTTGTAGAGCAACTTCTCTCTCTTTATGAATTCCAAATAGTTTTGTTATCTGAAAGTCCCATACAGGTAAAACCTTTGGGAAAGGCCCTGAATTAAGATTCTATATTGTACTAATAATAATAACGTTAATAATAAGGATAGTTTTGATTACTTTAAGCTCAAGGGATTTCTGATGGATTTTTTTTCCACTTTATTTTGCTGGATGTGCTATGTTCAGTTGAACTATTGCATTTTACAAGACTGCTATTTAAAAAGTAAGCAACTCTTGCTCCTCCAGCTCTAGCAGAAAAATGTAAAGACAGTTTGTCTTATGGGGAAAATTTTCCAACAGTCCTACACAGTGAATAGTATACCTGCACAAATAGCTGAGTTTCTTTTTTTGGTCCTACAAAAGTTTGGGTAGATCCAAAACTTTTTTAAAACTTTTGTTGTACTGAAAAAGGCTCTCTCTCTCTCTCTCTCTCTCTCTCTCTCTCTCTCTCTCTCTCTTCCCCCCTGTATATTTATATGTACATATAAATATGTAAAGCACATTAGCTCAAATGAAATATTTCATTAAACTGAAGGAAAATATGTTTCATTTTTGAGTTGGTTTCTTTGTATTTTTAATAAAATTGAAGTGAATTTTGAAACAAGTCATTCTGAATTAAAAAATTGAAATGGTTAGTTTTGGTATTTTTGAAACAAACATTTCAATGTTATCTGAATTTGTTTTAGAGGGATGATGTTTCAATCAATACAGTCTGGCAAAATCAATATGAATTATTCATTCATCAGAACAAGGATTTGAACCTGGGATACCTACATTCCCTGAGAATATTCTGACCACTTTTCTATAATGTCAGACTCACACTGTTGCTGATCCACTGATAAATATTTAGTTATTTAAACCAAGGATGAACAGTTCCAACAAGAGAGAGAAAGTGGTCCATCCCCAGAATAACCATTAGGGCATTCATGTAGTTTCAAAGTCCAAGTGTCAGTTAGGTAAAGTGAGGTCTTTTACTGGGGACATGCGTGACTCAGGTTCATGTCCTAACCACTAGGCTATTGGTTGTTCTGAAGTGGGTAGTGCTCACTTTTTCACACCAAAAACAAGCAAGCAAACAGAGAAACTTCATAAGTTCTCTTTTATCTTGATGGAGGAGACAGGATTTTTTTAATTGCAAAGCAATTCCCCCTTAGGTGTAATGAGTTAGGTAAAGTTTATTTATATCTTTGACATAGCAACTGTTTTGCATATTTCCTCTGACACTGGGTGGTTTATGACATGACAGTTATTTTAAACAAAAATCCTTGGGCTAAAATAACAATTCTGTGATATTTTAATGAAATTTTGTTTTGCAAGAACAAGAGTAGTAAAAATATTTTAGTAATGATTTACCTTTTCATTTTATCAGTAGAAATACATCTCCCTTTGAAAATATTTTTTATATTGGGACCCAAATGTACAGCTATTATATAGACTGCTATTTAATGGAAAATTGAATCCTTTCTGTAGTTGTTTTGAACCATTTTATGCAATTCTGTATCATGGAAATAAATTTCAAATACAATTAATGGCATAATCCAAAATTTTCAACTGAATTTCTCATTTTTATATAGGGCAAAAACTTCAAAAGTGTTAAGGCTCAGATTTTCAAATGCTCAGCACCCAGGTGTGTGCCCACATTTTTGAAGTGCTCAGAACCCACATTTGGGGCCAGATGTTTAAAAGATTTCTGATCCCATGTTGATATTTGAAACAAGGGCCAGCTTTTGAAAAATGCTTTGCACCCAGCAGCTCTTATTGTGACACCCGTGGCAAGGTTATCAAAGAAGCTCAGCACTTTAGATGCTGAACCCTTCTGAAAAAGGCTCCAACTGTGGGCACAGAAATACTTGTAAAATCTAAATCCTATGGCTATTAGAACTATGTGAATAACTGACTTTTTTTTTTCAGTTCACTGGCAGTTCTGAAAATTGGAGAAAAAATCAATTCAGGTTGTAATGAATTTTTGGTGATGTGAAAAACTTCAGAAAAATATCTTTTGGGGTCAAATGAAGCTTTTCATTTGACAAGAAATGAAATATTTTGTTTAGTTTGGGGCATTTCTAGCCTTAAAAAAAAGCTGGATTCCAAAATGCAGAAGGAGATAGTGGTCTCACTTTATAAACATGAGCATGCATTTGACTTCATATCTTCCCCCTGCTGAGTAATGTGCCCTGAGCACCAAGCCATAGAGTATTTTGAGTTAGGGGCTCTCAGTTTCTCCTGTTAAAGCTGTTTCACTTTGTATAAATACTTGAATAGTAATTGAACCATGTTTTTGCATGTATCCATGTTCTATAGCTCTCTAGCTCAACAGCTAAGCTGTGAGGGAGGTGGAGGAGACATCTGGGTCTCTGTCCCTGCACCAGTGACTATTCAGGGTTATTTGGGTTATGGCCGCACTCATCTTCTGATTGTTTTTTGAATGGTGCCTAACTCCTCTTTTTAGCTAACTTAACAAAATTTACTGTTTCGTTGATAATGTTGAAACAGTTTTTACATTTCTGATTTTTTTTTTCATTTCAACTTAACAATTTACCAGAATTCACAGGGATTTGCAAAATTTTTTGCTTGTCCTAAATCTGCATTTTTGACAAAGTTTTGTCTGAAAACGTTTCCTAGCTCTAGAATTTAGGATATTTTTTTCATCTATCTTATTTGAATTTGCAGGGATTGTCGAACTATAGTACAATTTGCAACAAAGGTATAAATGAAAGAAGCAATACTATTCTGTAAGACATAGTTTATTGGACTACAGTTATTGCTGTTTGGGAGTTCAGCAGCACCTTGCCAGCAACCTCATGTGTGTCTGTGATGGGGCGGGTTAGGCCCTGAGGCCCCCTGCTTGAGGCCTTTCAGCTCCACAACATCCAGCCCAGAGAAGGGCAGTAGAGAGGGTCCTCTAAGCTGCCTACAGTATCTGTGTGGCATGCAGATAATCAGAAATGTGGCTTCAGGGTTCAGCCCAGCCGGGCCCAGCAGGCTAGTATAAAAAGAGCTGCAGGGCTAGAGTGAATTCAGTTGCTGCCTGCAGCCAGACAAATGAAAGCTGTGCTCCTAGCTGGCTGCAGGACCTCCAGAACTTGGACAGAGCAGTTGCTGGCAGGGAGTGGGGGAGCAAGAAGGATCTGCTGCCTGGCTGCTGGGACTCAACCAGGGCAAGGTTTTGAGGTAAGGTGAAGAGTGTGCTTGGGGCCATGGAGAAGTGGTCAGGGAATCATAGCAGCGAGGCAGTTTAGTTAAAGACACTCAGTGGATGGCCACTATCTATAAGGTCCCCTGGACTGAGAGCTGGAATAATGATTGGGCCTGGATTCCCTCAATTAGACACAGGGGAAGTGGCTTGGACTCTGCACCCCCATAGGGGACTGTTTAGTGGCCCAGATGGAGAATTGGCTCTAGAAAGGCCCAGAGAGGGTGGAAACATTGGCTCCAGGAAGGGAGCCCTATGGATATGGCTTGATACCAGGATTGAGACCATTTAAAAACTGCTGGACTAAATAAGGATGTGAGCCCAGGTAGGGCCACAGGAAGAGAAAGCCCAACTGAGGGGCATGGAGATAAGCCTCTGTTGGACCCCTAGAAGGGGGGTTGATTTGTATTTCACATACAGACTGTGAAAGCTGTATGATCCAGAGGGATGAGTTGCAGAAGACCCACCAGAAACAGAGAGAGTACAGGTGAGCACACTTGGACAGGGGCACTCTTATGAGGCGAGTTCCACCCTGTTACAGTGTCACATAGCTTTCATGCAGCATATACTTAACTGATGACCCACTAAAGATTTGTTGCATCTTGTGTGACCATAAATTTGTTCTATGTGAAAGAAGTGTTTCTATATCTACTGTACACTCAAAATATGAAAAAGTTATCATCTGAATGACAACAGAGATTCTTATTTTCAGAGGAATCTCAAATGTTTTTATATGGAAAGGAAATCTTTAAAATGTTTTAAAAAGAGGGAGTGTGAGAGAGTATTTAGAATTTTTCTGTCCACCCCCTGCCATCCAGCTTCAAATAAAATTTTAAGTCTAAAAGTTCAAGAGTGATGTTTCAATGATACCTCTCATTTGAATGAGGAGGGGAGTTCTGATGTGATCCTTGTTCTCCTACAAGAATAAAACAGTTTTTTTCCCCCAGACTCTAACTCTTGCACACATACACTGCCTAAAAAATCATATAAGGACAGAGGAATAGGACAATACTTTATATAGCACGGAGTGATTAGTAGATGTAATGCTAATATAAAGAGTAATATAACTTCCACAGTGGCATACTTAACAAGCTGATTCAACAGGAATATGGACAGGGGTTTTTGTGTAGTGTTTGGGTTCTTTTGCCCACCATCAATGTATAACTCAGTTCCTGTCAGGGTTCCTTCCCCACCTTGAACTCTAGGGTACAGACCCCCTAAGTTTATCTCTACCAGCTTAGGTTAAAACTTCCCCAAGGCACAAATTCCTTGTCCTTGAACAGTGTCGCTATCACCACCAGGTGATTTGGACAAAGAATCAGGGAAAGGAGCACTTGGAGTTCCTATTCCCCTCAAAAAAGGAGCATATAAAGGTTTAGCATAGCTGGCACATAAATATCTTGCAATGATAGCTACGAAAGTGCCATGCAAATGCTTGTTCTCAGTTTCAGGTGACATCGTTAGAAGTGGGCAGCATTATCTCCTGTAAAAGTAAACAAACGTGTTTGTCTTAGCAACTTGCTGAACAAGAAGTACGACTGAGAGGACTTGTAGGTACTAAAGTTTTACATAATTTTATACTTGTAAGTTTAACTTTCATGATAAAGAGATTGCACTATAGTACTTGTATTAGGTGAATTGAAAAATACTATTTCTTTTGTTTTTTATTGTGCAAATATGTGTAATCAAAAATAAAGTGAGCATTGTATACTTTGAATTCTCTATTGTAATTGAAATCAATATATTTGAAAATGTAGGGAAATATCCAAAGCTAGTTAAAAAATGGTATTCTATTATTGTTTAACAGTGTGATTAATCGTGTGATTAATCACAATTATTTTTTAATTGCTTGACAACCCTACTAGTGAGTTGATGGGACATTCCAGTTCCCACAAATGGATCATACAGCTATCTAATCCATAATTAAGGAGTTGGTGTATTTAGAATAACACAAAAGTGTGTCATTGTTTTGTATATTTCTTCTTAGCATCACATTCTATATTTTATCCTTGATCCTCCATCAGTAGTGATATTTCATGACAAAATTAAATGTCCTACAGCATTTCTTTCAAGTCAGTCGAATTCCTTATTTCAGCTGACTGCCGAAGTCAGAGTGCATGCACAACTCACCAGGAACTTGAAAATTTCCTGTTTATTTCAGTAGGCAAGTTGTGAGTTTCTTCTCCCATCCTTTAGGAGCCCCTCTGTTTATTCTTCAGTGATCATTGAACATCTTGCATCATCCCCATACAGGCTCTTTAATAGTACTATGCACAGAGTGGGGAAAAAAGTTTATCACCTAAAATCTATATAGAGAAGATAGATGTCAGAACTGCATAATTGTGAATCCTGAATTGTCAAGCTTTGTCAAATGGTGTGTTGAGACTTGCAAGCCTTTGAGTTGAACCTATTTTATAGGTGTCAAAAAGGAAGCTATCTTTGTTTGTCAAAAACAGACAAAACTTTTGGACAAATCTCACCTCATAAGTACCCTTATGTTTGTGACACATCTTGCTTTCACATACATAAAAGTGTTTGCAATGGCCCATAAGTGTTGCCAATACCATTGTACTTTTACTTTTGCAGCATGTCTGAGTCCATGCTTAATATTTTACTCTGACATTTCCCACCTTGCTACCAGCAGTTGAGTGCTGCTATTTGGTACCAAGGATGGGAGATTTTTAGGTGTACAGTCCTATTGTAGACAAGGACTGAAGGCTTCATCAGTATTGTATCCCTCCATTGGATCAATGTGCATTACTGAGTCACAGTTTTGGCAACCTGCTAAGCCATTCACCACACCCGTTAATGGTGCATAATGTGCACTTCTGCTTGTCCAGAGTAGCTTCATGGCCATAATCCTATCCTCGCTCATGTCCCCTATGTGATGTCTCATGCTGCTAAAACAGACTCTTATATCTCTTATTTTGTAGCAAAACTGATTATTTATTTCTATTTTCTTTCCTTATGTAGTACTCAGCTAGTCTTGACTTTACCTGTTCTACCCTCACTTCAACTCCAGAGCAACAATTAACAGCACATAGGCTAGTGCAGAATGTAACTTCCTTAAGAGTTTTTTTAAAAAAAATTGATTCACAGCAATTAATCTGAACCTCCCCTCCACAAAAGTCAGTTGTTATTCAACAACGCATACACAGGGACACAAAGATCCCAACATATTTATTTAACTGGAGGCTTGTATGACAGTCCAGGCACTGTACCCTGTCTCACCCTTCTGAGATATGAAAATGAGAGACTTTTTTTAAAAAAAAGATCTTTAGCAAAGTCATAGCAAAATAACTCTGTGCCAAAATTCCTCCCAGCAAATCCAGTTGCCCTATTGTTGTGGCACTGTTCCCCTCCCCCAGTGTCCTCTTGAAGGAATGGGATATTCCAAAGGACTATGATCCATAAATTGGGGGAATGGTGAAAATTACTGGGATGCACGGAGACCTAGTATCAGACAATGCATTTATCTGGGTTGTAGTGCTCCTATTTCCTACCCCTTTTTAAATTTCAACCCCGCTCTCTCACTCGCTCATGTCCTATACTTCAGGTAAAGGTCAGGATACATTTCTAACCCTTTCACTTAAGGATCACAATGACTGAAAACCTAGCACATTCCCTGGTTTTAATGTCCCAAAGTAGGGAGAATGTGCTTTGGCTTCACTAATCTCTGGACCCCAGCCAGCAGAGCTGACACACGTCACACCATTTCAAAGCATGTCCCAGCAGGTGTGCACCTACTGTGATCCCAGGGAAATATTGTCTGCCTCAAACATAATGCTTCAGGGAGCTCCTACTGAGCCTGATCATGTACATACTGCCCCCAATTCAGCTTCACAGCCAGGAGCTGCCCTTTTTAATAAATAGGTCCTTTTTTCTTTTACAGTGCACCTCATAATTCAGCTTTATTTTATTGTATATCCACTCTTAGTGATTCAGGAGGATAACTCATGCTATTCAGCCACTTTACCCAAGGCCTGAACTTGCTCCCATTGAAACCAAAGACTATCATAATAAGAACAGACTCAGGCAACAGATGCATATCTAGCATATTCCTTCAAAGGTTTTGTCTGCCTAATGGAGTATTAAAGCTTCTCCATGTAAATTCTGAGTAATACTACATGCAATTCCATTATTAAACTTTCACTTAATTTTATTCTGCTCAGGGGTTTCTGCTTAAAAATAAACTATGACTAATTTCTACTAAAGAATGAAAAATTTGAGCAAGTAGGGAAGTTAGAAGTTATGATTATGGATATAATTTTCTAGTTAAATTATACCATTACTTCATATAGTAATACATGATAATGGTACCCTGCTTACTGCAGTTCCCGCTCATAATGGTCAGTGATCTTGATTCCCCTATGATTCTTCCTCTTACTATTTATAGTATTCTATGTGGCTACCTGCTGTAGAAATCCCTTCAAAAGGGCATTATTAACAGCTTTACTCACAACAATATTCACTTTGAAGTCTATTAGATAGCCTATCTGATTAATGTTAGTTGCCCTAGTACTCCTCAATGTGCTGTTGTGGATGAGATCATTGACTATATATGCCTATCTGCTTTAGAAGATATCTAGTTCTTTGGGCACAAAGTAGAACTCAACACGACTAAACTGTTAGAGCCTCAGTGCATAATCATTCCTTACAGAGGCAAAAAGCCCACTGAAATAAACGAGCCTTTTGAGTTGACTGAATAAGGAGTGAAGAATTTGTCCTTAAATGTAGAGTGCAGTACTTCCATTATTGATGGAAATTCCACCCTTTGAACAAATGTGAAGATCATTGCATTATCATTAAATATTCAGATTTTTGCTAAGAAATCATTTTTTCTCAGTGACAACTATTGGAGCAATTTTACTTATAAGTCATTACATTCTACTGGGGAAACAAGTGTAATTTACATTGTGTGTGTACACACACACAGAGGAATTATGCATATATTTCCAATGACAATTTAGGAGCCTTTTAATAATGGGATTATTCTCCTAAATCACTTTTTACCCGAGGGGCCTAGTTCTAGGCACCCATTTTTAAAATCCTTGTTCAAAAATGCTGCTAATCAATGTTTATAACTCTATATTTACATAACAACAGCCATATTGGCTCAGACCAATCGTCCACCTAGTCCAGTGTCCAGTCTTCTGACTGTGGCCAATGCCAGATGCCCCAGAAGGAATGAACAGAACAGGTAATCTTCAAGTGATCCATCCCCTGTAGCCTATTCCCAGCTTCTGGGAAACAGAGACAGGGACCCTCCCTGTCCATCCTCACTAATAGCCATTGATGGACCTATCCTCCATGAACTTATCTAGTTCTTTTTTGAACCTTGTTATAGTCTTGGCCTTGAAAACGTCCTCTGGCAAGGAGTTCCACAGGTTGACTTTGTTGGGTGGAAAAAAATCTACCTTTTTTTTAATAGACTGATAATTTCATTTGGTGGTTTAGTTGCATATTAATTTCAATTGGTGACCCCTATTTCTTGTGTTATAAGGAGGAGTAAATATTTTAAATATCTCTAGCATAGACCAGCAGGTACAGCCCTAAAGGCAAAGAGAAATGATATCTGTTTCATCTACTACCTGCTGGAAATGACGTGCAAAGACTCCATGTTTCTAAAATTATAGCAGCGTTGTCTATAAAGATGCTACAATTTCAGTTAGATGTAAAACTGCATGCACAAACTGGGTTACTGGTACCTCCCTCTCCCTCCAAGTTCCTGTGTATCTCCTTCCATCCAGATTGCTTCAAGAACCATGCCCCTCCATTTTCTCCTGACAAGTTGTCATACAAAAGAATAGAAAGGACAAAGGAAAATACAAAGCATTTTCCTATGCTTTGAAAACTATTAGAGACAAGTAATTCCTAGCCCTAGTCCTAAATATAGCAAACATGCAAGATACTTGCGTGGATATCTGGCTATGGGATGTCTGTAAGCAGGTTTATGAGCAGAGGCGGTGCTTGCATTTGTTACATCTAGAAGCCATCGTCAGCCCCAGATCTCGGTTTAGCTTCCAACATATTACTAAGTTGTTCTCTGGGTATCAACAGCACACAACTCAGTTGATAAAAATATATTTTAAATAAATCATGTGTAATTCAGAAAAGCATCTAAAATGAGGTGAAAGTGAACTGGGTGTGGAGATAGCTGCTCATGTATGTAGGTCACCACAGCTGGACCTATTGACTACAGTGGTGAGTGTGGGATTCAGAATTGCACAATTGCAGAAGTAGCATACTATTATTGTTGCTATTTTTATAAAAGATGACTAGTGTTCACCTATTTATGCATTGCAAGATGTAGTATAAGTCAATTTCCTCTGAGTTACACCTGTTTTCTTCAACAAACATTCTCCATGTTGTTTTCATAGAAGCAAGAGAAGTGTAGGATGCAAAATAGATCTGAATCCTATTCCCCAGTTCAAGAAATCACTTCAGCACATGCTTAAGTACATACCTATTCAGGACAGCACTGAAGCACGTATTTAAAGTTAGCAGGTGCTTAAGATCTATCTCAGATAGGCCTGCCTTCTTGAATTTAGGTCATGGTAAATAACCCTATGCAGGATGCAACATGACTTTCTGCACTTGCTAATCCAACTCTGGAGCATGATTCCCTTACTCATCCCCTTACTCAAATATCACATTTGACATGTTCTTTTCTAAGAACTGTTTGGAATTTTCCAACTGACTTGAGGTTGACTGCAGTGGGAGGAGAGGACTTACAGCAGAGAGCAATCTAAAGCCCTGCTGGAAGTCATTGCCTGCATCAAGGATGAATTGATACTTGACAAACAGGAGTGCATTCTTCAACAAAAACATGTCTGACCCCTGTCAAGATAAGCAAAAGTACTGTGTGAGCCTAAAACAATAGAAGAATGAACACACTAAATGACTTTGTGTGTGTATGTGTGTGGTCATTATGATGCACTTGAGATCAACCAGAGATCAACTAGAAGAGTAAAAAAGCTGTATGAATTATGCCTATATCGTATGCTTTAAAGTTTAGTAGTCACAAGAGTAAATCTTGTATTGCCAGTGCAAATGCTGTTTATTCTGTAGTAAATAAAAGACTTCAGTTTTAATGATTATCAATCTGGTACCTTTTCACAAACATTATGTTCACATAAAATTTAAATTATTAAAGCCACCTATTCTCACTCTGTATATAAAGATATGGTATGACACTGAAAATAAATATCTTGGGTAGCATGGATATAGGTATTCATTTTCAAGTATTAAGAGTTCTGGCTCTATCTAATAAAATATAACTTACTAAATTGGAGAATCTCAATCTTTTCTCAGCTATGGCACTGAAAAAGCCCCACCAAGGTGAAAAGGGATTTTGATAAGGAACTTTTAAAAAGAGAGAGAAAATGTCCAATGAACTTAGTGAACAGGAGGAGGGGAAGAAATTAAAATTACAAGATTCTGTTACCCTTAATTATGAGGTGCAAGAATGTTACAGTTAGCTGGATTTCTCACATATGAACATGAATAGAAGAGATTTTCACTAAGGTGCTTTCCATAATGAATAGCTGATGTCATTAGGAAATATTTTCAATTTATTGTCTCCCATAGAAATCTACATTCAATAACTTAACTACTGGTAAATCAATTTTCCTGAAGAATGAAGAGGGGGATCTTTCATCTAGGTAGCTTTCTGAGTCTCTTTCCATCTGGATAGCCTTCATACCACCAATATTTCTTCTCTGAATATGGGAAACTTTGCCTCCCGATTCCCCATAGTTCTAGTTCAAATTTAGTCTCCAAAAATCAATGAAATCCCATATTCTAAAAGCTGTTTCATCTTAATGGTTCCCTTCTTTTAAGAAATATCCTGAGTTTTCACATTTTCATTTGCTTTTCTATGATCTCTGCCTTTCTTATATCTAGTGATGGTTAGAACTCCAAGGATGTTGACATTTAGTTTTTCAGATATCCATCCAAGTGGTCAGATGCTTATTAAGTTTTTGGTTCTAGAAATCAAGCTGAACAATACATCTTGTGAGAAAAGGTTTTCTCACAAAATCTCTAAATATCATGAGAACACTTTTCACTATATTCCAATATTTATCTTCCCAGTCTAGTGCAAAACCAGGAAGCACAGTGACCCAGTAAAGAATTAAACAGCATAATAATTGTAGCAACTGAGCCAAAATACAAAGTTCGGGTACAGATTTTTGAATACCCTAAAAGTTGCAGGCATTTGAATGGGTCCAGTCCCATCATCTTTTAAAAAAACAAAATAAACAAAACAAAACAAAAAATTCCCTGATCACATTGTTCAGAAAATTTCAGTTTGAGTTTGGGTAAAAGTTTTCATTGACTTTTGTTTTATCAGACTCAGTTTGTGCATCACAGTTTACAGCCATAAAGTCCAATGAAATAAAATTTGTACTTTTTACGTTTATTATGGCACTTTTTGAGTCCAGATGTTCTATATTTTTCTTGCCCAACAGTAAGCTGCAGAGCAGTATTGGGGTTACAGATATTTTATGCAAGTTATGTTTTATTCTTTGTAGATGGCTGAAACCAGTTATTTACAGACTTTTTTCTTCACTTTTTAGTACTATGGATTTTATTAACCTTTGCATTTTGTCATTATCCTCTCAATTCTTGTCAATTCATCTATCTCTCTTTTAAAACAAAATGGTATCCAAAATTAAAAGTAGCCGCCTCATGTGATGTTGAACAAGTGCCAAACAGAGATGAATAATTACCTTGCTTTTTAATGTGCAATAATCCAGTTAATTTAACTTAATACAGCATTAGTCCATTTTGAAACTTTCATATTGTTGACTCATACTCCTCTTCATATACTATTAGATCTGGTAATATACCAGGTGCAAAAATCAAAAATATTTTACAAATACTACAGAAGTTGTTTGATTTTCCGTATTAATTGTACATATATGAAGATTTGAATCTGTTCTATGAGATTTTGTTACACACCTATGCATTTATTTGATAATAAATTCTATCCTCTAGATTACGAGGATGACCAGTCTGGAAGCTTAAATTCTGACATGAGATATTTTGTATTTCACAGACACCACATTTTGTTTGTGACACTCCTGAATAATTTCAACAAGGCAGATATTGGGACTGGTTCATGAATGTTTTGCAAACCCAAAAAAAAGAAGAAGAAAAAAAAAAGCTAAGATTTGTTACTTTGCTCTTTGGCAAATACTGTTCAATGAGCTCTGTCAACTGTACTCAATGGATATTATATTGTAATGGATAACATTATCGCTATACGTTTGCAGTTGTCCATTTGGTTATTAGTGCCGTTACTCAAGCCACGCTGTCTTCTTCACTACACAGGGGAGGAGAGCAAATGAAACTAAAAAAGAGATCAATAGTGTTCCAAAAACAACAACAGCAGAGAGTGATGACTAAGAAGCTTTCATCCCCTATTCTGAAAACTCACAAAATCCATGAAGTTGAGTGTTTTGGGACATCTTAATTTTGGAAGGGAGGGAGGAGGGAAACTGGAACATGGCCATTCTACATGGCATGGTTCCCCTAAAAGACTGATGAATTTCCTGGTCAAAATCTTGGGATATTTTAATGCTTATGCTGTGCTTTTGTGTGGAGAGAGCTACTTTGAAGACATACAAGAGAGACTATCGTTATTCATTGCATTTCTTCATTTCTACCCCTTATTGTGATACCTCTGCTATCAGTTGATGTTTTAAAAGCAATCGGATAACATTTCATATAATACTAAGTCATAGTATAACTTTCCAGGGCTGATATAGCAAACAGTATTATAAACTGTCTTTGTATTTCCGGCTTATTATCTCAAATGCATTCAGAGTCATGTGTTAGCCTGCTTTGTCTTTCCCCAAGATTTCTGCTTCTAGGAGCAGGTAATATGAAAAGGCTACAATAAATCTTTTTAGTACTCCACATCAAGGAGAAGTTTTCCAAAGTACTGGCAAATTAGTTATGAGACTTTCAGTCATCATGCCTGCTAGGTAAAACCTAAGCAGTGGGTGTGACAGCATGCACTCCTGTATTCACACCCTACTCATTACTGTAAAAATCTTTGTACAAAATATCCCTTGTTAGGTATCATTTGAAACCTAATAACCCACTGGTCAATAATATGGTGAAATGTATGTAGCAACATTATGTGTAAACTTATGAAATCCTCCCCCTATAATGTAAAAGTGAATTCAGACTCACTTAGCCCCAATTAAGCAGAACTTGTCAAGCAGGTCTAGTTCCCTGAGTGCCAACTCCACAGCTCCCATTGACTCAGAACTATAGTCAATGGGAGCTGCAGGCACTGTGTCTGTTGGCAGGGGAAGTGGTAATCGGAGATCCCCTGACCTCCCTGCCTAGGAGCCGCTGCTGGAGGGATCTGCTGGTCACTTTCAGGAGCCACACAAGGTAAGCGCCACCCCTCACCCCCTCATACACATCAGCCCCCTGCCCCAGCCTAGTGAAAGTGAGTGGGGTGGAAGAGTGAGTGGCAGAGGGAGGGGGAATGCAGTGAGTGGGGAAGGGGCCTCAGAGAAGGGGAAGAATGGGGGTGTGGCTTCAGGGAAGGGGAGGGGCAGGGCAAAGGTGTTTGGGTTTGTGCAGTTAGACAGTTGGAAACCCTACTCCCCCCTCAGTCTGTTTTGTGTGCACACTGTGGTAGGTAGATGTGGTAGGTGAGGTCTGAGACCGCTTACAGACCTTAGGCAAATTAGGTGGTGGACTGCCTATCTTCTCCCAGTTTGTGCATCCATCTGGGACTTAGGTATTCAGACACCTGGCATGGGGAAACACCTCGCATGTGCTTACAGGAAGAAATATAGACACCTACGAAACTTTTACTGCAAAAAAATAGGTACCAACCTATTTTAGGTGCCTACAGGATCAGGAGAAACTAAGTGGAGGGTTTTTCTATTCCAGTGGGGCCTGATTCTGAGTTTCAAGTGTCTAAAGTGGAAGTTAGGCACCTAAATCCTTTTGCGAATCTCACCTTTACTGTTTAAAAAAAATCTCTTATTTCTACTCTGAATTTGTCTAACTTCAGCTTCCAAAACCATCAGTAGTGGTATATTTTTCTGCTACATTTAAGAGAGGGCAAAATTTCACTTGCAAATCTGGGTTCAAATTCCACCCTCTAGTCCCAATGCAGATTGACGTATTTGAATTCTGGAGCCTAGTTTGGTTTGTTTGTTTGTTTGTTTATGCCTATATTTGAGCAAAGATTCTCCTTCTCAAGTTGACCACGGGGCTGAGAGATTGGAGAGAGGTATGATTCAGTTCTAATTTAACAATATAGGTTAGATGTATTGAATACCATTTGAACAGATATAGGTGCAAAATATAACATTTTTTTAAAAAATAACATCAGTGTATTGTTCCAGTGTGTTTTTAAGGAATAAATTAAAGCTTTTTTAAAAAAAATAAAGGTTGAAGTGCCAGAGCCTCTGGTTAAAACAGCTACTTATATGGATTTATGTTGATTTTATGTTTTGTTTTTAGTTTTACAGAAGATCTGGATGGCTTATATAATTCAGTGTGTGTAAAAGGATCAGAATTTTACTGAAATCAGAGGGGTAGCCGTGTTAGTCTGGAATTGCAGAAGTGACAAAGAGTCCTGTGGCACCTTAAAGACTAACTAAAATTTTAGAGCATAAGCTTTCGTGGGCTAATACCCACTTCGTCGGATGCATCTTTAAGTCTTTAAGGTGCCACAGGACTCTTTGTCACTTCCAGAATTTTACTGTATCTCCCTAAATTGAACTACTATGTGAAGAGATAGGGGTGTCTCGAGAGAGAGAGAGAGAAGGAGGAGAAGAAGGTTGGAAATGAAGTAACACATTGTCCAGATTTTATAGAAATCAATTTTGAAACAAAACAAAGACCTGCCCCTGCAATCCATTTACACTGAAAAATAACTTCAGACTGTGTGTGGACTACAAATCAGTCCCTAAATATTCACTGCTCAGAAACTGTAGATATTAAAGCAGTTAGTTGTCATGCAAAGTACAGTGTTCTTTTCTGATTTTTTTTTAGAGGTACTAGTTATCAAATCAGCCTGTTTTACAGTAACTATCCTTATTGAAGTTAAAATTATTTTAGACAGGATACTTAATGTTCAGTATCAGAAATGAACGTCATTGAGTTGGAAAAAGCCTATCAGCCTCGTGTTTTGCGACAGACCATAATTGCAAAGTTAATTTTGCAAATCCTATAAGCTGAGCACTTTGAAGATTTATCTGAATTTTTTATATGTTGGGCCTAATAATGTTACATATATTTTGAAAAGATTTATTAAACTCGAATAAATTATTCTTAAGGCTAAAAAATGACTTTGAATTTATTTCAAATTAATCTCTCTTTTTGTCGTTATGAATTTAAAAAGGAATAAAGCTTGGGATAAAACACAAGTGATTTGTAAAGGAAATCACATTTGCTGAAAACAAATGGTATGCCACTCAGCCTAATAGGAGGAGATTATTCTTATTTTTTCTTGATTAAGGGAAAAAAAGGTTTCTAAATATATATATTTTTATTACTAACCAACCATAGAATTAGTAATATTTACATTCAGATCTTTTAAAAAATCCACTTTACAGTAATGTATAAAAAGAATGTCTTTGCATTATCTGTAACTCCTGCTAAACAACATGAAAGTGAATTTGCCATATTGTACATTTAAAATATAACACTAATATGAATGACTGGAGATTTTTCTCACTTGTTTGTTGGATTATATTGTAAACTCCAATAGACGTTCCTCTAGTGCACCCAAGAGTGACACTTTTTCCTGAGACTTTTAATTTGACATAAATCAGTAGTGATTTTTCCAAGAACAGAATGTGAACTTCAGTCTCTTCTCTAGATTAACCAACCTTCTTCTGGATTTTAAACACGTCTGTAGAGCATCTAGCACATTTTGGATGCCAATGTATTATACATAATAATGATCCCTGCTGCCCAAATGCAGCTCCAGATCTGGGACTGCACAGACAGTAGCTGTAAAAAGTAAGGAGAAAAACACTCTGCAGAGCTCCTGAGGATATTAGTATAATAGGCATCACAGAAAGTTGGTGGGATGAGGATAATCAATGGGATACAGTAATACCAAGATACAAAATATATTGGAAGGACAGAACAGGTTGTGCTGGTGGGGGAGTGGTGCTATATGTGAAAGAAAGTGTAGAATCAAATGAAATAAAAATCGTAAATGAATCAGACTGTACTATAGAATCTCTTTGGATACAAATTCCATGCTCTAAGAAGAAGAATACAGTGGTAAAGATATATTACTGACCAAGATGGTCTATGAGCAGGATGGTGATAGTGACTGTGAAATGTTCAGGGAGATTAGAGAGGCTATTAAAATAAAAAAACTCAATAATAATAATGAGGGAGTTAAATTATCCCCATACTGACTGGTGTAACAGGGTGATTACCCGTGCCAACCCTGGAAGGGTTAAAAGGCAGCCCTGTAGAGGGTTGGGCTGGGCCAGTCAGCTAGTCTGATTGGAATAACAGCCACAGCTGTGGTGGCCAAGTCAGTTAGGGCCCAGCTGGCCCTTATAAGAGGGTTGTGGCGAGGCTCTCAAACAGTCTGTCTCCAGTCTGGGAGGGAGCAGGGCATGGCTGCCTGAGGGACAGGGTACCTGAGGGGGAACAGTGCTGGGGGAATAGGCACAGGAGCTGGGGTACTCCAGCCTACCAACTCCCCAGGATGAAGGCCTGAAGGGAGGCCTAAGGAGAGTACTGGGGGTAACTAAAGTCAGCAGGTCCAAAACCCTCCTTACCAATGGTTTTTACACTGCAGCCTGCCCCAGGGTGCGGGGGCATGATGATGACTGTCAGTAGCCCTAGACTGAGGCAAGGTGGGGAGGGGAGACCAGGGCATAATGGAGGTATTGCCAGGGGGAAGCACCCCAAGAAAAAGGGCACCAGGGTCCTGGAGGGACACTGGGAGCTAGTGGACAGCAAGACACCAGCCTGCAGAAGGCACTTTGAGCTGGAAGAACTAATTCCCAGATGGCTAGCAGGAGGTGCCAGAGGGGTGAGTCATCACACTGCTACAACTGAGTCCTGTCACCTCAGGATGGAACACAGAGCTAAAGTTTCTTGACACCTTATATGACTGCTTCTTGGAGCAGATGGTCCTGGAACCCACCAGAGGAGAGGCAATTCTTGATTTAGTCCTAATGCAGCACAGGATCTGGTCCAAGAGGTGAATATAACTGGACCGCTTGGTAATAGTGACCATAATATAATTAAATTTAATATCCCTGTGGCAGGAAAAAAACGGCACAGTGGCCCAACACTGTAGCATTTCATTTCAGAAAGGGGAACTAAACAAAAATGAGGAGATTAGTTAAACAGAAATTAAAGTGTACAGTGCCAAAAGTGAAAGCTCTGCAAGCTGCGTGGAAACTTTTAAGTATACCATAATAGAGGCTCAACTTAAATGTATACCCCAAATTAAAAAAGCACAGTAAGGAGAAAGTAAAAGAAGCAGTGAGAGGCAAAAAGGCATCCTTTAAAAAGCAGAAGTTAATCCTAGTAAGAAAAATAGATAGGAGCAAAAACACTGGCAAATGAAGTGTAAAAATACAATTAGGAAGGCCAAAAAAGAATTTGAGGAAAAGTTAGATGAAGACTCAAAAAGCAGTAGCTTTTTTAAGTAGTGTATGTCAGAAGTAGTAAGCCTGCTAAACAACCAGCGTGGCCACTGGATGAGCGAGGTGCTAAAGGACTATACGACCATTGTGGAGAAATTAAATGAATTATTTCCATTGATCTTCACAGCTGCGAGTGTGACAGAGATTCCCAATCCTGAGCCATTCTTTTTAGGTGACAGACCTGAAGAACTGTCCCAGATTGAAATGACAAAGAGTCCTGTGGCACCTTAAAGACTAACACATGTGTTAGTCTTTAAGGTGCCACAGGACTCTTTGTCACTTCTGCAATTCCAGACTAACACGGCTACCCCTCTGATTCCAGACCGAAATGTCATTTAGAGGAGGTTTTTGGACAAACTGATAAATTGAACAGCAATAAGTCACCAGTACCAGATGGTATTCACCCGAGTCCTGAAGGAATTCAAATGTGAAATTTCAGAACTACTAACTGTAGTCTGTAATCTATCATTTAAATCAGCTTCTGTACCAGATGACTAGAGGATAGTTAATGTGAGGCCAATTTTTAAAAAGGGCTCCAGAGTTGATCCTGGCAATTTTAGACCTGCAAGCCTGATTTTAGTACTGGGCAAAATGGTTGAAACTATAATAAAAAAGCAATATTGTCAGACATATAGATGCAAATAATCTGTTGAGGAAGAGTCAACATGGTTTTAGTAAAGGAAATCATGCCTCACCAATCTACTAGAACTCTTTGAGGGGGACAACAAGCATGTGGACCAAGGGGATCCAGTGGGCATAGTGTGCTTAGATTTTCAGAAAACCTTTGACAAGGTTCCTCACCAAAGGTTCTTATGCAAAGTAAGCTGCCTTGGGATAAGAGGGAGTGGGCTCTCACGGGTTGGTAACTGGCTAAAAGACAGGAAACAAAGGGTAGGAATAAATGGTCAGTTTTCAGAATGGAGAAAGGTAAATAGTGGTGTCCCTCAGTGGTGTGTTCTGGGACTAGTCCTATTCAATGTATTCATAAATGATCTGGAAAAAGGGATAAACAGTGAAGTGGCAAAATTTGCAGATGATACAAAAGTACTAAAGATAGCTAAGACCCAGGCCAACTGTGAAGAGCTACAAAAGGATCTCTCAAAACTGGGTGACTGGGCAACAAAATGGTGGATGAAATTTAATGTTGGTAAATGCAAACAATGCACATTGGAAAGCATCATCCCAATGATACATATAAAATGATGTCTAAATTATCTGTTACCAGTCAAGAATGTGATCTTGGAGTCATTGTGGATAATTCTCTGAAAATATCCATTCAATGTGCAGTGGCAGTCAAAAAAAGCAAAAAGAATGCTGGGAATAATTAAGAAAGGGATTGATAATAGGACAGAAAAATATCATGTTACCTCTATATAAATCCATGGTATTCCCACATCTTGAATACAGTGTGCAGATGTGGTTGCCCATCTCAAAAAAGATATAATGGAATTGGAAAAGGTTCCGAAAAAGGCAACAAAAATTATTAGGGGTAAAGGACCGGCTTCCACATGAGGAAAGATTTATAAGACTGGGACTTTTCAGCTTGAAAAAGAGATGGCTAAGGGGAGATATGATTCAGGTTTATAAAATCATGACTGGTGTAGAGAAGGTAGATAAGGAAATGTTGTTTACTACTTCTGACCAAATGACATTTATAGGTAGCAGGTTTAAAACAAATGAAAGGAAGTATTTCTTCACACAATGCACAGTCAACCTGTGGAACTCTTTTCCAGAGAATGTTGTGAAGGCCAAGACCATAACAGGGTTTTTTTTTAAAAAAAGAACTAGATAAATTCATGGAGGATACGTCCATCAGTGGCTATTATCCAGGATGGCGGGAATGGTGTCCCTTGCCTTTGTTTGCCAGAAACTGGGAATGAGCAACAGGGAATGGATCACTTGGTGATTACCGGTTCTGTTCTTTCCCTCTGGGGCATCTGGCACTGGCCACTGTCAGAAGACAGGATAATGGACTAGAAGGACCTTTGTCTGCCCCAGTATGGCCGTTCTTATGTTGTTATGTGAATCATTAAATATCCAGGATTGTTTGAAAGGATTATTATGGGCTAAACAAGTTCTCAGAGACACATCTAGTTGTCACATACTTAACATAAAATGACATAACCAATATATTTGTAATTAGATTCTTTATTAATAAATTCTAATTGTAAGAAACACGTGCATTTAATTGACATTTAACATGTTAGTTATAGCAAGCTTGATATCAATTAACACACTTATCAAATGTCAATTACAATTTCTTAGATTTAATTGCTGTGAAATTGACTTGCCATGGACTACCTTTTAAATTTTAATGTATTACTATTTCTCATAAATTCAATGTAATAAATATGGCATCTAATGTCCACTTATTGCTTATGTAATTTTGACTAAATTATACAAAAGTTAAAAAGATTTCCTTCATACTTATTAAACATCAGTAAGAATTCTTGTACACAATAATTTATCATATAATAGCAGCCATACCAAATTAAATTTGTTGCCAGCTTTAAATAATTACCTAACAGCATTGTTTAGATGTTTATTCAATAGACAGGTCACTGTTTTCAGGTCAATATTAGGGTGTGAGAGGTGGGGAATGATTTCCATTAGTTATTTCAAATATTTTAGTCTGGTGTTCTTATCATGCCTTTTAATACAAAGTCCTATCATAAAATTCATATCATTTTCTCTCTCACCAGAAACAAATATCATTGGGTTAGATCCTGTTTTCATAACAGAACATCAACTGGAAGCAAGAGGGATCTATTAGATCCTGAACATTCAAATTGATCTGTACAAATGGACCCCTTTGCCTGTGTACAGACCTATTGACTTCAATGACATTCTGTGTAGACACAAAGTTTTGGCTGCATAGAGCATATCCCACATTTTTACCGTGTGCAAAATTCCAGTGAGTGTAAAATAATAATCCTTACTTCTGAGATAGCACTTTCCATCTGTAGAACTGCAAGTCCTTTATGAAACTAGATAAGTACAGATACTGCTATCTGTATTTTAATTAAGACAAACTGAGACACACTGAAGTGAAATGATTTGCCTGAGGTAATGTAGCACATCAGTGTCAGAACTGATGAAAAATAATGCTTAGAGTTCCAAGTGCAGAATAACTAAAGGATCATGTCTTTCCTAAATGTGTGTGTAGTGGTGGGGAATGGAGGTAATGTTAATCATTGGCCTGGTGAAAATGAAATTATCTTATATTTTCAGAATAAAATAAATATTTTTAAAGATCCTGGGTATGAGGGAGAGGGGGCTGGACCCTGAGCCCCAGCTGCCCCAGGTGTAGGGGAGAGGGGCTGAAGCCCTGGGTCGTGGTACAGTTTGGACTTCAGCTTCAGCCCTGGGTCCCAGCAGGTCTAATGCTGGCCATGGCAACCCCATTAAAACGGGGTCATGACCCACTTTGGGTTCCATCCCACAGTCTGAGAACTGCTACTATACAGTCAATGTGAGTTGCTAGAGTACACTTTTGTCAATGTCGAATGCATGGAGTGAGAACAGTATGGATCAGAGTTTTAAAGGTATTTAAATGCCTAAAATGGACATTAGTGACTAATGAGATTTTTGAAAATCCAACATGCACATTAATTACATTACATTAATTTCAGTAAAATCAATAGAAGTTAGGTGTTTAGGTGTTGAAAATCTCACTAGGTTCTTATGCAAATCTTCAGGCATCTAAAAACTCTTTAAAATGTCTGAGATGCAAAAGAATACAAACAAATGGAAATATATCAGTTTTGTCCCTTTTGCAGTACCTTAAGTGAATAGCCATATTAGAAGACTGACAGGGTTTAATATCTTGTCATTAAATATTACCTGAATTTTAGATAACAAATTAATGTGCAGATAAAATCCTGCGATGTGGGATTTGGATTAACCTGAACAAATTAAAAATAAATCATACAAATAATTCAAAAAGCAGTATGTTGAATGTTGATGTCCATAGTGGATCTGCAGAAATTCTGTTCTGCTCCTTCCCAATTTTCAGAAGAATCTTTTATTTGGATAGATTTTTTTTAAAATGTTTGGTCTTGGTGATGCTGTTCTGTTTAATAAGTAGCATATGGTTGTAAATAGCACAGCATGTGCTTAAAATCATGGCTGTGTAATCTTCTCTAGAGTCAAACATACTGAGTCAGAAGGCTTCCTGGGGGAAGGAGGAACAAAATATCAAGAAGGAACTTTGTCACACGCACTGCTCTTTGCAGCTCTTATCAGTCTGTCACCTTTCTGCAGGTCAGTCACTGCATGACTTTCGAAACTTCCCCATGGAACTGAAGTTCTCTGTACCTAAAGGACCCCCAGAACACTTCCATATTACACCTGCTCACATCTTTGCCCCCCCACCCTCATCCTCAACACACGAAGTGTCTCCTTCTGTTTTCTCCACTCTGAATCCAGTGTCTTCCCTGCTACCAGAAAAGATAATAATCTTCTATGCAGTTGACCATTTTCTGTTCAAGCTGCCTGTTTTCAAATGCTGGTCTCCAAGTATTATTGTGGTAATTTTGTTTTTCCACTTGGTATGACTTTCTACCCCAGAGTGGTGTGACTCTTGCTGGGCTTGCTTTCTTCTTATCCTCCTTCACTTTGTACTCAGAGTCTTATAATAATGTTTCTTTTTCCCCCCTCTGAAAAGCAACTTGCCTTCTTACGTAAGCAGTCAGGCTCTTCCACTGCTGGAAAGGCTTGAGCTCTGCATAAGTAAGTAAAAGTAAGTACATAGCCTTCCAAGACCTCTGTTAAGTAAAGTGTAGTCTGAGGCTGATACTCCCCTTCTCCTTCAGCAAGATTGTGGAACAAGTTCAGGCCAATCCTTAATCCCACACCCTTCTCCAAATATCAGTGCTGCTCCTGTTCTAAAGGAGACCCCACTTTACCCAAGCAAGAGAAAGGAAAGCACTGATAATTGTAGCATGTAATGAGGGACAGGATCTACCTGCTAGAAGATGGAGAATATTGAAAATGGATAAATGTTGAGTAAGGGATTAAAGTGATTGTGCAGGCAGGATAGGAAGTGGGAATTGGGTCTCGTCAAAGACCAATCAACAACGAAAGTATGTGGGTGGGTGATAGGGCAATGGTTTGAAATTCAGCTAAGAATCTTTCCAAGCTCCTCACCAGAATGTATTCTTATTCCCATTGAAATCAGTGTTGTTGTTTTTTCTCTGACTTCAGTTGGAGCTTCAGTGAAACCCAGAACAAAAAGGCACAATTGGAATTTTGCAGACACTGCCCACTTTTAAGGTTGCTACTAGTTTCTGTGACACCATATACTCAAAATCTGCCAAACGTGTAAAATGAAACAGAGTAATGAAGTTCTAGAGAGAATTATGCTAATGTTTGACACTATTTCATGAATGTGTTGCCTGCAAGGAAAATTCATCTTTTCCCAAGCTCACATTCCCTGACATGCATCTCCATCTGGATATGTAAGCTCAAATTAACTTTATTTGGTTTTCAAAGTTTAGATTTAGCTTATTCAATGGACATTTAAAACAGGAACAGTTTTACACACTAACCTCAGTGGAAATCTATGCAGGCTCAGACAGTTAACACACACCTCTGTTCTAAAATGTGAGGTGGAGCCAAACAAGCATTTTACTTAAAATTACAATGCCAAGTATGAAACAGGTGGTACAGAATTAAAATAAACAAATTCTGGTAAAAACAATCTTAGCAATTTTGAACTATTTTTCAGAGTCAAATGTAATTTTCTACCACAGGAAGAAAAATCTTTTTAAGTTTTATCTGATTTAATCTTATGTTTGGGATGACCTGCACCAATCAAAATGTTTGTTGTGTTTGTGTGTTTTAGTTATACAAACAGGATGGCATACAGTAACAGCAAATGTGTTCATTTTAACACTAGGCAATCAGGAATCACTATAGGATTTAACTGTCTCAAGAACTACCACTTTCTCTAAAACTCATGGCAACAGTTGTGCTCAGCAGTCATGATGTGGCTAACAGAGCCTGAAGTGTAACCTGGGAGGGCAAGGAGTTCTTAGTGGAGAGGACCCACCTATAGACTTTTCTATCTCAAGACATTAGAACATCCTCCATCTTTGCAACTCGAGCTTGTCAAATTGTATTTGTGAAATCGGTTATTCCATTAATTTTATGACTCTTTGAGGACACCTTAATTTGGTCACTTTTATTCTGCTCTTGGACCAGTCCTACTTGCCAGGCAGAGGGCTGAATATGATAAGACCTTCAGCTGACACTTGTTCATACTGTATTGTTGTGTGACTGTTATTTTTGAAATTATCTTATAGAGAAATGATGCCTGGAGTTTGTACAAAGAGATGGGTTTAATATCTCATCTCTCTTTCAACTGTTGCTCTGAAGTAAAATTGTTAAATAATAAAATTAACAATATTAGTAATATACACAACCTTAAAATCCTATTTCATCCCTTCCACAGTCGTATACAACTTGCTTTGTCTACAGTGGGTTTTTTGTTTGAATGAAGACTTCCGGAATCATATCCTTGGTTTTAAATAGTAGATGTTTATGTTAACTTAGTTTCTTTTTCACTAATAATGGAGACAAAACTAAGTGAAGGAAAATATGAGCATTTACTTATTGTCCTAAATGTATTCAGGAGGTATACGTGGCCTAAGAAGGAGTTCTTAGAACTCCCTTTCTATTTTTTTAAAAAATCCTTTTTAATGATCACGTGTCTGATTTATCTTTACTACTGCTCAGTCTTTTAGAAGAACAAAATAATACTTTTCTTTATGAGCCAAAGTTTGGTTTCTCTTAAACGGGTCTAAATCCATTTCTTGTAGCTTCATTGATTTTAATGGAGTAACTGGATTTACACTGGTTAACTGAGAGTAGCATTGGATCCTATTTTATTTTGGCTGTATTTGTACAGAACCCAGCCTAAGAGGGACCCAGCCTAAGTGGGATATTCTGTATCCATAAAGGCATGAGGTTACCCTACCCTGTGAAATCCATGAAAACTTCAGTTTTTCAATCTTTGTGGGAACTATATTTCAGATGTAAAGCAATTGTTAACTACGCTTGTACCATATGATACTTACAATTAAGAAAATTTTCATAATCCTTGTATCTTAACAAATTAGCCACTGTCATTTGTAAAACACTGACCTGTTCTGTTTCTTTTTAAGACTCAGAAAAGAGGTAACAAAGAGGGTTTAATCACTACAGACATATTGATTGGCCTGTAGACCGCCCTGCCCAAGATGTTGGTTTGGACAGCTTGATAGTGACACCTTTACCATTGAGGAATATGTTGTTCATGCCACTCCTTTTAAGAAAGAAGCTATCCTAATAATGCAGGCTTGATTGGGGTTGTCATTAAACTGAAGAGTCACCCTTTTGAAAGTTGTCAGTCATGTCTGTATCCCATTTTAGCCAGAAAAGAGCTGGTAATTAACAACAGCCTGGGCTGTGTACCCAGGTTTATGAGTCTCTGAAGCAGCTGGTCCTGAAACTGCTACTGATTATACCATATCTGTAGGTAGCTCCCTCTCTGAGGATTATTCTCATCTCCTTTATATTCAGGGTGGAGTTGAATGAGCTATGGTCACTCCATTGAGTCTTCAGTAATTAGCTTGCACTTCTTTGTGGTGTTACAGGTTCTGATACCTGCTAAGAGGATTGGCAACAGGAGAATCCTGCCATCCTGTTACAACTTTCAAAATCATCCTGTCCTGTTATCACTCCTTATTTCAGATCTCTCTCTTTTGTGTGTGTGTGTGGACCAGGAGAGGGTGGGAGGGTTGTTGGAGGTTTTTTACCACTGAAAATTTATGATTTCAACTAAGGCACAAAGCATCTCTTGTTCAATAAGAGCAGGTCCAAAGAATGAACTTTGCGTGAACCAGATATGTTGGACCCAAAATGATGTGTAGCGACTCTGACTTGGGGCTAATATCATAATTAGATACTGCATTGATCCCATAATGCTGAATCATTTGATAAATGTTTTTAATTCTCTTACCTGTAATCTTCATATGTGTTATATGACTGCATATGAGAGTTACAAGAAGACTTGTGTAATGAATTAATGAAAGAATGATTTCCAAATTAATCTAATGTCTCTTTCCAATTTCAGAAGTCTCTGGGTACCAATAGAGTTTCAGTGCTTCTATTAGTTTACCATAGCAGTTTGATTGCTAGTACTGTATCAAATGTATTTCAAGGGAAAAACTACATCCCACTGGTGTCAAGTCAAAGGATAATATTAAACTATCAACTCTACAATGCTCTTGTGTCTCTGATTATTAAGAAGCATGTTTCATCTCAACTCTTTAGTACTTTTCTGAATTGGAAATGTTATGTCATCATCTACAATGAATACATTTAATCAAAGCTACCAAAAAAGTCATAATCTCTGGAAATGGCAATATCACAGGAGTGTTTATTTAAAGAAGAAATTAGAAGGGTTACTGCAGCAGATCTTCTGGTTTAAAAAAGGATTATCTGAATATCAGGTAAGAATGTGTAGTACATTTACACAAAATAGAAGTGAATATCTGGTATTAGAATGGGTATTTTTTCCTGTTTACTAACCACTTTAATTAAACTAAATAGATATGGCATAGAGTGGGTATTCAGAAACTTATGGTCAGTCAGGATGTATGCCTCTAGGAATTAATATATGAAAATAAGTGTGTAGGTGTATGTAAACTCAAAGTGTATATCACATGGCTGTCACCAGCATATAAAAAGATACATTGTGAAGTCATATGATAAATCACAGAGCCACATGAGAAACTGCATTTATCATGCATCTTTAGGTAGTTTACACTGAAGCTGGGAGCAAGACTCCCAGACTTGGTAAACAGAATCATTCTAGTGTGCTGAGAAGAGCTGTGTAGATGTTGCTTCACTGCTGGGGCTAGTTACCTGAGCTAGCCTGAACCTCTGCCAGCAGAGCAACGTCCATACTGCTATTTTTAGTATGTTAGCTTGAGCCCCACTAATGCAAGTCTGTGTACCTGTGCTAACATTTTGACTGACTCACCTGCATTCTGCCTATTAATCCATCTTTCCTGGGACTTAATCTCAAATTCTAAACTTCTGAATAGTTTCTGATAGCTACTATTAAAAAAAAATGTTTTACCCAGGGCAGAATTTCCACCTACCCCCCAAGAAACCATAGTAAGCTGAAGCCTAAGGTGAATAATATTCTGTCCTACATCCATCATATGCTTAAGGTCCATAAACCCTTTTTCCAACCCCTTTGCATCAGCCCAGCAGTGCACAAGGACTGTAAACCAGTCAAATCTCCCCAGATACTGTAGAGCTGGAACAGCCAGCTCCTATCCCACTCCCCTTGCATCTTCTGCATAAAGGTTATTGTTGTATATGGTGGTACTGTCCATTTAAAATTAGTCATATGTGATCTCCAGAGACCTCCCATTGTGAGGATTTTCTTACATGATGCAGGCACTCACAGTCTGCATGCTCAGAGTCAGTAGGAACCATATTGTTATGTATCATATATAGAGTTATGGCTTAAACTTTGTATCTCTGACCTCACTCTGGTTTCCTGAAGTACAGAAGTGGCCGAATACAGCTCTCAGTTGAAGATGTTCTCAGCTATCTGACCATGCTAGACATGTCAAGGGTATGACTGCACTCTGGCTATTTTCAGATGGATTCATTATCTTGAAATCCATAGCCATCTGTCATAGAGTAAAGCAATTACAGAGTTGTTCTAAATGTGCCGTACCCATCACTACAATCAAGGAGCCATATCTGGCTTTTTTTATGCTCCCTCCTTTCCCTGGCTGTACCTAGTAGATACTGGGTATTGTGGTACAGATTCCGCACAAGACTTTATACCACTGAAAACTGGAAATTGTCAGCTTTCTGACAGGACATAGCACATCTTTTTTTAGATATAAATGGTCTTGTAACCTTCAGCTATAAAAATGGAATGGTATTGACAGTAGAAAAGTTATTTTGGAAGTCATTTAAATGTATTAGTTTTTGTTTTGTTTTCTGTCGTTGAAGCCTCTAACTACAGCTAGGACCATTGAAACCTTTTACAAGAGTTAAAACACAGTCATTATAACATTAAAAATAAATCTTTACACTTTTCAAAAATAACTTTTCCTGTATTATATGTAGCCTATATGGAGTATGCTACTGTGTATGGGAAAAGAATTATGCACAGAAATATCAGTATCACACTGATTTTTATTTCCTGACTTTACTAACCTGAAATGATGCCTAACAAAAGATTATCATAACCCTGTCACATGACAGGGCTTAGTAGTGGCTACTGCTAAAGTATGATAGAAAGTGTTGTTTTACAGGCACTTGTCTGAGGTGATCTGCACAACTCACTGATTGATTTGCCCCTCAGTAACATAGTCATCACAAAACCATCATTGTGCATGTGTGTGTACATATATGCAATAAGTATCTTGCATCTTTGGAATTCATGTGATTAGGTGTACATTTAGGTGGAATCCATCTGAGTACTAATGACAGCCTTTTATGTGTACTTTTGCTACAAAATACATTGGAGAAATAATATTTTATTGATCAGGAAACATTAAATTCCAGTGGTAAATTTCACTTACTCACTAGAAGCCTTTCTTTGGTTCCTTTCTCTCTGAAATTTTAAACAAAGCAGTTTTAAAAGACATTTTGAAAGTACCCCTTTACCTCCACCAGTACACAGCAATGCTACAGGCAAGGTAAAATAAACTATCAAGTTCTACTACTCAAAAAGGCTCAGGGAGCCTCTGTTTCCCATATTTTAAATACATGCAGTTTGGCTGGGCAGCTGCTATAACAACCTATCCTGAAAGATGATCCCTCAGTCTCACAGATCTTGGGAGACAGTCCAGTCCTTGCTTACAGACAGCCCCCCAACCTGAAACAAATACTCACTGGCAACCACACACCACACAACAAAAACACTAACACAGGTACCTATCCTTGTAAAGAAGCCCGATGCCAACTCTGTCCTCATATCCATTCAACTGATACTATCATAGGACCTCATCACATCAGCCACACCATCAGAGGCTCATTCCCCTGCACATCTACCAATGTGATATATACCATCATGTACCAGCAATGCCCATCTGCTATGTACATTGGCCACACCGGACATCTCTATGCAAAAGAATAAATGGACACAAATCTAACACCAGGAATCATAGCATTCAAAAACCAGTAGGAGAATGCTTCAACCTCCTTGGCCATTCCATTAAAGACTTGAAGGTGTCACTTTTAAAAACAGAAAAACTTCCAAAATAGACTCCAACGAGAAGCTGAGGAACTGGAATTAATTTTCAAATTGGACACTATTAACCAAGGGCTAAACAGGGATTGTAAATAGCCTTCTCATTACACTAATTGATTGCATTTCCCTAGGTAATTTCCCTTCAGTAATTCTTAATTCCTGTCAGACAGAGATCTACTTCAAAAGGTTTTTTTTTCTCTCCTGTTGATAATGGCCTATCCAAATTTAACAGCCTCTTAGAATTGATATGCTAACGTACAACTTTTTTTTTTGCTTTCTGTGTATATAAATACATCTTACTTCTGTTCCATCCTATGCATCTGATGAAGTGGGCTATAGCCCAGGAAAGTTTATGCTGAAATAAACTGGTTAGTCTCTAAGGTGCCACAAGTCTTCCTTGTCTTATTTACGGATACAGACTAACACGGCTGCTAATCTTAAACCTATAAGAGAGTTGTGATTCTTAAGTTCCTGACCTTAGCAGTAAACCAGATAAGTGTCTTTATCCATTCCTCCTATGCATTTTTACAGATCAAATAAAAAAGTACATAATATTTGCTTTACAATATTTCATTGACTTCATTGATCACAGTGATAAAAGAGTATTACAGGCTTCAGTAATAGACTTCAAAGTGCTGAGAATAGAGAGAGAAGTAATATACAACAGGCAAACCCCCTTATTTTGTTGTTTATTAATACTGTCATTTAAACACTTCCAATAGTGAAAAAGTGACAGAGACTGGAACACAAATTATTAAAGTGGAAGAAAGGAAAATAAAAGAAGGAAATGTGTTTCTCTCTCCAGTGTAAATCCAATGATGGATATTTATCATCTGAAATGTGCATTGCTGACATTGGTTTAGAATATTTTTATTTCCAAAATCTATTTTGAAATAGACAACATAGACATTTGATGAATAAAACAAAGGCCCTGGAAAGTATTGCACTGTGCATTTTGCTTCACATTTCAATAACTCCAACTGGCTGAAATATGTTTAACTACTGAAGTGCTGAGCAAGGTACAAACTCATTAGTACTAATCTACAATGTTGATATACAAGACAAGGAAGGCTTTGTAGCACCTTAGAGACTAACCAGTTTATTTCAGCATAAGCTTTCATTAGTCTTATTTACGGATACAGACTAACACGGCTGCTAATCTTAAATGTTGATGTATGTTAACTAGTGAAAATGTGAGAGTATAGAGCTCCTGACTTCCATTATTTCTTAAGGAATTGCTTGCTAATGGTGTAACTTTTGTTGTGAGAGCCTAATATCTAATAGCACTATTGTATTGATTTCTGTTGATCAATTTTCAAACAGCATTATTCTTTTGGCTAATTATCATAACTTGAATTAGCAACTTTACCTATCTGTGTCTGTCAGGGGGCTAACATTATGCTGTTCAATACTTATACTCTTTTGATACTTTATGGGTTAGGTGCTTTATATCAGTTTGTTCCTTCCCAGCATAAAAGAGAATTTTATTTTGCAGAGTTATCAGAAAGCTACATCCTACTCATTTATCACGATTACAGCTGTAATTGTATAGTTATATTAAAGAAGAGTAGTGCTCAGAAGCATGTCAATTATTTAAATATTGCTCTAAATTATTAATAAAATACATCAAAAGTTGATCACTAAATGGAGTGCAGGGCGGGGGAATTAACTGAAGAACAATGCATTATTATTGATTATTACAAAAATGGCACTCGGTATGTTAGGTACTCCCCAAAGAATAATGATCATTAACAGAAATCAGTATTTTCTGGACTGCTAAAAATATTTTTTCTTTATACACCTTAAATCCACAGGTGCAGCATGGAAAGGTTAGAAGAATTGAGGAGTCACAAAGTAAGTCAGTGGCAAAGCTGTGGATTTAACTCAAAATGTTTGTCAAATTGCTTCCTGACCTTGAGTTCATACTAAAGACCAAGTCTTGCTCTGTAGCTGGTCAAATTTTATTCAAATGAAAAAAAAAAGATGATTTTGGAAAATATTTTCATTCCATTTTCTGATTTATTATTTTATCTTTACCGCAACCTTTATTGGGGAAAAATAGACTAAGAAAAAAGGAAAGGAAGCGGAAAAATATGGAGGGAAAAAAAGAGGGAAGGAAAACTAAAACTAAAAAATTGAAAACAAAATAAGTTATGCAAACTTTTGAATATTTTTCCTTTCTGAAACATGCAGAATGAAAATAGTTTGAAATTCTCATAAAATGTTCATGAACATTTATTTTCATTTTCTAACACTGTCTATCTTGTTCCCATTAAAGTCAATAGGAGCTTTGCTAGGCCCTTAGAAAACAATGATGATAAAGAGAGATTGAATGTAACAGTTTCCTTCCTCCTCCCCTCCCCCAGTTTTATCTATTTTACTTGTTTTAACAAAGGTATGAAAATAAAGTTCTATGATTTCTATTAACAGTCTCAATAAGTTGGATAAGAGTAGAAAGTGAAATCCTGGCCCCATTAAAGTCAAAGATAAAATTCCTATGGACTTTAATAGAGCCAAGCCTATATAAACTCTCACTTCTGTGAAGAAGATGTTTTTACTGAAATAGCTATGGTTTTTTTTCTGTTATATTTAAGCATATATATATTTTTGCTTTCTAGGAAAGGCTTTCCCCTTTCTCTTCCTTTCTTGTCTAATTCTGAGACTATAGAGCAATACCCAATATTATTTCTCTGTTCTGAGGTTTTTCTTTGCTAGTATATACTGAAGGAGTGTGTGTGGTGTAGACCAGGAAAATATTTATTTTATTTTTTTACAGAATGCATTACATTCTGTTTCTTCATACATTCAGTCCTTCTTTTCTGTTGCAGGAGAACCTGCACAAAGTCCATATCTAAAAATAAGAGAAATTTAAAGTCTTCTCTGAAAAATTTGAGGTCTCCACAAATTATAGTGTTAACATATCTTTCCAGACAATAGTCATTTGAAGAAGCCATTAGAATGGGGATTTATAGTACAGAATAAGGCATGTCATAAAGGGAGAGGGAATGGAAATGGTGATGACCAAATTAGTGGGATTTTCAGGACAAGGAATTTAATCAGGGTATAGAAAAGATTAGCAGGTTTGCTTCTTATTTCTTTTTGAGAAAAAAAACAATTTAAGAGATTGAGTAGAACTGAGAAATATGGGATTTCAGACAGGGATGAGATCAATAGCTCCATGATTCAAAAGTTTGATTATGCAAGTTAGCGTAAAATATTTCAGTTTAGAAGTGGGTATTTTTCTCCCTGAAAAAAATTGAAATAGAAGTCTGAGAGTCTTGGTTTGTGTATGCGTGTACTTTAACTTTTATCCAAAGAGTAATGGGGAATAGTTTTAAACCAGTACAGACCTTTATAACCCTAGTCAGCATAGCAGTTAACCAGAATAGCTGACTGTCGTTACTGTCATTCTGTTACACACATGCATGCCTACACACACACACCATTCATATTTATGATATAATCTTACTTTCTGAATAATATAGTATAATTAAGGCTATATTTAAAGCTTTGGATTCTGTGACTTCCATGACCTCCATGCCATTCCCTGCTTTGGCCTCAGGCTGGGATTCTGGAGTTGGCAGCCACTAAGCCCCTGTAATGGTTCCTGCAGGGGGCCCTCTGCAAGGTTCCAGCGACAGGTGACAGACTCCTGAGGGGGCCCTCCTTAGGGTTCCGGTGACGAGTGACAGCCTCATGCGGGGGGGGGGGGGGGCGGGAGGGAATGCCGCGTGCAGGAGTCTGGAGGTGTCCATTTTCTCTTTGGGAAATAGAATCACCCTGAAGCTCCCAGTCGCTGTAGGTGGAGGGGAGTCCCACTCCAGCTTCCAGCTGTGATGAGCCGAGGGGGAACTCCAGAGCTCTCAGCTACCATAGTGACCAGGGAAACCATGTAGCTGCAGCAGCAAAAGTCACAGACAGGTCACGACTTCTGTGGATTTTTGTTTATTGTCCGTGACCTGTCCAAGACTTTTACTAAACATAATTATGATAAAATCTTAGCCTTAGGTATAATCAAAGCACCAATTTTTGCACATTAGTTATGCATAGGGGTGAGTTATTGTTATTATCCATCTGTTTGGGATTTTGCTCGCTCCATTAAATACTTTGTATTTATTCAGAATGAGCAAGACCATGTCCATGATCGCCATTGATAGTCTTCACTGCTGTGTGGACCTTTCCCAAGACCTTGTAGGAGGTTGGGATCCCAAAGGGAAGGACTGGGAAAGCTGGGGATGGGAGTAAGATCAACAATGGGACCTACTGACTATATGCTTTTTATACAAATACAATTTACTGGTCAATTCTCAGCTGGGTGAAATATTATGGCCTGTCACCTAAAGGAGATCAAACTAGTCTAGTAATCCCTTCTGGTCTTAAATTCTATAAATCTACATTGTTCTCCCACTAAGGAACTTAACAGGAAATTACTTGGGGAATATAATACAAATAAGGGTTGTCTTGCCTTTTCTGGGGAGCTCCTACTGCAATGTGGAGCCTACTTTATATGGAGACTTAAGAACCACAGCCAGGGAAACTAGAATGCCTGTGCTGATGCAGAAGCACGGGGTCTCATGTTGTCTTCTTAGTAATTACATAGTTTGTGAGCAGGCCCCACAGCTCACTTCGGAGGATGGTGATGAACGCTGCCCGTAAGAGAAAGATGTGAGGGGAAACTTCATGAGGAAAACTGCTGACTTTTGCCTCTGCTTAGCTAGGAGAAATCACCCTAAAGTTAGTGTTATAGCTGAATGAAGCCCTGGCCAGAATAGCATTTCTATAGAGTGGTTGTCCCTAAATTATTATCACTAACCTTTGTAATGAAGTAACCTTAGAATCTCAGTACCATTAACAGTTATCTTGTGTGCAGGTAGGTTTGGGTTTATAACAAAGTACTAGAACTTCACAATTTATATCAAGTAACAGTTTTATTACCATTTTTACTGCCTGGAATACATAAGCAAAGTTTTAAAATTAATGACAGCCAATATAAAAGAGAATAGGAAATAAAAGAGACTTATTGCTTCTGAGGCAGCCCTGTGCATTTTACCTTCTATACCAACATACATGCAGTCTCCTTCATTCTCAATAGCTTTGTTTTATAGTGATTCTTCTTCCAGTTGAGCAGGGCTGGATATAGTCTGCAGCCAGCTGCTCAGTGCATCAGCCATAGCAGATCACCTGAGGGTGATGTTAGATACTTTTTCTATAGTATTCAAATCTCATGCCAGTCTGGGAAACCTGAGAATCAGCCTTGTATCCACTGCACTGAAGTGTGATAATCTTACAGTTCCACTTCCTCCAAAGACCTGAGCCAGTCTTTCATGTCAACAGTTTCTTCTCACCAGGTCTGTCCTAATTTTAAGACCTCTCCACTTCATGTTATTAGGACATTACCCTGAACTACCTTATGATACTCTTAAAGGCCTATCTTTTTAAATGACAAGAGTGGATTCTGTGAATCTGTTCCATTTTAAATGGGCTCTCATTGTCAATGGTATCAGACTGCCAAATGGACCAGATTATCATGTCCCTTCCTTCCTTTAAAGTCTTATATTCTAAAATTATCTAAATATTCCATTTGTCTTACTGGTATTTTCCCCCAATATATTCTATGCATCATGCATGTTTGTCTTCCAGCTTTCAAAAAACTTCTTTCAGTTTTTACCTTCTCCTCTACAAGCTCAATGATTCCATTTTAATTCTTGCTTTCATCACCCCTTCTTTACAGTATCGCTCTTGATACAGTGTTAAAGTTGTTAATCAGTTGTTTAATTGATTTGATTTCCTCTGGTACAAAAGTTAACATAATATAAAAATCTTAAGATAAATTACCTTTCTTTTTCTGGAAGAAAATGTTTAACTCTGGTACTAACGCTTTGATATATACAGCTTGATAGATGGGTAAGTGGTCCGTGTAAAATTCAGCATTTTTATAAACATTATCAGAGAAAATTCATCAGAGAATGATATTTTAGGTGAATTCTTGTGACTCTAATTTTCGAGCACCAACATTGTGTTTCAGATGAGGTTAGTCACCCCGAGCTCATTTTCTGTGTGTATTCAAGTGGGCTAATAATTAGGCCATTTAGTGTTGAGCAGCCAAAACAAGGTGACTTGAGGAAAACAAATACAAAACAAAAAAAGATAATAAAAACCCTTTAGAAAACAAATAAAAGTTTAAATCAAGCCACTGATGAATGTGGTTTCTTGAAAGCTGACCATGTGCTTAAGTATCAGGTCCCTTCAAGCCCCTCTCATGTCTATATCCATAACACCTACATCCATAATAGACAAAAGAAAATGAATATTTTTTCCATTACCTTGCACAGGTGGAAAAAAGTCTCTCTCTGATTTTCTTTACAGTAAGATTAAGCCTATAAAGGAGTATTTTCAAGCATGAGGACATCATATCAACTATTCCAAAAATCCAAAATATAAACACGACATACAGATATTTTCCTGAAGTGATGTCAGGGAAAGTGGTATTCAAAGCAGCATGGGGAGGGAGGAATCTGAATTTCTTGATAAGCACCAACCTATCAATATTCTTATAGCTCTGAATGAGAGTCCTTCTAGAATTTTCTTCATTTAATTTTTCACAACTAGCATAAATTTTTGCCTAAAAGACAATCTGATATATAAGTAATATGTACAATTTTACTTTTATTACAGATAGTCCAACATTTATATTTTCAAAAATCCCATAACTACTGTAGTGTCCTTACTATAAATTCTAAACAAATGTTCAAGAAAAACAGAATTCTGGAATACATTGAATTATGTAGAAATCTACAGAAATAATTTTTGTCTTGGAGGAAAACAGCAAAGGGACATAGAACGATTTCCAGTCACTTGATCCAATGTACAGCATGACTAAATCACTTATTAATTACAATCAAAACAGGAAAATATAACAATGCATCAGAAAGTAAATTGTATGATGGACTATAGCTAGATAAGAAAATTAGAGCTGCTGCTAGAGACCCCAGAAAGTAGCAAGAGATTTCTACAGGTGAACTCTGTTTTTCAATGTGTATATTTATGTGATATGTTTGTGAAATATTTACATATCTTACCCAAAAGAATTTGGCATCTTCATATTATTCCTTATTTCTGTGTAAACTTTTCTGTGCTTTTTGATTGAAAATCTGACCTTCATTGCTCAATAAATGTCATTACTGTATTTCCTGTTGGAATTCTTATAATTAAACTCAGTTTCCATCCACCCCTATTCCTATTAATGGAGAAGTTGGAATATTTTCAAGTATTATTAAGTATTGCTTGGTAATTTTCTTGTTCAGCTTCCATATTATTGTTGTTAATTTTTAGTTTAGGTACTGAAGATCACAGATTAAAAACTTTACAGTGTCCACTCCTCTTTTCATGTTGGTGCTTATGAAAGTGAGGAGTTAATAATACCATGTAAGTTTTTTCCCTGGTCCTGTCAGTGCAATCCTGATATGCAACAGTGGCTGCTATCCCATTTATGAGCCTTTTCTGAGCTGACATGACCAGTTGTCCTTAACTGCTCTTGTTAGATTTTCACCCATGTCCAGAGAAGAGATCAGCAAACTCATTTTCCCATGGCAAAAGGTAAATACAATATTCATATTGTCAGACAAATAGAGGTGGCTCATATTACAGGGATTGGAATACAAGGTCTCAGGAACAGTATCTCTAATGATGCCACAGCACAAGTGGTTGCTGAGCTCTGTGACTTTATCCTCACACACAATTATTTCAAATTTGGTGACAATATACCTCCAGACCAGTGGCACCGCTATGGGCACCCGCACAGCCCCAAGTATGCCAACATCTTTATGGCTGACTTGGAAAAACGCTTCCTCAACTCTCTTTCTCTCATACCCCTTCTCTATCTACACTACATTGATGACATCTTCATCATCTGGACCCATGGGAAGGAAACTCTGGAAGAATTCCACCATGATTTCAACAGCTTCCACCCCACCATCCACCTCAGCCTGGACCAGTCTACACGGGAGGTCCACTTCCTAGACACCACGGTGCAAATTAATGACTGCCACATCAACACCACCCTATACCGAAAACCTACGGACAGCTATGCCTACCTTCATGCCACTAGCTTCCATCCCGGGCACACCACACGATCCATTGTCTACAGCCAAGCACTGAGGTACAATCGTATTTGCTCCAACCCCTCAGACAGAGACCAACACTTACAAGATCTCCACCAAGCTTTTTCAAAACTACAATACCTGCACAAGGAAATAAGGACACAGATCAACAGAGCCAGATGTGTACCCAGAAGCCTGCTGCTACAAGACAAGCCCAAGAAAGAAAACAACAGAACACCACTGGCCATCGCCTACAGTCCTCAGTTAAAGCCTCTCCAATGCATCATCAGTGATCTACAACCTATCCTGGACAACAGTCCCTCACTTTCACAGGCCTTTGGAGGCAGGCCAGTCCTGGCCTACAGACAACCTGCCAACCTCAAGCATATTCTCACCAGCAACAGCACACCTCGCCATAATAACTCTAACTCAGGAACCAATCCATGCAACAAACCTCGATGCCAACTCTGCCCACACATCTACACCAGCAACACCATCACAGGACAAAACCAGACCAGCCACACCATCACTGGTTCATTCACCTGCACATCCACCAATGTAATATACGCCATTATGTGCCAGCAATGTCCCTCTGCTATGTACCTTGGCCAAACTGGACAGTCCCTATGAAAAAGGATAAATGGACACAAATCAGATATCAGGAGTGGCAATATACAAAAACCTGTAGGAGAGCACTTCAACCTCACTGGACACATCATAAAAGATTTAAAGGTCAGCATTTTGTAGCAAAAAAACTTGAAGTCCAGACTGCAAAGAGAGACTGCAGAGCTGCAATTCATTTGCAAATTTGATACAATCAGTCAAGGATTGAACAAAGATTACAAGTGGCTAGCTAACTACAAAAGCAGCTTCTCTTCTCTCGCTATTTACACCTCCAGTTCAGCTGCTAGAGGAACACCTCACCCTCCCTGATTAGAGGTAACAAACTGGTTCAGAACTCATTGGACTAACCCTGTTATCTCCCACCTGGTTCTTGCCTACCTATTTATACCTGCCCCTGGATACTTCCACTGCATGCATCCGATGAAGTGGGTATTAGCCCACAAAAGCTTATGCTCTAAAAACTTTAGTTAGTCTTTAAGGTGCCACAGGACTCTTTGTCACTTCTGCAACTCCAGACTAACATGGCTACCCCTCTGATTCATTACAGAGATTGTCTTTGTTCTTCATTTTGTATAGCGCCTGCCATAGTGGGATCATAGTCTACGACTAGGGCACCTGGGCATTGCAATAGTATAAATTAATAATGATTAGTAGAAGATGGAGTTCACTGTTGTGCATTTCAACACAAAATCTTGTGATTGAATATCATACCCCATCTGAAAATCATGATATATAATAAAATGGTCCATCATGACATATCAGCAGATATTGAATGGAATCTTACAGTATCCAGAACTATAACAAAGTAAGGCTATTATATGTCAGAACAGGTCTGAACTGTAATATGGTAGTAATTTGTATAGACAATCTTGTATAGTTACTTTTCCTTCCTATGGAGAGGAATGCTGAAGAACCCAACTAAATAAACATTAATCATGTTGTTTATTTTTAACTCTAGAGATAGTTTTCATATGCTGGTGGACTCATAATAAGAATATAAAAAAGGATCGAAAGTAAGATGGAGTGTATTTAATGGGGGGAAATGTAGTGCTGTGTCAAGATCCACTTATATATAGGTTTCCCTTTGTGAAATGAAACATATGACCTGTCTTGACAATAATTGTTCCTTCTGGCATTTATTCTAAACATCTTGTCAGTGCAGCTGGGAATATTGTTACAAACCAACTAGTCAGTCTAGAAATGGATTCTTGTTTAAATGTATTAACTTTTAGTACATTGTGTCAGTACAGAAAAGAAAAAGACACCCTTACTACAGGAAACCCTAAAATATTAAATGCCAATGTAGTGGTAAAATGCAACACTTAAAACAATGAGAAAGTCGTGTGTATTAAGCATTATTTCCTGAAACCCATTAAAAAACCACTTACCTGGCCATATTTCTTCTTCATCCAAGTCATTCCGTTTTTTTTTCCTGCTTTGTATTTTCTCTCCCCAATTTTATATCATCAGTACATTTCATCATATAGCTACCCATTTCCCAAGTCAAGGTCATTGATATTTAAAGGGAATAAAATCAATCCTAATTCCTGTGCTACGTCTTTCATACTACACTGTTTGCACTCAGTGCCATCTATCTTTGGTAGCCAAGCCAGTTTATCTACTAAGTACTTGAAGTTACCCCAGGTACCTAGGCTGTAAAATTTTACACATCAGTTGAGATGAGAAGAAACTTTTGATCTTTGTGTAACCCTTCTGCCAGATGGAGACAGCAGCAACCGGGGCCAGGTTCAATATCTAGGAGTTCCTTTCCATCAATACAGCACAGAATCAGTTTGAGCCTACCTTCTCCCTTCCCGACAGTAACCTGGGAAAAATACCCAGAAACCCAGGTGCGTCTGAGAGGCAATACAGGCCAGTCGCATCTTACGCCTATTTAACATACACGAATTTAGCTTTACCCCACTGGCAAAAAAAGAAAAAAAAATCCAAGACTGTAAGTGACCCCCGTTGGGGTGGGGGTTGGGGCTCGGGGCTCGATGCTGGTGGCAGCCCATGGCAGGGGTCGGGGGTTGGCCAGCAGCCCATGGTGGGGATGGGCTGGCAGACCACCATGGAGATTGGGCCTAGGGCCAGCAGCCCGCCGCGGGGACTGGGGCCGGAGCCCAGCCCGCCTGAGATCGGCGTTGGGACCAGCAGCCCGTCGCAGGGATCGTGGCAGGAGCTGGCAGCCCACAGCGGGGGCTGGGGCAAGAGCCCAGCCCGCTGGAGATCAGAGCTGGGACCGGCAGCCTGCCTTGGTGATCGGGGTCAGCAGCCCGCCGTGGGGATCGTGGCAGGAGCTGGCAGCTGGCAGTGGAGACCCTGGCCAGAGCCCAGCCTGCGGAGATCGGGTCTGGGACCGGCAGTCGCGGGGATCATGGCAGAAGCTGGCAGCAGAGGCCAGATCCCAGCCCGCCAGGGATCGGGGCTGGGACTGGCAGCCAGCCCGCAGCAGGGGCCCGAGCTGGCAGCTCACTGTGGTAGGGGCGATGATTCTGTCCGACATTGTACTCAATGGGTGTCTTGGCTATACGCGATTTCGGCTATATGCGGGGTCCCCGGAACGGAACCCTCGCGTAAGATGCTACACGCCTGTTCTTCCCTACTTGAAAGCACAGAGTCTGAGTGTAGAAAAGAAACTTTTAATAAAAGGATGGAAAAAACTCAGAGTAAATTAAATAACACCATAAACAGGGTTCATAAACATAAACTATGAGTAAAAGACCCCCGCCTCCCCACGTAGGTTGGGCAGTGGTCTTAAGTCCAGCAATTCAAATGTCCCTTTCACATACTTGACTATTCTCCACTCAAAGTTGCTGTCCTTGATCACTGCAGACTCAGTTCAGATGTGCAGAATTCATTTTCTACTCTGGGTGGGGGTAAAGAGGCATCTTACTCTGCTGACCATTCACCAGCCACCTGCTCACTGCCCTCACCTTGCACTTTCACCGGCCACCTAGCTGGCTGCTTGTTGTGTCTCTCCAATGCTGCCCTGCTGGCTGTTCATCAAGCCTCTCTGCCCCCAGCCCTGCTGGTCATTCATTCGCTGCTGACTGTCAGTCACCTTCTGCCTCATTGCTGTGACCTTTGCACATCAGTCAGAGATTTTAGCTTTTAGCAGGCAGGGCAGAAACACATTCCTACCACAAGTGGTTTCAGCTCTGAATGAGCAATTTAAATAACAAAGAGGCACCTAATGAAGCCTATTAAGCTCTATTATTTGAACAGTGGGGAAGAACAGCTTAATAAGTCAGTTTAGAGAAGACCCCTGGGGGGGTGGGGGAAGAGGGTTGTGCAGCCTCCTGACCAGGACACCTGGACTCCTGTCCTTACCCCTCTTATTGTCACAGGGCTCTGACATTTGAGCTCCCATTAAATGAGGTTCTTTCAACTGAGGTATTTCTTGTATTCCTACAATAATTACAATATTGGTAACTATATTTCACTACCCCTGAATTCAGTACTAAGGTCATTTTTACCCACCACCAGCCAAAGTTGATCCTTTGACACAGCGATAAATGATGCAAATGATTTAAACAGAGCAGGAGGAAATTGTATTTACATAAACGCATCCATAGCCTCTTCCCCTCCCAGCCAATGGTCAGGAACCATTCATTCAAACCGTGCTTACATCTGCTTTTGGACAGTTATGTGAATATTTGATATTTGGGTGGTTTCATTTTTGGCAGTGTTATGCAGAGTAATGGAAACATTTTTTCTGCTGTTGAAAACTGGTTTTTGATGACATTTGAACTGCTTTTCTGTCCCTGTTAACTTCTACCATCTCTCCAAACATCTATGTTTTATTAAAGTAGGAAGAAAACAAGCAGTGGAAGAACTATGAGTTATAGTGACCTCATGATCTAGGGAATGTTATTGTATCCCCTTTTTCTGAGGTTCCACATCTTCATCTAAGAATATCTTTACTGAACTAGCTGATCTCCTACTAGGTATAAGATTTCAGGTATAACTCTCTCTTATCAATGAAAGTAACATGAACAACTGAATGATCAAATGAAAGACACTACTAATGACTGAGGCAGTCTGGTTTAATTGGATTGTGCATACCCAAAAGAATACTATTGTATAGTTCCTCATAGTGTTTATGGTTGAGGACAAGAAATGTCTCATCCTCAGTCATATCTCTCCTTTATACCACATACATTCCTTGTATAGGTAACAATCAGACACCAGATGCTTCCTCATAGTCTTTTTCTATAATCTATATTCCAGCTCCTTCAGTTACCACAGGACCTTATTAAACTGCAGGAAATTTTAAAAAAAGAGTACTTGTGGCACCTTAGAAACTACCAGATTTATTTAGCCAAAAGCTTTCATGGGCTAAAACCTACTTCATCAGCTGCATGGAGTGGAAAATACAAAAGGTGTGTGCGTGTGTGTATGTGTGTATGTGTATATCTATTACTTATTTATTTATTTTCAAAGAAGATGAAAAGATGGGGTTGCCTTGCCAACTCTAACAAGACAAATCAATTACAGTGCGCTATTATCAGTAGGAGGAAAAAATCACTTTTATAGTGGTAATCAGGATGGCCCATTTCAAACAGTGGGGGGAAAATTACCATGGGGGAAAAGTTTTCAGTTTGTGCAATGATCCATCCACTCTCAGTCTTTATTCAGGCCTAACTGAATGGTGTTCAGTTCGCAAATTAATTCCAGTTCAGCAATTTCACACTGGAGACTGTTTTTGAAGTTTTTTTGTTGAATTGCCACAATTGAGTGTCCAGGGAGGCTGACATGTTTTCTAACTGGTTTTGAATGTTAAAATTCTTGACATCTGATTTGTGTCCATTTATTCTTTTGTTTAGAGACTGTTCGGTTTGGCCAACGTACGTGGCAGAGAGGTATTGCTGGCCCATGATGGCATATATCACATTGGTAGATGTGCAGTGAACAAGCTCCTGATGCTGTGGCTGATGTGATTAAGTCCTATGATAGTGTCTCTGGAATAGATACGTGGACAGAGCTGGCAGTGGGGTTTGATGCAAGGATAGGTTCCTGGGTTAGTGTTTTTGTTGTGTGATATGTGGTTCCTGGTGAGTATTTGCTTCAGGTTGGGGGACTGTCTGTAAGTGAGGATTGGCCTGTCTCCCAAGGTCTGTGAGGGTGAGGGGTCAGCCTTCAGGATAGGTGGTAGATCCTTGATGATGCGCTGGAGAGATTTTAATTGGAGGCTGAAGGTGATGGCTAGTGGTGCTCTGTTACTTTCTTTGTTGGGCCTGTTCTGCAGTAGCTGATGTCTGGGTACTCTTCTGGCTCTGGTAATCTGTTTCTTCACGTCAGCAGGTGGGTATTGTAGTTTTAAGAATGCTTGATAGACATCTTTAGGTGTTTCTCTCTGTGTGAGGGATTGGCACAAATGTGGTTGTATCTTAGAGCTTTTCTGTAGACAATGGACCATGTGATGTGGACTGGATGAAAGCTGGAGGCATGTAGGTAAGTATAGTAGTCAGTAGGTTTCTGGTATAGGGCGGTGTTTATGTGACCATCGCTTATTTGCAATATAGTGTCCAGGAAGTGGATCTCTTGTGTGGACTGGTCCAGGCTGAGGTTGATGATGGGATGGAAATTGTTGAAATCCTGGTGGAATTCCTCAAGGGCTTCTTTTCCATGGGTCCAGATGATGATGTCATCAATGTAGCGCAAGTAGATTAGGAGCATTGGGGACAAGAGTTGAGAAAGCATTATACTAAGTCAGGTTCACAAGATGCTAAGATGGTAGGAGACAAGGGCTTGAGATTCTCCTCTAATAACTGTTGTTTGTTCTTGGTGAATAGGTCAACACCTATTTGAAAATGAAAGTCAGATATGATTGAGTCGTTGTCTTAAATCTGTATAGTCTAGATTGAGGATGCATAAGCATTTACATGTCTCACCCTTCCCACACTGTGAAAACTCTCTGAAGTTGGAATTAGATCAAGTTGCAGGGGAGCCAAAGCTTCTGTGTGGATGGATCAGTGTGTGTAGTGGCACCCCAAGCCTGCCAATGTTTGATGTACCAAACCTCCATCCTTCCCAATACAAAAATCTGGGGGGAGATAATTGAATACTGCCCTAATAGACTAATTTAGAATTGTTAGATATCTGTATATGCAAAATATACAAAATGCAAAGGGAAAAAGCAAACAGAGCATCATGAAAGATGAAATCACAAATAAATGAGAAAGCCCAAGCTATTCTATCCAGTATTCACATATTCAGCAACACCTTTATCCAGTTAATAAACAGCTCAGAGATGCACACAAAGAAATACAATTTTACCAGGAAAGAATTCCATGTTTAAAACCTTTCTGGACTTTATTACAAAAGAACACTTCTCTTTAGGGGTCATCAGAACATTTTTAAAGGTCACTAAACATACCCTAGCAGCCTAACATACCTTTTCATTCTATGACAATTCAGTGAATTGGACACAGATTAAACTAATTGGTTAAGATGAAATATAAAAAAACAGTACTTCAGAATTCTCTTCTGATAGAGGCTACTTCTGGTTCTTTCTGATTTCCTGACAGATTTAAGTCCCTTATCTAATGTCACATTCTGACGTGCAATCCAGACCATGAGTGACTCTGTTACTGCTTGCTCTGCAACCCTGAGACCTCAAAATGATCTGCTATTGTAGCTCTCTTGTTTGGCTGCTTCTGAAAACATGCACTGAATGTCTCTTTGTTAAGCATGACTAACTCAGTAGTTCTGATTTTAACAGTCTTATTGTTACACCTTTGCCACATTCTGGCCTCCACCAGTTTGGTTTACACCTTGCAAGATGATCTTAACTTTCCTAGTTCTGAATTTTCCCAAAACTGTATGCTCTGCAATGTCCAGTACTCTCTTGGACCATTCATAAAGACATTAAGATTCTTTTGTTCCTTTAAAGATACAAAGCGAGCAGCTTGCCACGTTAACTGGAGTTAAGATTCACTTGAAATCAAACAGCACTAGGTTGGTTTAGATAAAAAAATAAAACAGGTTTATTAACAAAAGGAGATAAGGTTTTAAGTGAGTTCAAGAGTAAAGAAGTTAGAAATGGATACAAGCAAATAAAATTTTTTAAAAAATGCTTTCTAGAGGCTAAGACTTATCAAAATAAGTTACAGCATTTGTTCAAGATAGTTTCCTTACCAATCTATCTTCCAACAAGACAGCTGACCACCCCTCTGGTCCGGATCTCCCACAAAGTGCAGAGTGCTTGGTTCTTTTGTCTTCTTAGGTGAAAGCTAACTTGGGGTTCTTTACTATATAGCCCAGTGAACCTTTGGAATGGCTTCTTATGAAGGTTAAAGTTCACTCAAGCTGTATGGAAAGCGACAAAGTCTCCTGGGGAAAAAAGGTTATATGCTGGTTTCATCCCACACTGGTGTTAGCTGAAATTCAAATGGATCTGGTTCTTTTAATTTCCTGCCACTGCTATGATGCTGAGTGATTATCTCTTCCCCTTGTTGGCTTGATGGTCCAGTTTACCTTCTATATAAATTCCATTCCCAGTTGTTTCTTAATGTACCTTGGAAATACACTCAAGGTGGCAGAACCACATTGCTTTGCCTAGTGTGGGATAACTTTAGCCTTGCCTGGCAGAAACACTTCAATAGCATGATTTCCAATGTATTTGTTCTCTATACATACATACTACTAATGATCAGTATGTTCTTAGCTTTCTGTTGACATCTTATATCAGACTTTCTAGATATAGGTAATGGCATTAGTCAGTTGAGGAACATTGAATTTGGTCAGGCCAGCTGAGGCTAACTAACAGATATAATTGAGCTTCTTGCATACAGATTCTGTTAGGGTCACACCTAATAGTTTCAGACATCCTTTCTTTTGGCAAGTCAACAAATCTGCAATGCTTCAGATGTAGAGAACACTGGGGACAAATCATGTGCTGTGTTTTCTGAGAGATGCAGCACAGAAAGAAAAGTGCAGGTTGGAGGTGACTTGGAGACATCAAACTGGATTGCCTCTAGTGAGAACTGATTGGAGGCAGTGTAGTGACAACTTCACCAGACATGCATCTTAACAGCTCATGGCTCTCCTTTAGCTTATGTAACTCTACTTTAGTTTTAATAAAGCCTTACTTCTTAGAGTCCAGACTATTTCTCCTTCTTATGAATTCACAAGACAGCCCAGGTGCAACACTTCTCCTGCCCCTGTGAAATTTTCTTTCATGGCCTTTCATGGCCCTATATGTTGTCAAAGCAGGGATGATAACTGGTCACTTGACATACAAATTATTTGTTGGCAAAGGTGTTTTTATTGGAGAATATAATTCCTGTGTTAGCTAACCACTATGAGAAGAGCTACTCAAAAAACTCTGCTTTTATTTCTATGGAAAACTATGCAACAATTTAGTTATTTTTTACACATTTTATTTTTTATGAAAAATTCTAAATGAGCCAACTATTTCTGTAATATTGCAAAATGAAATTGTCATTTCATTTTGGCTTTTGAATACCAAAGGAAATGAAAATTTTAATTAGAAAAAACAAACATTTACATTTTGTTTACATTTATTTTGTTTGGAATATCAAATATAGTCCATATTTAACTATTTTCTTTGTCAGTTTGTTGAAATTTCATTTATTAAACAAAATAAATTTGATCTAAAATTTTTGACTGACTCGGTGGAACTCTTGTGGGTTCTTCCATTTCTGTGACTTCTCTTTATTCCATTGGGGAGCATATTATGCTCTGCTATGCTTTCGTAAAACCATATTATTTTGTGCTGCTACCTTCTAACCCCCAGGCTATACTCCCTTCTGTCAGATGGAGTCACAGATTCATCCTTACATAAATCCACCATATATTGAAAATAAGTCTCTTAGAGTAACCAAAGGGGAATAATTGGCCATGTCTATCCTTGTAGTAGGATGTGGATTCTTCCTAGGTGGCTGATATTTAGTCATCCATGGAAGAACCAGAAAGGATATATGTCTCCTAAGGTAGTTCTCCCTGGCCAACAGATCTGAATTTGAACACATTTAGAGAAATATGAATGGACTCACTCAACCAAAGAATTCCCCTGAACAACAGCCAGAATTAACTAATGTCTATACAGTGCTTTGTGAATTTAATACACTGGAGCACTGATAGATATTGAAAAATAAAAGAGAGAAAAAGACAAAAAAGAACAAAATGACATTCTTGGTCAGACAATCCCCTCACCTCCAGCCACAGTAGCCTTGAGCAGTAGGGTTAGAGTCCCTGCCCTACTGCTCAAGGTCAGGATCTCACCAAATCTATTCAAAAATTGTGGGGGTGATAGAAATTTTCACTTTTCGTCTCCAGCTGCAGGTAAATTATTTTTGTCTTCAAAACAAAACCACCAACTGAACCCTAAACAATGACAGTCAAGTCTTCTCTTTGCTGCTGGAGAACATGCAATGTGCATATGTAACTCCAGCCTTGTAAAGTCTTCACAGCCTAATTAGCCCAAGAAAGGGGAAGAAGACTGGATTGTATATAAGAAGTAGCATTGCTTTGAGGATAGGCAGTTTCTCAGTACCACAACAGATAGTTTTTAATTTATCTTCTTTGTTTTCCTTTGATCTACATGGACTAGGCTGGCTTATCTCCAGAACAGGACATAGTGTACTCAAATATTTCCTTCTGGGGCATCACAACAAAGAGAACTCAAAATAATGAAAATAAATATCCATAAAAGCATAAGTATGTTGGTTAATTATCTGTTCCTTTTTGTAGTCCATTACAAAGTTTGATTTTTTTTCAAATATTGTCTTAATTTTATCTATAATTTATACTTCATATCTTTTTTTAAAAAATTAGCATTTCTATTTATAATAGTTTTTGTAACCCCTTTGACTTTTTTAAACTTCAGTTTTCAGACTATGATTCTTAACTATACCTTTCCAGACATACAGGAAAGGACAGTGATTTCTGATTATGGTTCAGTCATGTTGAACAACTCAGCACCACAGCATCTTATTTAGATTAAATCTGTCAGGAATATGGGGGAGCCAATTCCCTTCACTCCCCATGCCTGTTTTGGAGGAAAGGCAGATGTGGGAGAGAGAGGAGGAGACAGGAAAGAAGTTTCTCTGTCAAATTGAGGAAACTCTGTGAGCACTTCAGAAAGATACTCTAACCAATCTTGAAGAAACTCCAGTAATTCAGCTCCTCTCTCCTCCAGAGTCCAAATATCACTGAAGGAAGAACTGAAAATTTCTCAGTTATATTCACAGCTTATATATCTGTTCATCTTTTTTTTTCTGATAGAAACAATTCTACCATAAAACATACATTATGCTTTTTAAAGTTGCACTAATTAAGATTTCTTAAAAAGTAATGGTTTCTTCTAAATGCCTATAAATGGTGCTTTCTTTGGAGGTACTGTTGTGAGAACAAGGATTAAATAACAGGATGATGCAATGCAATTCTTACCAGAAAATATATTGGAAAATGCCTGTGAAGACTTAGATATTTCTGAAGTTATTCCCCACTGACAACTAGCAGGGAACTTTCTTTGACAACTATTTCATAGTTAGATACATTTCAATGAAAATCAAATGCCAAGAGATTCAGTGTGCTTTAACTGTGCCAGTTCCTTTGTTTAGATGAATGTTTCTGTGCAACAAAATAGAGGACGTTACCATGATCAGCCTCTTCTCTGTTGGACTACCTTGGTGAAATAGTGGAATGATATGGTGTTGAAGAACAATGCAGGATTTTATTTGAAGGAAGTTTAATAGTTTCAAATTATTCCAGTTTGGAATTAAGAGACAAAATCTACAAGTAACAGAAGGAAAATATATAAACCAATACATTTCATAGATGTTACAAAATGAATAGGACATTCAAGAAGCTACCATGATGCTACACTGATTTCTGTACTCTACAAAAGGATAGCACATTAAAACCCCACACATCACATATTTAACAAAAAACTGAAAACATGATGACTACTACTAACAATAAAGCACTATTTGACAGCAATTGTAACAGTAGTCAAAAGTATTATGGTAGTAATTTATGACTGGTTGGTCTTTAAAGGTTTCAGGCACTTTCATAAATATAATTCCCTTAACTAAACCAATCCAAGGGAAATGCCTTGTGACTCGTTCTTTATTGACTAATAATTGCGATGGAGATGACATTGGTGGAAGATGGTCAGAGCTCCATGAGTTATCCTTTAACATTCATTTCATAAGCATAAATATGTAAGGAAAATGTAGAACATCTGTAGCTAAATCTGTTTTTTTCCTTGGGTATCTGAAACAGAAAACTAGTCCAAAACAAGCAAATAAAAAACTATATACCCAGCAAACACCATTAAAAATGTCAACATTAACCCACAGTCCTTATACTGATGAGTAGTCCTATTGAAGACAATATGTATCTGTACATTGTATCTTTAGTACAAATGTGAGCATTTAATTTTACCTTGTTCCAAGGCCTTTTCATGACAGGAAACAATTTTACATCATATTTTTCACTAATATCTGATTTGGGTCTGAAAATCATTGTCTCTTTCCCCATCCTTCTAATACCTGGATACACATAAAGCTTAGAATTAAAATGTGATGACTTACTCTTTTTGAATGAAAGTGTACATCTATTACTTAACTACATGATAGTCTCTTTTCTTCTTCTCATGTACAAAGACTGGTTTTAATGTTTTAGCTCATAATTAATCTTTCTTTAAAAAAAATTGAAACATGATAAACTGTTTCAAACTATAAAAACAGATCATGGGTTGGTTAAATATAGAAAGATATATTGATTCATGTCTTAATAGATAAATGTGTATCTGGAGACTAAATTATCTTTATATTTTTTAAACATTTTCATACACTATGAAAGAGCTTTCCTCTGTGATTAATCTCTTGGCATCAAACAGATTTAAATACAGATTTACCCCCTGTTTTAATGAGCCAGGCCTTGTCTTTCCCAAAAGACTGCAAAATGCCTTACAACTAATTTTGATTATCTGCTTATTAAAATGTATGTACATTTTGCATATATTTATAATGCTTTTTTTTTAAAAAAAAAAAATAAATCTCACAGTGCCCTAAAAGAACAAAAATAATAGAATCAAATATCACGGAAAATGAAGGTGGGTGGTGACCTAATGTCAAGAGTTTAAAAGCATCTTGAATGTCTGTAGTCCTCTACTGTAACATAGCACTTCACTATTTCATCTGCTATTTTGTCAGCCTGGCTGAAATTATTAATCACACTAATTGTTTCTACGCAGAAAGTGAAAACATTTTTTTTCCTCGAGTGTTTTGCATTCTGGTGTCTATGAGTCTCAAAGTCAACTTTATAGACTGTATCATAGCATGCACATATAAAAAATGATACCCAAATATATTTTAAAGAGGGGTTGTGATGTGAAAAGCAACTGAGTTTTCTTTTATTCTCCTTTTATTCTCCACTTTTATTCTCCTTTAAGCAAAGAGGTTACACAAGGCCCTTCTGACCACACATGCTCTGAGATGGGAACTGCAAGTGGAGTAGCTGTGCAGTGGGGACTCTGACTCATAGTAGGCCAGTGTAAGTTGGTGTGCAGAGTTTCATTAGTGATGGCCAAGGGAAGAGCCACACACTGGACAGTTACATTGATCCAGTAATCTAAGATATTGGATGTCACTGCATATAATCCCCAGTTTTGCCACCAGCTCTGCCTTCAGAGCAATCTCCTCTGATGAGCAAACTGTGAAGTTATGGGGTGGGGGAGTGCGTGGACAGATTCCATTACTAGTAAGAGTAGGCATTACGGGAAAAGTTTGGGTACTGGATTTAGGGATTTTTGGATCCTCCACTGGTTTGGAATTGATGAGTCCCCTCTCCCAACAACAATTCCTAATACTCATGAATCACTCTTTGTGTGTCTAAGTGCCCTGGCCTATTGGGAAAAGGAAGAATTATAAATAAGAGTTTGGATTTTTATTCAAGGGTCTATTGCATCAATGAAATATTTTCCTATTCCAACCTTATATTCAGATTTAAGGGAAATGGGTGCTCTGTACTTTTTCTGAACTTGTCATCTGAGGACTATATTTTCCCTTTATCCCCAGTCTCCTCACCACCAACAGATCCCTTTGCAATAGACAATGGTGTACCTAATCATACTTCTTGATGTAACACAATGAAGGAAGGGAAAGTAGGGTCAATTTTTCATCTTTCTGTTTAGAATGTAAGAGTTAGGAGAGTTCTACACTACCTCTATGTCAATATAACTTGTATCGCACAGGGTGTAAACAAGCTAACCCCCGAGCAACACAAATTACAGTGACCTAAGCCCAGTACACAGTGGAACTATGTCGGCGGGAGACCCTCTTCCGGCAACATATCTTCCAACTCTCACAGAGGTGGAGTAATTATGTCCATGGGAGGTTTCTCTCCCATCAGCATAAAGTGTTTGTCCCAAGCGCACTATAGCAGTGCAGTTACATCAGAGCAGATGCATCAATGTGGCATTTCTGCTGTGGACTAACCCTTAGTATGGAGTGGAGATATTTTAAGTGATATATTTGGAAATAACTAATTGCCTATCTGGATTTTGTAGCTTTTCAAAAAATGTGGATACTTTAGAGTTCACTTTTCTACTGGTCACACTAAGTCTGTATTAGATTCCTATTATTTACATGATAATAAGTATATTTCACATTTTAAATGATAGAATTCTATTTCTTGCTTTCACAAATTACACTAAAAAAACAATGTAATGTACTGCACAGTAGGTGACAGAGAGTGACTGAAAATATTTTCCAGGGAAAATGCATACTTGAGAAGATCAAATACTTGCTGCGAATTTACAGAGCAGGCATCCAAGACAAAGAATCAAAAACTTTGTGAGACCATTTGTAAGAGAGACAAGTTAGACTACAAAACATTTTTGACAAACTTGAATAATTAAGTTTTTGAGGGAAATGAAAGAGAAGAAGCTGGCATTCTTGCTTGTTAATTTCATTGAAAAAATGGCATTTATATTTGTTGTTTGTCTATTTTCACATAAATGGCTGCACCTATAGCAGTGTTAAGAACCATACATTTCTTCTTCATGTAGTGTTCTGTTGCTATCTTGTTAGTTCTGGTTGGCCAATATTTACAGTCCAGATAACATTAGCTTTCCTTGAGGAGGGCATTTATTTTTGTATGTGGATAGAGAAAAGGACTCCAGAGTGTCCTGAAAGACAAATACAGAGGGTGGAAATCCCTAAAATAGTTGAAAGTAATTTCACTTAGTACCCACCTTTAACCTTATGCTCTTTAGGTTTCTGGGATTTTTTTACCTTCTTTATTCTATGACAGAGGTATTAAACTACTGATGAGAAAATATGAAGTTGTAATGATTCATCCAATTAATTCAGGTGATCTGACACAGCTTTATGTATGTAATTAGCAGGTCTGCTAATCCGCCTACTGAGAGTCACTGCCTGTCCTTAGATCCCCAGGACTGTGCATATTTCTTCAAAGCAGCAAGCTGCTAACAACATTTTTATTTTCCTGACATCTGCAGAACAGGTATCAGTACTAGTAGTTTTGAATTTCATAATTTCTCTTTTTTTTTAAGATAGGAGGAGGATGGATGCCATAATTTTAGCCTTATATATGAGCATGCAAGTATTCTCTTTGTCGTGATTTATAAAATCAAGGTAATAGGAATCACAGTGCCTAACTAGTCAGATAGATCATTGTCTTTGAGATATGGTGCATAAATTGTTATTGTTTTTATTTTGTATACTATACTCAATCATAGTTATGAAAAAATATGACGATAGCACAATCTTCCAGAAAAGTTTCAGCAGTGCTATCAAGAGCCTTTGATGGATGATCTCTACATAAACAATAATTCTGGAACATGCAGTCTTGAACATAGCTCTGAGAGGTACAATAAAGACCATTTGGAACTCAAGATATACCACAAAGCAATATTTATGAATCATGAACTGCAACCAGTAATCTTCTCTGTAAATGAATTTGTTCAGTACTGTTACTATCACGGCTGAATCCAGCCTTCTATCCTCTGAGGACACATATGAGGTACTATGTATTCAAAATTCAGAAATACTGTGGCTGAGTTGCAAACTCATATAAATACATTATCTGCAGGTACATAAAGTGTTTGTGTATCACATATTGAATTAAATAGATGGAGAATTTAAAGTAGCTTACACAGGAAAAAAGCATCTGTTCAATCAGCTACATTATGAATCAGATACATAAAATATCTAATCAAATACCTAACATATTGAATCAAATCACTACATCTGCAGCATCAGATATATCATGCACTGAATGAACTATACCATGCAAAAAAGCATATCAATATTAAACTAAATCATGTTGAACAGTTACATAATTCACTAAATTAAATAAATTGGGTCAATATAGTAGTCACTGAACCTGACATATCAGTTCATAAATAAATACCAGGCTTAGATGTTTTGAAAAGCCCTGTCATGCATTCTTAGTGGGGTTTCCATAAAGCATTATGTTGGAATGAACAAAGTCCTGCATAGAGACTTTGCATGTACATTCAAAAACAGCCTTAGATTTAGACAGCACTCTTACAGTAAGATCTTCTATTCTTCTTACAAAATTATTGCTCTAGAAGAGCATAAAACTATTTGGATAAATTGGATACTCATTGGCATTTATGGATCTTAGTAAATTATTTAATAAAAGAAATTTACAAGGCCTATCAAGCATTATTTTTTTAATCTTGTAGCAAAACTGACAATAACTCAGTAAACAATAGTGGGCTGAAGTTAAATTGAAAACATTTGGGAGAAACATTTTAGGGCAACCATAATTCCACAAGTCACAGCTTAACCAATGACATATAATGATTTTTATACAAAACATAATAATGTGGCACCAGCTAAAATTAATTCAAAGTGTGTCCTTTCTGAAATCAATGGAGGTATAAAGTGCATTAGTTGGGTCCAATAAGTTTAGCTAAGTTTATGAAATGATCTTACAGCATTAAATTCAATAGGAGTTTTGTCACTAACTTAAATTATAGAATAACCTGCCAATAAGCTGGTAATGTGTTAGTTAATATTGTATATCTTTTCAAAACAAAGATTTATAAAGCTAAGAAAAAAATGTAAACTTACAAATGATTCTAGTACATTCAGTATTTTCCTATGATTAAATAAATTACATATTCTCACACTTTCTGAAGTGGCTCACAACCATAAGTGACAGTTTGCCCTGAGGTAGTCAAAAACAGGGCAGATACTCCAGGCTGGTTGTATGTTCTATAATAAGGTTTCACCAACCTATTAACAAATATGAACTCCTGGATCTCTGTACTAGCCTTACCTTGGAGTCACATATAGTCCTGGGCTTTCCAGTCTATCTTGCCACCCAAGTAAGCTGGACTTAGGGTATGTCTTCACTACAAACGTAGGTCAATTACCTCACAGTTGATTTTTCAAAGCAGATTGTATAAGGTCGATTTTGTGCATCCCCACAAAACACAGCAAGTTGGCAGCGTTTGTCCACAGTACTGTGGAAAGCATTGACATAGCGAGTGGTGCACTGTGGGCAGCTATCCCACAGTTCCCGGAGTCCCCAGCAGGCACCATTTCAAGCAGTGCGCTGTGGATAGCTTTCTCCGTTCCCTAAACCCCCCCCTCAAGTGCCCCTCACACCGTGAAAGCGACTGCAAACAAATATTTCACCCCCTTTTTCCACGCTGACGCCATAGCAGTGCAAAGCATGGAGCCTGCTCAGGTAACCGCTGCAGTAATGGCCGTTGTGAATACCTTGCGCATTGTTGTGGACTTTATGCTGCATTGTATTCACAAGAAGGCGATCGGGAGACGACTGCGCTATCAGGAGAGTGACGACAGTGATGAGGACATGGACATGGACCCTGACGTTTTCGAAAGTAAGGAGTCCGACAACCTGGCAATTTTGGTGGCAATGAGGCAGGCTCATGCTGTGGAATGATGATTCTGGTCCAGGGAAACAAGTACTGACTGGTGGGATTGCATAGTGCTGCGGGTCTAGGATGACTCGCAGTGGCTCAGAAACATTCGCATGCGTAAGGGCACGCTCATGAAACTTTGTGACTTGCTTTCCCCTGCCTTCCAGCGCGAGAATACCAAACTGAGAGCAGACCTCACAGTTCAGAAGCGAGTGGCGATAGCCCTCTGGAATCTTGCAATGCCAGACAGCTACCGGTCAGTTGGCAACCTATTTGGAGTGGGTAAATCTACAGTGGGGGCTGCTGTGATGCAAATAACCAGGGCAATCATTGATCTGCTGCTATCCAGGGTTGTGTGCCTGGGAAATGTGCATGCTACAGTAGATAGCTTTGCCGCACTGGGATTCCCTAACTGTGGGGTGGCTATAGATGGCACTCATATCCCTATCTTGGCACCAGACAATGAGGGCGGAGAGTACAGAAACCGCAAGAGGTATTGCTCAATGGTCATGCAAGCACTGATTGACCACAAGGGACGTTTCACCGACATCTACGTGGGATGGCCGGGAAAGATTCATGACGCTCGTGTGTTCAGGAATTCTAGGATTTATAGACAGCTGGAGCAAGGGACTTTCTTCCCAGACCAGAAAATTACTGTGGGGGCTGTTGAAATGCCAATCATTATCCTTGGGTACCCCTCCCCCTTTAATGCCCTGGCTTATGAAGCCATACACAGGATTCCTGGACAGGAGTCAGGAGCTGTTCAACTACAGGCTGAGCAAGTGCAGAATGGTGGTAGAGTGCTCATTTGGCCATTTTAAGGCGAGGTGGTGAACGTTACTTACTCACTCAGACCTCAGCGAAAGAAATGTGCCCATTGTTATTGCTACTTGCTGTGTGGTTCACAATCTCTGTGAGAGCAAGGGGGAGATGTTTATGGCGGGGTGGGAGGCAGAGGCAAATGTCCTGTCCTCTACTTATGAGCAGCCAGACAGCAGGGCAAGTAGAAGAGCGCACCAGGAGGCGCTGCGCCTCAGAGAAGCCTTGAGAACCAGTTTTGTGACTGACCAAAGTGCTGTTGAAAACCCGGTCCCTTGCTCTGCTCAGTGTTAAGCCTGCCGCCCTCCGGCCCCATAGAGCTGTTGAAAACCTGCTCCCTTCCTCTACTCAGTGTTAAGCCTCCCATCCTCCTTCCCTCCCTGCCCCCGCCACTTGGATAGGAAATAAATTCACATTTTTTAAAAAGCATGCATTCTTTAATGATTATTCACAAACACTGGGGATGACTGGCAAGGTAGCCCAGATGGGGTGGGTGAGGAGGGAAACCAGCAGTCGGGGTGGTGGATGAGAGGAGGGTGGGACAAAGACATAGCACATTTTTAAAACTTTTGTGATAAACTAAGCCTTCTGCTGCTTGTGCTGTATTGTGGGATAGAGTGGGTCAGTCCCTGGAGCCTCCTCCCGCGCGTTCTCACTCCGCGTCTGGGTAGGGAGGCTATGGAACTTGGGGAGGAGAGGAGGGGGTTACACAGAGGCTGCAGAGGAGATCTTTGGTCCTGCTGAAGCTCTAGCAGACACCGGAGCATGTCACTTTGATCTTCCATTATCCGCAACATTATATCCATCCTCCTTTCTTCATGCTCCTGCCATCTCTCCTCCCATGCTGCTACTGCTGCCCTGGACTCTAAAAGGCTTTGCCTGGACTCTAAAAGGCTTTGCCTCCATGTATTCTGGGACTCTAAAAATTTTTCTCTCCATGCACTCTGGCGAGCTCCTTCACTGCAAGAGGAATGCATAAGCTCTATAAACATGTAATCCCTTGTCCGTTTCTTTCTCTTTCTTATCTGCACTAGCCTCTGTGATGGGAATGTTAGGGGGTGGAGAACCGAGACAGCTGCAGGAGGAAAGAAGGGACAAGGTTATAAGATAGATACATTGTACATCACAATGGGAATAGTCTTTCACGGTGAAACAAAGTATTCACAGAGCACATATGCTTTCTGTACAAGGTCGCATTTTGCACCTTAAATTGAGTGCCTGTAGCTTTCCTGTAAAGACATCACATCAGACACCCTCACCCAGGGCCAGGCAACAAAAATCACCAGGCAGGCGGCCATGGTAAGCCATATTCTTTTGGTTTGATCCACATTCTTTACAGCAGCACACTCCTTTCCCATAGTAACAACCGCCCGCCACCGCATGGCTCCCTCCCTGCCCGTACCATGTGGCTGCTATCATGGAGGTTCCCTGCTAGTGCACCGCAAGCCGCCCAGCATGATTTCTCTCCCTGAACCCCCCTACCGCATGGCTGCTATCATGGAGGTTCCCTGCCAGTGAACTGCAAGCAGCCCAGCATGATTTCTCTTCCCGCACCCCCCCTACCGCGTGGCTACTATCATGGAGGTTCCCTGCTAGAGAACTGCAAGCAGCCCAGCGCGATTTCTCTCCCCCCCCACAAACACACACATGCCACTTGGGATACTGTGGGGAGGATTCCTTTACAGCCAGATATCTGAGCAGCCCAGCAGGAACGTCCGAAAATGAATGTCCCCTTACTTACAGTCCAGTATTTCAAACAGGCTACCGTGAACGATATCACTGCTGAGGATTACACAGAGAGATAAAGAACGGATGTTGCTGGAATGCCAGCAAGCGCCAGGAGCATATGCTGCCATGCTGTGTTATGCAATGATCCCAGATTACTTGTTACTAATGTAGCGTGGGAAAGTGTCCTACCATGGAGGACAAAATAAGGCTGCTCTCCCCAGAAACCTCCTGCAAAAGGTTCAACGTTCTCTGCAGGACAGCTTCATGGAAATCTCCCTGGAGGATTACTGCTCCATCCCCAAATACATTGACAGACTTTTCCAGTAGCTGTTCTAGCCATGCATGCATTCCAAGTTAATTCCAAGCGCAAGTTAATCATTAATAAATGCTTCCTTTTAAATCATGCCTTATCTTATCCCTAAAGGGACACTCACCAGAAGTACCTTCACCGAATTCCCATCTGGGGTACCGCCTTGGGAGGGTTCTGAGAGTATTGCGTCCAGGGTGATAAACAGTTCCTGGCTGTCTGGGAACAGGGTCTCTCTGCTTGCCTGCTGCTGCGTGGTATCATCTTCCTCATCAGCTTCATCATCATATGAATTCTCATGCCTCATGACTACACCATTGGAGGAGTCCACGGACATCAGTGCAACGGTGGTGGGGGCCCTCACCCAGTATTTGATTCAGTTCATTGTATAATTTGCATGTCTGCAGCCGTGCCCCAGAGCGTCCATTTGCCTCTTTTGTTTTTTGGAATGCTTGCCTCAGTTTCTTAATTTTCACGTGGCACTGTTGTGTGTCCCTGCTGTGGCCCCTATCCACCATGGCCTTGGAGACTCCAGCAAACAAGTTGGCATTCTGTTTGTTGTAACGAAGTTCTGCCATCATGGATTCCTCTCCCCAGATAGCAATGAGATGCAGAACCTCCTGTGTAGACCACGTTGGAGCTCTTTTGGTCTCCTGTGCTGATGAGCTCTGCATGGTGAGTGTCCTGTGCAGGTGAGCTCGCACCGCTGGCCAAACAGGAAATGAAATTGAAATGTTCCTGGGGCTTTTCCTGTCTACCTGGCCAGAGCAGCGAGTTCAGAGTTCTGTCCAGAGCGGTCACAGTGGAGCATTATGAGTGCTGTCCAGAGCGATCACAATGGAGCGCAGTGGGACAGCTCCCGGAGGCTGATAGGGTCCACATGCGTCCTCACTAACCCACAGTCAACCCAGAGACGTTGATTTCAGTGCTACTCCACTGGTCGGGGAGGAGTACAGAAATCGATTTTAAGGGCCCTTTAAATCGATGGAAATGGCAGCCGTGTGAGGACAGGTGCACGTTTATGTCGACTTAATGTCACTAAAGTTAACGGTAAGTTGTAGTGAAGACCAGGCCATAGTAATGGTCACTTATACCAAAAATCATAAAATATTCAGTTTGCATCCAGGGCCAAGAGACCAGTCACTTATCCCAGATTAATTGGTACTCTAGGTCCTTCAACAAAGAAAACACTTCTAGCCAATCTTGTAATAAACTATCTAAGGTTTATTAACTAGGAATAAGAAATGAGAGTTATTTACAGGTTAAAGTAAGCAAACATACATACATATGAATCACCATCCATGGTTTCTAAGGTGACAGAGATGTAGTAATTTGTCCATTCAAAATGTTTTTCAGGGTGGACTCAGGTTGACCCCGGGGATTCACTGTTTCTGTTTAGTGTCTCTGGCCCTATGAAAGTTCAAACAGCAAAGAGAGAAACATTTCTTCTTGTGAGCATCTTTAGATGACCTCCCGCCAGAATTCAAACTCATGGAATGTTTCAACAAAGCTTCATGACCTAGATGGCCCATTAAGTCTTGATAGTCCTTCTTGAAGCAGGGGGGGAGGGTGGGGAGTGGGCAGGGGCACTCTCCCAATCCGAGTTCACAAGTTTAGAACAGGCATTTTTAAAATTATAAAACAAACTTGAGTTTCAGTTCTTAGCTAACCCCTGTGTCTTGGCCAGAGCTGACACTTGGTTTACTTGTGTCTCACACACTCACACTAATAGATTTGCTTTCATTTTTTTTTAAAAAAAATGACTTGCCCAGTAGCAAAGAAACAGTACATTGCCATGCCATGTGGACAAACTTGTTATAACAAATTCAAGGAAGGCTCCTACTTCATGCAAAAATGCTCTCTTTAAGCACATCTAGCAAATGTATTTGTATGCTATTTGAAGACTATAATGATGCAGTTCATGAAGTAAAGCCATGCTCCTCAATGATTAATCAATTAATGTTTGTAAAAGCACTATGAAGATGCAAAGCACTAAGAGAAACTAAGTGCTGAGTCTTCTTATTATTGACAAACAGATGCTGTAAATGTAAATTACTGAATTTAGTTTACTATAGGTTGTAGGGTCAAATTAACCCCCACTGTGGGGCTTATGTAATGTGGACGGCATCAATTTAGTCCTGTATCTCGGTGAATGTTAACCATCATTCATAGCTTGTTATCCATTATTTTTTATAATACTTTGTCTTGTAACATTCATATTTTACCAAGCATTGTCCGTACCTGCAGGAAGACATTGATCAGTCTCAAGCCATTTTTAATTTTATCATTTTAACAAGGCTTCGTTTCGGCTGGTACAATGTTCCAATACCTGTCTTATGCTGCAAGCTGAGCAGAATCTGAGTTTCTTTTTTCTTTTTTTATTTGTATAAAAATGTCTAGCTGTTACAATTTCTGAGAGAGCCTCAGTAATGTGAACCAAGTTGAACTGATCCAATGATGTCTGCCTGCATTTGTAGAACCTGAAACGATAGCTCTGCCATATGTAATTCAGTTATGTATTTACTCAGATGTCCAATCACATTACTTTAATGTCAACCATGTTAACTATTTGACTGTTTATCAAAGCTTGTAAGGAAGGAGAGGAAAGGTCATTTTGAAGTTTTTCACAATAGACTCTAAGGTAACAGTCCATTTTGTTATAATCAGTGGGTGACCTTGAAAGAGTTCAACCATCCCCTACCACACCCCTAATAATCAAAAGAAGCCAAATCCAATGAGCCACATGAATCTGAGACCCTCCAAGCAGGAACTAACTTCAAGAATCCCTGCAGGATTTAACAGTCTTTTGGATGAAAAGCCAAGAAACCAAGCAGAATGCAGGGGCATAGGTATATTCATACCCCACTGAGGGAGAGACAGGGTACAGTGATCACAAGTGATCCTACTTTGAACATTTGCAAATTTTCTGTCTCATATGTGGATAGAATTTACTTTGTGGGAGACACTTAGAAAAGTACCTTCTCTCCCCCACTTTTTGCCACATGCTATTTAAAAGTAATTGATATAAATGCACACACAGAACTAATATTGACACTTAGAATGTCACTGGTGTACTTTTCAGACAAATTAACACATCATCTGTGCTTCTGGGTGCTCTGGGACAAATCCTGACTTCCACTTCATCAGAACAAAAAGGATGCAAAGCTCTCTTGAACAGTTAATTTGGGATTCTTCTTGTATGTAGAAATCCCTGACTGTCATACACCACCCACAGCTAATCCCCCTTTGATGTGTGTGTGGTGGGCAAGGTGTTGAGGTGTTCTGGGAATATAGTTGGAATGTAATGAACTCAGGTAATCCCCATAGTCCCCAGGGGGGCTATTACTGCTGGTGAAAATTAGCCCAAATTTGAGGCTAGTCTAAACTTGTACTCACACATCATCCAGTTGGGATCAGTAGCAGAAGAGTGTACTCAATTATTTGCACATTTGCTGAACCAAAACCAAGCAATGTGGTTCAGTGGATAGTGCAGAGCAAGAAATCAGGGAATGGTTTAGTCGCTGCCTAATAATGCCTCACTCCGGGACCTTAGACAAGTCACATATCTGTGTTTCACTTTCTGTATACAAAAAACAAAGAACTGTGGATAACTTTTGTCCATCTTTATAAGTACTTTGAAATCTACCTTAGAAAAGTGCTAAGCATTTTTGTTCTGCTGCCTCACCTTTCTGAGTGTTTTATATTCCTGAAATCTGTAATAATGCATAAATTTCTGGACTGCACAGAGACATTGGTTGTGATGTGTGTGTCATGACACAATGTTACAAAATATACATTTTCCAACTGGCTTTTGTAGTTTTGGGGTTTGGGTATGGAGACTGGAAAAAGTCCTGTTCAGCAATAAGTAAACACAATATTTCTATATCCCTCATGTATATCTCAGGTATCATCTGTCTCCTTTTCTGTTGGATAAATTGACTAAATTAGTGAAAGGTTACATTTCTTTTTCAGTGGTGCACTGGGAGTTAGGCATAGCCAAGTGTCAGGTTATTGTATTTTTCCAAAGAAGTGATGAAGGTACAATTGCAATATGGTTACCCTTTGGAAACAAAATTTATTTTGTTTTTATGTCTTCCTAAAGTATTTTTTTTCATTCCATTATCCAGGAAATTTGAAAAGTCCAAAGCCTTTACTAACATTCTTTACATACAAAAATCTGTAGTTTAATTTGGTTAAAGCTTGTGGTTGCTAAACTCTGATCTAAAACACACTCAGAATTGTTCTGTGTTTAACCTCTCCTAATGCTCAGTGTTTCATTTGAACTTCTTTATCAAAAACTCCCAGAAGTGGCTTGCTTACTTTGTCTGTTGGTTCTTTTTGATTTTTAGGTCCAGCTGAAGGTTCACTCAAAGAACAGCATTAACTGGAAATCCAATACTACTCCTTAAATGTTTAGACAAACTTGAAAGCTGGTCACACAAGTACCTATTCACATAAATGTCAGTGCAGTTAGTTATTCTGAAAGTATTAGCACAGAGTGCTTGAAACTATAACCAGCTCAATTTACAGTTCAGACAACTAGTTTTAGTTTAATATCCCAGTAAATTAAGCAAATTCATTTCTTTATACTTATTCTGGAATGAAGTTTGTGTTGTGCTATTTGATGCTCATGGTAGAGATAAAGTAGGTTTTAGATATTGAACACTATTAGCCGTAAGAGTATATGTTTAGCTTCTTCAGGGTGGTGATCCTTTCTCATTTTGTAGAGCTGTAGGTATGCCATCTCAAAATCTGAGTATTCATATGCATGACTGCAATTAATGCTAAAAGAATTGTGGATTTATATGGGACAACACCATTAGCACTAATGAAAATTTCTCTGGTAAATTGCCCTGCATACAGATAATACACTTCTTAGTGCTCCTTATCAAAATGTCTTCTTTGTAAGCATCCAAATTAAATCATAAGTTGACTTCTTTCGCTCCATGGCATATCTCTTTTATAAAACAAACTTCTGATTTTACATGCAAAAACTAGTCTTTGAATATTAACATTTAGAATATTAACCAGTATGGGTTGAATTTTGTTCTCTGATGTAGGTATGAAGTTTTCATTGATTCATGGGCAAATTTAAGTTTATACACAGGATGTAGGGATCAGTTTTGTCTCCTGAGCAAGAGCTATATAGAGGGTATAGCAAGCTCACACTTGTTATACATCATCCCAAAAGCTAGGCTGAATGGAAGCCCTTGCCCCCACCACCCTCCCGGTCCATCTAGTAGGATGGACTCCTACTAGAATTAATATCCCAGTGAGTCTGGGCAGGGGACATGGTAGCAGACAGAGTTGGCTCATTATGGGGAAAAGCACAGGTGCATTCACTATCCTATAGGAACCTGGGACCAGTGGTCCATCTGGTCTGACATCCTATTTCTGACAGTAGCCAGGACCAGATGCTTCAGAGGAAGATGCAAAAAAACCTCAGAGTGATCATTATGGACTAGTCTGCCCATAGGACAAGTTTCTTTCAAACCCCAGGCAGTTCTTTGCTTTTTGTATTAATCTAGCAACTAAAAATCTGCATCAAGATCAGGACCCCACTGTTCTAAGTATCATAGAAACACATAACAAAGAGCCCCTGCTTTAAACATCTTATAGTCTAAGTGACAGAAAGGATATTAGAGATGGGACCAAGTAGACAAATGATGGATACATTTTTAAAGTTTCTACTAGGTTGAAAGTGTTTACTGGTTCTACTTTATTTGTCAGAACAGTAAAACTTTCAAAAATTAATAGCACTTTAACAACCACTGTAAAAGGTGATTCTTTCTTTGAATCCTACTGCATCAATACTTTTGCATTCAATGAACTCCGATGGCATTCAGTTCCACAGGTTATTTAGGCATTGCATAAAACTGATTTCCTTTGTTGTTGTTCTTGTTTAAAATGTGTTGTCTCTCATTGAATATCCCCTCACTATTCTTGTATTATGAGGAAGAGCAAATAGGAGTGGTCTACTGACCCTCTCTATACCACTCATTATTTCTCTATCATGCCATCTTTTTCCTATGGTGGTGCAGTAGCTATGCCTCTCCAGAGCTAATATTCCTCCAGCTTCCCTAATGTATCCCCCTTTCTCATCACACATCCTGTACTTCTTAATCGCACAATTGAACTGTGTTGTTAACCTTATTTAAATATATTTATAGTTTTAATAGAGCATAATTCTTAACATAATGTAATTATCTTGTTTGTTTGTTTTTATAAACTAGTTCTTATGTGTATAGGCTGAAAACCATTTTTCTATAATCCTCTCCGATATAGGATTTTGATGGAATTTACAGTTTAAATATCTTTTGTAGATTTTAATTTTATTGTCCCTGATCTGAATTTCTTGTTTTACAGAGACTGAAAATTAACTTCAGTGAAGTTGCTTTTATATCACTTCTTCCCATATTAGATCCAAGGACCGCTTAATGCCAACTGGAGAAAGGGATACAAGAATATCCTGATTCTGGTATGCGCATCCTGATTCACTAAAGAATGTCATGCGAGATCTTAAATGAAATCCAGGGTCATACTGATCATTAATATCATTGTGAAATATAGGTGTATATATACAATGTACAAAGTTATGTTTATATACAAAAAATATGGTTTTAAAATCTGTATGAAGGCAGAAATGCCAAACATGTTTTCCTCCATACAGGAGACAAGAAATGTGTATCTCACTGTTTGGATGTAAATTAAACATTGTAAGCTAAGACCATAGATGCCAATTTACATGCAAAGTCAGGTGTTAAAAAAAATGTGAAATCAATAGTGAAATTCTTCCATCAACCTTGCCACATCTCCACCAGAGCTTAGGTCGGCTTAGGTACAGCTGTAAAGGAAGTTAATGTTTCACACCCCTGAGTGATATATCATTTATTTAATAAAAATTTTAAAGTGGTTTCATAGATTGCATTCTCATTGAGAGATAAGGCGGCACTCATGATCAGTTTAAAATTTTCAACGTTATCAGAGGCTAAATTGAGTTTAATTTAACTTCTAAGATTTTGTCCAGACTAGAGTTCAAAAAATGATATTAACAGGTGTTAGGTAGCAAGTGCTAACTAACATATTTAAAAACAAAGAACACAATCTTTACCATTTGCTAAACTGGTCTAATTAAAGACTAGTGAATCTACTAGTGAATCTAAATTTTAACTCAAGCAGTTTAACCCACATTGAAAGGAAAAAATGATTTTGAAAAAAGTTATTTAACATCACTCTTTTGAATCCTACCCTAGAGAATGCCTTAGGTTACACATTTTACATAAAACCCAAATACCTCCTGTGTCAGGAAGCTCTTTTCTTTTCTATATATTGAGGCACCTATGGATATGCCTACACTATGGAGACTACATCAGCATAGATCTGTCATGGAGACACAATGCACACTATCAACATTCTGTTGACATAAGAATACCACCTCTCCAAATGAAGTTACCTATGTTGATGGAAGCCCCCTTCTATCAAAACAGTTGCATCCACACTGCGGTTTTTACCAGCATAGCTATATCAATTAGTTGTGTTTTTCACACCCCTGATAGACACAGATATGCTGATATATCTTTTCATTGTAGTCTGTAATTATATCTCTGCTTATCTTGAACCACTTCTTACAAATTTGACAAAGATCCCTGTACCAGACAAATTACATCTTCAAAAGCAAACTAGGGAAGTGTGGCCTAAATTAAATTACTATAAGGTGGTGAACAACTGGTTGAAAGACTCAAAGAGTAGTTATCAATGGTTTGCTATCAAACTGGGAGGATATATCCAGTGTGGCCCATGAGGTTCTGTCATGGGGACAGTACCAACAATATTTGTATTAATGACTCGGATAATGGAGTAGGGAGTATGCTTATAAAATTTGTGGACGACAAAAAACTGGCAGGGTTTGCAAGCACTTTGGAGGACATGATTAGGATTCAAAAGGACCTTGATATATTCGAGTATTGGTCTGAAATCACCAAGATGAAATTCAGTAAGGACATTAAGTACATGCATTAAGTACTACATTTAGGAAGGAAAAATCAAATGTATAAATACAAAATGTAGAATAACTGATCAGGCAGTAGTTCTTCGGAAAAGGATCTAATTGACTATACCAATCATAAATTGAATGTGAGTAAACAATGCAATACAATTGCAAAAAAAAAAAAAAGAGCTAATGTCATTTTGGTGTGTGTTAACAGCAGGATTGTATGTAAGATAAGGTGATTGTTCTTCTCTACTTGGTACTGATGAGACTTCAGCTGAAATATTGTGTCCAGTTTGATGTTCCATGCTTTAAGAAAGATGTGGATAAATTGGTGAGAGTCCAAAGGAAAGCCACAAAAATGATAAAATGTTTAGAAAATCTGACCTATGAGGGAAGATTAAAAAATCTTGGGTATGTTCAATCTTGAGAGAAGAAGACTGATGAGATACCTGATAATAGTCTTCAAATATGTTAGGAACTGTTTCAGGGAGGATTATGATCAGTTGTTCTCCTTGTACATTGAAGGTAGGCCAAGAAGTAATGAGCTTAATCTGCAGCAAGGTCAATTAAAGTTAGATATTAGGGGAAACATTTTCACTATAGAAATAGATATGTACTGGTATAGTTTACCAAAGGAAGTTGTGCAATCTCTGTCATTGGAGATTTTTAACAACAAGTTAGACAAGCACCACCACCAGGGTTGGTCTAAGTTTAATTGGTCCTGCCTAAGTGCCGGGGGATGGACAAGATCATTTCTTGAGGTCTCTTTCAGCCCTATTTTTCTAAGATTCTGTAAACCTGAATGAGACTATATGGTTCAAGCTCCTGTTAAAGGATGTACCAGGCCACATCTCCTCCATGCATATGGCCATGTCAACAGAGCCAAACTGAATCATAGAATGAAATACTTCCACTCATCCATATACTACTTTCTCAATCATTTTCTTAATATAGAAAGATTGTATCAAAAACATGCTTCCAAATATGCATATTGTCATAATATTGTAAATTATTCTCTATGCATTTATACCATAAATTTATATCATCATATCAGAGTGGTAGCCATGTTAGTCTGTATCCACAAAAATATTGAGGAGTCTGGTGGCACTTTAAAGACTAACAGATTTATTTGAGAATAAACTTTCATAGGTTAAAAAAACCCCACTTCTTCAGATCCATGTAGTGAAAATTACAGATACAGACATAAATATATATGTATATAAATATAGATTGGCAATTAAAGCCAATTTAAGCAGAGACCCTGACTAAATTTGCCTTCAATATTGGTTCTCCACTTGTAAGGTTACTCCCTTCTCTTCATGTACCAATATAGGTTTATGTCTGTATCTGTAATTTTCACTCTATGCATCTGAAGAAGTGATTTTTTTTACTCACTAAAGCCCATGCCCAAATAAAAGCCCAAATAAATCTGTTACTCTTTAAGGTGCCACTGGACTCTTTGTTGCATTTATACCATCACACTTTTTTTCATTTATTTACTATATTCAGGACTCATGTTGTCTTGATATATCATTGCTAAAATTTAATATTGTTTTTAAAAGATACCAGATTCTGAGTACATAGTCTCTTAATGTCCTAAATATGAAAAATGCAATGCACTTCCACATTTTCTCAATGAATCACAATCTCTTAGCATTGTGCAGTTTATGCCCTCAGAGAAATATGTGAAAGAACCACAATTCTTATTCTTGCCTTTTCTTCTAATCACATTTGTTCCTAGTGCTAGCTAAGGCAATTGGAGTAGGCGTATGAGAGCTTGAAAGTCTATATCACCACTGGATATTTTCAACTTTTTGTCTTATTCCTGGTGTGCATGTCCAAAATGTAAGATAAAACCCTGCAAAACATTAGGCTCAGGATGGCACATCTTCACTAAATTATTACTTAACTATTACTTTAAAAGCAGTGTAGCTGATTGCAAATCAGAGAAAAGCATTGGGATATGTTTTTCCTCCTCCTCCACTGCAAGAACTGTGTTAGGATCTAGACCTGCTACAGAACTGGAGAAAATGTAGACTAGAAGAAATTGGACAAATGTTGTACCACTTTTTCATGTCCCTGCTTTACTGCCAAAAAAATTTACTGGTAGAAAAGTGTATTTTCAATCTACAACAAAATCAGCCAAACTCTCCATCAGCCAATGTTTCAGCTTCATTTCTGGACCTTAAATAGCTCTTAATCACTTCATATGGAAAGATTCCTCATCATGTCAACTGAAACTTTGTATGCCAATTCAGATAGATTTTACTGTGTTATTTTAATAATAAAAATTGCAACAAAATCATAGTCTATTCCATGGCTTGACTATTGATTATGTTCTATGGCAATCAATATATTTGTGTGGTTAAATGTTGGTTAAAACTGACAGATTTTTGGATGGAAATGTAAAATTTATGCTAGAACAGTTTTGTAAAGTGAGGTTTTATACTGAAAATACTTTTTACTATGTGCTGTCCCTTTTCAAACTAAAATACATCACTTTAGATTAACCTTATTTTGATAGAAAAACTTCTTTAAAAGAATAGATTGAACAGAGAAAACATTTTCAGTATATAAAAGGCATCTAAATTTTTTGAGATCTAAAGTGTTTCTTGCCCAATGGACTTATTGATGACAGTCATAAATAACTTTAAAATATTCCAGTGTGATAGGAAGCCGCTGCAGATTAGGTCATTGTGGAATTATAGTTCCCTTTCTTAATGATTTTAGAAAATTGCCTGGCAATCCAACAAAAAGAAGGAGCAAATGTAGTGAATGCAGGCTAATTAAACCAATAATTGCTTCTTGTTGTGTACCCAGATAATGTGCCCCTGATAATTTTAAATGAAGTCTTGAAGCAGACTTCTTGAATGAATTTCTGTGCTAGTTAAATCTTCACTAACTCTCTCTGTGCTTAGAAACTGGCCTACTTCTCAAGGTCCCTGGCATTGCCCAGAAAAATATTGCAGTGGCATGGAAAGTTTAACAGAGAAGATATCCTGCATCTCAAGTAATGGGATCTGGATTTCCTTGCACTTTCCCTCCTTGAAATAATGCGACTAGATTGCCTGATTTCCCTAAACAATTCTGAAATTAGAGTCTATATAATTAGCAAAATATATCTTTGATTCTCTCTCTCTCTCTCTCTCTCTCACACACACACATACACGCATAATTTCTCTCTCTCTCTCTCTCTCTCTCTCTCACACACACACACACACACACACACACACACACTCACTCTCTTACTTTTTTGTGGGGTTAGGAAACACTGCCAGCACATGGGACCAGATTTATATTTTAGTTACAATAGTGTAAATCTGAAGTAACTCCATTCAATTCAGTAGAGATTTGCAGAACACTGTGCAGATTCAGAGTATCTTATAATTGATTGTCAGCTAGTAATAAGAACAGAAGCCAGTGGTGTTGGAAAAAAAAATTATAGTGGGGGTGCTGAAAGCCATTAAACAAAACTGTAAACCTGTATATGATGGAACCCACTTCAAACCAGGCTGTATTACTGCATCCTCAGCACTCATAGTTCTAACATCCCTGATAGAAGCTCTCTAGAATTCAAGAAATATTTCATGAGGTCACCCTTTCCCAAAATATTCTGGAAGATCTTCAGTGTGGTACAAGGAAATCATTGGGGACTTAATTGTTTTTATATTAGAGAATGAGCAGTCCTTTTACCACTAAATCTATTCAACTTCCTTTCAAACAAAGAAGTACTGTCTGAAAAAAAAAAACTGTACAGTATAATTGGAGCACAATAGATAGGAAATTTATATCATAATCTTGCAACTTTCACACTTGTGACATGACAGTGTAACTTTCAGAGTTTAGCTTTGGTATTATGATTCTTAGTACACAGGAAGCCTGCAGATATTTTTTTTTCTTTGACACTTGTAAAACCAATAATGTTTCACAATAATCTGTAGGCAAAACCAAAAAAGTTAAAAGCTAGTGTTGAGGAAAATTATCCAAAATGAATCATTCCATGAGCCAGTTTTCTCAGATCTTATATAGAAGGTTAAATTTGGTGAAAAAAATCTGTTTTGATCTATTTGTATTTTGATGGAATAACCTCTACCCACTCCCAACTACAAAAAAGTTAGTGACTTCACATAGTAAACTGATAAATGTTTGTAAAAGGAAAGTATACGGTATCATTAACTGACTGTAAAAATCTTGTGGTAATTTTAGATAAAATGATTTATGATTCTCAATTTTAAAAAATTAAAACAAAGTGTTAGATATGTCATTGTAAAGGTAGGTTCATTGTACCAAACTGGTTTAAAATACATGACATTCCAATCAATGTGATGTAAAAGTTCTGGAAGATATGTATATTCACCCAACATCACTAGATAGTAAGATAGAGAAATAATGTTGGTTTTATGATAATGTAACTCCTGGAAAAATGTTAAGTCATTGTAGTTGTGATGTAGCCATTTATTGTGGGACAAATTCACAGGGGATGCCAAATAATATTTTCAAAGTTACATAATGTTACACCTTCCTCCACTCTTTTAGTGCACATCAGATAATGTATAATACTCAAGTACATTAGTAGTGTGCAGACAGGACAGTATGCCTTCTCTCAGTGCACGTCATTATGTAACAGCAGTCACTTGCTTCATTTTAGTGCCTGGTGTTCTTGGAGAGGTTCAGATGGTCCTTTGACTTGCAGCTGAACAGTGTGCATTCTGGGGTTTTTCTCAATATGTATTGTAAGATGCATAGCGGAAGTCACATGACTTTAATTTAAACAAAAAATAGTGTTTCTTTTATCTTCACTCAATACTTCCTTTTTAGGTGGGCTAGCACCATTTTCAAATTGCTCTAAGATCATCGACCCAACAACCTCTGCTCTCATAAGCTGGCAACCTTGAATAAGCAGAGGCTGCTTGGGCTGTATTTCAGCATCAAAGCTGGATGGATTTGGCTTTGGACTCCATCTACCACACCCTGATGCGTAGCAGCAGCAGCAGGAGCAGGAAGTTCGGCAACGGAGGAAGCAACAGATGGTGCTGGATCAGTTCCTGGAGCAGCTTCGCACTGTGCAGTGCTATTTTTGAGCTTAGGAAACCATCGTGAATTGTGGGAAAGAGTGATTCTGTGGTCCTGGGATGATTAGCAGTGGCAAAAAAATTTCAGAAAGGCAACATTTTTGGAGATAAGTGCAGAACTAACACTGGATTTGCAGAAGAGACATGCCAACATGTGGTGCCCCATACCCATGGACTAGTTGGTCACCATTACCTTCTGGAAGCTGGTTCATCTGAATATTACCAGAAGGTAGCCAACCAATTCAGTGTCAGATCTACTGTAGGGTCATTGTCGTGCAGGTATGTGAAAGCACGAAAAAGGTACTGACACAGTAGGTTATAAAGCTTGGTATTATTCAGGAGATTACACGGGTTTCCAAACTACATTGGGGCAATTGACAGGACAAATGTGTCCCTTCTCCTCCATCATAAAAAATTAGAAAGGAGGTTTTATCCAAGGTTTTCCAAGGTCTGGCTGACCACTGTGGCAGGTTTGCAGACTGTTGTATTAATTTAGATGGAATATATAATCCAGAGGTGTAAACCAGGGATTGGCAACCTTGGCACATGGCCCTGCAGGGTAAACACCCTTGGCGGCCCCAGCCGGTTTGTTTAACTGCTGCGTCCACAGGTGCGGTCGATCACGGCTCCCGCTGGCTGTGGTTCACCGCTCCGATACAATGCGGGCTGCGGGAAGCGGTGTGGGGCTGGCCCACATCATAGCCCAGTCATTATCCAATATTAAACAGAATTAAACAGGGCTAGGAGGTTGGTAGGCAGAAATCTCAGCCTGCTTAATTGGATGTCAACCTACCATTAAAAATCCTTTTTAATCTCTTATTAGAGACGTAGAAAAGCAGGAAAAGCAATTGAAGCATCTGAAATGTAAAATATTAAATAAGGTTTTCATTTTAACAGCATCCCTTGTTCCCTTTTCCTTTAGCTTGAGAGAGTTTTCAGAAAAAAAAGCTCTCTCATTTGACAGTTCTTTAGATGGTATCAAAAATGGTCATAATTGTCTTTTTTGGGGGGAGGGGGGAAGAAGATAGTTAAGATGGATTGGAGCTTTTGTCATTGCTATTGTTGGTAAAGTCTGCTCCTGTCTCCTAGAAGAACAAATCAAGAGAAACACACACAAAAGGGAAGAGAAAAGAATAGCAAAGATAGAAACGCAAGCACAGCATGCTCTTATTAGCCACTCCGAGTCCTGGCTGACTTTTACCAGCAATGGACTGTTTAGGGTATTCCATTTATTCACATCACATTTCTCATTACAGCCTTACAGAGTATTGCAAAATATACAGTCTTGGCTGGCTAAGTCAGACTCTTATTAGACAGAAGGAAAAAAGAAGAGGGATAGGAAAGAGAAGTAGTAGTGTGGGGAAACAAAAGGACAGTCAGGGGAGTGTGGAGGAAGAAAAGAGAGACCATAGTTTCATATGCTACATGATATTGAGAATTAGCCTCCCTAGGCTTCAGAGCCTGAGCTCCAGTCCAACCCACTATGTCTCCACAGCTATTTTTAGGATGGTAGCATGAGCCCATTGACCTGTGCTGGGAGGCTCAATTCCATGGCCTGTATAGGGGCTACGATACTAGGATCTTTCCAAAGTCAGCTCTGTTTAAAATAATGAAAGGATTATTTGCTATGGATAGTAATCGTGTAGATATTGATCTGGTTATCTGGGAGACCTGGCTTATTCTCTACTTCCCTGGCTAATAAAGCCATTCATAGATCACTTGGACAGGAGGAAGGAACCTTTTCACTACTGCCTTAGTAGAATAAGGGAAAAGTCCCTAATGATGGCTAGGAAGCTAAAGGGCAGAGATTAGCTGTTTGGTCTGAGTAGCCACTGAGACAATCAATCAGTAGCAGGAAACTGCAAGGAGAATCTATAGGTCCCTTCTCTTAGCATACAAACATTATTTCACAAGCCCTCCCCAAAATCCTTAGTCCAACTCTGTGCAGACTGGAAATAGGGCAATATCATTAGGGTTGCCTACTATTCTTGTTAGGCATGTCAAGTCTGGGAATGCAACTGTGTATCCAGTTGTTACCCCACAAAGAGACGTGGGGTCGGGGTGGATTGTGAACAATACAATATTGTTGGAGGTGAAATTTTCTGGCAATCCTTATTTTACCTTTTGTCTGCCTAAATACATATGTAAAACCTTTTTGAATTATATACAACTTAACAAATCGCTGTGTCAAACACATTGTTGACTCCCTATGAGTGATTTTTTCAGTGTTTTTCTTATGATAAAATCAATTATATAACAAGCAGAAATAAACTGGTAAATGAAGTGATAATTAAGGCTACATTTTAGTCACGGTATTTTTAGTAAAAATCATGGACAGGTCACGAGCAGTAAACAAAAATTCATGGCCTGTGACCTGTTCACGATTTTACTAAAAATATCTAGGACTGGTAAAAGTACCCATGAATTGATGGGGGCTTCCTGGAGACCTACAGTTGTGAGAGAGGGCAGCCTGGGTGTTGAGGCACGGGAACAGTAGCTCATGTCCTGGGACCCCTTCTGGTGCTGGGGTGGGAGAGGCGTTGGAGGTGGTGCTCAGACTCAGACCCCACTGGGGACTGAAGAGCCCTCCCTAGCTGGCTCTATGCTTCCTGCCCCCCAGCAGCACCAGAGTTTGGGTGTTGGAAGGGGCAGGGGATTGGGGAATGGAGCAAGATGAGGCAAGTTCTGGGTGGTGCTTACCTTGAGGACTTCCCTGAAGCTGAGGCGTGGCTAGGAAGCGCTGCATGCTGCCTCCACTGCAAGCACGGGCTCCGCAGCTCCTATTAGTGCAGGCAGCATGCAGAGCCCCCCAACCCCTCCGCCTATGAACTGCAGGGACATGCCAGTGAGAGCTGGAGAGCCCTCCCCTCCAGTAAATGCATCCCCGTACGCCAACACCCTGCCCAAGCCATAAGCCTCCTCCCACACATCCACACTGCAGCTGCTGCTGGCCCAGGGGCAGCTCGGCTCAAGCCGTCCCTGAGCCGGCACCAGCTGCTGCAGAAGTCATGGGGGTCAGAGAAAGTCACAGAGTCCATGACTTCCGTGACCTCCATGACAGACACGCAGCCTTACTCATGAGTAAGTACTCACCAACATGAATATGTGTTCCACAATCTAGCTTCAGTGTATCTATTCCCCTTTTCCCTCCACATAGCCAAAGCCCGTGTCTGTTATAGCCAAATCAATGCCCTACCACTGGGTTGCATTACAGGGTGATAAGAGGGCCTGGGACTACACGACCAGCTCCTCATTATCCTGCCACAGACATTCTTCTGAGGATCTCTAGAGGCCTAATTCAAAAGAGTTAGGGCCAAAATGATTTGCACAGATAGAAACATTATTCCTCTTCTCTCCACATCCCAATAAAGAAATCTGTCCCATCAGGCTCTTTCCTTTCATATTACCAGAAAGGACCATCTGCTTAGCTATCCAGCCTCCTAAATTCTTGTTATCTATCTGATTTAATCTAGCATTGCATTTATATCACACCTTATCACGGTATTGGAATAAATTAAAAGCCAAGCTCATTACATGGTCAAGCCCAGTATATGAAAAATTTGTATGGATGTCAGGTGGATAATAGAAAAAAAAGGTTTTAGAGAGAAATTTTGGTTAAAAATTAGAAGATGATACTGTAAAGAATGTAATAACTGTATATAAGTCTAAGATTTTAAAGCCAGAAGAGACCATTATGATTTCCTCTTCTGACCGCCTACATTACACAGATCAAAGAAGCTCACACAGTAATTTCTGCATGAAGACCATAACTTCTGTTTGAGCTATAACATATCTTTTACCGATATATTCAGTCTGCATTTAATGACTTCAAATAATGGTCGGGGTAAATGGATCCAATGGTTATTACGCTCACTATTTGCACCTTATTTATAGTCTGAACTTGTTGAGCTTCATATTGCAAACATTGGATCTTGTTATGTCCTTCCTTCTAGACTAAGCAGACGTCTGCTATCAGCAATTTCTTCTCCATGTAGGTATCTGTATACTGTAGTCAAGTCACCTCTTAATGTTGTCTTAGACAAATTAAATAGAATGTGCTTCTTTAGTGTCTCACTATAAAACGTATTTTCCAGACCTCTACTTATTCTTGTAGCTCTTTTCTTCATCTTTACCAATTTTTTTCACTTCCTTTTTGAAATGTGGATTCTAGAACTGACACAATATTCCAGAAAGGGTCTCATTATGTTGCTTACAAAGGTCATACATCTGCCTACTCCTGCTTAGAATTTCTCTGCTTATACATCCATGGTAATATTTTCCCCCTAAGTTATTACATTGCAGTAGGAGCGTATGTTAAATTATTTATTTACCAGGACCCCAAAGTCTTTTCATATTCATTGCTTTCTTAGATACAGTCTCCATCTTATAAGTGTGACTTGCACTACTCATTCCTAGATATATAACCTTTATTTGGTTGTATAAAAACACTTTTTTTTCAAATAAGCCCACTTTACTGTAAACATACATAAATATCAATATAATGCTGTATAACTGACATGTCCCCATCATTATTTACCACTTCAACAATTTAGGTCATTTGCAAACTTTAACAGTAATAATTTTATATTTTCTTCCAGATTATTCATACAGATATTAAATAGCAGGGACAGGACTCCACTAGAAACACCACCTTTGTACAATTTTGCATATATTTTTTGCAATCTGTCAGTTGACTGGTTTTAACCATTTAATATGAGTTGAATTTACTTTATATAGTGCTATTTTAGCAGAATATGATGCAGGAGTAAATTGAATGTCTTATAGGTGTCTAAGTATATTATATCAGCATAGATACCTTTTTCAATCAGACTCATGAGCTTATTAAAAATATATAAAGACCTATTTTCCATAGAAATTTGTTGATTGGGATTACTTATGCTACCATCTCTTTGTTCTTTACTGATTGTGTTAATTATAATTTCTCTGCCATTGTGGAGGCCTTAGACCCTGGTGTGCCGCAGACCCTCCTCTTCTTTGCCAGTTGTTCTTAAAGAGTCCAGTCTTTTGTGGTCTGTAATACCTTGGTCTATTTTTGGGTGGGTTTAATATGCTGAGTGCTGGGTGGTGTTGGTGGCCAGTGATATACAAGGGATTAGATTAGATGATCTGGTAGTATTTTCTGACCTTAAACTCTGACTTTTTCAGCCTTTCCATGAATTTGCATGTGATCCATGTCAGGCTAACTGAGAGTTTCCTGTACCATCCCATTTATTCTTTTAAAATATTAGAACATTAGCATTTGCAACTATCAACTTGTAATTATTGTTCTCAGCTTCCCCATGTTTCCATTTGTTCCATTTTTATTGCTAGCTTCATCTCTCCTCTTATCCAGGGAGGCTTTTGAACCAAAGAACTTTTCTTTCAGGGCTGTGCATATTGCATAAAACATTTTTAAACAATTCTCAATTCTCATGACCTTTCTATGTTTATTTCTTGCTACTCAGTTTGCTCATAAATGTATTCAGTCTTTCAGTAATAGAAAATACATAGAATTATAAGTACTAAGTCTACATACTTCTATGGGAAAATTAATAGAAAATTAGTATCTTCATAGGTCACCATATTACATATTTTGATCCCAATTCTTCAAAGAGATATGCATCCATTTAGCCTTACACATTCTGAGTAGTCCCATTATGCATAACATTAATTACAGGCATAAATCTTTGCAGGATCACGGCCTTTATTAGGGCTTATCTACAAGGTGGGCTAATACGGGCTACAAGGGTGTGATTTTTAAAAGCTAACATTGCACATTAATTGATCTGATAAGACCCTGCTAGTACACACTAAATGTGCCCTAATGTGCTTTAATATAGCACTTTTTCAAATATCATTATGTTAAAGCATACCAGCAGGGTCTATATAGATTAAATAACGTGTAATATGTTAACATGCTTTGGAAATCACATCCCTGTTGTGTGCATTAGTCCACTGTGCAGACAAGCCCATTGTCTATAATACAGCTGAATGACTAATTCACAATGAACAATGTAATTGATTAGTTCAGAATATTTTCATGCTCATGGGATTTGTTTGAATTATTCACCAAGTTCAAGTATACAGAAATGTAAATACTGTGCAAGATTTAAAAGTGACTGTTTAAATGTTGCATGATTTATATTTGAGCGTTTATTGATTTAATCTTGCTATTATGATGTACTGCTTGTCTGCAAGTTTTCTGATGGAAAAAAACCCCCCTCCAATTAACAGAATTGTTTTAAAAGTACTTTCAAAGAATTCATTTTGAATGAATGGTTTAAATAAAGTATCCAAATAGTCTTCATGACTAATTCTAATGATCTAATACCAGAACCTCAATTACTTGCTACTATCACCATATAATATAACAGGTCTGAATACAAATTAACCCACTCTTTACATTTGACGTATGAAAATAACTATGTTGTTAACATTAGCTTTGGGTTTTTTTCCCAGCATGTTTATAAAATAACATGTACGTGTGATGATTTACTGATTTGCACAATCTAAAATGAGTTTTGCAAAACTGATTACTGTATTCTCATGGAAGGGATAACATTTCTATTCAATGCAACTCTCCTATGTCATTTGTGTTATCAGTACAAATTGTGTTTGGTTCATATTATATGGAAGTCACATTTTCTACACTGGGAAAAACAAATCTATACTCATAGGTATCTTCCAGTACTATTTTGTGAAAGCACTGGGATAACGAAGTCTGATCACTGTGCAAATGAATACTTATTAAATAAAGAACGGAAGTAAATAATTACTAATGATATATAATCAATGTTTTACTTGGAAAAGTTGGTTTTGTCACTATGTATCTGTTTATCCATCTGTCCATCCACTAGCATTTTTCACATTACGCTATCCATTAGCTAGTAATTATTAATACTATTTTGTTGGGCTTAGGTTTTGTGCGTGCTAGCACAGTATATATTTACAGGCTTTTAAACAGATGGCTTTATATCCGAAGATCTTAACAAGACAGAGCAAATAGAAAGGAAAGCTTCATTAGCAATATTGCTTTTCATTGACAGAGTTGCTATAAACTAAAAATGGATTGGGCCTGTCTCTCACTTTAAAAAAAAAATCAGTTTCAAAAGACTTTATATGTAAATTCTGGAGGGCTTTTTTCTAAGCTGAGTAGTTTCAGATTTATGAACATCAATTCTACCTACTGGCAGACTCAGCTTCCAGCTTTTCCTATATTTTAAAAAGTAAAATATTAACCGTTAATGTAAGGGAAAATGTATATACTTTTTGACTAGGCTTAATAGCCATGAAACCTGTAATTTACATTTACATAAAAGCCTGCTTCTGTAGGAGATATTGAGCACTATCGTCCCTGGAATTCTCTCTTCTTTTGCTTCTGATTGATGGCTCTTCACCTTAACACTCATTATTTTTCTACTTCTACTGTTTTCTTACCCATTTTAGTCCCAGATCCTGCAAAAACGTATGTAACTTTATGCAAGTGAATTCTCACATCTTTGTCAATAGGAATATTCAGATGCTTAATACATGTTACACATGTGTATTTGCAAGAGTGCAACCACAGTCACTTCTTCAAAGTGACAGCAATTGGCAATGTGAAAATTATGAAAATCAAGATCTTTAACATTTTCAATAAAGCTTCAAAGGACTTGTTCATAGCAGTGGTAGAATTTAAATCTATAATTTAAAATAAACAATTTTTGTACAATATTTGAAAATATCACTCTTCAGGATGTTCCACAATATGTCATAGTAATATATTTATGCTACATTTAGCATTTAACATCCAAAACTAACTAGACACTCTGACAGTGCTGTTAGCAGCTATAAATTGAGCCCTTTGGAAGCCAGGACCCTTTGCACTGGATGTAGTTAAAGTAGATGGGATCTAGGTAGTTTCAGTTTGGAAGGGTCAAAGGGTTCACTTGCACCTGTAGGGATTCTGGTGCGCTAATGTGGTAATTAGCTCAGCAGCTGGACAGCTCTGAGAAGCAAGTGAGCTGCATAAAAGGCTGTGACTGGGAGCAGGAAAGGGGACTACACATTATTGCTGCTAGGTTGTGATGTACTTGGAACAAAAACTGTAATAAAGTCCACTTGGTGAAGGCACCCCGGTGGACTGTGTATGCTTAATTCATAAAGACAGCTTACCAACTAGGGTTTCCAGGAACTTAAAGGGGATCCAGTTTACAGGCACATAAGGCATACTGGACCTTAAATCTTGATAACAAGTAAGATTACAGACAAGATTCTTCCATGCTTATCACATTTGTTGAGCCCCCAAGAATTGTCAAAGTATATATTAAATCTGACAGAGTATGAGGTAACATGTAAGGCTGCACAGATGAGACTCCTTTATAATTCACTAGATCTCACTATACTCTGTTAAGTTCCTTTATATCAACTTATGCCACTTGTTGAAAGGGAAGGCAAAAATCTGAGGTAATATGTAAGGCTGTGTGTAAATTCACCCCCTGCCTAACTCAGCACAGGCCCTGGGCCATCACCAACATGCCCCCGCCATCAGTGCCAGTGGGGGTCCTGGACCATGTACCATCACTCACCTGTGCCCCAGCACCAGTGTGGTTCCCGGGCCACCCCCCCCAACCAAGCACGCACGGCCCCCTGGCCCAAGTTTTAGTTAGAGATCTATAGTAAAAGTCATGGACAGGTCACAGGGCCATAAATTATTGTTTACTGCCCATGATGTATCCATGACTTTTACTAAAAATACCCATGACTAAAACATAGTCTTACTCATGAGTCATCCAAACAATGTCAATGAGGCTAATCATGTAATTGCTCATCAAAATGAATAAGTGAGCTAACCTGGAATGAAACATACTATTTTGATTTTTTTTCTAAGAGGAAAATCAATTTTTTTCTGAAAAATATGGATTTTCTCACAGAAAATTTTGATTTTGCAGAAACTGCACTTTTTATTTAAAAAAACCAAAAACCTAACCAACTCTAATAAATATAGACAGCAGAATTTCTGCAGAGATCACAGCTGTAATCCCCACGATTTGGGGAAACTAGAAATATAAAGGAGAATCTGAATGTTTATTTTTAAGATATTTTTCTATCTCATTTCAGTGCAAAGATTATACTGAAAATAGAAACTGTTTAAGCTAATATATTGTCCATAAAAATGGTTTCAAGTAAAAAGAATCTAAGGTCTAATCAGTAGCAGGAACCTGCAAGGAGAATCTATAGATCCCTTCTCTTAGCATACAAACATTGTCTCACAAGCCCTCCACAAAATCCTTAGTCCAACTCTGTACACAGTGTGTTTAGATAAGGGTCAGGAATCCCCTACAATTTAGAATAAGAGAAGTGGCAAAATGTTGTTTAACAATCCTATCACAAAAATGTTAAGGCTATCTCTGATAGATTAAGATAGTTGGGCAGAGGTTAAAATTAAAAGATTATGGAAATGGATCACAAGGGCAAAATTCACTATCATATAGGCCACTATAAAACAAAGCATTTGAACTTTAAAGTCTATTGGACTTGAGTGTATGCTTAAAGTCAAACACTTAATTTCATTGCTAAATTGGTTCCTTAGTGATGTTCACTTTCTTTTTTTCCAATTTTAACATTGTTTAACAAACTTTTACCTTCCATTATTTGGGGGTGGGGAGAAGCAAGGAATATTTTACATGTTTGTTTATTTATTTACGAGGGTTTTGTTTTATTTTTTTGGTAGTGTGGCTAGGTAACAGATGGTTAGTTTTAAGCATCTTCCTCTTGGATATTTAATAATAGATCAAGCTGAGAGAAGCAGAGGGAGGGAAAGAAATAGAGAGTAGCACAAAAACAAGAACTGTGGTACTATTGATGAAAAGTAAGCCATTGGAACCAGCCTCAAGAAGGATAGTCAGTTGTCTGCCAACCCCACTACTTAATTTCACAAAAGAATTGACCACTGATGGAAATGAAAACCATGGTTCTTGCTTCTCTGAATTTGATTCAAAGATTTTTCTAGATTTTGAATCCAAATTGAAAAGGAATAGAATATCTCGCCTCTTCTCACTTAGTCTTGTAACTTAAGCACATTGAAAAAGCAACCAGATACTATACATGGCATTTATATACTAGTCAGGTGCCGAATTTAGATGAGGAAATTTTAGAACAGCTATTCTTGAAACAGTTTTATCTCATGAATCTCTGAAGTGCTTTGGACACCCAGAATGTTTTCCTGTCCAATATAATTTGAAAGTAGCAACTAATGGCAGATGGTGGTTCTTTACATTTCATCTAGGACTAACACATAATGACTGGAACACTGAAACCATGAGTTTCTGAAAAAAAAATTATGGCCCTTCTACAGGTGAGTTTTTATCTTTTACAATTTCAAGTTACTGCTTTGTTTATGAGTTACTGCTTTGGCTACCTTTGTGATGTACTAGGGTGCAGGAATAGTGAATGAGACTACAGGACTTTTGTCACTTCAAAGATTGTCGTGTGCTCATAAAGAGTTACTTTTCCATGGGAATCTCGGGTTGATTCATGATGTGCAAATGACATTTTTACTAATAAGATTTATGTGTATAGTTCCTTTATAGAAATTTTAAAACTTTACGTCCAAGGAGTTACAATTTGTGGCATACTTCCATTGAATGCCCTATTACTTCTGAAATATGGGCCACCTAAACATATTTATATAAGAATGCACTGTCATCATACACTAACCACACTTGTTTTTTGCTGTTACTATTAATTACTTTTTGACATGATGGATAAAATCATAGCCTTTTTGGTAATAGGAATTTCAACCAAGAATACAACAAAACATTCCTCTCTGATGTACCATAAAATAAATAAATGATCCAGAAACTCCCTGTCTCTGTTTTTGATGTACTGTTGAAAATGAAAAGCTCTGTGTATAATTATCTAATATATCATAATAAAATGTATATATTTTCTGATGGAATTTTAGGTCCCAGTTCTTCCATTCACAGCCCACAAGTTGCCTAATGGAAGGAAATAAAGAAATATTATATTTATGGGCATTTTTATGGAGCTCATTGACATGACGCTAAAAATGCAATATCTCCAAGTGCACATTTTCCATGTTGGAAACAGACACAGAGGATTCCGGAAGAGGAATGGCCAAAGAAGATGTGAAGGATAGGAACCTGAAGGAAGAACTTTTAGATTTCTTACTGTATGTGTGGAGAAAACATTTCCTGGCATGAGTCTCCCAGGCCCCCAATCCATCTGTTTAGTTTTGTTACATGTTTCAGCCAAAGCAAACACACACATGTGCAGATGCCATCCAGATTTACTAAATAGCCTCAAGAGTACTGCTTTTAAGAGAGATAATTTATAATGCTTTAAGCATCATAATTCCTATTGGTCTTTAATGGCAATATCCTGCATAGGACATGCGTTCACCTTGTCCCCCAGGTTACACTTACACTTACACACACACATACACACACCTCCCACACACACTTTTCCAAATAAATAAATAAATAAAATAAATAAATAAATAAAATATGATGGAGGGGAAATGTTGCACATCTCATTTTGTCTCTGAATCTCCCCATAAAATTTCATCCTTTCAATTCCCTTCCACACTACAAAAGCAGAAAGGAGTACATGATCCTAGTGAAGGACATCATAATTAATGCTTCTGTTCTCCATCTGTCAATAGTAGTTTTCAAAGGAAAGGCAAGAAAGATTAGACTCTCTATGTTAAGAATGCTTTTTGTTGTTGTTGTTTTTCTGAGGGGGTGTGTGATTCGGTTATCTCTTCATCAGTAAATTGTTTAGAACTTGTGGTAGATTATATATTTTTGGTAGTTGACTATATATAGTTAATGGTTTTGATTTCTAAATCATGCCATTTTCTAAAAACGAATTGCTTTTTGCAAATAGAGAATGGTTATCTGGAGTGACAAAGAGACAAAAAAAAGGTACCTTGCTGATCATACTCATTTTGTACTGAAGCAATGACCTGAATTCATATATTTTAGCTTGTAGCTAAAATTTGCTGCAACTGTATGAACAGCTATTATGTACCTTAGCAATGCTGTTCATCCATGCAGAATTTAAGCAGCCTTAAATCATACTGCTCTAACGCTGCTATAGTTAACTCATTTGCCAAGGAAATGCTAAGCTGTAGCTTATAACACAACCACTTTTATATGCAGAAGACCAGCTAATACTAGTGAAGGTCCTTTTCATGCTACAATATTATTAAACTACAGCAGAGCAAATGAGTGTGCACAGTGGTTAACGCAGATCAAAATAGGAGAAGTTCACAAATTTTGGTGGCCATCCTGACAATTTTGAAGTTGTGTGGTGATATGTCATTGTATCATGTAGTGACAGATACACCATGGGGAAGAGAAAGGGAAAGAGAATAAATGTATCTGAAAAGAGAAATTGTCTCCAAAGAGGATCTTACACATTCAAGCAAAAATAAATGTGTGTATGTAGTGGCTAAGCCAGAGAACAGTAGGACACAGAAGAAGCAATATCCCTGGTTCTGACCATCCCCTTCCTATAAATTCAATTATCAGGAGTTTGGCATGATGAACAATCTGTATTAATTTAAGAGCAACAAATAAACATTAGGACCCAAACCTGGGAAAGTTTTGAAATACCTCATGAAGTACAAGTATTCAATACATATTTCTATTCTGTATTCGGGGAAAAACAGATGATATAGTATCATCACATAGTACTGAAATACTCTTTCTATTCCATTAGTATCTCCGAAGGATATTAAAGAGAAGCTACTAACGATAGACATGTTTAAATTAGCAGATCTGGATAACTTGCATCGAAGAGCTTTAATAGAGCTGGCTGAGGAGTTCACTGATTTGTTAATGCTCATTTTAAATGAGTTTTGGAGCACTGGGGAAGTCACAGAAGACTGGGGAAAAATCTAATGTTTTGACTTTTTTTTTTTTTTTTTTTAAAAAAGAGTAAACAGGATGATTTGGATAATTACAGCCTGACATTGATCCCTGGAAAAATATGAGACTTGACTAATAAAGAATTTAAGGAAGGACATGTAGTTCACGCAAATCAACACAGGTTTATAGAAATAAGATCCTGTCAAACTAATTTGATATCTCTTTGATGAGATTATAAGTGTGATTCAGAAAGGCAATAGTGTTGACCTTAGAACTTAAACATCTCTAAGGCATTTGACCTGGTACTACATGACATTTTGATTGAAAAACCTAGAAAGAAATAAAATTAATGTCACATATGAAATTGATTAAAAACTCGCAACAGGTTGGTTTCAAATAATTGTAAATGGGGAATCATGATCAAAGCCGGTGTGTTTCCAGTGCGGTCTCTCAGGAAACAGCTGCTGTCCAAACACTATTTAATGTTATCAATGACCTGAAGAAAACATAAAATCGTCACTGGTAAGTTATCAGATAATACAAAAACTGTGTGAAATAATAATTTTAAAAGTGGTAAATAATGAAAAGGGCAGGCCACATATTCAGGGCGACCTGGATCACCTGGTAAACGGGACACAAGCAAACAAAATATGTTTTAAATTGAGTAAATGTGGATATACCTATTGTGACGGAGTCAGACCAGAAGGATATAAGAGAGTGCTGGAAGGCCGGTATATTAGTCTCAGGATGTGCAGGTCCCTGTTCCCTGGATAGCCAAACAAAGGCTACTCCAGGCCAATCAAGACACCTGGGGCCAATTAAAAACCTTCTAGAAAGGAGTAGAAACAGCTAGCCTAATTGGGACACCTGAAGCCAATCAGGGACTGGCTGAAACCAGATAAAAACCTCCCAGTTAGTCAGGTGGCTGTGGGTGTCAGGAGCTGTGAGAGGAAGTTGTGCTGTTGGTAAGACTGAGTGGTGGACAACATATCATACAGAAGGAAGGAGGCCCTGAGGTAAGGGTGAAGTGGAGTTTGAAGAAGCGGGGACTGCTGTGGGGAAGTAGCCCAGGGAATTGTATTGTGTTTGTGGATAAAAGGTCAGCCATCTTAGCTGATACTATTAGGGTCCCTGGGCTGGAGCCCGGAGTAGAGGGCGGGCCCGGGCTCCCTCCCCGCTTTTCCATCTTCCATACTGGCCTGTGATGAAGGTAACTCACTAGGCGGTGACTCTTGCCAATTATACTGAGAAAGGGAGGTCACTCTGGGGCCTAGATGAGATTCTGAGACCCCTAAATCTGCCAGGAAGCGCAGGACCCACAAGTACAAACTTGGAGCTTTGTCACACTATCTAGGAAAAGAGCATGTAGATTTAAAAGGATTAAAGGATTAGAAAGCATGCCTTGGCATGATAAACTAAATAGATTAATCTCCTTGAGTCTAATAAAGAGATTAAAGGGTGAGTTGATCATGGTCTGTCAGTATCAACATGAAAAACAAATATTTAATAATAGTCTCTTTTAGCAGAGAAATGTATAACATGGTTCAATAGTTGGAAGTTGAAGCTAGACAAATTCAGACTGGAAATGTGGCATATATTTTTAAAAGTGCGTGTTAGTAATCATTGAAACAATTTTACAGGAGTCATGGTGGAGTCTCCATCACTGACAATATTAAAATCAAGATTTGATGCTTTTCTAAAAGGCTTTATATATATAAAAGATATGCTCTGGGAATTACGTTGTGGAAATTGTAGATGATCACAGTGACCACTTCTAGCTGTGGAATCTGTGAAATACCTATGAAATGTTGAAGTATTGCAAAAGAAAAATGTTATGCATATATAAATTCATAAATAAATTTATCTAGAATATACCCTGTCACTAGATAACTAGTTATGTTCTATTAAAATATGAACAAACAAGGACCAAATCCAGGAGGGCGCAACAGTAACCAGAATGGATTCACCCTTCTGTGGGGCTCTTGTTCTGCTCTCCATGGATCTCAGAAGGTCAGGTTCCCTAATATCTATATCATCAAATGCTTTTATGGTCTATCTGGTTCAATCAACTGGTTTATCCCAGCCCTGCCTCTTGCAGAGTCTGAGAGGCAGTGGAAAGCAACAGGGAAATGACAGAGAAAGAAATAATGATGCTCTCTAGTCTCCTTCCTAGAACACATCATCACAACCTACCTACCCAAGCAAACAAAAAAATTAGTACTTGGGAGCTACCTAATCAAATTAAAGGGAAACCAAACAAAAGAACCCCCAACTAGTTCATATAAAATAGGACTTAATCCAAACTTTGAATGAAAATAATTAAAACATTTTTGAACATTATTAAACTTTAATTAACTTTTATTTTTCTGTCTTCCTACTTCCTGATTGTGGATAGGACTGAAAGCAAAAATACCAAACTAACACCAGAACAGCTATTCTCTCAGCATTTATGACATACTTGACACAAAAAGTGTTAGGATATTTTCAGGGAAAGTTTGCACTTGTCAAATTTCTATCCTAATTTCTAGATCAAAAGGCTTAGAAATGTTCTCTTTCTTGTCAGGTTCACCCAAGAATAATTGAGAAGTACCTGACGTATCAAAGATCTCTTGTATCTTTAGGTTCTCTAATTCCAAGCATAAATGCTTTAATATACTAAATTATAATCATATATTTATTTATCTCAAAAATCACTAAGTTGTACCTTACTTTCCAAATAATCTCACTCAATTCAATGGCACTACTTGTGGAGTAAGGTGCTTCTCAATGTGAGTAAGGTTATCGGCATCTGGTCTACAGTTACCAATTCAGAGCTTTGTAAGCAAAAGAAATTGGCTATAAATCTTGAATTATTCTGCATCCCTAGGGCCAAATCTTCCCTTCCCAAAGCCTTTCCTCACAGTCTGTCTACAGTACAAAGCAGAACTACAAGTTTAATCAACTGATACTCCCCTGGGTAGGGAATCCCCTGATGTCAGTCAGTCTTAGCTAGTTCTTTTCCACATTTTTGGTTTTGTCAGTAAGGAGATGTAGCTGGAATAGTGTTGCAACCTGATGATCTCTGGCTGTGAAACAGCTACTCAGAGGCCTACCAGACAATTTAGAGAATGTCTGAGGCTGTTCTAAATTGTGCCAAGGTTGATCCAATTCTTAGCTGGTCCTACTACAGAGAGAAAGTTAGGCCACCTTTGTCCTCCCCTCCCCCTGCCAAATAGCCCAATCACAATTCAGTAGAAGCCTTTACAGTAATTTACATACACAAATAACACAGAAATATGTGCAGTTTAAGTGAATTGAATTATCATGAGGATACAAAAGACTAAAGTGTTATGAGGAAAAAAAGGAGATTACCTTTTCTCTCTTTTTTTTGGCATGTTTTATTTATACATGGGGAATGCTTGTCAACTGGTATCTGTCTATAAACTGTCTATAAATCATGTTTCTTTAGACTCAATTTCCATCCATGTTCAGTGCTAGCAATAAAATAAACTTCCTGTAAAGTCAAACTAGATCAGTGTGATTCACTACACGATTCCCTAATGAAGTGTAAATAAATTTGATGATAGTATTTATGTGTAGCAAATGTTTAGTAAAAATTTACAGAAGATGTGATAAAAACAACTACTCTAAAGGACTGTATCCTGATCCCTGAGCAGATATTTATTTACAAATTTACAGAGCACTGAATTCAGATTGGCAGCTGGTCAATATAAATACTTTATATTTCATTATTTAGTTTTAACAGATTTGAACCCAGACACTGGAAGCCTTTGAACCAAACTCAGAACTGCATTAGTGATGTAAATTACAAATGTGGTGTAAATTTGTCAGACAATGGCTGCATACAGCAACTGGAAAACTGCTGTAAATGTTAGCATGCCAAGCAGTCTCCTGTTCATTGCTTTTCTTGACACATGTCCAAGAACTCTCTGGCTGCACCCCATCCTGCTCCAATATACCCCCCTTCTATCCCAGCTGCCCCACCATTATGTCATTCAGTATGCTCTTTCCTTCTGGGACATCCCTAGAATGCCCCCTGCACCTGGGACTACTGAGCAGGTGACACAGAACTCATGAAGCCATCATTGTGGGGGACTCCTACTGTTCCCTGATGGATTACAGGTTGCACCTGCCTTATTGCCCCTTTGATGCAGAAGAGTCTTAGGGCAACATTTCATATGGCCATTGGAGTGTAACTTTTACCCCATTTGAACATCAATAACATGTCAGTTTGGTATGAGTTACACTACTTTGCTACTTATGTACACATCTATTTTACAATCTACTTGCACCCCATAATATATGCCACCATTGATGTCACTGCTAAGTCCAGTGATGTATCTAAATTAATAGATGATAGCAAACAAATCACTAGCAAACAAATCAACCAATCAAACTATAACTCAAGAAGAGTTTTTATACCACAAAAATGGAGAAGTAACAGAGACGCCATAAAGACCGGTAGAGATGTAGTTGATTAAGCTATTTAACGTGTATGATGTTCTTTTCATTAAGATATAGACAACTTGTATTTAACAACTACAGTATTTTAAGTAGGCTTTATGTAGCTCTAATACAATAGACATTAGAGCCTGCTGTTTACTGCAGTCCAGAGCTATGTCTAAGATGGAGGACAACCTTTGATCACCACAGCCACACCACACATTCTCACAAAACTACAGCTGCTCCACATACCCTTCCCTTTCCATAAAACAGTTAAATATCTGGGTTTGTGACTGCTCTAGATTCATATGTTATAGGTCATTTGTGACAACTTTCTCTTTACAGCAGAACGAAACCTAAGTCATCTGCAGACACATCCCAGGAATTTTTGTAGGACAGAAAATATCACAATATTGTGATGTGACTGCACAAGCAAGTCATCTTTTCATTTCTTTGTTTTATATTTCATGCTTCTCAGTGTGTTTCTATTTCATATCCTGGAGCATCAATCTTCTCATGTTCTATTTTATCAGACAGATATATCTGAGACTTCTGTTGGAAGTTACCAAACCTCAGATTTTCCATAAATCTTTGTTATTGTTTTTAATTCGCATTTTGCAGTAGATTGAAGCACAAGTGGTCAGAAATGGTGTTGCTAGTCTGGTTTCTGTTTCATATTCACTGGTGTCTTCCTTATTGGTCACTTTTGCTCCTTCTAAAGCTCCTTTTTCTGAAAGACTAAGAGTTTCAAATACATTTCCATTTCTACAACTTTTTTTCCCCAGCCTAAGGGAATTTCTTAAGTGGCTGAAATTCCAACACTGGTTCTTGAGCTGCAAGTCTAAATAATAATCTTCAGTACCCTCTTGTAACTTTTGCACTCTCAGGTAGAAAAGGACTCTTTCATTGGTTTTATTATTTCCAGAATAAAGCAGAGCATGTTTGTTAGAAGAGACAAATAAGCTTCAAAGAGTGCTATGGATAAAAGCTGGAAGGTATTTCAAATATCTAGGGTCTCTGCACTAGCTACAGTTAATAAGGCTACTCTTCTGGCACTGTCCATTTTCTGTACAGTCATTAAGGTCATATGCTACCAGTAACTCTGTTTGAAATGCTTCCATGATCCAAATATGAATTTTGAAAGTGGTTTCAGGCTATTGTTCCTTTCTAGGTGTTCAGCCACCTGGAATTTTGTTCTCATTGCTTCCAATTCTGTTCACTCCTAGTGCCCTGTACAGTTCCATTTTCCTTGATTAGCTTCCATCATGAACTATAGCTGTATCTGCTGAAGAACATAATTTTAAAGCCAATGTGTCCTACTTGAATTGTTCATTCTATAATGTATTTCTTAATAAACTCTGTGATGGGTTTGGGCACAGAAACCCCCTTGGGACTGTCACCTGATGTGCTGAAACTATCTCTAAGCCTGTTTTCTTTGCCAGCTAGGTACTCCTGTCTTGTTGGGCCAGACCTGATAGCCTGCTGCAACACAGACCCAGGGTCTGAACCACGCTCCCAAGCTGCAGACTTAACTGAAAACATCTCAGCAAGTACTCTTGTCTCTGGTGCCTGGACACCCAGCTCCCAATGGGATCCAAACCCCAAAGAAATCTGTTTTACTCTGAATTATACAGGGTAAACTCACAAATTGTCCGCCCTCTATAAAACTTATGGAGAGAGATGCACAGCTATTTGCTCGTCCAGGTATTAATCACTTACACTGGGTTGGTTAATAAACAAAAGTGATTTTATTAAGTATAAAAAGTAGGATTTAAATGGTTTCAAGTAATAATAGACAGAACAAAGTAAATTATGAAGCAAAATAAAACAAAACATGCAAGTCTAAGTGTACTACATTTAAGAGACCAAATAAAGGTAAATTCACCCTAAGAAATGTTCCAATTAGCTTCTTTCACAGATTAGACTTCTTCCTAGTTGGGCTCAATCCTTTCCCCTGTTCCCTTCCTTGTTAGTTCCAGCTCAGATGGTAACTAGGGGATTTCTCATGACTGGCAGCCTCCTTTGTTCTGTTTCACCCCTTTTATAGCTTTGGCACAAGGTGGGAAACTTTTGTCTCTTGGAATCCTCACCCCTCCTTCTAAATAGAAAAGCATCAGGTTTAAGATGGATTCCAGTTCAGGTGACATGTTCACTGTAGGATCTTTTTCTTCATTAGCTAGAAGACACACACATAGGAAGGCTTGCAGGTAGGTAAACCTATTCACGGTTCATTGATTCTGAAGCACCCTTACTGGCTTCCACTTAAGATGTTTACATACAAATTTATATCTTATTCTCCTAACTCTAGACTTAGAAATAATACATGTAAACAAATAGGATAGGACACACTCAGTAAGACAAATAAGATGAACACACTCAGTAGATCATAAGCTTTGTAATGATACCTTATAAGAGACCTTTTCCATGAAGAGTATTTCAGTTACATCATATTCAAAAGTATAAACATTTCCACAAAATATGGAATGCAACATCACAAACTCATTAGTTCCTCTATTTCCTACACCAATATTCTAAGACAGAGACATACTCCTTAGCTATCTTCTTCTATTTCCCTTATATTTGGTTCATGCATTGGAATTATTAGCCATGTTTCCTTTATCTTATGTATGTAACTCAAGACTATGAAGTTTACAATCTACTGGAGATCTGTTCTATAAAGTGCTCTGTTGAGGGTGAATGTCTTAAAAAATACAGTGTAGAGGTTCATTGTTAAGAGAGGGACATTTCCATCTTTCCTTTATAGTCTCTCTCTTGGTTTCTGAGCTGCTATGGAAAGCTGTCATGGGAAGCATCTGAGCCTGGCTTTGAGCCAAACTGAACCCATATAAATCTCTACTAAAGATGATTGTTCAGGTACAGTAAGCATCTTCTTTGTCTCTTGCACTACAATTTATCAGAAAGGCTCAGTAAGAACTATTTTAATGTAAACAATTGTTTATTGTTAAAAACAGTTAAAGAAACACATCCAAAACACAGGTACATTTATATACATTATATAACGGCTAAATCCTGAGTTGAGCAGCACATGTATGCACGGATACAAAGGGAAGTAGTATTATCTTATACTTCTGTACAGCTGCCCAGGAACCACTACTCCAGTTTCCATAGATGCAGGTGATGGTGGATCCTTGACTCTGATCTTCCAGAGTGTTGGCTGGTGAAGTTCTGCTGTTGTGGAAGGTAGTGGTAATACACTGGTGATGCAAACTCCCTAAAACAAGAGGGAGCAGGGAAACAACTATGCTTTTTTGAGAGATGATTTCTCTCTGTTCTGCTCTTGGAGTGGGACACGAGCACCCTGTGTATTATACAGGACTATAAGAAAATGTAAAATCTAGCACTAAACAATTGTCAAGTAATAAGTAGAATTTATATTGCAATTCTCTTATGAAGATTTCAAACAAGAGTATCTTCAGACAGAACAGTTCTCTGAGTGTAGATTTGTTATGGTTAAAGTCAGCTGTCTTCCACCACTCTGAAGCTGGCTGAATTTCTGTGATTGGTGAGTTGATATTTGCCATAATGTACAGTTTTCAGTCAGTATCTCAGGTTCCTTAAGATCTCTGGATGAAAGATGATATATCAATGTCAATTCTTACTGACGTAAACTTTGTTGGTGATGCTTCACAATAAGAAAGTTTTAATTCCTATCCATTTAAGCACAATGAAAGGAATTGCCAATTTTAAAACAGTTGACACCACTGTTTTCAAAATAGTCATTGGGAGGATAAGCAGTGTCAGGAATGAGATCTATTCTGACACCTGGTGGTGAATTATGTGAATTGCAGTGAGTTATGGAAAATAACTTTGGAGCTGATTAATTTGCATAGGCACACCCACTGTGCCTAGCCTGAGCTCACAGCAGCCCACATGGCCACTTCGGCTGATGTGGGAGCCTCAGTTTCTATGTTATTGGCGCAGGAATGATAAAGTGATGTTACCCTGATTATGTGAATGAAGGACTATGGACATGTACTTGGCCCTTGTTATGATGGAGAGACTCGCCATCATCTCGGTAGCACTCACTGGGCAAGGGCCAGGCCTTTCAGAACAATCTGAGCTTGAGTGAGGCTGTAGACAAGCATCTATGCTTTGTGGTGAGGGCTTTGTCTGAATGTCTCACAGCCTTATTGCACTCTGTCTCTCCTCACTGTGAAACGTTAGAATTAAATTTTGCTTCTATTAGGAGTCTGGGTTCAGGCTACTGAGCTGAAATCACTTTAGGCTCACTGGTACACCTGCACTAAGGTTCCTTTACTATATACTTAAGAGCTGAAATCTACCAAGAGCTAAAGAAATCACTAAGCACTGTCTTAAGTCGGGGGCCTGAAAATAGTGCAGAGTGGCTTGTGCAGCAGAGCAGTCTGTGTGATGGCTAGCAGGATGGCTAGTAGAGTAGTTGGTGCTGCTGGTGGAGTGAGTGGCTGGTGCAGCAGAGTAGTCCGTGTGTTGATTACCGGAGCTGTTTGTGCTGCTGGCGGAGTGACGGGCACTGCAGAGCTATCCGTGTGTCGGCTAGCAGGATGGCTGGTGGAGCCATTTGTGCTGCTGGCGGAGTGACTGGCGCCGCAGAGCAGTTTGAGTATCTGCTAGCAGAGCAGCTAGCAGATCAACTGGCAGAGCGGTTCGTGGGATGGCCAGCGGAGCAGAGCAGATTGCGGTGAGGGCTGCAGCGGAACCCCATGGAGAGGCGGTGCAGTCGGCCTCGGACCACGTAAGGTGCCCCTTACCCTACCCTCCATTTCCATCCAGGCTGGGAGGTAAGACTCTGCAGATTAACTCTTGAACTCTGCACTGACCAGGAAGAGAGACTCTTGGGCTGTTGGACTTTGGGGACTATTGGGTGATTTTTGGATTGCTGGACTCCAGAGACTTTTGGGCTGTGGGACTTTTGGCGACTTTGGGTGATTTTTGGGTTACTGGACTCATGAACCTAAAGGAGGGGACACAGCCCAATCGGCTGGGGTGGCAGTTTGCTCAGGGGTTGGTTTATGACCCTAGTTGTGGAGTTTTTCTCAATTTGATGATGTCATTTATCTCATGTTAATAAAGATTTTCTGGTACACCAATCTGTGCTTGCAAGAGGGGAAGTATTGCCTCTTTGAGGCGCCTAGGGGGGTATTAGGATTTTCCCAGGTCACTGGGTGGGGGCTCAAGCCAGTTTTGCCTTGTGTTATTGAGAGGGGACCACTATGTACTGAACCCAGCTCTTGCTGCTATTAACCCGGCCTGGCAGAAGGGTTACAGGAGTAAAATCCCGGAGCCCACATTGAAGAACAAATCCTATTGAAAAAGAATGAGAATGTTGCCTGATTATTATCTGCAGGATCAGACTATAACAGGCCTCCACTCTGTTTGCAGATCATCTGACGTTTGTTCTTCAGAACTGTAATACTGAAGGTAAACACAATGAGCAAGATCCTCTGTGTGAGGCTGAAGCAGCACACTTTTGCCCACCAAGAATGCAGTCAAAACTCAATTTCTTTTTTTTTAATCTACTGAACACTTAACACATACTCAATAAGGTAGTTCCTTTCTTTGTCCCTGGCCAAATTTATTATTATTTTATTTTTTAACAAAAATCATGGTAACAAATCCCAGTGTCACAATGAGATTCAGATCCCATTACGGTAGGTGCTGTACAAACATACAGTAAAGTTGAAGAGCACTGATTGGTGGCTGGCTTCTAGATGGAATTTAAAGTGTTGTTCTTGACCTATAAGGTTCAAACTGGCCTGGAATCTGCCTAGTTGAGTGACTACCTCTCTTCCCATCTTGAATTGTCAATGCTGTGCTAAGCGGAGCTGGAGTTCCCTTGGTTTCAATGTGGGAGAGGGAAAGCTGCTGGCAAAACTTTCTCCAAAGGGGGCTATTACCTTTGGAATGTTCTGCCTCCCTTTTTCAAAGCAGCCCAAAAATATTGAATTTCAGGTCTATCTGTTTTCAGGGAGGATGAGAAAAATAGAAGTCACAAGACAGAATAATTAAGTGCAGTAGAGTATTGGTTTGTTCATTTTATTTTGATGTTGGCAAGACAATGACTACATTGAAGGCTAATTGGATTGGGTTTTTTGTTGTTTAGTTATACTAGTGATATTTTAATTGGTGTCAATGTGCATAATGTATATATGTTTTTTCTCTCCAGAAATCAAAGTAAATCAAATTTCTATGTTTTTAGGATATTTTCATTTTTTATACCAAGGCCAAACTAAAATATAATATGTCTGGAAACTTTTTATACTACTTTGTCCCAATGCAAATAACACTGTTTGCAAGATACTGGACTTTTAAGAGTCTTTTAAGTTAATATCTTGTCTTTTCTTTTAAAAAAAATATAGACTCTTTATTACTTAGTAAAAAATTTGTCAGAAAAAGTTGTCTTCTTGGGAGAAAGTCAAGTGTATATATATAAACACATATATGTGTGTGTGTGTTTGAACACACATATATGTATTTATATATATTTTATATATACACACACACATATATGAGTTTATATATATAAAATAAACATTGCTCCTTTCTCTTTCATTTTAAAATGAGCCTAACTGCTGCTTTGTTCTTAGAAAAGTTCAATTTCCTGCTCATTTCCTTAGATTATGATTTTACAAATTTTGGAGTATTATATTTAGGCAAATTGCTTTTAAAATGACCTGATACAGATTCTGAAAATTTTCTTCTGAATATGTGTATCCTCTTTCTTTTCCCCAATATCAATATGAAAGCTAGCAGTCCATTAGATGACCTTTTGATATGGGATATAATGATGGTGTTTTGACATGAAGAGGTGGATGACTCAACATTTTGTAAAGATGAACCTTCATGCTCAGTCAAACTTTACAAGCGTGTTATTTGAAAATAATTCAAATTAACTTCCATCTTTCAAGACCTATTTTGCTCTCCAAAGAGCCAATTATGACTTATTAATTATTCATATTACTATTATTGAGAAGAACATTTATCTTTTATAATTAATCTTTCTCTCTAGTTTGCAGAAGCTGAGAAGCCATAATTCTATCCTGACATGTTACTATCTCCTACTGTGTCCGCTCTGAGATTGTGATGTCACAAATAGATTTCATTAGCAAAAGTCAGAGATGGATGAGAGTCAGGATCAGAGTTTCCACTGATATATATTTAGACAAAAAAATCATTATCTTCCAGAACGGGGGTATGAGGAAACTTCTAAAGTTAATAATTCAATGTAGGGTAGCAATTTGGTTTTATTCCCTTGATCAGAAAAGAGGAAATACATAGCATAGTAAGCAAAGGAATTACTCTCTTTCCTTGTCCTATTGACACACATCATACGAGATAAGTTCAGTGTGCTTTGAATCAGGCCACTTACGAGGCTGGATGGAAAGCATACAGGAGATGACTCTGAGGAAGGAAAACTCTCTGAAGATCCTCTTGTGCAGTTGCACTCCCTTTTTCTTTCAGCCACCTGTACAGAAAAAGGTCATGGGAATTCCTCCATACATTCCGCAGATCCCCTTGCTCCACTATTCCCTGGGGACTCTTCTTGAAGACATTCTTACCTCAGAACTATAATATCCACTGGGAGTCTCTGATATAACCAACTCCTTCTCATCCACTTATTCTTTGCTCCTTCTCCCAGGTGAATCTTTGGTCCCATGTTCATGTTTCTCTCTAGGGACCAGGGAGTTGAGGTGGCTGGGCTTCTGGTTCTACTCGGAAAGGAAAGTTCTATTCATGGAAGTTTCTCTCCATCCACTGATCAAGGAGATGTGCACCCTATTATTAATAAAACAGTGCCTAATTAAAGGTGTGTATACTTCATACTTCTTCAGCCCTAAGGAGAAAGAGGATTGGCAGACCTTTTTGAGGGCCTTTTTCTGTGCATGTGGCTGAAGGAGATTTATGGGAATATGGGCATAAGTGATACATATCTACATATATGACCACCTTATCTATAGTATCTGAACACTTCAGAAACATTAATGTATGCCTTCTTTAATTACCTCCCCTCCACCTCTTTTGTAACAGATGGGGGAAACTGAGGCATGGAGATTAAGTGACTAGCCCAATGTCACAAAAGAAATCTGTGACAGAAGCAGGAATTCAACCTAGATCTTACTTATGACAAAAGTATCTTCTTTCTCCATTTCAGATCTTAACTTAGACTCATTACTTTTCACCAGGCAGCACAATACCTATTTTCATTTCCCTTTAAATTAAATCTTTACATTAATGTAGCAGCAGTTGAATGCTTTTATTTTATAAAATGTTAGTTTAAAAGATAAATATAGAACCAAGAGTATTCCTTGGGATGAGTATATTATGGATACAGAATTGTCACACTAACCATATTTACCATTATATATTTTGAATTTTTACAGTCCTGTGCAGTAAACCACATATCTTATGCCAGACCACACATCTTCCCCTCATTTAGAAATCTGATACAATGCTGCACACTTGAATCTTATACGTGAGAAAGAACAGTCTTAATCTGATCTGATCTATATCTGGTTTACAGAGGCCTTACTCTATTAGCTTCAGTGGAGTTGCTTCTGATTTATAGCAACAGAAAAAGAAGAGAATGAAGTATGATAAATTATATTTTGATGGTCTGATCACATATCAGACATGATGCAAGGTCCCATTCATATATGTAACATTTAGATCTGTTTAGTTCCAATCCATTGAATCAAAATCAAGTGTTGTGCTTACCCTTTTCTACTATCTTCAGTGTAACGTAGCACTAATAGGATTGAGTGCTCTTTTTAAGACATACTTTGAAAAACACATTAAAAAGCTGTAAATTAATGGTTATGTTTGATATCTTACTTTCTATAAGTTTAACTTTATGCATCTATTTTATTTCTTTTGGTTCTGTGCAGAAGTACTGATCTTTAATACTATTTTTTTTTCTCAAGGCTTAGTTCTTCATTCAATCCTATGCAGTAAATCAGTAGCATTTAGCAAACCTGGTATGCAGTCTTTAGTCATTTTTGATCATCTATATTTTCTTGAAGATTTCCCTTCAGTTCCATCTAGTTAAAACAATAATTTGTCTAAAATAGTAACTCTATTGGTATTAACTGACAAAACCAAAGACTAATTATTTATACAGTTAGAAATTACTGTTACTGCACAATAGCTTACTTCTGATGTTCATATCATAACAAGCAACTTAAGAGCACTTGGGTAGTCTCTTCTCTCTCTCTCATTTAGTCATAACTAGAACAGAATAGTGTGTTATGTTTGGAAAAATGTTCACCAGGTGGCAGATTTATTATGACAGGATTGCAGGATTGCTTCAAATGCCCTACTGAGTGCTAAATTTAGTGCCCATGTTTCCCAGAAGATTCCAGGTTATACGTCCTTTTCCGGAAGAAGTCTTTTTATGTGGAAGGAGATTTACCAGTTCTTGAAAAACATTCTATACAGCACTGCTATCCAAGCAAGATAAAAGAACAAGACTCTTTCTATCTGTTCAATGTAGGTCTAAATGGAATAAGAATTATTTATTTACAGGATAATAATAATAAAAAAATACCTGTCCATCCTTATTTATTTGTCCACCTCTTTTTTGTGGGGCGATAGGGTTTGCAAACTTACTCTGATTCTTTTAGTAAACAAAATAAGCCCAATTTCTCATTGTAATTACACCTTACATAGTCATTTATGCCAGTGCAAAGTGGGCATGAAACACCTCCAATCCCAACCTTCAGGTGAGCCATGCTCAGTTCAAGTGCGCCTAGGACTGAATCATCATTTTTCTGATTCAGATTGGAGAGACTGGCTAACAGATAGATAGATCTCAAAAAATAGTCATCAGGGAAATAGTCATTGAATAGGGGTGTTTTTATGGGGCTTCTGCAAGGACTAGTAACTAGACCCAATACTATTCAACATTTTCATCAGTGATCTGGAAGTGGATATAAAAATCACTGCTAATAATATTTGGGAATAACACAAAGATTGATGTAATGGTAAATAATGATGAATCCAGGGCAGTCATACAGAGGGATCTGGATCACTTGGTAAACTGGATCCTTTCATGCAAAGTGTATTTTAATACTGCCAATTGCAAAGTTACACATTTAGGAACAAGTAATGCAGACTACCTATAGAATAGAGGGCTAGATCCTGGAAAACAGTGACTCTTGAAAACATGTAGATGGACATAGTAGACAATCAAGTGAACTTTTGATGCTGTGCTAAATATGGTTTAATGTGATCCTTGGATGACAGTAATTAATAAGAGAAAGGAATAAAGATTTCACCTGTCTATAGCACTGGTTAGATTATGCTAGAATTCAGTTCTGGTGTCCATATTTTAAAAGCAATGTTGGAGAGGTTGTAGGAAAAAGCTATAAAAAATATTTGACAGATGGATAAAATGTCTTACAGTGAGAGACTTACAGAGCTCCATCTTTAGTTTGTTAAAAATAAGAATGAGAGGTAACTAAGTTACAGTGTAAAAGTACCTTGACAAACAGAAAATACTGTGTACTACAGGGCCTTTTAATCTAGCAAATAAAGACATAAGAACTAATGTTTGGAAGTTAAAGCTGGATAAATTCAAATCAGAAATTAGGCACAAATTTTTAACAGTGAGAGTCGTTAACCACTCTTCTTCTTTTGTATGACTTAGAAACATTTGTGTTAGATGTTCAAGTTTAGGCAAGGTTGGCAATCCAATTAATTGTGTCAAGCGATGTGGCATGAATGGCAGAGATACAACCAGGATATAGTCATTTTGGAAATTGCTTTATAAGGCGTTCCCTATTCTGAAGTCCATTTTCACAGTCACAAATGTGCTTGTGTCTCAGTCCTCATTTATGGAGAAGAGAAATGCATCATCATGTGATGTGTAGATTCAATTCAAAGTGCATCATGTTTTCCAGGGAGTGACAAACCACTAAATTACATGGGTGGGTCTTTGATGAGGGTGTTTTGGGGACATTGATGTCCTTATTTCTTGTTTGCCAAATCATACATGAATGCTGAGTCTTTGAGCTCTTGCACTGCAAGCCAAAAACATTTTCTAGATTTGAGTCAGAATCTTGGTATGTTACTTAGAGTTTTCATATATTGGAAGATCATTGTTTCTTCAAATGCAATTGGACACTCAAAGGATTTTTCTGTTGCATCAAATTTGGGGCAGGTGGATGTGCACCATTACTGAATGGGTGCGGCATTGATTTTGCTGTTGCCATAATTATTTGTATAGTGGTGTTAAATTGAGAGTCAACAAGTAATGTGTGGGAGCTATGTGTCCTGATGCAAGAACAGTATTCAGCAGTAGACCAGACAAGAGCCAGTGAAGAGAACTGTCGAGATTTTGCATTTGTTTCCCTGGTCATTTCTTCCAGTTTCTGAATGAAATGTACACATATCTTTATTTTGCACACTGGAACAGACTACCGAAGGAAGTAGGGAATCACCATCTATTGACATTTTCACATCAAGACTGGTTGCCATTCTTGAAAATATGTTTTAGTTAAATGTGTGTTATTAGGCTCAATAGAGGGGTAACTGGATGAAATTCTGTGGTCAGACTAGATGGTCTAATAGTCCCTTCTGGCCTTAAAATCCTATGAGAAGTTGTATGTTTATGAGTGAAGAAGTCACGTGTTTTCCCCAAAGTCAGTCACATCATTTAACCCTTTTAAAAGAAAAGGATTGGAAATACAGTCGGACAAAACAATGATTTTGCAGGTGGAAAGATACAGTTAGTTATAGTCTTTTGTCATGAACTGTCAAATGAAATCCACAGTATGCTCTTTATAAATCTTTTCTTAAACAGATGAAATGAAAAAAAATGAAAACCAGTATTTTAGAACAGTATTTTAGAACTGATTGAAGTATGCTTAATGATCAATATCATTATTATTACAAGTTAATGTATGGAACTGGCATACATTGCATACAGTATATCCTGAAGGCCGAAATACACCACAAATAAACAAACTATTCACACTTGCTTGTCTGATGCCTTGAACAATTTTGATGTGTTGCAGTAAGTAGAGATCACTGTGCTGAGATTATGCTTATGCACTGTGATGGGACTAGGCCAAAAGGCCCCCTGTTGGATGCCTCATGGTTTTGCCACACCCAGCCCTGAAAAAGAATAGTAGAATGGTCCTCCAAGCAGTCTATAGTGGAAGTAACCAACCAGAGGGGCTGCTGGAATAACCAATAGGGGCTAGGATGTCCATATGAAAGGAGCTGCAGAACAGAGCAGCAGTTAGTTGCTTCTTGCAGCTGGAGAAGAAAGGACTATGTGGCTGACTGGAAGAGCAGCAGGAACAGAGAAAGCTCAGTATGGGCACGAACTGGGAGAAGAAGAGTCTCCTGACTGACTTCTGGGACTGAGTAGGATCTGAGACCAGGGAAAGCCGCAGGAAGATAGTGTCTCCAGCGAATCCCTGGGGGATTTGACCCATACCAGGACAGGGACTACTTAAAGAGTGAGCCCGGAGAGGGCTAGAGAGAGACCACCAGAGGGTACTGAGATAGGCCTTGGTAGATGGTATATCCCAGAAGAGGTCTGTTCTGGTTCATATGCAGGCAGTGTGTGTGCCTTGGCTGGAGGGCTAAGTCATTGAAAGAACGAAACAAAATAAAACAAAAAATGCCTGCAAACCACTGAAAGGGGTCAATAGGACTGAGATAACACAGACATATTCAACCAGCAGTGGGCGGTGGGGTGCTCATGAGAGGTGGGTGCCAACCCTGTTACATGCACACACAAGAAAGCTTAGCTCCATGGAACACTGTCTAATTTTGGTCTCAAAATGATGTTTAATTCTCAAGAAAGCTATGGTGATGAGTGCTCAGTATTGTTATTTAGGCATGGCACTCTGCTGGAGTTGGTGTGGCTCCAAGTTCTCCTCAGTACACAGTCGGGGCTTACACACTGCTACACCATTTAATGGAGGGTAGCATATTTTTGTCCAATACAACCCATCAGCAATGCTGGTTGCTGCTGTGTTGGAAAAAGGAGTCTGCCAGACAAGGGAGAGGCTTCTTATTTATTTCATCTCCCACAGAACTCCAGACAAACTCTGGCCTGGGATGAACTATTATATTTCAGGTGTGGGTGCTTCTGGTTGCTGGGATTGAAAAGCCCAGTGCTAATTTAAGATGCAGTTCTATCTGTACTACATTATTCATATCCTTTCACTGCTCTTCTTTTGTAATGTAATGGTGATGCTGGTAGACCAGATGCCAGCTCATGCCAAAGCTCCAGGCCTCACTGAACACTTACAAATGCATGACTGGAAAAAGGCTTGCTTACCTATGTGTTAGCTTTATCAGCATATATATTGTTAAATTGATAAGAACATGTTTTACACTTTATAAAATTCTTGCAGGATACCGTGTGTATTGATCTCACTTATAACCTCAATGGTATGAAGTTATACTAAGTGTATGCATTGTAAAGCTTTGAAATTATGTAACTCACCAAACAGGAAAATAAACATTAATTAAGGTAGTGTTCAAGATGACACATTGAAGGCAAATAAGGTATTGTGTAGCATAACAGGAGAGAGGCCTTTTTGATTGCATCCTTAACTGCTTCAAGGAAGGGGAGATCTATAGATGAGTTTGTGCTATCAGTTTCGATTCTGGAGTGGAGGGGATAAAAATTCCTGACAAGGAGAAACTGAATCATTTTCATGCTGTCTGGACTGTAAGGTGCAAAGATTCCCAAATACATGCAAAGATATCCCCATGCTGCTTGGCATGGATTAGCCCAGAAAGATATTTTGATCTGACAGATTACTACAACTGTCTCCTTTTTTGAATCATAAACTGGAGCTCGTTTGTGCATATATGCTTTCTTGCTTTAACCTGTAAATAACTATCTTATTTTTCCTACTTAATAAACCTATAGGTCATTTATTACAGGATTGGCAGCAATCATAGTCTTTGGTGTAAGATTTGAGGTACAATTGACCTGGGGTAAGTGACTTGTCTCTTGAGACTGGGAGCAACCTGAATATTTTGTGAGCTTTGATGCAAGTGACCATTCATCACATACTGCAGCCTGCCTGTCAAGATAAACTAGAGTGTCCAAGGAAACTGTCTGTGACTCCACTATAAGACTACTGCAGTAGTTTGGGAGTTCACATTTGTTATTGGGTTGGTGAAATCTAATTATAGAAATCTAATTAAATGACATACAGCCGTTTTGGGGTGTCTGCCTTGGTTTTTGACACTCTGTCCTGAGGCTGGCACTCTTGATTGTGAGCTACTCCAGTCAGCATGACAGTAATAATATTGCAAGTTTCCAATGTATACACTGTGTCACTTACTCAGTAAAATATGTATAATGCCTTATTCTTGACATTACAAATAAAGTGACATTTCTCTCAAACTCCTTCCCAGCCCTACATTTCTATGATTCTTCTCTGACTCATAGAAGCACACAGAACAATGAATGCTGGGCTTTTTTTCTTCTTGATTTAACTGTTGAAGTCTGCTATAAAAAGAGAAGCTTCTGATTTAATGCCAGAGTTCGGGGATTCAAACTGCTCTTGGCCCAGGCAGCATCAATTAAAAAACTACCATACCAACACGGGTTTCACAGAATTCTAGTTAACCTTGAGTACGTAGCCATGTCCCCTTTCAGGTAAGCTATGGCCCATTTTAATGGCTCGTTCCAACAGAGATTAATGAACCTGTGATAAATACTAGTGGCAGGGTTTTATCCTATAGCTCAGGTAGTAGGGTTATACTTTAAGTACTGAAGGCCCAGCGTTCAATATCCTATTTTCTTTCTTTTATTTAATTCATGTCCTGTAAAAAAAAATCAATCGGGCTTATTGAATAATAATGCAAAAATTAAGGTTATATTAATATTGAAAAGTTCTCAGGCCATGGTCCATACCTTTGCATGTTTGTGTACGATGCTGAGCACAATAGAGCCTTGCTGCTGGTTGGAGGTGCTGGTAATTACAATAAAATGCATATTAATATTCACATATTTAGCACTTTTGACTACTATAGCAATTAGGTTGTTAAATACATACCTAAAAATATACATCATGTGGAATCGGACAAATTAATGTTTATCATGTTTATGACAATCTTAACCTTTGCATTTCCTACCTTTGTCTTAAATATGCATTTGTATTTAATGCTTCATTAGTAAAGGCTGGGTTAGTTATTATTCATAATTGTATTACATTTAACATACATATCTGTGAAATTCTATGAATGACAAAGTAAAAATGCTTGTTAAGAGTGGAAAAGATAAGTGGCCTTCTGTATATTTGCATGTTCCCAGCTGGTCTGAAGGAAGTGTCAGCAAATTATCTATTGTCTGATGTCTTGATCTTTTAGAACCATTGAAGTCAAAGCAAATGCTTGGTGACTAACTGTTTTGATTCCTGGTAAACTGTATTAAATTAGGATCTAAAATAATTTGTTACTGTTGGCCTGCTAGCTAGTAAATGTGTATATATTTTTTGCAAATGTTAAGGAGAAATCTTGAGATTGAATGGAGGATGTAACAGTGGGGGATACCTCCTAAAGCAGGATTATATAGCAGTGAGAGAGGAGTGGTGGTGGAGAGACCCACCCAGCCTGAGATCTAAGCCTATGCAGTTAGGGACACCCCTTCCAAATCAGATATTTCACCTTTGGGAGAGGGTATGCTATTCCCAGGATCTAAAAGAACTTCTTAGTACTTTCCCAACCTTTGCTGGTTTGATTCCCACAATTTTTCCAGCATTGTCCACACATGTTTTCTCATGCAGGCATGGCTGAACAATAACTGCTTCTTTGCAACCAACTGAGCATGAAAGGTTTGTGAAAAGCTCCAGATTAGCTCAAATAGGCTAAGAAGGTGGGGGAGAACCCAGCAGACATTAAAATTTCTCAAACATAGACATTTTTAATACAAGCATATGTTTCTACCATGCACTCCCACCACATGTGCTTTCGACTTCTCCCATTCTCTACTCTCCAGTTAAAGGATTTTCCCCACTAAAAACAGTGTAATTGAATGGATCATTTAGCTGATCTTTTCCAGACTTTCTAATGTTTGGGTCTTTCAAAGATTTCATTTTTTACAATAAGGTGTAATATTGGTTTTGAATGTTAGTTGGACTCCATGTTCGACACACTTTCAGCCTTAAATCTTTCACTACAAAATATTTTGTGTATGAATTTTGTACTATTGTTTATGAGACCAGTATTAGTGCATTATTGATATATGGTAGAGTACTATAGTTGTTTTTGGAAAAAGTGGCCTTTTAGTTCAAATTCATTATTCTTTTCTAAACGTTCGAATTTTAAGTCCTTTCTTGTGACTGTAAACAGAAAGTACTAATGCTTTTTCCTCATGTTTCTGTATTGATTTATGGCAGGTGCTTTCCAAGGATCTCTTTATTAATGCACTCTAACCATGCTAGCCTTGGATAAATCTATTAATTTTGCTAGAATTGTGACTCTTCAAAGTTTCAGAGCTTTTACATTAAAGTCTCCATTTATTATGTAGGAAATTATCTCTTTGTGAATTTGAATTGATCATTTTGGGTGTGAACCACAAAGCAACTTAGGCACTCACACCTAAGTCCCTGTGCAAGACCCCCTTAGATTAATGACCCTCGTGTTTGGCCACCACCTAATCCTGTAGGTGCCGAAATTTACTCAGCACCTAACTTTCCACCATTTGCAAGAATATATCAGCCCTGTCTCAGTCTCATGGGGATCTGGCAATGAGCCTGCATCCAGCCCTACAAGCAGGATTCAGACATTCTCCCACAACTGTGACACTCTGCAGAAGGATCTCTCCACCACAGCATGCAGGAGCCAGACACAATCTTCTGTCTCATGTCAGCAGTGTCTTTTCTCTACTGGTATCCAGATCCTTCCAGTGGGTCACTGCAGAAACTACTGGCATGAGTGAACCTATAGCCTCCAGTGCCCTGGAGCAGTTCCAGGAGACCATATATCAACTTCCTCAACCACAACAGGGTCAATAATCAAAGAGTGATTGGAGCAGAGAGTCTGAATCTGGGATCTCCCAGGTAAGTTCCCTAAGCACCGAGCTACACAGTTATTCTCTCACTTTTGCATGTTCTCTCTCTCGCCCAGTAATTACTTAATTATTTATCCAAACTGAAACATCTTCAAACAACAAAATTCAGGGAGCCCTAAATCAACATATCCCATTGCTTGGGGATTAGAGCCCCCTCCTGAATGGTGGTAGACCGCAGTTCAAATTTTTTCTCTTTCTTTAACTAGGTGTCTCCCATGTCCTAAGTGAGTGCCCTGTGAAAGGCCTTTTCCTCTGTGCAGAGTTGGGAAGCCTCAAGGGTGCTCTAACTTATGCTGTCTACGAACAGCCATAAGGTGGGGAAAATGCAAGCAAGGAGTGTGCGAGTTGTGCCATGTTTGCTTTGGCCAAGCCCACTTTCTCCTGATATGCTGACAACATGAATGAAGAATGACATAAGAGCCTCTGCAACAATTCTGTGTACCAGAACTCTTTTCTGAGCTGATTGAAGCACCTTTAGGGCTACAATCTGCTGATGTTTCCAAAGTGGCTGCAGTGTACCTAACATTCTGGCTCATTCTCTTTAGAATAATTAAAATGTTCACAATAATAAGGCTTATATTTTTACTTAATATATTGCCTCTTTTTGTTTGTTGTGACTACTTTATTACAGCCTTTATAGTACAAACATAAAAGCAGCTACAGTCTAACTATGTAGAAAAATAGTATGTAATAAGGCATTTACATGCACTGAACATTCATTGATATTGGGATCTTAGACTAAGATGGTCACATCTGGGGTATGTGTGGGTGGGTGTGTTTGCATGTGTGTGTGTGTGTATTTCTTTAACAAAGGACAAGTTTTTGAGACTGGAGAGTGATATCTGTAGGAATCTGAGTGTTCACAGCTATAAGCTGAGCAGTGTTTGAAAAAAAAAAAGCCCAGATAAGCAGTCTAGCTAAGGATTTGAATACAGATTTATTTTTTTTCTGGTTCTAGGCAGGGGTTGCTTTAGAGAAACGAACCATTTGTAATTGAACCTGTTTAAGCACTTGAGCTATACTGAATTGGTTTTTGTTTCCCTCTGCATACATATTAGCACTCTTCTAAAATGGTTGAGTTAAAATGATCTTTGGGTACTTATTGCACAATTCTCAGCCTAGTTCCCAGAATCAATGCACTCTGGTAGAATGTGCAAGGCTACTAGTGCGCTATAAGACTGAAGTGTGGTGATGATCATAGGAATTGCTCCAGCCTCTCTGCACCTATACTAGCACTCGGTATATTCAGATTGAAGTGAGTGAGTGTTAACTGGTTATTAAAATGTTCTAAATAACTATTAGACCAGTCACAGACTATTTAGAGCCTTTAATTGTGTGGGCACAAAGTGTTCTACAGATGTCCTGCAGGCGCAGTAATTGGATTAACTTCCTAGTGTAGACAAGGCACTAATGTGCTATATTTGTGACTATTAAGTTGCATATTTCTTTTGACATGCTTATTATTTATAAGTGTATCTACTTGTAAATAAAGAGTACAGTTTCAGCCTTATATCCGAAGGACCTCGCTTGCGTTATTTTTAAGCCAAGCCCTTGGTATTATTTTTAAATAGCTTTTCATATTAGGTTTTTGGGTTTTTTCCCTTTAATATATAAAAAAAGACAAAGAATAAAATATCTTTCATTAAAGTGTGTGAGTTAACATGATAGACTGAGTTAGTGCCTTTGGATCCATTACAGTCTATCATGTAAATACATTGTAGAACACTTTAAAAATGCATATTTCATCAACAGTCTAATGGCTTCTCTGGAACTAGGTTGCAGTGGTAAAGATAGATTCTAAAGCAAGAGTAGAAAAACACTCACAAAGAAACAGTTATTGTGTTTGTACAATGCCATTGTTTTCACCAGATTCTTTTTCCTCTTCAAAGTATAAAAACCTGGTAAGCATATTTTTCATTAAAAAAAAAATGTACTCAATAGCTTCTAAATCCAATTTAGGGTTCTACAAAATATTTCCAGTTTCTCTGAAAACTGATATAAAATATTTCTAATTTAGTATAATGTAATACTATTTTTTATTTGTATTCCTATAGTTCACAAAGTGTTATAGGTACACAAAGGAAGATATAGCTCTTGCCTCAAAGAATGTATAATCCAGTGCCAAATATCTGCAAATGCTTTACACATGTAAATCATTCTACACACATAAGTAGTCCCCTGGAAGTCACTGGGACTACTCGTGTGCCAAAGAATTAAAAATAAGTGTAAATGTTTGTTGAATTTGGGACTAAGCCTGCAAACCCTTATGTCATGTGAATAATAATTGTATATATGTCACTAGTCCCACTGAGTTGAAACCAAAATTTTGATTCTTTTAAAAAGAAAGCTCATAGTCTCAGCAAGAATTATGCTAAATAATAAGCTGAATAAGAGTTAAAAATTGGTTGCTTGAAGATCAAATAAAAACATAGATTTTGTAGAGAGAGTCAAACCCTGCTGCAGTTGAAAACTACTGGTTTAGCAGTCCTGCCTGTAAGAATTCAAGCAGCAAAAAAACTATGCTTGATATTTTAATTGACATGCCAATGATGCTTAGAAATATATTCTAGTTCACTTAGCAGTGTTAAGCTAGTGAAAGAAAATTGAAAGGATTGGACAGTGATATGCACTGCCTTTTTTACTATAATGTGTGTTCCTCTGAGAACACTTAAAGGTTTTCTCAGTAGTTAACCTTTTAACTGGGTGTAAATACTCCTTAGCAGCAGTTTCTGGTGAAACAAAGCATTTGACCAACATTCTGCAAGTTTATTCATGAAATGCAATCCATTCATGTTCTGGCTGGGCCTGGATGCATAAAAGAACTTAGGCACTACAACTGAGCATTTTGGCACCTAAATTTTAGGGACCTAGAAAACCACAGGAACAACACTGCAGTCCACAAGACCAGTGGCAGGAGCTTAGACTCCCCATACAGTGAAGAGGGAGAGAGAGAGGCCTCTTAAAATGTGGTTCACAAAATCCAACAGGCTAGACAGCTCCCTGCCTAAACTAGCCAAAGGGTGATGCCAACAAGAGGGAAGTGTCCTAAGCCCCTGTTACTTGAAGGAGGTACATGCCTCTGATAGTGATCCATGAACTCAGAGAAAATAGACGATCCTCCACCCAAGTCATGGAAGAGGGTGGTCTGATCCAGTAGGAGTGTGGTCTGATCCAGTAGGAGTGCTCAGAAGCAACCTACTTAACTGGGGACTCTCAGGCAAGTTCACATCACCACCTGGGGAGTGGAGGTGGTGGCGGATCACCTCACTTGTAACTTTTAGACCAGTGGTTGGGGTACTCACCTGGGATGTGGGAGACCCCTGCTTCAAGACTCTCCCCCTCTTGAGGGGTAGAAGGGATTTGAATAGGGATATGAAACCTCTAACTTGGGGCTAAGATGGAAAATAGGCACATGGGAATCTAGAGTGAGGGAGGTCGCAGGTCCAGAGACAAAAACCTATGTGGCCAAGTGAGTTTGGGCACCATCAGTGTTAGGTAGCAGTCAACTATGAATTTTAGTGGATCTCTGTGGTGCCTAAAAATGGGACTTAAGCACCTAAGTACTATCATAACTTGCATCCTGAAAGACGATCTGAAATGCTGGTGGATTAAGGGTTAATTTGTCATTTAAGTATTTCCTTATTGCCCACAGGTGGGAGATGAGTCAGAATATGCTAATTGGGCATGCAAGAGGTTCCAGTGATTTTCAGGTGAAAATATAACTGGTGATAATTAAAGGCTAATTATCTTCAGCTAGCAATTGGGAACCAGGTGCTCTGAGTCACATGAAAGGAGAGACTGGGACAAAAGTGAATGTGCATGCTCAGGGCTGGGAAATGCCCGAGCTCTTTGTCTAGACAGAAAAATCCGGGAAATATGCTCTACTGCTTTTTCATTGTATTTTCCTCTAGCCTGGCTAACCTTGTGTTGCTCTGTTGTTCTGCTGCTGATTTTATTTTGTGGTTTTTTGGACAAAGCAGGTTTCGGGGGGGGGGGGGGGGTTGGACAAAGCAGGAATCCGTAAAGGAGAATATTCACAATTTGCTGGGTTGGGGGGTGAGGGGGGAACAAAGAATAGGAACTTTGTTTCCATGTTTTCCTTTTTTCTCCCAAAGCATGATTGAGCAGGGCTGAGCAGCTCACTCCTCTTTTGAGGGTAATAAAATGTTATATAGCCATATATAGTAAAGGCTTCATACTTCAAAAGGTTTTTTTTCTTTTTCATAGGATTTAAGGCCAGAAAGGATAATTAGATAGTCTAATCTGCACTCCTTCATAACACAAGCCATAAAATTTCACCCAGTTAGTCTGGTATTGAGTCCAAGAACTTGTCTGCACATCTTTCAGAATGACATCCAGTCTTAATTTGAAAACATCAAGAGCTGGAGAATCTACTGCTTCCCTGGGTAGCTTATGCCAATGGTTCATCACCTTCCCTGTTAAAATGTGTCCCTTATTTCTAATCTGAATAAGTCAGTCTTTAACTTCTTGCTGTTGATGCATGATGATCACTGGATACACTAGTTACATGCTCTTCTCTTCAAAGAGGCCTAACTTTTCCATCTACTTCACTGCTTATTTATGTTTGCATATTTACAGTCACAGCACGCCTGTTCTTTCTTCACATCCTAAAATAATTCGATGTTCACTCACTTGGGAAAAGGCCTTTTTTAAAGAAATCACATTTACAAATAGCAGGATGTTCTGCATAATCATTATTTGAACTAAATGTTTGATCCTAAGAGGTACAAGGGGTCTACCATCAACCAAACATAGGGCCTGACCTCTCAGGCCCCTTTACTCTAAGACCAGATACATGACTTGAGGCAAGGGGTGTCATGTGACCCCTCTAAAAACTTCCACCACCCTCTACCAATCAGGGTGGCTTTTGCACCCCATAGGACCACCATGAGAGTAGATTTGACCAATCAGGGGAAGTTCCGGGGGGACCTGCCCAGAAGAGAGTAGTGTGATCCCTCCCAACCACCATCTACCAATGAAAGCATGACACCACCCCCAGAAGCTGCAGCGTGGCAAAGAAGAGGCATTTTCATTCCAACAATGCATGTTTTAGAAATCATAGAAAAGCTGAGAGAAAACATGGATTCCTTCATAACCCCCTGAAAACTTCAAATTTTCTTGAGAGCCTTCGACCACCCATGGAGGAAGAACTACATCAGCGACAGTTACGAGGAGGAAGAGGGAACTCCCATGGGGACCCCTCTGACCCAGCCATTCATGGATACACTGGAAACCGATCCTGAAATCCAAGCACTCATGAGGCAGTCTGACAAGTGTGATGGCCTCTCATTGTCTATCCCTATAGAGGAAGGCAACAATGACTCATGGGAGTCACTGGTGGACAAGGTCAATGGAAAAGATGTCACTCAGGTAAGTGAATGATTAAGAAGTGATGGTCGAGGATGGGGTGTAATGGCACAGGTTTGTTTAAATCTAACAACAAGCTGTTGGGGGTGGGGCACTTACACTGTTAGTAGTATAACGGGTCTACCATCAATGAGAGAAAGGCTCTGACTCCTCAGGCCTTACCCAAAATATGTTTAAATAAAATCCACAAAAAAAGAGGCTTCTGTATAAAACAGGGATGTGTGAGATATGTGTTTGAATACAAGCTGACACACCCTGTTGACCTGGTGGTTTAACCACACCTCCAATAAATAACAAGGGTGACTCAACTGAATCTGTAGGTCTAGATGTGATTACCTCCCTTTGTTGCCATTGGGGTTAAACATATTAGTGATCAATAATTAGGTTTGATTGGTGTACATCCACAGTAAAGGAGGAGGGTGGGTGTCATAAGTATAAAGTAGTCTAGAATTAGTGTTTATCTGTAAGGGGTTAAGCTAAAGGTAACCTGAGAGGTGGACAACTGACCAATGAGAAATTCCTCAGGAGACAAAGGATTTTGAGTTTCAGTTTCTCTCGGGGTTTCTCTCTGTTCAACTCGGCTATGGGATGAATCACACCCTATTTCTTTTACTATAACTATAAACTTCCTATCCAGTAACAAGTAAGGTAGTCAAATAGTAAGTTTAATCTGTTTTTTTTTTTATCACTTGGAGGGTTCTCAGTGGTGAGTGTTGGTTGGGTGCTTCTTGATATTGTAAGCTTCAGCAGAGATATCAACAGTGGGAGAAAGTTGCCTCAGGGGAGAGGTTTGGTTTCTTAATTCTTTTGTTGATTATGGTAGATGCTGTTCTATTGATGGTTATAAGGGATTTATTCCTTTCTTTTTTTTCTTTTATTAAAATATTTCTTTTAAGAAGCTGACTGCTTGTTTTCCATAGTGTAAGATCCTGGTTTTGGATTGGACACATCTCGCAGAATCAGGCAAGGCTTTTCTCTCAAGCTTCCCAGAGAAGGAATAAGTTTGGGGGTTTTGTGAAAAGAGAAAGAGGGGCTTCAAGTGGCCCATGTCCAATAGTTTTTGAGACATTCTCACTTGATGGTGGTAGCATATCAGTTCCAGACACAGAAGAAGTTGTGTTCTGGGGAAAAACATTTTAACCCAAGCTGGTAAAATAAGTTTGGGGGGTTATTTCTTTTTTCATGAGGGTCCCCACATCTGTACTCTAGAGTTCAAAGTGGGGAGGCAATCCTGACAGTGGGTGTGGATAGTGAGCTCTGATTAATGTTAAATCAAATAAAACCTCAGGCGTTAGTCGATGCTATTGGACAGTTTAAATATAACCCCAGGAGTTGGTAGAACTCTACTGGACTGTTTAAATAAAACACTAGGAGTTGGTTGAATGCTATAAGTCACTCTTTCTAGCAATTCAGTCATTAAAATAATATATTTACAAAAATAAAAATGTGTCCAACGTAAAATTGAAATGTTTCAAGTCTTCACAAACCTCACCACACTTTTATAGAACAAGCATTAGCTGTAAAAACATTTACAAGCTATGGGTATTTGTAGGGTGTTTACTATGGTTGGGATACATCCATTTTATTTTAAAACAACCCAAAACTTTAAGCATGAAAGAAACATGTTTAAAAAACAAAACAAATCCAAGACATTCATTGACATTGGTAACATTAAGGATTGTTGTGTTTGGTGATTTACTGTTTAATACTGTAATAAGGCCTCACAGTGCTTTGGTTTTTCATTAAAACAGAAAAAAATATATTCAACTAAATATATATTTAATTAGAAAATATTTTTCTGTTTA
>ML677326.1:73819459-73849978 GCA_007922305.1 Dermatemys mawii
TTGTGTTTATATATATAAAGTTACCTTTACCCTGTGGTGTAAGGTAACTTTCTGCAACTGGTTTTTAAAAGTCTGTGGGATTTAAAAAGTTGTAATTAGTTTTTTTAAATTTAAATTGTGAGTTAGGGGTCTGTGCAAGGCATAGGTGTGAATTTTTTTAAAGTATATGGTTGGAAATTGTCAGTTTCGTGTGTTTCAAACTAACATGATTTTTTTTACTCTGCAAAATCTGATGTGTTTTTAAAATGGGTTGTTTTAAAATCAGTTAGTGTTTAAATTGTTGGTGATTCAGGGGGCCTATGCTGGAGATCAGTGTGGGTTTTTTAAAAAATATTTTGTTGCAAACTGTTGATTTGGTGTATTTAAAATTGTTGGGTTTTTTGTTTTGTGTGAATTAGGGGTCTGTGCAAGACATAGGTGTGTTTGTTTTTTTAAGTACATGGTCACGAACTGTTGGTTTGTTTTATTTCAAACTAACAGGATTTGTTTTACTCTGCAAAATGTGATGTGTTTTTAAAAATGAGTGGTTTGTCTTTTTAAAATTAGTTTTAATGTTTAAATTGTTGGTGGTTCAAGGGGCCTATGAGATAACAGTATTTTTTTTAAAAAAGTTTGGTTTTTATTCTGCAAAATGTGATGTGGTTTTTTTTAATGGGTTGTTATAAAATTAATTACTATTCAAATTATTGGTGATTTAGGGCCTTGTGCCAGACATAGTTATGGTGGGGGGTTTAAAAACTATTTTATTACACACTTTATTTTGGGTGCATGGTGGAAACCTGTGCTTGTATTAAAAAATTCTGTGTTTGAAAAACTCTGATGGTAGAAATAAACCAAAACCTGTATTTGTTATACAGCCTGAAATGAATAATTTTGTTTTAAAGCTATGGCTTTTTAAATAGAAAAACATCCTAATGAGTATTTTATTTTTTAAGTTTACAAGACAGTTTCATAATAATAATGTTGTCTGCTCCACAGGATCATTAAAACATGAGAGGTCCTTAGACCAGAGGGTAAATAAGCTCAAAAGAAAAAGGAAAGAGACAGATGAAAAGGAAAATTCACCAACATCAAAAGCTGACAGATGGCTGCAGCCCAGTCAATATATTTTTCTTATTGGTTTGGTTTTTTTATGAGGTTTTGTATTTTAAGAAAATACATAGGTATGGGTGAGAGAGATGGTAAAATTAAGTTTTGCAAAATGTTTATTTGATTCTAAATGGGAACTTCTGTGTTTTTCTTAAGCAGGCATGGGCAGCTCTCCTGACAATTCTGTACTCAAAGCTACAGGGACACCTCTACCAGAACCACCAGAGAAACAAAAATCTGCTCTGAGACCTTTAACAACGCCAAAGCGAAACAGCACAAGAGCACAGGCAGAGCATCAGGGCAGTCCAAAGCATATATGCATCAAACCTTGTTCTCAGCAGTCAGCACCACACCAAACCTTGAGGAAACTGAGTCAAGACACAAACATTCACAAGCCTGCATCACATATTTTAGGGGTTATGACTAAAAAAACAAGGACTGAAAGCTCCTGCGATGCTGGGGTATCTCCTTACGAAGTATCTGAAAATTATTAGGAAGCATTCTCCCAACACAATAAGCTTGGCACTGCTCTTCAGTATTCTAAAAGATTTTAGAAAAATTTGATGCTTTGTTCAGAAAGTTGATGGGCATTGTATCCTCAGGGGTTCTAAAAGAAAGAGGACTGGGAATTACACCCAAAATGCAAAGCTCTTGCAAGTGACTATTTGAAAAACACAGCTTCAGTTTTTTGCATATTGTGGTTGGTTGTTGTTTTGTTGTTTTTATTTGTTTTTTGCCCCTTACCTTCCTGCTTTTTAAATATATTTTAGGGGACTCCTGATTTGTGTGTGTGTTGTTTAGAAAAGCTAGCAGGGAAATTTTGACAAAAATAAAAAATGTTTTTGCAACAATTTAAAATATTATAGTAATTTTCCACACCTGTTCTGCTTTTTAGACTGTTAAAACAGATACCGTAATTTTATATATGCTTGAGGAGCATATAGTGCACTTTGAATGCCACTGAAACATAAGTAACACTAAGAAACCTAATAGATAAAGTGCAAGAAGCAATTTATCATTTGAGATTCAGAAATGTTTGTAGAATGAAGGCTTTCCCTTTGATATACATCCTTGAATTTGAAAAACTTGAATTTGATATGAAAAACTAGTTTATCACACCTCAGTAAATTCCTTATGTCCTTGTTTTCTCAGTGATAATTTTCTGAATGAAGTATGAAAATGCAATATTAAATAAAATAAAGTAGAGAAGGGAAATATGGGCTGCAGCTTGTTATTTATTTATTTTTAAAGTTAATTTAATGCTGGCAAAAAGTTTCTGGAAAGACACCTTTGAAATCTGAGATTCTTAATTATTTTCAGAGGAGAAATACTGGCAGTGTAAAATTACCATATGCTATAGTAGAACTGCTTGCAAACAGGAAAGAAGTTGTTGTGGAAATTGCCATGTAATGTAGCCCATGAAAATTGGGTAAAAATAATTTCAAACTCGATCCATGCTACAGCTATGATATTGATATTGAAAGAATCACTTTGGGTTGTTAAAACTCCAAATTTGTTTAATCCTTGTCTTCTCAGTTGCATCAGGGCAGTCCAAAGCATATATGCATCAAACCCAAGGGCAAAACAAAAGATTCTGGTAAAAAGAAATCATGCAAACACAACTCCAGTTCCTCAGCAGTCAGCACCACACCAAACCTTGAGGAAACTGAGTCAAGACACAAACATTCACAAGCCTGCATCACATGTTTTAGGGGTTATGACTAAAAAAACAAGGACTGAAAGCTCCTGCGATGCTTACAAAATTTCCAGTGTTGGTGACTTTGTGAGGTAAAAGGTACCCTACCCTCCTTTTCATCTGAAGGATGGCACTTCTAACACCGTACCAGTAACTCCTTTCCCCTGTTACCCTAGTACTACACTGTATTCCCATAAAATGATATAAGTTCAAAAGTTAGTGTAAGACATGAGGCCAAAAGTTTCCCAAATGAGCCACGTTAACATTCTAGAGTGAGACTCCATTTTATGATTAGAAAGTTAGATAAGGGAGTCTAAGAAAATATAGCCTATGTCCAAAAACACAACAAAATGTCTACATTTTTGTGGCTTGAAGTAACACTATACATGCTTTGCTGTTTAGAAGACAATTACATAAATAGTTAGTATTGCCTTTAACTATTTTTTGTTAAAATGGGCATATATTTTTCAGCAGTGAGAAACCATGGTATATTTGTTATTAAAGTAGACTCCATTGCTGATGATGGCCTAATAATAATTATAATTTACACCACATTCATTGCATGCCTTCTTGAACTAATGTCATTTCTTTATCTTTCAATTCCCTAAAGAAACTTTTGTATCCTATAATTTACAGACTGTCTGATTTTTAACCAAGAGACAGTAAATACACACACACATATTTTTAAACGTTTTGCTTTTCTGTTATAGATTCATAGATTCCAAGGCCATAAGAGATGATTCTGATCGTCTCATCTGACCTCCTGTATAATACAGACCATAGAACTTCCCCAAGAAGTTATGAGATGTTTTAAACAGAAAATCTAAAGTGATTTTTTTTATACATTGATGCACAGGGATCAATATTTACAATGCTGGTTATTTTAGGAGGCTCAGTTCCTCCCCATGTAATATTAGTGTGTCTTGGGATAATCATTTGCTAATATATAGGGGATGATTTGCCAGAATATTACACCAGTGATAAACTGGTGAATCTCATTTAAAATCAGTGGGTTTATACTTGCGTAAAGCTAGTATAATATAGCAAAGTGGATAATTAGGATAATAGATTTTAGATGCTGTAAAGTATCTTTTTTTTAAAGAAAAGGTTGTGGCAGAGTACCATAAAGTAGTCATTAAAGACCAGAATGACAGAATCTCTCCCCCTCACACCCATCCAAAAAAGGTGTGGGGGAGAAAAATATTGGGAAGTTATCCACATTGCTTTTAAGATTGAAAAATAATCAGATTACACCTCAGGATTATATTTTTAAGTAATGTTAAATAAACAATAGCTTGAAATCTCTTTTTGACTGCAAATGATCACTCTTTAAACAAATCCTAACCATACACTAAGAGAATTTGAATATTTCTGATTTTAATCCATAATAGTAGTATTTTTCTCTTAAATGTACGTTACTGATGTCTACACTGTGCATTCATGGTAAATTTTGTAGCTGTCTTCCAAGCACTTAGAAAAGTAATAGAAATATGTGAATAATTGAAATTAGCTCTCCAAAATAAATAGAATAGATCCTCAGTCCCCAAAATGTGAAAAGAAGGCTGAAAACTGGCCTATGGGGATAGCTGGATATTCCCTTCTTATACGGGATTCCATAGGAGTTGCTCCAAAAAGTTATCATCTGTGTATTGCCCCAAGAGGCCTTAATGTAAGGAGACAATATCCAGGGTGCATTAGGGCTCCAGCCATGGCCCCTCATACCTCCATCACTGGTTGTGGTAGGAGTTGGCTAGATTAGTTCCATGCCTTCTGAGAACTCTCCACACAAGATGAATACCCAGTTAGGGAGATCTGGCAACTTTTCAGCCCCGTTGTACCACCAGAACAGCACTAAATCCGAGGAGATAATCTTGCCAGAATCTACTGATTCTTTTGTAATTTACTTTCTTGGCCATTTATAAACTTATGCTTTGTTAGGGTTTTGCCATAAAAGTATGTGTGTGTAGTGGAGGTTTCCATTATGACATATCGGACTCTAGCTAAAGGAATAGTGATTTGACATGCCTGTGACAGATATTACAACATGTAACTTTGGGGGACTATTTATTAACTTTATGAATGCTGCATGTACACATTCTACATATCTTTGTGGGCTAGGGATTGTATCACAGTGAATTGTACTGAGGGGACAGCTTAAAATTCTACTCCTATGGAAGAGGGACATGTGTCCCTGACCAGAGACAGATGGTGGTTAAAAACCTGAGAAGTCATTCCTTGGGCAGACCATGAAGAATTCAGAAGTGCAGTTACCCTGACACTGACAATTCCCACTTATGAATTCAGCATTCTTATACAAAGAGAAAAGGCATATAAATCTACATATAAAAGTATAAAGCAACTGAGTACAGTATTGAATAATTGAAGTGTTGAATATGAGATGTAGAGCTGAAATATGCTGTACTAATTATTATATTTATTGGTAGTTAGTACAAGAAGTTATTATAATTTCTTATGTTATGTAATATTTATGATTAGGTAATTATGTTAAGATTAAAGAATTCACATAAATCAGTAAGTGATGTGCAGAGCTGACCCCAGGAAATGAGTTAAGACATTAGTTGATTGGTTTCCTACGGATAATAATTATTAGGTTCTTCTGGGTATTAAACTCTCAGGGGCATGAGCTAGAAAATCAAGTATGTTCTGCTAATGCCTTTAAGGTACCTTTTGAATTTCGTTTGGACATAAAAAGCCAAGGAACTCCACTGTTCTTTATATATTTGTTCTGTAAAATAAGAGAGTCTGATTTTCCCCTGCTATATCCTTCATTAAATACACACAATTGAATCTTTTAAATTGAGACACTGGTTGTTCAGAAACATTTTTTCCTTGTGGTGCTATTGGCCTTTTTGATCCTCATGCTTTGAAGCTGTCATCCTATGTCTCCACTGCAAATGATGGTGGCCTTGGCTTTTAACTTTCTTCCATGCAGATGCTTAGCTGGCCCTTAGTACATGTTGAGCTTTGTGATATTGCTAACATTTTTCTATGTTTTGTTGTCATTGCTGATGAGTTTAACTAAAGTATTTTTTTCGGAAATACAGAAACCCAAAACATTATTCACGGTGAGTATTCTGAATGATATCTTATTAGCTAATATGAGGAAGAGCCCTAAAGATTAAATATATATAATACTATGTATTTGATTATGATCTTTTTCTTAGTTTTTCTCAGGTACAATGAAATATATGACTGTGATTTAAAAAATATTAATTTTATTTTTTCCTAACTTATTTTTATTAACACTTTTTTGTTAAGGCATATACAGCAAAACAGTAACATTACTGCTTATGCAAAGTAATTCAAAACATTTAAATATGCCTTGAAGTAATTTTTAAGAAGCTCATTTGAAATAACAATATTCTCTGAAAGCTCATTTAAAAATCAGTATTAACTTGGGGGTTATATAAACCTAGATCATTTTGTCTTTGGTTGTAATTGTGATTCTCAGAGTGAACCCAATATGTTAGATTTTCATTTTCTGCGAGCAGGGAAGCATTAAAGCATACAGCCGAAAAATGATACTCTTAAAAAGTGACCCGGCCTTGCTGGACTGAATATAGTATCATGGGGTAACATGGGCATCATAATGTCTTTAGTGCTAGAGAACCGTGTCTGAAACTTTAAAAGAGTCTTTAACCATTAGAATTCCATATTTTCAAATCTGGCTTGGAACAAGTAGCTATTTTCTTACCCATTTGCAGAATTTTGTAAAGATTTGTTTTGGTATGGGCAAGTGTCCTGATGTTCCAATGCTCTAAGGGATAGGGTTGAGCTATGGAATTAGAGTTGAGTGCTTAATCAGTCTTTTCAAAAGCCATTGGCGGGACACATTAGAGATGCTCCATATCCTCAAACTTAGGCATGAGGGACCAGACTCAGTCAGGAGGTAAAGGTTAAGGTTCTGAAGTTGAAGCCACTCTGTGGATGTTCTACACCATGAGCATCCTGTAATTACCCTCCATACAGATCACTGCCTCTATCAGAATTTGAGGGTAATCGTACCTTTGACCACCTCTGTGGTCTGTGGCTCTAGCATTCATGTTCCTTCTCTCCCCACATCTGGGTTTAGGCTTCAGTCCCATCTTGCACTGTCCTATCCCCGAGCAAGCCAATCCAAAGAGGGTAGCACCTGCACTGTGCTTTCTCTCCAAGGACAATGACAATGACTGCATAACTCCAAAGTAGAACAATTTTATTATTCAAGACAAAAGCATACAAATTAAATAATAATGGATTTATATGCACACTGAACATATCAGAAATATCCCATCTCCCAATTGGGTCCCTAATAGACCAAAGTCCTTCCAACCCTCCAGCTTCATTGGGGACCTCCTTAAACAGAAGTTGCTGTCCTATTTCTAAATGAAAAGGCAGACCCAGAGTCTCTTTAAACTCGCATCTACACTATCATACAGCTGTAACGCCGTATCGCATCTGTTGAAGATGGCTATGCCAATAGGAAAGTGCTCTCCTCTCAGCGTAATTACTCCACTTCAATGAGAAGCTATGTCCGCAGGAGAGCATCTCTCACTGACAGCGTGGTGTGGACACTGATTTAAGTCTATGTAATTTATGTCACTCAGGGGAGTAGCTTTTTGTTTACATCCCTGAGCAACATAACTTACATCAGCTTAAGTGGTAATGTAGACAAGCCCTCAGTTTTTACATCCCCAAATCCTTTGCCTCCCAGTCTGTTGAAAGAGGGAAAAATAGAATTGCCCCTATTCCCCCTGGTGACCAGGCTTCAAAGTTTGGATTTTGGCACAACCGGACTTGGCACTTTGCAGTAATCATTCCCTAGTAAGTCAAGATTCTGCAGGGACCCACCTACCTTCAGTGGTCCTGGAACACGTACATACACATCACCTCTGTTGGTGCAAAGGGCTATGGAAATTCTGTGGTTCATCCCAGATTAGAATAAACTGAAAGATACTTATTTTTTTTCTTTTTTCCTGCCCTCCCATGGTGACAATATAGGGCAGAGTTATGGGTGTTTGGGTTCCTAATTGTGCATTTCCTATATCACTCACCTGCCACTTTCTTTAGCCTATATAATCATAACAGTTGGATGTAGCAGTCATTAAATATCACTTCATTACATTTTTTTCAACTATAGCCTGTAACAATTTTAACTATATGGGAAATCGAAGAGTCTACTTATTCTATTATTAGGCTAATTTGGGTCAAAGAAAAGACTTAGCTGTCAGAAGTCTCAACGGACACAATTTTTAATTTCATTTTATCTCAGAGTAATTGAGTTATTCTTAAATTCTCTTCAAAATATTCTATAGTCAAAGAACAATTGTAATTTTGAAGAATATATGCAGTATTTGTTATATATTAGAAAGAGGTTGAATCCTTGCTTTAGGTGCAACACTTAACTCAGCTTTAACTATAGAATCACAACAAGCACCTCAACAATAACTCTCACTTTGAGTTTAATGATGTTTATACAAAGTTTTCTATTTTTGCATAATTATATGGAACCCACTATCCATGTCCCAAATTACATATAACATTTTACCAAAAAAGTTTCCATTTATTTGTAACTTACCTATATTTCAATATGTATACCTGCTTGTTACTTAACTGTAAATTTACTATGATATTAATTCTTTAAAACAAAAAAAATCAAGAAAAAAATATTCATCGTCCCCCCTGCTCTATCCCATTTTTGCAAGTCAGAAGGGCTGGAAAGGCAAAAAGGAACTCTAAGCCCTAGATCCAACAAGGAGAGAATTCCACCTGCTGTGTGATAAGATACCCCACAGTGGTAGAAAAGGTTTAATGGAAGCTTGAGGGCTTAATTAGCCCACTTGCTAGCACCGGGAGGGTGTGATACACACAGTTTGTTAGTGGATCCAGCAGGGGATGAACTGGGTCTTCTTTATAAAGGGGAGAACTAAGAGAAACCAAGCAGGTAGGAGGCCCAGGGGGAGAGTAGCTCTTGAGATCTTCTGGCAAAAGAGCAAAAAAGACGCAGGAATGGGCAGAACTCCTTGTGGTAGGCTGTATCAAAAGGATCAAGAAATCTAAGGAGGCAGCCCTGTGAATCAGAGTTCCAGAAGTAGAACAGAGAGCTGGAGAGAATCCAAAGCGTGTGTTTGGTTTAGTTCTAGTTATGGGGAGAAGTCTGGGAACCAACCCACTCTGAAAGAAAAGTAGGATTGAAGAGAGAGGCAGGTTGGACAGAAGATGTTGCATGGATGACAATATCATGAGGGATATGTTAGTGCAGGATATTGATATCCCAGAGGATGTATGGATGATAGCATGACCAGGCTGGAGGGCTACCTCAATGATACAAGGCACAGGATGAGAAGCAGAAATGATAAAATGATGGGTCTTGGTGGGACCGGGGCCTCTGGGATGGGGGGGGTCTGTCATAAATGGTCTTCTACAAAACTTAGTACAAAGGGTGTTTGTGTCGATTGTAGGAGTGGCATATTTGGGACAGAATTGTGGGAATGCAACACTGCAACCCATGAAATGCTAGCAATTGACTGCTGTAACTTAGACAGTCCATTAAGGATGTATAAATTACTTTCACGCTGCAGAGCAGTCATGGATGAGGAGGAAACAAAGATGACTTAACCCACATTAGTCCCCTCCTGGACTGTGAGTTCTATCCTCAGTTGCTTACAGGCAGAGAATATAATCTCACTCTTTGTGGATTAGAACACTGCTTTTCAAACTGTGGCCCATGAACTATGTCCAAGATTTCTTAAGTGGTCCGCACCTCCATTCAAATTTTTTTAGGGGTCCACAAATGAAAAAAGTTTGAAAACTACTGGATTATATAGGGTTTTAAAAAAACACTAGATCATACAGTGACAGTAGACATGAACTGAATCACCATAACCTGGGTATATATAGTAGTGAAATGAATGATGGTCTGTATTTGGAGCAGAGTCTAAATTAGGTCAATCACACCAAACTGACCATGGCAGTTTTCTAAATGTTTTGGGTTTTTTAAGTGCCAAGCATTGGTAGCCCATTGTATTTAAATAGCTCACTTTCAGTGAGTGGTTACTTTGGGAAGGTTAAGACTCCATACAATATATGTCTACTCCTGTGCTTTATTCAACAAGAACTACTATAATATAAACTTTTTACTTTACTGACAGTTTATATTTCCAAGTGTCTATGCACCAGCACTGGATGTCAATGAGAATGTAAATGAAGATTTTTATTCTCAGTTGGAAACCATTTTACCAGAGACCCTTACAGAAGACAAGATCATCCCTCTGGGGGATTTCAGTGAATATGTGAGATGAGACTCAGACTTATGGAAGGCAATAATCGGGAACGAAGGATTGGGCAAAAGCAATTCAAATGGTATTCTGCTCCTGACCAAGTGTGCTGAACATGAATTTATTACAAAGACGCTCTTCCAAAAAAAGGAAAAGTTCAAAACATCTTGGTCAAAGCACTGGCATCTCAACTACATTATAGTTCACGCCCAAGATCATAGTGATGTACTTCTCACAGGAGCAATGACAAGTGTTGATGACTTTTGGACTGATCATCACCTTATTTGATTCACAATTGAAATTAAGATCACTCCCAAATGGAGGCTGCAAAAGAAGCAGGTCAGGCGTAAGTTGAAGATTCAAGATTTGAAGGACTCTATTAAGTGTGACCACTTCTAAACAGTCTTAGAAGAAAAGCTCCCATCAGAGTTTTTGGAAGAAACTGAGGAACACTAGATCCAGTTTAAAGCAGTAATTATCAATGCCTGTGAGGAAACAATAGGCTACCAAGTCAAAAAAACATCAGGACTGGTTTGATGAGAATGATGCTGAAATTGAGCAAGTCATTAATGAGAAGAAAATGGCATTTTGTGCTTGGCAGAATGACATAAATTTTAATATAAAAAGAGAAGTCCAGACCAAGGTGAGGGTGAAGTTCAACATAAAACCTATTTGAAAAAAAGAGTACCCTAATGCAGAAGCTTTATAAGGACTTACTGAAGGACAACCTAAAAAAGTGTAATATTGACATTAACACTTGGGAGACACTTGCCCAGGACTGCTTAGAATGGAGTGAAGTCCTACGTGATAGTCCCTTGCATTTTGAACTTGCTCACTGACAAGCTGAAGAGGACAAGAGGTGCAGAAGAAAGGAGACATTGGCTTCCAGTCATGGTCAATAGTCTCGTCCTGAACCTGAAAACATCTGCCCTCATTTCAATGGAACCTGTGGTTTCAAGGATTGGCCTTAGCTACCTGAGGACAGATAACTCCCATGGAAGATGATCATGCTCAGTAACGAGTGATCATCCATTATCATCATCATCATATTTTGGACTGGATTCTTCTCTCCTCAGTGTATCCCAGTTGAGTTAAATGGAGTTACTTCTGCCCCTTACCATGAATAAGAGGAAAAGCATGGGTCTGTGTAGTTATGACACCTTTTTCTTGGCTAAAGAATCTTAATGACCAGATTACTTACTGTGGGGGTTATTTTTGGAAGGGGTAGAGTTTGTTAAATGAATGTTATACATAAATCTTATAACTTAGAAATATTGTGGAAGTTCCCTTTTTTCCAGCAATAAAATGCTATCAGAAGCTCTTATTAAACTGTAATAAGATGAATTTCACCTTTGATTAATATTAAATCTATATTTAACAATTCTTAGTTTAAATATTTTGTTGTTTAAATACAACTAAAATAAACAAATTAAGATGTGTTTGTACCAAAAATTGACTCATTGGATAATGTAACTTTTTAATTAGCAAATTATAGAAATTAAGTAAGGTCCTGTAAGGATCTCATAATAACTCAACTCACTTACATATCACATGAATAGTTTTACTGTTACATGCATATATCAACATACAATAGACTCAGTCCTGTTCTCAGATGAGTGTGTATAATTACAACTGCCTGTTTTTCTTAAGGTGCATTTCAAGGATATCTGTGATAGAAACTTCTGCCTCCATATATTTGGTTATGTAATTAAAATATATGTTAACATTTATTTTTCTTCATATAAATTATTTTTGTTCCTCCAATGTTTCCCATTCTGACATTCCAAAACCACAGAAATCTTCTGATTTTTTTCTTTAAATGCAATAGAATGACCAAAAGGCCAACTATGAATAGAAATATCAAATGAATAAATCAAAGTTTTATTGCAACCACAAACAACTTTTCCCCTAACAGCTGATCCAGTCATAGAGATCATGGCTGGAGAAGCATATTCAATAGATAGACTAAGTTACCTTCTGCAGAGAGGCCACATATAACAAAAAATTTTGAAGTTGTTTATGAAGTTGGGATGCTGGAGTTTCTGCAAGATAATGTTGTTCACAGTTAGGAAGATGGATCATAAAATTGTCTTGTCTTGTCTAATAATAGACCATGGTCAACAGTTTTTAAGAGAGTAATGTAAAGCACTTATTTTTAGGTAAAGTTAATGCACTGCACGAAATCAGTCAATCTAACACAGGGATGGGGAAACTTTTTGGCCTGAGGGCCACATCGGGGTTCAAAATTGTATGGAGGGCCAGGTAGGGTGGCTCTGCCAAACAGCCTGGACTCACCCCCTGTCTACACCCTACCTGATCCCCACCCACTTCCTGCCCCCTGACTGCCCCTCTCAGAACCCCTGACCCATCCAACCACCCTCCACTCCTTGTCCCCTGACCACCTCCTCCAAAGATCCCCTGCCTCGACCACCTCCCCAGGACCCCATCCAAGCCCTCCTGCTCCTTGTCCCCTGACCACCCCCTCCAGAGAACCCCTCTGCCCCTACTCACCCCCTAGGATCCCATCGCCATCCAACCCCCCACTCCCTGACTGCACTGAGCCCTTGTCACACCCCCACCCCTGACAGGCCCCCTGGGACTCCCATGCCCTATTTACCCCCTTTCCTCATTCCCATCTCTGAACATCCCCCAAGACCCTCTGCCCCTTATCCAACCCCCTCAAACCCCCCCCCCCAAGCTGCCAGACATGCTGCCACGCTGATCTGCTGGAGCAGGCAGCCCCACCTGCTAGAGCGCTGCTCGCGCAGTGCACTGAGGCGGGGAGGGGGAGGGGAAGCGGAGCAGGGGCCAGGAGCAGCCTCCCCAGCTAGGAGCTCAGGGGCTGGACGGGAAGAGCCTGCGGGCCGGATGTGGCCCACAGGCCGTAGTTTGCCCACCCCTGATTTATCATATGGATCCACCATTATGGTATCTGAATGCCTTCAACATATTTAAAGATAGAAATATCAATTTCTCTCTTGTTTCTTCCTTGATTAATATAAATGATCTAAAACTCTTTCTGTGCAATAAACTTTGGAAGAAAAAAAAGTTTTTTGTTTCAATGTTTTGGGAAAAAAATGATGAAACACTCATTTTTACATCAGTGCATTTTCTACTGCTTGGATGCAATCTTCTGGCTAGTTGCAGAAGGAAGTAGTTTTTTCTCTTTTCTTAGTTCCATGTCCATTTGGGAATTCAACAACAACTGAGGAATCAGAAAGGACCCCAAGATTACAGACATAATAAATAAACCTGCAGGTTGATTGTCTCAGTGTTAGAGCTGGTTGAAATATTTTTAATTTTGACAAAGGGCTAAATCTTTCACACAAAAAAAATCCAGTTTTTTTACCAACTGTATGTGTTAGGAAGGCAATCGGTGCTCTGGCCTACCTCCCTCTTCCTGTTAGCGTCCACTCATTCCTACCTGGGTTCAACTATACCGAGGAGTTGATCACAACTAAGTAATAAGAAAGGTGGCTGCAAAGAAGTACAGGAGATGTAAAGCAGGTTGTCTTCCACATAGCACTAGTTCTTCAGGTCTTGTTGCCTCACTGGCTTCTTGGAGATGGTTTAGGGATGATTGGTGATCAACAGGTGTCAATTGTCAAAGCGCCAACATGAGCTTAAATGTATTAACTTTATCTCTTGACAGGAAAAGATATATACAGCAGCACTGCATTTGTATCATTCCCTGGCCTGAAGTCTGTGTGGGAGGGATCTTGACAGATTACAGGTGGCATTTGAGACTGTTTTCTGATAGCTTCTTGATGTCTTTGTTTAGAACAGTTGGGTTAGACACTGGACAATAGTTTGCAAGATCTTTAGCATCTGTTTCCTCAGTACTATTTAGACTATTGCATATTTTAGGCTAGACGGTAGATTCTGACGATCTGTTATGGGAGGTCTGAAGTGTTCAGTTTCTTTTTATTACTCTGGGAAGGCAGGGATAGAGTCATATCTGGTGGCATTACTTGCTCTTAGTACTTCCATGACAACTTTCTGTGTGAATAAAACACAGATTTTTTTTCAATTAGGGCACCACTTTTGGCTTTCTCTTGGCTTCTTGTTCTTGGTATCCTATGAGACCATCCCAGGTTTCACTCTGAAATCAGATAATTTCCTACAGGTGGTGCTGTGCTCCTGGGCTGAGAGGAAGTAGACTTTATTTGGATGTAAAAGTTGCTTCATTTATGGCAGAGGAGAGGTAGGTTCCTTTGTTTCCTTCACACCCTTTGTCTCAGTTAGTCTTTTCCAGATCATGTTTTCTTGAATCACACAGGTTTCAGAATCAGGCTCTAAAAATAATAAAATTATTTGATTCTAATTCCTGCAAACAAATACATCCATTCATATTTCTGATATGGAGTACTTAATTTTGATGTTTTTGAAAGACCTGATGAGTTTCTACCCTCAAACATGAAACTCTGTAGAACTGAATCCTGAGAGATTTGGATAACTTTTGATTTTGGGCTGTTCCCTTTTCCTACAGATCTGAAGAGGATCAAACAGTTGCATTATTCCATTAAAGGGAAAAAGGGTAATTTAAATATGTAGAACTGGATTGAAAAGATTTGCCAGTGAAATATGCACATGCAGAAGAATCCTAGCATGTTGGCTGTATTGATATTTGGATTAAAATATTCTGAATACAGACTACATTTTGAAATAAACCTCTGTACTTTGAACAATTGAAAAGTACAAAGAAAATCACCCATAAGGTTAAGAGGTCTGTTATTAGCCTCTCAGTTGTTTAATTTGATTTTTTTTAAAAATGCAGTGTGGATCTGAGGCCAGAATTTTGCCCTATGAATTAATGATTTTTTTCTTTAATTTCAGGAAGTTGTTGAAGCAGACTGTTATATAAATAATTTTAATGAGAACTGTTTCACATATGCATAGTTGTTTACAGAAGTCCTTACAAGGTGACTAATGACTGGAGCTGTTGGAACAGTTTGTAATGAAACTCACATCAATCTGCCTACTTTCAGATTGTATAACTAATCTGAAACCAAGCTCAGATTTGCTGAAAAGCCTGTGCATCAAAGTTTGGATATCACTTGGTCCAATTCCTTAGTCCGATAGGGATTGTCTGACATTCCTAAAGACCACAGACTCCTTACCTGGTATCATCTCCTGGGATCAACTCCCTTCATCTCAGTTATTTTTGAAGAACTCCTCTACTGGTTCATGATGCTGTTATGTCCCATCATTCAATTCTTCAGCTGATGTGTCCCAGAACAGGATAAGCAGCCATTAAAGCAGGAGCTGAGTGACCTGTTGAAGTCTCTTGGGCCTGGTCTACACTGCAGAATTGGTTGAAGCAAGGAAACTTATGGCAACTTAACACTGAAAGCATCTACCCTGGAATGTTCCTCCGGTCAATGTAACTTGCCTGTTACATCAATTTAATAACTCCACCTCCACAAGAGCATAGAACTTAGTTTGACATAGGTTGATATTACTAATATCAGCTTTAGTGGCTTGCAGAGGGTATCCCACAATGCCCCACCGTAACCACTCTTGTCATGTTACCCATGGCTGGTATACAGGAATGCACCCCTCTCCTTTAAAGCCCTGAGAATTTTAAATTCCTGTTTGCCTCTGCCTTGATTTCTGTTTTGAAACCAAATGAAATTAGCAATTTTTACATAGTTTAGAACTGAGACAAGGTTTCAGATCAGAGATTGTGGTGTGCGGGAAGGAGGAGCAGATGGAAGCCTGCATGAGCCTTCTGTGAACTGAAACTACCAAGTTTTAAATAGCTTAATTAATTTACAATACTGTAGTTTAATAATCAACATGGTTACAAATTACAGTATATTGATCGGCAGTTTGTAAAGGGCCATAGCAATTTGCATAGTTTGCCTCTATTTCTTGAACTACCATAACCCTTGAATTTCTCCCTTCCAAATATATTACCTCCTATCATATCAGTTCTCATTCCTTTAACTCTTTACAGGCATTCTGTTCATCCTGTCAGTGTTTTCTCTGCTTGTGACAGCTTTCATGTTATTGATTCACTTGTGTTATTTCTGACTGAACCCACCAAGGTGCTGCTTTTCTTTAGCTGATCATTGCCAGTTCCAGCAAACATAGTGGAGTTCTTTATATATTAAAGAACAATGACTCCCGGTATCCAAGGACATTCATTACAGCTGCCAATAGATATTAAAAGCAATAAACACATTTAACACTAACAAAAGTTTAAATCTTCTTGACTAGTTATACATTACTCTATTTTTGTTTTCCCCTTCATCTTTCCCCTTCATCTCAGTCCTATTCCACATAGTGTGGACACATGCCTTATACCCAGTTACTGCTCTTGCCCTTTTGTTACTCTAGCAAACCTCTCTGTATTCATTTTCATATTAACAGGACCTTTTCTAGTGATCAAAATACTTGACTTCTAAGGAAGATGTTAATTACTGTGTGTTAGCGTATATAAGCCCTTTAATAGGATTTATTGGCTTAACTTTTCATCTTGAAAACAGACATTTGAAAGGGTACTCCTAAAATCTTGCATTTGCAAGAACTCCTTGACAATGAACATGCAATCATAACCCTCACTGAGAGTCTGTCTTATTTTTCAGTTGTGCTGGGCCATTCCACTGAAACAGGTTCTGGAGCCTGCATTTCAGCCTGCATTTCTTTACCTTTTGTTAATATTTGTATTGATTATGGGTCAGTACAAGGAGATAAAAAGAAACCAATAATGGGCTTGACCAAGGATTCAAGAATCCATCCTTCCCTGCTGAGCTTTGCAATCTCAAGACTAATGTTAGAACTCTGATTGTGAAGGATGGTGAACAGATTCAATGCTGAAGTCTTCCCGTTGAGGACTAGCCTTTCCATTACAAAGAGCGACTTTCCATTTTTCTGTTTTTCTCAGAGGGCCTCTGAGACTTTGAGATTAAGTGAGTACATTCTCTAAGCAAAGTTAATCCCTATCTGTTCACACCATTTTTCCTAAGCCCCCATCTGAGATATTCACCCTGTCAGCTACCTACAGATGTCACAGAGCATCTTTTTAGTGGACGTTAAGCTTTTCGCATTCAGCCACCAGGTCCAAATTCTGCACTAGGTTATGTGAATAACCCTTTGAAAGGGATCTCCCCTAGACAAGGAGTGGACTAGGGGCACACCACATGAAAGCTAATTTGCTAACTGCCTTCATGCTCTGGCCAGACACTGATGCACTTTGTAAGCTTTTTGGGTCAGGAACTTTCTCTGACCGTGCATTTGTACAACACGAAACACATTTGGGCTTTGACATGATTCATCCTTTGAAAATTACTGCAGTACAAATCTCTAATAAAAAATAATTTAGCTTGCATAGATACCTCCAGGAGGAAAATTGTTGAATTTCTTTCCTCATAAGTTATTCCTTTATAATGTGGTATAGAATTGTGGCAGTTATAAAGCTTTGAATTCCATTGTGGGCCCTGAGGTAAAGGAGATGGCAGCTGAAAATTCCAGCAGCTCCCATATGAAGCTCTTTCAGGACATCAGGTAGAAAAAAAAAAAAAACACTCCCAAGGAAAAAAAAATGCTCTAATTATATTGGGAAGAATTGTAAATTCTTTTGGCATAAAGACCTCAATTGATGCCAGGATTTCAATTGACAGGTGATCCCAAATTGGAGCAAGATCTGAGGCATTTTACATTATTCATATGTTTAACAGTTTCATGGTGTATATGATTGTTCTTATTGGGCTAATTTGTAACTCCAGTAATATCTCTGCTAAGTTCTCTCTTGGTATAATTAAAATATATTTAAATTTTTAATCCCTCAGAATTTATTTGAAATGTGTGCAAGACAAAATGGGAAAAGGGAGCTATAGAGCATAGCTAAAAAGTGGAGAAAGGCCGATGTCAAGCAAAAATGCTATTGCTTTGTGATTATTCTCAATATTCTTTCTGTGCGTGCTTATGTAGTCAAACTGAACCCCCTGAAAGTGTTACCATATTATGTTTATAAATACATATTCTGATGACATTTTTCACTATTCTAAAATATTATATTATTTAAATGTTAAATAGCATAAATGTACTTAAACTTTTTTGGTATGTCCAATAATTAGACCAGCTGACTAGTAGTCAGAAATTCTGGGCTGTTTTCTATCTCTGCTGCATACATGCTGTGTGATGGTATACAAATCATGTTATACAATGGTATACAAATCACTTGGCTTCTCAGTACCTCTACATATTAGTAATGCAGAAAGTAAGTCTTACCTACCTCACAAGGATGCTGCTGAGAGGATTAATTCATGTTAATAAAGTAGCTTCCAATCCTTACATGGAAAATGGTATAGAAGTTCACTTTCAATATTAATTTTATTACATGGATTTATATTTGGTGCCCTTCTGAACATGTAGAATTTACCCTGCAATATATTTGGAAAAACTCTTAACACCTACAAGTTCGAAGTATCACATACATCAAAAGTTACAGAGTGATTATTCACAAATGCTATCAATGTGCCAAGCGTCTTCCATAAGTAAGTTTGCTGGGCACAGTACAAAAGATCTAAACAAATAAACCACAATCTACACAAAGCACAGTTCCTCTAAGACTGGGCTGAGCAAAGATATCTGGACTTTTTAAGTTATTGGAATAGTAACATATCCAATATCAAATTCTTTCTCATCAGTGTTTTCTGGAGAAACAGTAACTGTGAGTTAACATGGGCTGTCAGGAGCTGAAGAAGAGCAGAATCATCCATCCTTCTAATACATTTTAAATGTTTGTGCCAGCATACCTGAAAGATTGCAGCAGCCTGATTCTTTTCTTGCTATATCTGTTTTATGTTTTCATTTCCTTTAAGGCAGTGAAAATATATACACTTTTAATCACAGATGCTGAAGGTTTCAGATATTTGACACATCAAAGTTTTTCTCCTACTCATATGTTAGGGGGATTTATAACTAACTCATGCTAAAACCAGCATGAAAGAACTGATAAGCATATTGCACAAAATGAGAATAATTCCTTTAAAAAAAATCGGAGCCTATTGAACACATTACAGCCAGTATGAACTGGCTACAAATGGCCTAAGACAAGAGGTTATATTAGTATTCAAAATGCTTTCAATAATAGTGACAAGTTAAAAACCTAAATGTAAACATTTTTTTTTAATTTTATCAGTTGAAACAAACTTTGATTCTTTAAATGATAGTAATGGTCTTCATTAGTTACTCAGAGAGCTCAATTAATCTGATTTTTCAGTCAGTGTTTCTTTTGTTAAGGCAGGAAGGGAGAATCCCTTATCAATTAGACTGACTTATTTTGTAACACAGAATATAGAATTTTACCTACTGATTATCACATCAAGCCCATATCTTGTTTTGGGCTGGTAGATTTGTTTTAGAAAGATAACAAATCTTCTTTTCTTTCTTTTAAACTTCAAATGAAACTTCAAATCTACTGCATTCCTTTTTATGATGTTCTAATATTTAATTACCTTTGCTGTTAACCATTGCTATAGACTATAGCTCATGTAAACAACGCAGATCTGAGCTGCTTGAGTTTTTGTTTGCTATGCTACGTATTTTCCAAGCTCTATTTAAAAAAAGTGGGTCAGAAGGACATAAATAAACAGACCTATACTTCTGAATTAGAATCTACCATTTTGATGTTTTCTTTTCCTGTAGTGGCGTATAGAGCCAGTTAAAATGCTTACCATTCAAAGGGTGTCCCATTGATCTTTTAGAGTAGTGCTAGTTTGGACCTTCAGCTCTCAGTCAAAATTCAGCACCATGCTGATAATTTCTGTGCCATGTAATGGATTTTTCACAGCAGTGGTTATAAAGGATCTTTTCTTCAAAATAAAAAATATCCCCGAAAGACAGACTAAAAAAAGACACTACAGGACTTTGTGAAAATAACAGAGATAGGAAATACAGATGGGGGGAGAAAAGCCTTGTTTAAATCTGCATGCTTATGTAACAATGTAACAGTTGCACTAAACATCAAAGCACGACTAGGTAGAAAAAGTAAATGGCCAAATTTTTGTGTGAGTTTTTATAAAGTCTCTCTCAAAAAATATCATGGTACCTTTTTCATAAGGTACCCCACAAAACCCGTTCTGAGGTCAAAAATTGTTAGTTGTTGTTATAATTTCATAACAGCTTTAAGGCCACATTTTCAAAGTAAGGCATGCACAGTTGTGTACATTTGCATATGGCTAATAAACAAACACCAATGCGCACACACAGATAAGGTATCTGCATGAACACATACCACCCAGAAGGCTAGGTGTTCATGCAATTGACTGATTTATGTATGCACACTGTGAATCTGAATGCATAAATTAGGCATGTGTAAATATATGCACTCAAATGGAACAGGAGCTATTTGAATTTGATTAACTTCATTCGAAAGAAATGATAGAAAGTAGAAACTCTAGCCAGATTTAAAAACAGAATTAGAGATATGTCACCGAAGGTCCTGGACCCAATGGGAGGAAAATGAAAGGAAAGGAAAATTTAAAGGAAAATATTCCACTAAATACAAATTTCACAAAAAAAAATTCTCATCATCCATGTCTTATCAGAAACACTTAGAATTAATCATAAAAAGCCAGCTACTTTAAAAATATTTACTGTCCACTTGACTCATGTGAAAACTGAACATATTTATGGGGTAAGTTTAAGATTAGCAGCTGTGTTCGTCTGTATCCGTAAATAAAACGAGAAATACTTGTGTCACCTTAAAGACTAACCATTTTATTTCAGTATAAGCTTTTGTGGGCTATAGCCTACTTCATCAGATGCACAGAATGGAATACACAGTAGTAAGATGCATTTATATACACAGAAAGCAAAAAAAGTTGTACATTACCATACCAATTATAAGAGGCTGTTTAATTTGGATGGGCCATTATCAACAGGAGAAAAAAACCTTTTGTAGTGGATCTGTGTCTGACAGGTGATAACAACCTTTGAAGGGAACAGATTGATAGAGCCAGAAGAGTACCTAGAAGCCACCTACTACAGAACAGGCCCAACAAAGAAAAAAACAGAACATCCTTAGCCGTCACCTTTAGCCCTCAACTTAAACCTCTCTAACACAACATCTAAGACCTACAACCTATCCTGAAAGATGATCCCTCACTCTCACAGATCTTGGGAGACAGACCAGTCCTCGCTTACAGACAGCCCCCCAACCTGAAACAAATACTCAGCCTCAACCATACACTACACAACAAAAACACTAACTCAGGTACCTATCCTTGTAACAAAGCCTGATGCCAACTCTGTCCACATATCCATTCAATTGACACCATCATAGGACCTAATCATATCAGCCACACCATCAGAGGCTCATTCACCTGCACATCTACCAATGTGATATATGCCATCATGTGCCAGCAATGCCCCTCTGCTATGTACATTGGCCAAACCAGACAGTCTCTATGCAAAAGAATAAATGGACACAAATCTGACATCAGGAATCACAACATTCAAAAACCAGTAGGAGAACACTTCAGTCTCCCTGGCCATTCTATTAAAGACTTGAAGGTGTCAATTTTAAAACAGAAAAACTTCCAAAACAGACTCCAACCAGAAGCTGAGGAACTGGAATTAATTTTCAAATTGGACTCTATAAACCAAAGGGTAAACAGGGATAGTGGATGGCTTTCTCATTATACTAACTGACTGCATTTTCCTAGTTAATTTACTTTCAATAGTTCTTATCTCCTGTCAAACAGAGATTCCACTTCAAGAGGTTTTTTCTTTCTCCTGCTGATAATGGCCTATCCAAATTAAACAGCCTTTTAGAAAGAAAAAGAAAAAGATGTACATTAGCATACCAATTCTGTGTATATAATAAATACATCTTACTTCTGTTCCATTCTATGCATCTGATGAAGTGGGCTATAGCCCACAAAAGCTTATGCTGAAATAAACTGGTTAGTCTCGAAGGTGCCACAAGTCTTCATCGTCTTATTTATTGAGTAGACATTCTATATCATAAGCACCAGCTCCAAGAGCTTTCGTTTGTATTTGGTTACTTGCTCTCTCCTCCCAGTTAAATTTGACAATTGGCACACAAACTTCTCTGTAGCTGATTTCTTGCAACTACAGGAAGAACTGGGGGATATCTTGAAATGAGGAAGCCAAACTAGAGAGCTGGCTTTGTAGTTTCTTAGTAATGATGCGTCTCTTGGGGAAATTTCTCTTACTGTTTTCCACAGATTACAGGTATAATGACTTCCACCTCTGCTTTCTCATTGTGACCTTCTCGTTGTGTTTGTAATATCTTTTAATGCCTTTCTCAGGGTGGTGTCTATGGATATAAAACTGTAAGCTAACTCTGGGCTTAAGTTTAATGTCAAACACACTAATTTTTTAAAAAAGTTAGTTCCTGACTATCCCCTGCAGGGATTTGGCCTAAATTTAGGAGTGTCAGCCTCAGTTTGGCAGATTGAAATCCAGTCAGTTTTCCTGTTCTTCCTCAGAGGAAGAAATAAGCAAGGAACCTGCGTAAAAGCACTTTATTCCCCTCTGAGCCAGGCCCTAATCAGATGGCGTACATAATAGGTCTGTAACAGTGCCACAGGAAAACAAAATAGATGATCAGCGGACTTTAATTGTAGTGATGAATGTGTAGGGCTCCTGATTCATGGGTCTGGCCAAGCTAAGTTTGCCACAAGGGCAAGGGTAAAGGAAAGGGTAAAGTCAGCTTTAAGCCCACATTCTATGGACCCTTCTGTGAGCTGCTTTAGACACTAGGCTGCATTTAGGCTGTCCAAAATTATAACCAGATCCCAAGAGGCCATTCCTTTAATGGGGAATAGCTGTAGCAAAGAGGTGTAAAATCCCTGTTAATCTGTCCCAGGCCATGCTCCCTTCCACGATCCATCAGGTGGGCGAGTGAGAGTCCCTTATGCTCAGGGAATTCCCACACAGATAAGAGAGAAGGTTTTATATCTTTTCTCTGTCACAGTAAGGCCAATAATCTGGCCATATTAATATAAAAGAGACAAAAATCTATCTGATCCCCAATTTATAATTTGAGGGTGAAAGCCATTGAACAAAGCAAAATAGCAGTGAGGATTGCCAACCTTCCCCTTCCTCAGACACTGTGCTGCCTGCCTTCAACTCATAGAAATCTAGATAATCAAAATCAATGGGAGTATAATAGAGTCTCAAAACCTGAATAGAACAAATTATCTAGTTACTATTATAGAACATAGGAACTCATTCAGTTTTATTGGCAAATAAGAGTGGTTATTATGCTTCTTTTTGACTAGTTCATAGATGTTATTTGACTACAGCTTCTTCCTTAGAGAGTAAAATGGCTTCTGATCACTCTGAGATAGTCTTTGACCAGGAACCAGAGCCAGTTTAAACCACATGACAAATCCCAATCCCAAAGCTCAAAACTCCAAATATGACAAGGATGCTGCCGCAAAATTTCCACAGGGGATTCTTTATTTTCTTTTAAGTAAGCAGTCTACCGTAACAATTTTATTTGCATGAAAAATGCCATGCACAAATGCTCCATTTTCATTGACACCCTGAAAACTCAAAAAGGAATAAGGGTGGCATTTTTTTTCAATATTTATTTTTTCTAGTACTGATACTTTAAAAAAAGCTTCCAAGGCTTTCTTCAAAACACGTGTGTGTGAGAGAAATGTAAAATAAACAAAAAAGCCCGAGGAGGACACCTGAGTTGCAATAGCTGCTGTAGCTTCCTGCTTTCCATTTCATTTTCTTCTAGTTTATTATTTTTATTTGTACTGCAAACTGGTGCTTAGGAATAATCCAGGCACATTAAAAAGTTTACAATAGTATGAGATGATGTAACAGGTAGATGAGATGTATGAGGTGAGAAAAACATGAGGTGACAGTAGAGCAAATTAATTATCAGACGATCAGAAGTCTCATCTCAGAACTGTCTAGATTGTTTTTGGCTCACTTCAATATACTTAGTTTGGCTATTACAGCATAGATCTCAGGTGCATTTTCTTTTTTGCTATGCTTTTCCAAGCCCATTATTAAGAGAGCCACCAAATATGACCTTTTACCAGCTTCATATATCCAACAAGGAAGGTAGAGGTCTTCAGAAAGGGTTTTCTCCCTTCTTATCCCTGGGAAAGACAAGCAATATAATAAACAAATAATTCATTCATCCAGATGATGATACTACTTCTATAAATGCTGATACAGTCTGTGCTACTGATAGGGATGAGAGGTATATAATATCAGATCAAAATGAACAGCTATAACTTAGTGAAAAAAAATTGCATGAATCTCATTATCCTGAGTATAGCACGGTGTCAGCACTTAACACTCACTTTTGATGGGAAGATGACTGAGATAAGATGCTCAGGTTTTTGTGCCAAATTAGTTAGTAAAGTGATAAAGTGATTGAGTTTAATTCCTTTTCCCCCACAAAAGGTAAAATGTTAGAGAAAATGACACTTTATTATTAACAGTTAGAGGGAATGACATACTCTCCCATATTAAGTAAAGATTTATCAGAGAATATTAGGTAAAGTCTTTTTTAGTCTGAAATATTATGTTATGAAATGAATATGGAAGAATTTGAGAAGGATAATTTTTGCATTCTGGCAGTACATCAAACATAAATCGACCGCTTCCAAATTCCTCAGAACAGTCTCAACCTTAAATTTGCTTTATATTGGTATATAGGCCCTAATCCAAAACCCATCGAAGACAGGGATTATGATTACTTGACACCTTCTGTTTTAATATAGAGAAGGCAGATTACCAGTGTATTTAGCGCATATACAAAAGGAAGTGGAGAGTGGGTGAACTTCTAAGCCAATCCCACAACTGCCACACATACACATGCTGTGCTCTCCAGTGCTGATTTCTAGATACTCCCTCTTCTTGCTAGCTGGGGTTACTGTGGCATGGGCAGACACCTTAGTTTGAGCTCTCTTTTGTAGAGAACTTTGAGCCTCTCTCCTCTGAATTACAGGCATGTGCTATAAGTTTATGATTTAAAGAGTTCTAAAACATTAATGCTTAAATGTAAAATGCTTCAAAGCACTAGGAATATATAGTTCCAGAAAATAAGTTGAAGTTTGTTTTATTTAGTGTTAGACCAAGCCTTGAGTGCTACCTACTGGAAAGCAGCAGAACAACTTAAACCATGTGGCTCACTGTCATTAGGATGTTCAATCAAATTGTTCAGCCATGTTAAATTGTTTGAGCTACCTTACTTTGAGCTTTGTTTCCTACAGACCCTTGAGGCTCTCTCTGCTGTCCATTACAGGTATGTTTGTCCTATCAAAGAACAGAATTCACATTTTGAAGTGTGTTACATTTTCAGAGCTAGAGTCTTGAGTTCTGCTCCTGATTCTAACAATGATTTCTCCATCTTTGGCAAGGCCTTTGAGTTGTATCTGGGTATACCTAGCTGTACAAATGCATAACATTCAAATGTATCTCCTGCTCCAGGGTGTTGTGAAGTTTAGTTGATTAACTTTTGTAAAGGGTTTAGCTCCCTGGACGAAATGGGTTATTACTACCTAAATCTTGCTTCCTGGCTTTTTTTAAATTTTTATTTCTTTCTTACTTTAATTAAACACACCTAGAGCTGAATGAGGGTTTTTTGTTTGTTGAAGGAGGCAAAAAAGGAAGATTGTTTAAACAGAAATAATTAAATAACCTGTTTGCAGTGAGTTTTTCCAGCCTCTCAGTTCTAATTGTTATGTCACTTGGCTGTTACTTCTGACAAATCCTCCCTTAAAATTTATCCAACTTGGTTTTTACTACGTTTAATCTAAAGCGTCTGTTCTCTTGTCAAAGGCAAGATCAGTAGAAAATCCTGCCCACAAATATTGGCTGCATCAGAGTATATTTTATTCAAAGATTAATGTCTTAATGTTTTTGTTTCCAAAGTAAACTCTTGTGTTACAGGTTCTGAATACATATTGTTTGCACACTTAGAGTTCTCTGTTAACAATGCAATTCAGGGAACAAAGTCATAAACCAAACTTAGCTTGACTAATTGTCAAATAAGTGAAAATAAATATCTCCAATAGCCACAAGATACATTCATGCTTAACAATTATATGGTGGACACATTCAATAATATGGATGTTGAACTTCATTTTTGAGAGTGCTCAATTGTAGTCATAATTATTTACACTTGCAGTTAACACATTTAGGCACTTACTGATTTTTCAGGCAGTTGGGCAAATATTCCTCTAAATGGGTGTACCAATGCATTAACAAAGGAATTGTATCCACACTTCATTGCGGGAACAAAATGGCATCTGCAATACTGTATTGGACATTGATCTTTTTTTAAAAAAAAAAAGATTAGGCCTAATGCCATAAATGCAATTGCAATTATTCCTGCAAACTTACATACTGTACCTACTTGTTCTGGTAGGATCCAAACAGACAAACTGTATTACTTTGAAAGAATCTGAGGAAATCTATTTGAATCCTACTGAGACCTACTTTATTCAATCACCATGATAGTGCATGGAGCCATAGTGGGCTATATTCACGTGGCCTTAGACTCAGTGTTGCAGTGCCCAAATTTAGGTGCTTTGCTGTCTAATGAAATGCAAAGCCTGAATTATATTGCACAGGCTCCCTGTACAGTGCATAGGGAAAGCTGGGGAACTAAGAAAGGAATCGATAAAAGCCAGCAAGCTGAGCAGGAAGCTGTCTCAGCTAACCAATAGGAAATGCTAAGGAGGGGGATGCAAACTAAGCCACACTCCTCAAAGGCACTTAGACATCTGTTTTCACTTGGGATTCACAGCAGGAAAGCCTTTCCTGGAGTCAGGGACCTGAGCCCTTTCTTGCAAGACAAGGATACCAATGCCTTCCCCCAGCCCCCATAACCTTAAATCCTGTGGTTACAGTACTCACTCAGGATGCAGGAGATTATCTTCAAATCCTCCCCACCACAATTTGGAGCAGAAATTTGAATACACATCTCTGATCTCTCAGAAGAGTGCCCTAAGTACTGACCTCTACGATGTTTAAGGGATAGGGGTACTTTTAATTTCTTCTGTTGTATAAAGAAAATGGATTGGCTCCTATTGGAGCTCTTGAGAAACCCATAGTTCAGTGGCTAAGATGCTCACCTGATCAATGGGAAATATGTGTTCAAATCCTTGCTCTGTATCATACTGAAGGGGGATTTGACCCTGAGTCGCCGCAATCTGGTGTGGGTGCTCTAACATCTGGGGTAAAAGTTGCAAAGGAGGGCTTCTCCTCTGACAGCTGTGTTTTGTGCAAGGCTTATACTGTTATGTGGACTCCAGGTTCACTTACCAGATTGGCTCCTGTGGACAAGATAAATGAGGGAACACTTAGTTTGAAGATCTTGCCAGGCCTTAGCTATGAGAGCTGTCAGCATTCTCTGCAACTAATGTCTGTCAGCATTCTCCCTAACTGATTTTTTCCTTATGACTTGGTCTAAGTGTATCTCACCTGAAGTCATTCACTACCCATCACTAAAAGTTCTGATAACTTTATTTTAATAACTTATAATCTTACCATTAGCAATCCTTCATTTTTGTTTCTATGTATGTGTTATTCCATTCTACCCTTTAATCTATGAGAAGGGGTCGGTTTGGAGAGCATCCTATGATTTGTTAATGTCAACATTTCTTATCTTCTTTAAATCTCAGATGCCAGTTTTGTTTGGGAAACATTACCAATCCCTCCCCCGCACCAAATAAACCCCTTCATTAGAAATTTTCCTATGAATGTTTTGAGGTATATCTGAATTAGATATTTAGCTGTTTTGTATGGTTCCCCCACAGATGTAAAGTCAATGGATTGTACTGTCTCCATGTAAAGACAGTGAGCTTTCAGGATGTAAGTAGAAGGCAAAGAAAACACCTCCCACTTGTGCACCTAGTAAGTAAATAGACAGTGTGTTTACATTCATGACAACTGGATCATAACCAGTCTTGGTTGAAGACTCTAAGAATTCTTTGGATGAAAGAAGCTTCATAGGACAGTAGGTTAACCTAATCATTAAGTTTAGTATCTAGAATGCATGATATGATTTTGTTTTGTATATAACTTTTTGTTTCCATTATGCTATCTCTTGAATCTTTGGTAAAAAGCTTTTATTTGTTCTCAGTATAAATATACCTCAGTGTTGTGGTATTATACAGGAAGCTCAACCTGAACTGAATCATTCAAATTGGTGTATTCACTATTTTCTTGGGGCCAGCAGGCCTGGTATCATTGTGGGCATTCATTCCATAAGGAGCTATACACTATAGAGGAATGCTTCAAAGGGATTCAAGGCCTGGGGTGCACTGATTGTTAACCTGCAAGATAAAGTAAGGGCTGGCATAGGCCAGAGGAGACTATGTGGGTGGCTACTAGGCTGATAATATCGCTGAGCTGATACACAATTAAAAACAAGCAAGTCTCCCTCATGCTAGAGGCAGAGGTAACCAGGTAATTCACAACAAGGGAATTTAGGAGACTAACTCACTCTAGGTGCCTAAATCCAACATTTAGGCACCACTGAAATTCACTAAGTCCACCATTCAGCTGCTACGAAACGCTGTATGTGCCTAAAGTCCCTAGGCAGCTAGTTTTCCATGGGTAAAATCCACTACACTTCTGCTGGCAGGCATGCATACAGCCACCTAAGTCCTGACACTGCTAAGTAGCTCAGCACCTAACTTATGTCTAAACCCCTGCAGGATTTGCAATTAGGCTTTCACCTGCCTCTTGCTCCTGTGGGGCCCAATTTAAGAATGTGCAGAGGCTGCACACCTACAGCCTCAGGGGAATGCTTACCTACATACCTTCATAAAACACTGCAAGTGGTGGTGGATAAGAAAGAATGAGTAACTCTAGCCTAGTGGTTAGCACTTACCTGAGAGACCCATGTTTTAGTCCCTGTTCCAGTAACAATTTAAGTATTTCCTACCAAAAACGAAAAAGAGCTTCAACAGGAGAGACTGAGATGCACTCTAGAATATCCTATAGCTCTGTGGTTAGGAAGATGGAAGACGTATGTTCAAGTCTTTGCTCAACTTCAGGCTGAGGGGAGAGAGATACTCACTAGGTATTTCATATCCTGGGTAACTCCTGAGCTATTTCTTCTCACTTCTTGAGAGAAAGAGCTGACTTGGCTTTGGTGCACAACTGAATCCAGAGCATCTCTCCAACCCAAAGTTAGTTAGTCTTTAAGGTGCCACAGGACACTTTGTCACTTCTCCAACCCAAAGTTAGGCACCTAACTCTCTTTGGTGATCAGGACTTTGTCTCTCTTTGCATTTCCTGTTGGATTACTTACTTTGCTGGCTTTTCTAAAGCCCATTTTTAGACACCTAATTCTAGAGGGGGGAGAGTACCAGGGCTTGGGTTCCAGGCTGAAGCTGAATGTCTACACTGAAGTTTTAGAAACCCATAATCCAGACCCCATAAGCCTGAATTAGCTCACATGGGCCAGCCCCAGGTGTTTAATAGTAGCATAAACATGGGGCTGTGAATTCCCCTAGGTGACAAGGCACCCAAAAGTTAAGCACTTGCATTGCTCAGCATTGAAAAGCCTAAGTTTCCATAGTAAAACTAGCCTTTAAAGTTTATTTAATAAGTGTGCACAATTTTGGGGTTATAAAATAAGCAGGTTTCAGTGAGAGAGGCTTAAGGCAGCATCCAGAATTCCTAAGCACTCATTTCTTGCTATTTTCTTACTTCAAAAGTGAATGAAATAATTTAAATGCAATTTTGTAAGAACAAATGCATCCAGGCTGGGAAGCACTGTCAAATCTCATCCTAATGTGATTTAAAATAGCTGAATTATAAACCACTCAAAACTACACTGGGAATCGTGACAGAATTTTAAGTGTAATGGTGCTGCCAGACTAATACTGTATCACTGTGATTATGACAGATAATATTCAAGTTTAAACTCAGTAGAATAATGTTTGCCTGAAACTTGAGTGATTTTGATACCTCAGGCCCTGAGGCCCCAGAACAGTATTGTGGCTTGAGTACACTTCACCGATATAGGAAAAATACAATTTAAGGACTCACTCTCTCAACTTTTCCATACTTAATCTCTTGCCTGTCTTCCTACAATCCTTCTCCCCTCTGCCTCATCTCTATTGCTCAATCCCTCACTTCCACAATCACCACTCTTCCATCTGGGAAGGCATGTGTATTTGCAGCCTTTAAAATAGACGGTCAGAAAGGGTGCTGTTTTCTGGCTGAGAAATGAGGGTAGATAAAGGATGCTGAAAACTAAAAGGAAAGTTTTGTTTACTGTCTTCCCCTCCCCCATTTTTTCCTTTATTTTTTTGCTTATCAGAGTTAGCAACAGGCAGGAAAGCAAAGTCATGTTCAGGAACTGGCTCAATACTTCAAGTACAGGAGACAAAATAGACCGGTATTAAAGGGAGTTGTTTAGTTATATATTTGTGATTAGCAGTTTCTTTCTTTCTTTCTTTCTTTCTTTCTTTCTTTCTTTCTTTCTTT
>ML677326.1:73849988-73984528 GCA_007922305.1 Dermatemys mawii
TTTCTTTCTTTCTTTCTTTCTTTCTTTCTTTCTTTCTTTCTTTCTTTCTTTCTTTCTTTCTTTCTTTCCAGGAAATGCCACTCAATATAAAGTGAGTTGATAGTAATCCGGAGCAAAGAGGACACCTCCAACAAAAGTATATATGATTTTCTCCACCATAACTCATTTGTAATTATTAAGATTTCTAGTCCCCAAGTTAGATAGAGAAGTGAAAATGAATAGAGTTTAGGAAGTCAAATAAAGAATTATAAATAAACAATGAAACCATGCTTTTGTAATATTATTGCTGATACAACTATTTGTCTCATACATTTCTGTATATTACTGACTGAGGGTGCTGTCTGACCAAATGATGAAATGAGTTAGGAGAATGCTAAAGAACTTTACTATGCCATTTCTTGCTGTGTTAGCAGCTGTGTCCTGTGTAAATTAAATTTTCTAGCTCATTTAATATAATGCTAAAAACCTGTTGTTTAAAAAAATGACAGATTTGGATAAGTGAAGCTTTTGATGTTGATATTATTTGTAAATAGAAGCATCTTAAATAGTTGAAAGTAGAAAAGCTTCCTCCCGTAAATATATATTTGACACAACAGTGAATGGACATTGCATGACTAAGGACCAGGCACAACGAAAATTGTAAAGGAAACCATTTTATTTCTCCATAGCAATTTTAAATTCATGTGTAGCTAGTTTGGATCCTGGTGAAAGAAATACAATTGATAACAACTAAAACCAGAATAATGTGTTTTTAAATAATTACTGAAGTGCATTTATGCAACCAGACAAAAGCAGTAAGTATATTTCTGGAAGAAAAACCTCAATTTTTCATTAAAATTTCAAAATTATCATGATTAATAAAATAAAACAAAAAATGTTGGTGTGGATTTTCAGTTTTTATCTTTCCTCTTTGCCCCTACCATCTCCTCTTATTCATATAATGTGTGTGGTGGGGTGGGGGAATCAGTATTCATTATTTTTGTGTTGAAAAATCTGAAAATAAAAACATTGAAAAGATATTTTATATATATATAGCACTCCACATGAAAAAAACCTTAACCTCTAATATATTATTTTGAAATCTGGACACTAGGACCAAACTCTTCCCTGAAGTAGATCTTCACCTCTTATAAATTATCTCAGCTCCATTAAAGTTAATTGAGGATTTCTCTGATGTCTAAAATTAAGCTCCAAAGTCCCTGCTTAGGCATTTGATTAATGGTCTGATTTTCAAAATTGCTGAGTACAGAGCCCAGTGACTTTGGGTGCTCAGTACTTAAATATAAGGCCTGGTTGTTGCATTTTTTGTGTGCCTAAATACCAGGTTTTCAAATGTTACTGCTGTCAAGTACTTTCCATTATTACTGATTTTTAACTGAGAAGAACTGCTAAGCGCACAATGTTACTGAATATACAGGTATTAAATACCCATTGCATCAATCTGCATGGAACTTGGAGGAAAAGGCACAGTTTGTAAGAAGGAAGAGTTTGGAGGAGACACCAAGAAGTTAGATGGGATGCACATGCATAGGAAACCTTGCTGCAGTTACAGCATCTCTGTAAATAGTTCTCTTACTAAAAAAGCCCTGTTCTGTTTTATAGGGATGGAATCCTTTCACATTATCTAGCATGTGGTACATGTAACATCCATGTTGTATATTATTTCAAGGGCCTTTTTAAATGAGAGAGAGAGAGAGAATTAAAATTGTGGTTTTAAAGCAAATTCTAAACTCTCTAGGTGAAATCCTGGCCCCAATGAAGTCACCGCCAGTCTTGCCATTGATGTCAATGAGGCCAGCATTTTGTCCTCTAAAAACATCTGAAAGTCAAGACATAAATGTCTTATTATATAATACTATTTTTAGTTGAATTTACACATTCACACATAATCACAAGAAGTATATAAATACACTTGTTGTCTTTGGCTTTGTGCTTTGAAGTACACAAGAGGCATGTACGTATGTGATGTAAATGTTCATTGTATCATGCATTGTTGCATACTGGTAAAGTACTTAGATGACTAAATGCTTTATGTATTGTATTGCTTGTTACAATCTGTCTGTGAAGAGCTATTCAGGGTAGGAAATATCATCATTACAGTATGTTCCTCTTATAGAAAAATATATGTGATTCAAAATCAGCATTGTGACTGTTATACTAGGGAGATGGCATTCTTTATTTAAAACACTTTTCCCTTTTCAATCGGCTTATGTCAAATTCTGCACTACACTAGGTAGAACTCTACTGAAGCCAAAGAGCTATACTTCAAATGATTTGTTTTAAAAGCTTTGAAATATGGAAAACACCCAACATTATAAATTACCTTGTGAATTAAGAGTGTGTTTTATAATTGCACTTTGTTTTTTTTCAGGCGGTATGATGTTACCTTTTAGGAATCCTCCATGGTTCTGCTGTGGGTATTTGAGACAAGTATTACAATTTGAAAATTACTATTCAAAAAGTTAAAAACCTGTCTACAAACACAGTATGTAGGAATAAGAGTCTTTCTTGAAAATAAGTCTTTGAATCTTTAATTTAAAATGATATTTTGAATCCACTGAGTAAAAAACAAACAAAAAACCAGAAGAAAAATATATGAATTGTGACCACAAAGTACTAACAGGCCCACTGATTAAGGTGTTGTTATTTATTAATAGTTATAAAAAATTTAAAAAGATTGATTCAGATAAAGGAATTGAAATACTATACTGCCCTCTTTTTCCCTCCCCAAAACTGTAGTTTTGTTATCACTTAAAGAGGGAGAAAGCTCTTAATGATATGTACTGGCATGGTAGGTATGACCCTATCTATTCCAAAATAGCCTTTTAACTTTAAAATCTTCCCTTTGCATGTGTTTGAGAATCCAGCTGACACCCGTGTAGGAAGTTGCAAAAGAGTAAAGTAGGATTTGGGAGAATTCTGGATCTAGCTATTATTTTTCCTAACAATGAACATCTATAATTTAGACATTCTAATTACATGTGAATTGAAATCCACTAAACGATTTTCTGAGAAATTTACAATAGGAAAATGCATTTAAATACTTGTATTCTTTTCGTTCTGTCCTCAACTTATGCACATATAATTCTAATTAATATGAACGAGAGCAAAGGGATAAAAGTGTACACCCCTGTAGTTTTGTTATCACTTAAAGAGGGAGAAAGCTCTTAATGATATGTACTGGCATGGTAGGTATGACCCTATCTATTCCAAAATAGCCCTTTCAGCTTTTTCCTATTCTTTGAGGTGTGACAATATTATATCTTCATGTTCATCAGACTGTTACCTTCCTAGGAGTTGCACATAATTTGCCCAAGCTGACTGGCAGTTAGGGGAATGGCATTAAGGATAACTTTTATTTCATCTCCACCTCTGAACATGGATGGCAGTGGTGGGATAATATAACATGATAAAGAGAGGCAGGGAAATAAGGGCACATACTCTTTCCTGGAATACAGACAGAAACAAGCAAAGTCCTCATTAGGGTGACAATTCTATCCACTCCCAAGTGCTCCTAAACTCAACCAGTTTTCTCCTAAGTGGTGGTAATGATGAGGGAATGCTGGGTTTTGGTGTGAATACAGCTCTATAAATATTCATGATACTGTATAAAGAGATCATCCATGACCCCTCTCACAAAGTGTTCATAATCCAACATGTAACACTGGGAAAAGATAAGACTACCGGAAGGGGATACTGTACTGAATGGAATGGAAGAACAAGGATTAAGGATAAAATTATTTGCTAGCTTTAGATTTGACAGTAATACTTGTATCTTAATGGATCTACTTTATTCTGTTTTTTTGTTATATTCAGTTTCTTTGAAGAGAATTAATGTATGGGCTTCTCAAGAGAGTATGGCAGGAGAGAGTAAAGGCATTGTTACAGTGGTGGGTTTGTGGCATAGAGAGCTACATGGAAGAAAATACAAAAAAGAAACATAATTATATTTATTGCTGTGTTAGCAGCTGTGTCCTGTGTAAATTAAAATTTTAGCTCATTTAATACAATGCTAAAAACCTGTTGTCTAAAAAATAACAAATTTGGTTAAGTGAAGCTTTTGATGTTGATACTACTTGTAAATGGAAGCATTTTAAATAGTTGAGAGTAGTAGAGCTTCTCCCTATAAATACATATTACATATGAATAGTCACCAAGCTGACAACTTTAAATTACTAACATCCTCCATTCTTAGGAATTATTTGTTCCAAGTGGTGACCAATTTACTTGTCTGTGAAGAACCCAGTTCACTGCAGGCACTATCTATGTACACACAAACACACACTACTACTACAGCTTTTGTTTTAATTTCATCTGTTGAGAAACCTAATTTTACATATACAGTGAAATAATGTATCCCCCACAACAACTGCATGGCACATACTATAATCAGAATTACAAATTCTGATACTTTGAATCAATCTGAGGTATTCATCTTTGCTAAAAATAGAATTCCTCTCAGCAGAGTAAAGAAGCTGTTAAGCGGTCCTAGAGGGGCAGCCAGGAGTTATCTGACACAGGAGGACCAATGATATGGTATCTATACCACATAAGGATCCCCATGATCTGTCAGTAGAATACTTGCTCGGGAGTGGGGGATCTGATTCTCTGATCCATCTGATCCCCTGCTGGGACAGCAGTCCCTGCAGAACTGCTGAAGCTGGCATCAATCAGGAGAGATTTTAGGCCTCTGGTTGGGACAGAGTTAGCAGAATGAAAAGCAGGCCTTCCTTCCTCCCATACCTGTAAATTCAGTTCAACCAGGGCTATTTTTTGGTTGGTTAATAAACATGATTATTTCCCACATTAGTGTAATCACTAGTCTTCCTGTTAATATCTGCCAAGGATGTTAATTTCAGACTTTTTTTAAGCTAGAAGAAACTAACGCCTGGTATTTCTTACCTTTCTATTGCCTCAATCACTACAAGTGAAACAATACTTAAAATCTTCAGTACTGAACACTCCAGAATCTTGTATTTTAGGGGGTTTTGTGTGTGTGCGTGTGAAGAGTCCAACAGATAACTAGCTGCTAATTCAGCTTTTGCACCTGGCTGTTCTGTTAGTTATTTGAACGAGATGAAAAAGCAGACTCTCCTTGTTTGAATGAGCTCAAGAAGCTTAGAGCTGTTTAAAACTCTGTATAGTTAGATTTGCCATGTAGAAGGCATACACGTTTTGTCTCATGTGGCATTCTTTACTAAATATTTAAAGAAAATACACAAAAAGGACATTGTAAACTGGAATATTCATAGAAGAGAATCCTAGATGGAAGTCTGTGAATTTGCTCTCCTTTGTTTGTTTTTTTTTCTATTTCTTTCTTTTTCCATCTTTTCTTGATATCTTACTCATGTGCTTAGACACTGTTACCATCAGATATGAATCTCAGAAGAAGCTAAAAGCATTTCACTGAATGTTATGAATAAGCCTTTGATTTATAAAAATGCAGGAACAGATATAAACAATTTGCTTCACTTAATTCCAGAAAAGAAATTTTATTAGTTTCATTCTTTAATTACTAAATTTAAAGTATGGAACCCTGTAGCACAAGTTACATCTCTTAGTTGTACCAAAAAAAATTCTAGTTACATTACGGGTTATCAGGCTGCATCTTTACTTCATTGTCATAAAAATCATCAGTCTATTGTAATATGGCACCAAAGTACACATTTTCTTCCTCTGCTCTCCTCTGCAACCTTTTTCTGCATTTCCCTGGTGCTCCAATAAAAAAAAAAAAAAAGCTATAAATGCATTTCCTAAAATCAACCTTGTTTAGGAAAGCACGTAAGTGCTTACACTTGAGCATATAGTTCAATCCAATGAGCTGCAGCGACATATATGCATTTGTATCTTTAAGCGCATGCTCAGGTACTTTCCTTAATAAGATATTTTCCTGAATCAGACACATTTTTACTGCACTTTAGACAAAAGACAATAGGTCATACTACTGGCATGAAATTACTAAAATAAATAATAACATAGACAAGTTATTTTATCAATAAGTTCCTCGTTATTTGTGCAGTCTTTCATATCCACATATTCATTTATCATCAAAGTAATGAAAATAAAATCTTGACATTTGTAAACGCTTCATTGCCTGAAATAAACATTTTCTACTACCCATTTATTTCAGGTGAAAGACTCTCAAACTTGCATTTTGATACATCAGTATTGTAAATTAATACCAATCATAAGGTTCCTTTAGAACTTTCAGAAAAGTGGAGTCTAAGTAGAGTAGATTGCTGCCTTCTGAATTCAAGAACTGTTTAGGCTCCTTCTTTGAATACTATAAAGACGAGGTCTTTGAATTTACTGTGCATAAGTGAAGAAAGCATGAAAATCAATTACTTATAAATACTGCATAAGAAAATTCTTTTGATTCCTGATCAAAAGCATCTGGGACCTGTGGATGTTAATTGCAGAGCAAATGACATACAAATCTTGTAAAAGATATTAGAATATAAATATATTGCTCAATTGTCTCTTTTCTAAAGATAAAACCAGTGTTCTTAACTACCTCATTTGTTCAGCTTCCTATGTACAGCCAGTGCACTCCATGATGCTACAGGATAATATATGTTGTATGTGATGTGGACACAAAAACAATGAGACACAGAACATGTAGTTAAATTTGGAGGCTGTGACTTTATATAAAAACTATTATTTATCCAGAGAAACCATCTGGTAAGGTTACCATGAATACTATAAACCTATCCTTAGGGTCAGTGTGAAGGCCATGTCCCCTCTACATCTTCAGACTTTCTAAAGGACCCTGACTGTAAGCCACATCCCACTCACTTGTCTCCTCTACATCAGAGAGAAGCTGCATGAGATGCAGAGGCACATTTCCTCACCTTACAGTGCTGTGCCTGCAATGCCCAGGCAACCCACTGAGTTACAGGACCTGAATAGGACCCTTTGCTGTCATCTCCTATGGCGGATATCACTGCAATTGGTGGGCTACAATCAGTTGGATGTTCACCCAGCTGGGCAAGTAGAAAGGAATTAACTGACACTTTGAAATCCGTCAACAAATTACCTGACCCCTTGTCAGGCATACTCTATCCTTTTGGGTACAGTTCTTGGGGGACATACTTAGTTCCCTTATGGGAAATCACTGTGACTCCCGACAGTTTAATATAAATGCACGTTTTCCAGTTTACTACTTTCCTGCTCTGGCTGATCTTGGGAGGACTAGTGATTGCTTGCCAAACTTGCCTCAGAAGCAAGACCACTCCAGGAAAAAGGGGCTCTATTGTGATCAATATTCCTCTTTATTCTAAAGATCAAAGTAACTCTTTTTGCTGTTTCTAAATCCTCCTCCTCCGCCTCTTGAGAATAATGATCACCTGTGAGGAATGAAAACAACCAGCTCAGGAATGGTATTAGCTGGTCCCACAGCTACTGTTAACTGTTCATTAAAAGCACACAAGGGAACCAGACCCCCCTGTATATAAAATTCAGATGGTTGATGATGACCTGCAGCTCACTGAAACATACTTTCTTGGTCACAAGGATGGTGGACAACAATTCTCCCTATTTTGTCAATTTTTCAAAAGGGATATGGGTTCTTCTTCAGCTCTAAAAGGGTATAATCATGCCTACAGTGTGTCACAGGGTGCTATGAGGTGTACATATTGTTTGTAACATTCTCTGAGATCCTCAAACAAAAGTTCTGTTCGGGTTGATCCTGCTCCTACTGAAATTAGTAGGGAAAAATCACATTGATTTCAGTGGAGCAGGATTGATCCTTGAGGGCAGATAGTGGAAAGGGAATTCTTATGCAACCAGAGAGGGAATATACTCTTAAGCAGGGCATATAATATCAGTGAAATTGTTGTGCAGTTTCTCCTGCAGTCTTGGGCTTGAAGAGCTCTCTGCTCTCATGCTCCTTCTCCTCCTTCCTTAGCTTGCCATCACCCAAAGAATCCCCCAAACCAAATATCAGCACAAGTGCTGGGAAACAGATCCAAAATATGAAGAAGTCCTTCTGTGCAGGCTTCCTGCAGTCCTTACCCCAAGACAGAATAATGCCATTTTTGTTGCCTATAGAACAGTGTGTACCTGTGGACTCAGGGACAAGATTTGCTCCGAAGTTTGCAGTGTTTCTATAGTGTGTGCAGAATCAACACACACTGCTGAACAAGTAAGAAATTAAATCTGAGATTTCTCCCCTCTGGCTACTAGTACAAATTACTAGGTTTGGTGACTGTGTCTGTCTGGCCATGTTACAGATGAATGTGAACCATATCAAACATTTTACAAAGCCTCTGGCATATAGGGATGCAGGGAAAACAGTGATCTATGCCCTCTCCAGTGTACTGCCTCCTGAAGAATTGTACAAAATTAGAAGATAATTTATAACTTTAACCTCTGGTGGTCTGAATTCAAGTGTAAACTTCAGGAAGTTTGCCTATGTTTAGACAAATCAAATAAATATCCTGAAGACTAGGGCATACTTTCAAATGCTCTCTCTGAAATATGCCAAATGATTTATTTTTAAACTGGTTTTGAGATTTGCTATGGCTTTCTGTGACACAGACTACAGTTTATTTGCTCTTGATTTGAGGTGGTCTGGGTTCTGATTTTTTTCTGAAAATCAAATTCAACCTATTTTTTTTAATTACTGTATTTCTCAGTTCTGCAAATTTTTATCTACTATTGTATTTTATCAATCAACATTTTTTTCTCAACATCTTTAAACTTCATATATTACTAAAACATAAAATGGATAGAGGTTTGTAGAATATCTAGTTTTAGGGACTATGATAAGTATTTAATGTGGTTTGTGTTAACCAATTAGGGAAATACTGAATGAGACAAACCACTAGGGATAAGTGAAACACGCTTTGAAAAATGTCTCTATTCCAGTCCCTCCAAAGCTTTCAGTAGCCTGTCACGTAACTAATCAATGAACCTGGCCCAGTTACATGATTATAGCAAAAAAATATTAGCATTCTCAAATGCATCTCAGGTTAATTACTCAGGTTTTTAATTCAACGATAGTCAACCTTTGGTCTTTAAAGTCTTGAGTGTAGGGCCAGGGATGCCAACATTGAGAAAATCCAGGTTTTTGATTTCTTGGGACAAATATTTTTGATCACTGAAGACTTTGGACCAAATTCAGCCCTGGCATAATTAGGTGCCCATTTTGGCCCCAGAAAATTAGGCCCCTGTCTAATTTTTAAGTTGTGAGTAGTCTATTGAAAGCAATTTGACTATTCATATATTTAAAATTGGGTATGTGCTTAGACCCTGATTCAGCCAAGTACTGTACTAATGTGGCACTATCTTAATGTGGAACTGATATTGGTCCAGTCAGAGATGCTGGAACAGTTTGTACATTGTGGTTACTGAGAGCCATTGAACCAAACTGGAAGCCTTGTATGTTGTGGAAACCGCTTCAAGCCAGGGGGTGCTGCCATCTCTAGTTCCAGCACCCCCCAAAGTTGCATTTTGTGGATTATCTTTAAATTTCAGATAACTGAGCATTTCACCTAAACTAAGACCAGTTGGTTAAGGTTTAATTGTAATTCTTCTTACATTGTTAATATTGTCCCAAAATCCATCTCCTTTGAGTCTCAGAAAATGTTAATAGGCCCTCACGCAACTATTCAACAATGCATTTTTACAGATAAGACATGGTTATATATAAGTCCAATTTAAATGCAACTTTGCCCTTTCATTTGCAGTCCTATCACACTAGTATTTTCTGAAAATATCACTGCCTCTTACTTAATAAATTGCTGTCTATTTTTGTGCATTTAATCAACTCCTTTTACCTTCCCAGAAAAGTCTTATAGAATTTAACAGGAAAAATTGAAAAGTTCTGCTAGAGTTTTTGCATCATACTATTAAATAGTGTAGAAAAATGTTCCTATATAATAAAATAATAATTAAGAATATAATAATTTCTAAAAGATTTTTCCTGAAAAATGGCTTGCTAGTTCTCCATCCACATGTCCCTTTCTAAGATGTCTCATCTTGTTACTAGCTGTTCCAATGTCTTATTGCAATTTTCTCAATAAGGCCTTGATTCTGCAAGCGTTTGTGCAAATATTTAACTTTATGGATATGATTCTTTCTACTGGGTTCAAATGGACTGCTTCATAGGTACAATTAAGCATGAGCTGAAGAGCTCCTGCGGATACAATCAGCCCCAATCCACCACACCTGGGTGGTTTGTCAGGCCTGGGGGCAGCCCTAGTTTGAGCAGTACTCTGAAACAAACAGAGTACTCAGGATTATATGCTTTTGGAGAAGAAAAGATGAGCTAGAATTTTTCATTTGTTCAAGCTCCCAAGACTAAGTCTTGGCCTTTAACTGTACAGCTGTGTGGGAGCTGAGACTTCCTGTGGGAGTCTTTAAGACAGCTTGCCCTCATTTGCATTTGGAAGGGAGTCAGGAGACTCTCAGGCTGTGGAACTTTCTCTTTTTTGTTGTTGTTGTTAGAACTGCTTTATATTCCCTGCTGGAAGAGAGAAGATTTCATAAAAGATACTGCATGACAGCTTACACCCATGCCCAAGGGAACCATGAACAAGTTAATTGAGATGCCTGCCTTCACCCCAAAAGGTGACTTTGATTCTGAACTGTTGATACACACCTATGTCATGCTGGTCATTGTTCTCCAGAACTACCTCGTTCCTATAATATTGTAAATCCAGCCCCTTGTGTATACTCTCAAAGCATAGGTTTCTCTCATAGTTGTACATCACTCATTGCATTGTATCAGCACTTGTAAATCACATTTTGGGATATTGCTAGTGTACCAGGTAGTATCAGGTGAATTTCACAGAGGAAGAAAATAACCTTAAAATAGCTTAAAACTTATTTCTGTATTAAATTCCTCCCACAGCCTGCTTGCTGGGGCCATTCAGTACAGAAATCCATTCTTGACTCACTTTCTGTATTGCATTTTATGGGTAATTTGGAAACTGTTACCGTGAGTAGTAGTCACGTTAATAATTCTAATAATTAGGGTATGTCATACAGTCTATGAATATTGTTACCAACGCTGGTTGAAATTTTTCAATCAAAAGGTGGTGGTTGTTTTTTTTGTCAAAGTGGCATTTAAAAACAATGGAAACCTTTTCATGAAAAAAATAATTGTTTCCAAAGTTTTCCAGTGTTTTAATGCAACCTGAACCCATTTTTTTCACCTTTTTTCTTCAATTTTTGTTTTAAGTATCTTTCTATGCCCCTTCTTCTTTTCAGCGGGAGTTGAAGAAAGGGTGAGAAAGGGGAGGTTGGAAAAAGAAAAAACAAAAACTTCAAAAAATATTATTAAAGGCTTTCAATAACTGGAAGAGAAAAGTTTGTCTGAAATCTGCATTATGAAAATTATTTTGACATGAGTTTTTCAGGTGAATTCTTGTCCATTTTTTAATAGCTCAGCTTGCTGCCATCTTCAAATAAGAGCTTTGAAATTGGGAGCTGGATTTGAACTGCTTTGAAATTTGAGGGGCTTTTGGCCAGTATTTTAGTTTGGTCCCATTTCTAATTCCCAAAACCAGAAAATAATGTGCCAAATTTACCATAACTGAACTAGACATAAAAAATGATAAATGAGAAAAGGAGACTGTCATTCAAGAAAATCTATGTAGATAAAACCAAACAAAATTTATTTAGTCTATTGCAGACATAAAATAAAATTTAAGCCTACTTTAAAAAATATCAGTTAATATGCTACTCATCTGTTTTTTACTAGGACTTAGGTAGATTTAAGGATTTAGCAAGCCAATTTATGCAGGAAATGTGTGTATATATGTATCAGAAAAATACCCCATGAAGAAACTGAACATGGATTCTCATATGACATGTATGCATTTCTGTGTTACTCATCAACAAATGAGTGTGAATTGTGACCAGCACTTCTCTACCTATAAATAACATAGTATTTGAAGTTTTATCATAATAGGTGAACAAGTAATTTTGCAACAAATACAAAGCACTATAGACCACAGTGATCACAGTAAGAGTATTTTTGATATAAAATTACCAAGATGACTTCTCCTTTGCAAGTTTAAACTATATGGCAATATAGAGAATATATTTATCAAGTGAGTCAGATTGTATGTGTGCACAACCCCATCATCTCACTGACATGGAGATGACTCCTGAATTACAACATGGGTATATAGGTATTTCTGTTTTGGACATAAATCCCTCAGTTTTCCTTGACACAGCATGGGGTTTCTTGATCCCCCTTAAATCTCTTGATTTTGCACAAAATATTATCTTAGGACTACCAGTTTCATTGTGGATTTTCTATCAATCCCTGTGAAATTGTTGGATTTGTAATGATTTCCCCCACCTTTCTCCGTCTCAGGCCCAATCCTTCCTCTGCAGCTTTTCCTTTATGAAATTGCTGCCTTCTTCATTTTGTACTTTCTTTTATAAAAATAAATATGGTCTGTGAATCTGTCTTTCATGCTGCAGAATGTCTGATTATGTTGAAAGCAGGCTAAGTGATTACTAGCATTCATGTACTAGAAAAAATGAGTGACAGTCTTCAGGTTTTGAATGTTCTTATTTGCATTAGGAAGCAATTAACTCTTGGAACAGTTAACTGGAATAAAAAATAGTCATCCTTATCTGCACTAAGGGACAGATTATCAATATATGCTCATTTTCAGAACTGTGACCTCTCATCCTTCAACTCCTTCCTCACTTCTGCTCCCTAGTTAGAAATAATTTTCGTTACTTTGCTTCTTTCCACTCTCCTGCCCTCCCTTTGTCCACATGTCCCAATCACTGATCTGTCAATTGTTCCCCAATGTATCTTCCTGCCACCCTACTCCACAAGTCACAACAAAAGGTGGGAAGGAAAACAGTCAACAGAGGGTGTCTCTTTAAGGGAGTCAAAGGGCGAGATCCACAAAGGGGATATTGCAGTGCCTGGACTTTAGGTGTCTTTTCACCAGGTGGAATCAACCTCAGTTAGGTGCCCGGGCTCCAGCATAGGGGGAGTTAGGCACTTAAGAATGACTTACTTACAAAAACCAGAACACAGAGCGGAGAACTGCCTATACTAGCCAATAGCTACTGGCAATGAGAACACTTAGCAGAGTGGGCATTTCAGGCAAGATAAGTGGGGCAAGGAATAATTTGAGAATGATTCTGGGTGTGAGGTAGGCATGTGCATGCCAGTGGCATAAATGTAGTCATCTGGGGGACTTTTCCAGCAGAAACTTAGGTTCCTGGGGACTTCAGGAGCCTACAGTGTTAGTCATCAGATGCATGGGTGTTTTAAAGATCTAAATTTTGGATTTAAGCATCTAAAGTAGCAGTTTGGGCTAGATCTACAAAGGGATTTAGGCTCCTAAATGTCTAAAAGCTTTATATCTATTCCCTGATTATCCTGTAACAGTTTCTGCTGCTCCCTCACCTTCACAGAAAAAGTATGTCTCTTTGTAGCTAAATCACTCTACAAATGTCCCATTGTCACTCCTTTCCTACTATAGGGGAGCTGCTGAGTGTTGGCTGGTGGATACATGCATGAAACTTGCCCTTGAGCTGGGGTGTGATTCCTGTCTTGCTCAGATGTACTTATGCCAGCTGACATTGAGTTATTGTGCTAAAAATAGTAGAGAATCAGAGAGGTAGCCATGTTAGTCTGGAATTGCAGAAGTGACAAAGAATCCTGTGGCACCTTAAAGACTAACTAAAGTATTAGAGCATAAGCTTTCGCGGACTAATACCCACTTTGTCGGATGCATGCAGTCATCCGACGAAGTGGATATTAGCCCGTGAAAGCTTATGCTCTAATACTTTAGTTAGTCTTTAAGGTGCCACAGGACTCTTTGTCACTTCCAAAAATAGTAGAGTAGCTGAGATGGTATGGGCATCAGCAAATGATAACACAGGATAGCTGTGCCACATAGGTAGCCATGGGGTTCAGATGGTTCTGTACTCATCACTTCTAGTTCATGCCGCCCCACTGCTCACTACCCATACTTCTACAGATACACTACTATTTTTAGTGATTAACACTTTCCAGTGATTAACACTTTCAAAAGTTCCAATAGGCATTTTCATATTTTGTAAACTGAGCACACTTGATCTGGAAATCATTGAAGGACAATCAACATGAAGCTCAATGACAGCATTTTTACAGTCCCTTGTCAGAGTGCAATGGCACATCAATATTTTCAATTATCTTGATTTTATTGTGTCAAATACCATGAACATTCTGCCTATAATGACCCTGTGGTCTGCACTTGTGCTGCCTGTATCATACTCTGTTGTTCTTGCTTGGGCCATTAGAATGAAAACATTTTGGGACAAGGGCTTCTATTCTAGATTGCTATGTAAAGCTGCATTGCTATATAAATGATCAATAATATGCATTCCTATTCTTTACAATGGTCTGTCTGTAAAGTATCCTAAAATTACCACGTTATCTTTTTCTTTATTTTCAAAGTATTTTAATGCAATATGTTCTGTTATTTTCTTAAATGTGAATATTCAAGGGAATATACAAATACCATTACATTTATTTATTTTACTTTAATGTAAGCAATGGAAGGGAGAGTGCATTGTACATTGATGGACAACCTTAGCAGTTACTCCGTAGCTGAGTTGTATAAAAATGTTTAATTTGTTGTTTAATTATGTTAAAACTTGGTAAGTTTTTCTTTTTTTCTTTTTTTAACTCTCATGTTTCCCTGCTATGCCATTTCTTACCAATTTAACTTTATTTAAGTTTTTCCTCTCTTTTCAGTTAATGGTGGCAGAGCAATGTTTTCCAGTGCTGTGCTTGGAAACAAAATGGAACCGCTCAAAATCTTTTCATATCAATACCTATTGTTCTTCAGATCCACTCTCCAGTAAGGATACATCTCCAGTTCTGCTTTTCAATTTTATTTTAAATATTGCTATGGTTCCAGAGTTTGCTTTTCATTCTGTCTCTCTTTTTCTCACCAGCTACTTAAATTTTTTTTAAATAAGACGAGGAAGACTTTGTAGCACCTTAGAGACTAACCAGTTTATTTCAGCATAAGCTTTCGTGCGCTATAGCCCACTTCATCGGATGCATGAAGTGGGCTATAGCCTAAGAAAGCTTATGCTGAAATAAACTGGTTAGTCTCTAAGGTGCTACAAAGTCTTCCTCGTCTTATTTACAGATACAGACTAACACACTGCTAATCTTAAATTTTTTTGTTTGACAGATTACAAGGGTACATAACAACATAAGAATGGCCATAGTGGGTCAGACCAAAGGTCCATCCAGCCCAGTATCCTCGTCTACCGACAGTAGCCAATGTCAGGTTCCCCCAGAGTGAGTGAACCTAACAGGTAATGATCAAGTGATCTCTCTCCTGCCATCCACCACCCCCCTCTGACAAACAGAGGGTAGAGACACCATTCCTTACCCATCCTGTCTAATAGCCATTAATGGACTTAACCTCCATGAATTTATCCAGTTTTCTTTTAAACCCTGTTATAGTCCTAGCCTTCACAACTTCCTCAGGCAAGGAGTCCCACAGGTTGACTGTACAGTGTGTGAAGAAGAACTTCCTTTTATTTGCTTTAAACCTGCTGCCCATTAATTTCATTTGGTGGTAACATTAAGTGATGCAAGTTCATGTATTATTAGTAGACTATTCTGTTGACCTTCTCTTCTCTGCCTCCCCCCCGCCACTCCCAATTCCATCTTACATCTCATTTTAATGCCCGCTGTCTCACTTTTATGTAGGCATTTAGTTCCACTTCAAAAGGGAGCTCAGAAGAGACTGAGAGCCTGATGCCCTGATCTCACTTTGTACCGGAGGCTTTCTAAGGCAGGCCTGGGGTTAGTGCTTATCATGGCTTTTATTTTTAAGCTGTTGTTTTTTTTTTAATATTTCTATTCAAACATAAATTAAGCCTTGTCTCTGAAAAGACCAGACGCTGTAGATCTGTTTTTAAAGGGGATGGCAATTCTGTGGTTTTTATGATCATTAATTGTAGCTAGCTCACCAACATAAACTACACTACATCTCAATCTTCTGTGGTGTTGTCACATCACTGATTCAATATTATCTTCCTTCTGTGGCAATATAGATTGGCATATTTCGTAACCTAGAAGCTAATATTTGCTATCAGTGATTACCTCTGATTCTTAACTTAGCCCCATTTTCCTATACATTTTTAACCCTGATTCACCAGAGAGAGATGATTTGTTTGACGTGTTTGTTTATTGTTAAATAAACATCCATCACCATGAAATATTCCATCCTCAGTTGAATCACCCGGTATTGGCAACTCTTGCAGTTGGTTTGCAAGTGGCAGGATTTTGGAGCTTGTCTCGCAATGATTCAAGAAGCCCTAGACTCCTTTGAAATTTCATCCATGTCGGAAGCCTGCAGAGTGTCCCCCTCTACTCACCATTCTTACAGAAGGATGGGTGAGGCGAAATAGGGAGCAAAGATCCAGTAGCTCTGTACAACTGTGATTTCTCTCCCTTTCTGTGAGAAGTATGGACAGGATGGTGCCTTTGCTGCTCCCCTCTGCATGTCATGACTTAGGGATAGAGAGAGGACCCCATTACAGTCCCCCAGACCTGGGAGAAGGTTGAAGGCCTAGGAGTATCAATGATGTGAAGCTAGGATATGGACAGCCAGAACTGATAGGGCTGCTGGGGGACAGGAATAATTTCAGGGTTGGCCATGGAGATGAGTGAGGCCTCCTGCAGCAGGGGCCAAAATCATCTTGCCTGAAAAATTTCTCTCCCACTCACATAGTAGTAATACAGGGAATTGGGGAAGGAATTGAAAATCAGAGACAGACCAAAGAAACCCCCAAACTTACCATACAGTGTAGTGGAAAGTCATGAGACTTCTTTTTTTTAAGAATATACCTCATTATTTTGAGAGATCTGATTCATCAGGGCACCCACAGAAATTTCTCAGGGTACACACAAAACTCTCTCTTATCTACTGCCCCCTCCTAGCTGACTCACCACATTTCTCTGAACTTGTAGCAAATCTTGAGGCTGTTGCTGAGGCAGTCGTGTAGGTATACCAGCAGGAACATGGGCTTCTGGGAGCAAAGAGAGGCTAGGCAGAGCCCTAGTGCAAAAACCAGCCCAATGAGAGCAGCAAGGAGAGGCAGGTTTGGTTCTGTGGCCTCTCTGTCAAGAAGTGGGGGAGACAAAATTGAGTGAGTGGCATTACAACGTGGGACATGGAAGTCACGGTGCCTCTCAGGTTTAACCCTGCATTATGATGGGGGTGAAGATCACAGCAGGGCCAGATCAGAGTGGTGCTGTGACCCCGTCACAATGAAATTCACATTATGAAGTGGCTCTTTGACACCCCTGTGCACCAGGTCACAATACCACTCATTTATTTTTGGCCCCACTGACCACCTGCCATGATGGACAGGTAGTGGGGTCAAATTTGAGTGGGCAGAGGGGTGGCTAGCAGTCGCCTCCTTAACTTGGCACTCCTGCCAATGGTATACAGTGTACCTACAGCTGCAGAAGCCCCTGCTGACTTATTATTTTTTGATCCCTTGAAGTTGGCAATACCAAGTAAAGTAACGTATCTAAATGTACCCCATTTATGTCATTTAGCAAGTATAATGGTAACAATATCACCTTCTAGGGTTAAATTGGATAAGTCTCTCAGACTACACTGATACTCTGCACTGTGCTCTTTCATTTCAATCTGCCATATGAAGCCATTTCATAGAAATCAAATTCTGCCCCTACTGTAAGGCATCATGTTCTACATTCAGCTCTTATTCTCTTCTCACTTACCACTCACTTACTCACTTACCAGTAATATACCACTGATATGAATGGAGTTGCACTAGTTGGAATTGTCTCAGCGACAAAAGAGTCTCAGACCTCATATATTATCTTGATCTAGACTTTCACCTTGAAAACATAGTAGGAGAAAGTGTGAAGACTGAGCTCTTGGGCAGGCTGTGGCTTTTGCACGACCAACTTCCTTTGATACAAAGCTTGTCTCTCTCACCAAGAGAAGTTGGTCCTGTACAAGTTATTGCCTTATCCACCTTGTTTTGCTGTAGTTTTCTGCCAAACATTTTTTTTGAGAGAGGGGGGAGAGAATAGGGCATATTTTCATCAGTCATGATAGATGGCAGGTATAGGTGTAAGCGCTTTGTCTGTGCATCTGGCTATATGCAATAAGTCTCATATCACCATGTATTCTGAAACAGTAAATATGAACACTGAGAAAGAGATCCCAGGAGAGAGATGATTGAATTATTAAGTTGAAATATTTTTTCTGAGCTAGTACTTATTATTTAGTCAAATACCCTAAATAATTTTCCATGCCTACTTTGTGATAAATATTATGTGCACTATAGATCCTTATAAATACATACCTTTATTCTATATGCAATTTTTAAAACCTGTATATAGCATAAACAATTTGCAGCTAACTTTTAAATGTTGTCTGTGACATAATTTTAGAGTAAATATAAGACAATTTTATGCATACACTCATCTGTGAGAAGTACTGTGCACTTCACCTCATTAGGGTTCAGACTTTCAAATTATTTCCATTAGGAAGTATGTTGTATCATATGTTCTGACAAGCTCATATTATTCTTAATATCCAGATCTATACATGTGAGCTATGGCGCAGCTGGCCAGCCACTGTTTTTGTACATATTGTACATAGCGGTGTTGAGGTTGTTATAACTTATCCTCAGGGCAATATCTGGGCTGCTGATAACTTCTTGAGGATAGTGACACAGTTTATTCTGATCAAACATGTATCATTTTCTGTATAGCAAAACAGGTACTCTCATTTCCCTTTCCAGTGACATCCATTTGAGGATACATATCTTTACAGCATTGTTTTAAATTGTGCTAGTAATAGTTTGGATAAATACATTGTCACCATGTGTACTAGTAAAAGTCTCTTGTCAAAATAGTCTTGATGGAAACATAGGAGTACACTTCTAGCATTATAGGAATGTTTTTTCTCAGTGATAACTGATTTGACATGACATAATGTCTCATCTCTTTGTGAGGGAAAGAACTGTTTCTAGTATTCTCTTGTTAAAGCAAGTAGTTAGTGAGGTTATTTTAGTTTAGTATGAGATGATCAAAATCATTCTAACTGCATTTTTTAAAGAATTCTGATCATATAGCAGGTACTGAGTATTGCCAGAGGCAGGATACCTTACTTGATGGAACTGTGATCTGGCCTGGAAAGTTCTAATTTGCTTATGCTTACTAGATAAGTCACTGTGAATAAATGGTCTTGTCCAATATGAAAACAAATCTTGCTTTGGTTTTGGAATATATTCTGGAAGTCTGGCTTTCCTTTTTTCTAGATGATCTGTAGTTAAATAAGAGTTCCAAGTTATCTCCTTTCGTATGTTTGACTTTCCCCCTCATTTATGATGCTTTAACAGGACAGCCTGTTTGTTTACCATCTTGGCTGTAACTTTTCATTTTGCTCTGTGAGAATGGATACAATGATATGCTCCTTTTTCCTTTTAAAACACATAAATGCAGGGCCATCTCTCTCTTTGTCATGGGTGCAATTTCTTTTTCATGAGTGTTAGAGGAATGGACTGATTACTTAGATACCAAATATATATAACCTTTTCCAGTGTGCCAGCTGTTTGAAACTAGAGGCTAGTCCCCATCCATAACACCACACCTTTGTAGAATGGCTGATATATTGCAGAGTGTAATACCACCTGTTGCAAGTGGGCTACTCTTGATGGGACTGAAGCTGCTCCAACCTTTAAGGCTACAGTATCTGACTGCACAGGGAGACTTTTGGCCCTGCAGCACACAGATTGTAGGAAGCAAAGGGAGAAGGTGCTGAGCAGGTACACAAGTTATTGTGGGCACAGTTCAGATTACAAGTACATGTTGCCTACTTATTTTTAAGGAGTTTTCTGACTGAGCGGTGTTTTCCTGCTAGTGTTGTTGGGTTCTAGAGAGAACTAAATGGGTTCTAGGTAGGACTGTACAGGTACAGTTGGAGGATTCTAGGTAGAAAAAGGAAGAATTCTGAGCCTCCAGGTCAGTTTCTTTGAATAGAGAGAAAGTAAGTGTGTCTGTTAGTGAATGCAAGGATAGTTCAAAGAGTCTCAGGTGGAAGAGAGTTCTGAGCTGTGTGGTTAAGAGAGAGGAGTATTCTCCATCTGGATAAAAGGGGTAGGTGTCATATGTATTTTTTCTGGGGAATGGGTTGAGTTGACAGGAGCTGAAGAGACTTTAGGATGTTCTGGTTCAGCAGAAGTATGGGATGTAGTGACAGGCTTCAGAGTAAGGGGAAATTGAGTCAGCTAGTGAATGTAGATGTGTCACTTGATCAAATGTATGCGTGGGAGTATGGAATTAAGTCAAAGAACAGGGGGATAGTAGGTGTTGCCAAACTGAAGGGGGGAAACTAGGCCTAGGTGAAAACAATGAAGTAGAGACAAAGAGGAATAATATTTTCTTCTACCCTGCCCTTTGCTATAAAATGTCCCACTTTTTGTTTCAATTTTAAAAATGAAGAAGGGAAGAAGTCATTCCCTTTGATTCCCTCTTCCCAACAACACACCTAGTCCCAAAGAAAAACATTTTGCTGCATGCTAGTTTGGGAAAGAATTACTAACCACGATAAATGGGAGGAAGAAAACAGAAACGACTGTTTACATCCCTGCAGTTATTTTGGGCACCAGATGACAAGGGTTGGTAATAATCTTTCACTGCATAATTGGCTACATTTTATATATAGCATATATATATATAATTGATTAACTAATTCAGGAGGTCAGACTATGTAATCATAAGGATGTCTTCTGGCCTTAAAATCTTTTCAGTCAAAATTCCTGATGGAAATTCTAATTAATATATATTATATAAAATGAATAATTGAGAGTATTAGATTTATTACTTTGATTATTCCTTTATTATTTTCATATATTCTTTAGCAATATGAAGGTTGTTTTCAGTTACGATGAACAATTTTACTAGAGATATGCAGCACTATTCTCTTCATTTACAAGTGTAATTAGCATGGAACTTAATTGAAGTTACACAAATGAGTCTAGAGGAGAACATATCCAATGGTACTAAGTTCTACTCTTCCTCGACCACACTTCCTTGGTTTCAATGCCTATTAGTTACGTTTTATATTCTATAACTGAAATTTTAATAATTTATTTAAAAATTAAAGTAGTACCCATCACAAACTGTGAACAATATTATAATTAGTGGGAACAGTTTTCCTAAATTATGTTTTGAACAGTAATTTTGAAATACATATGCTCCTGTACAGTCTCAAATGCCTTTCTGGACAATTAGAAATATGACCTTTTAGGGAGATATGAAACTGTTGGTTTTATAAACCTTATTTCTTATATATAAAAGCTTTTAATGTAGAACTATTTTGACACAGTTTTTGCTTAGCCTTAGAATAGTTCTAAAGGAGAGAAATAATACAAAAATGGCAAATGAGCTACAGAATGAGGATAAACTAATCTGTGAACAGATTGTGATTCTTAAATTGAAAATAGAGCATCAAAACTCATTACATTAAATTTATTATTACAAACTACACCACTCTAGGAACTTGAAGGCTCTTTCTAAACTGTTATTTTTAAATCTGAATTAATGCTACTGTATTATACAAATCACATTTTCTTTTTCTGATCTAGGTAGATATTTCCTTTTTATTCTAGACAGTAGGCCATATGATTTGAGTTTTAGATGAACCTTCAATGTGAACTGAACCTGACAGAGAAACAAGTATGCTTATATCATCCTCTTTTAAGACATATCTGTGTCCTATATTCATGAAACACGCAAATGCCCAGTCCAAGATCAAAATCCCCAGAAAAAAAGGACACCTCAAAAACTGATATTCAAAGCCAAAGTCTCATTGAATGGTTTTTAGCAGTTATGGCGGTGTGCAGCAATCTGAACTTCGTAGTGCATATCTGCTAGGCAGGTATCTATTGAGCCTGGATGGGTGGTAGAGTGCAGTTGCTCTTCCAGTACCTTCATGGTCTAATAACAGGAAGATTAGCCTTTTGTTGTCTCAAGAATAATATGCTTCCTTCCACCCCTTCCAGTGTTCCAGGGCACAGATCTGTCTGACTGGGCTTCTCTTTGGTCATGTTACTGGAGGGGAGTGTCACACTTCTGATGTCAAAATGGTTCTTACCCTTGATGTTTTTTATATATATGCCTGTCTGACTGTCTTCCTGATGTAAATAGCGTGAAATATTTTTGGCAGAAATGCTGGAAAACTATGATTTTCCAGTCTAGGCCACCTCCCTGACCCCCACCCCCATGGTGTTTTGCAGCTGTAAGATTTCTTTTAGTTTAATTCACTAATTTCATTCCCTCACATGTCCATCTTCAATTCATAAGACAGTAATATTTCCATTCAAAGAAAAAAATGTATAGAATATACACATTCCCACACATCAAACTGAAATATCACTTTCATAAATGAGACACAGAAGGTCACTCAGTAGTACACAGTAGCTTCTCTAGCAAATTTACATACTGTTCAGTACACACTGTACAGATCTCATTATAAGCTAGTGTCCCAATAGCTCACATTTAATTCCAATCATTTCAAGCTTATTCATTGAAGAATAATATTCATAAACACCAATTAAATGAATAGAAGTGTGGTTAATCCATATATTTTTTTAATTATGTATTTTGAGTTTGCCTCCAGTAACTGTATATTTGCATCTTTTGAAAAACAGCAGGGAATGTAATATGCATCTCTAACTTATCCCCAAATGCATCTCTGCACCTCTGACAGATTCTAATGCACCACCTTAATATCAGACAGCATTCAGTATGAATCTGCAGAGTGAAACATATATATTATAAATATTTAAGGAATATATATTATAGGAATATTTATAATAATCAAATTAAATGTAATTTACAGAAGTGGCTAAGCAGAACAGTCAAGATTTAGGAGCCATTTCCTGAAATAAACATCTAGATATATTGTGCATAATTCTTATGTTGGTATATTGGTCTCCCTTTATAATTATTTATGCTTAATTTTTATCTTGCGCTGTTCTAAATTAATTTAATCAGTCAAAACTGATTTACACAAGTGTTACTGAGGGTGGAATTAGGCCTTTATATTTTAATATAATGAAGACCTCTTCAAATAGACCTCACCTTTTTGCCCAATAGCATTTAATTGTAACATCAGAAGACAGTAATTCACATATTGTAAAATGATGGTCTCAAATACTGTATTTATTTGATACGTTTGTCAGAAGTCCAGCTATTTATGGGAGTGGACAGCTGGAGATGTTTCTAATGAGATATAAACAGATTTGTTGTATGTCACTCCCCAAAGAGGCTAAATTCAACCTGGTAGAGCTCTTGCTATCAACTAGCTCTTTAATGTTCTCAATCAATCTTCCAATGGGCCGTTTCCAAATCCCAAAAACCCACTGTAGTACATGGCTAGATGCAACAGTGAAGGGTGTTAGTAACCCAAATGCTTATCTGAAAATAATTACTAATTGACAACTTTGTTAGCAGTCTTGGTAGAAAGGTCAAGAATGTATGTGCATGATGACTTACCCCTCACTGTGTGATGGCCCCTGAAGATAGATGGATGGGGAGTCAGGGAATTCTTGCCACCTGTCACTACCTGTGCCGAATCTGTTCTGTGTTCAGAGAATTTCATTTGTCAGGGCTATAAATGCTGTGTCATATAGAAGAACTAAATTCACACAATAAATGTTTAATCTGAACTGTAAATCTGAAGATTCGGTAGAGCTGGTGGGTTGCTGCTCACTCTCCCATCTAAAATTTTGGTTAGGCTATATTTCCCACAATGTATTGCTGTCTTTCATCTTGGGAAGAGTCATGGAAGTCAAATACCTATTGTGCAGAGAGAGAAAGTTCAACTCGGGAGCCTGGCCCATGGAAGGAAATGGGAACAGGAGGTGACTGAAGTAAATTCCCATGAGGGTGGCATTTTAGAGTCAAAATACTTCAGCCAAAAACTGAATTATTTTGTGTTCAATTTGGAAATTTGAACTTTTCTCTTGAACTCACACACTTTTTTGCAGAACGTTAGTTGAAAATCTATTGTTTTAATTGAAAAATAGATTTGGAAAATGCAAGTTGGAAAATTTTTGATCAGCCCTAATATTTTAATGTAATTTCTTATGTAAACTTGTTTTGTAATCCAAACAATATCTGATCAGCTAATCCTCCACAATATCCTCAAATTGACTGTCACAGTAGTGTGTCTAAGTCAGTTTCCTTCAGGGAAGGAAGAAAAACTTTGCAAGCCCATCTAAAAATGCTAAGTCTGTCTTTGAACCTAATTTGTTTGCCAGTTTACAATAAAACTGATGATATTCTTTCCTTCTCTCTCTAGTTAATTTATCTCAATCTAGACAAAAGTGGCTGATTTGGGGGTTTCATTAGTTCTCATTTACAAGGAGAACTAATTGATAGTAGTTGTACATCTAGCAATTACAAAGAGTGAGCAAGCACTTCACAAATACTTTAGCTCTTAAATGTTTATTGAAACAGAATGCTAATTAATGTCTTCCCACAATTTGAAGATTTGCTCAGATAATTAAGTCTTCATCTAACTTTTGTACATTTCCATTTTGCCAATTAAGTAATTTCAGCAAATCGTTACATGAAAGACAATAATTATCAGATCTGTGCAAATGTTCTGCATGACCAGAAGAATTGGAAAAAATGGTAACAGATGTGAAGCCAAATTCTGAAGTTCCTAAGCTTTTTACTTAGGCAAAAGATTATAAAATTCTGAAATTAGCTGAACTTGGGGAAAATATTTTGTTGATTTTAAATTTAGCGGAATGTGTATATATTGGAGGGGAGGAGGATGTACACTGATTTGCTGAATTCCAGACACCTAATATAGAGGAGAAAGAACACTGAACATTTGTCTGAACATCATAGTTTAAATAAATACATAACACAGAATAGGAGGACAAGCCAAGTCAGTATTGCTTATAAATATACTAATTAAGAGAAGCAGAAACAATAGTCCTCAGTCTTTGAATTTTATTAAATTTCCATTCACATATCTGGTGATAATTTGGAACAGAAGGCTGTGTATGCTCAAAGTTGCACTGAACTATTGTTTAGTATCTCCTGTGCATTTTTCCTGTTGTTTAATTGCCTACCCGACTTTCCTCCACATAGTTGCTTCCTTCGCTCTTCTTTCATATTTGAGAGAGAGAGGATCAAAGTAATATAGATTTAATGGTAACATCTTTTGGAGTGCACAAGTGCTCTATTATTAATTATTACTTTTATTATAAATATTAAAAGCATCACATACCTTTAAATATGTATATCCATTTTGGTATCTTTAAGTGTAAGGCAACAACCAGGGAACCTACAGCTTTCAAAGCTAAAAATTTCTTTGTTTAGGTAACTGAACTAATCAAAGGATCTTTGGCCTTGGAACACATAGATTTTCTGCAGGTTTGTGTCTTATCCTTAGAAATACATTTAAATGAAACGTTATTAGAACCAGGTAGTAGTCATGACTGTTTTAGTTAAGGTTGCATAACAGTTTCTATTATAATCCTCTGTCCATTGCTCTGAAACCTTCACCCTTCAGACTGAAAAATGTCTATGCTTTGTTTCTGCTTGGAGATGCATTTTAATGGAAATCTTAAACAAAAACAATTGGGCCATGTGTGAGTGACAGGAAAATGAATGCATATATGCTTCTCTTTTATTAAATAATTGCAACTCACCTTTTTCTGAACATCCCAACAGTTGACATTGGATAATCCTTTTCTGCACAGTTGCTGAATTGTGTATAAGGCTCAAAGGAAGGAGGTCCTGAATTCTGTTCCTACTGCTTCCTTAATATTCTCAGCATTTTATCAACCTTATTTAATCTAGTGACTCCTTTTAAGAGACACATAAAGATGGGAGGAAGGATCATTTTGTTGTAAGGCAATGGAGCAGGCCTCCACTGCGCAACTATTCCACGAACATCCTGTGTAACCTTAGGCAAGTTATTTATTGAGAAATTTGTAGATGTCACTAAGAGAGTTAGGACCTCAAGTCCTGTTGAATTTGATACTTTGAAAACCTCCCCTTAAACTCTCTGGCCCAGACTGCCAATGATATTTAGGCACCTAAAACTGCAGGAAGTTTCTCAAAAGCACTTAATTCCCACTAAGGCAAGTGCTTTGCATTGCAATGTGTAAAGCCCCTGGATAAATCTCTCTCTGACATTGGCACCCAGTGATATTCACAGCCCCAAGGTAGGCACTTGGGATCTCCAAACAATATAAAGGGATGGGTAGATGCTTAGAATGGGATGCACAGAAGCCAGCAAGCTGATCAGGAAGCTGCCAATCCCAGAGTTGATATTCAGGGCTAGAATTTAAGGCCCAGATTCACAAAGGTACTTACTTTTGTGCCTAACTCATATTGATCTGGGCTTTAGTCATCTGACTGATGGGCCAGTAAGATACCTATTCCTGCTCAAGATTCTCAGGTATGAATTATCTCTTCAAGTTAGGTGCTAAACCCAGACCTGTAACCCATTATAGATGATGACCCACTGGTATTTATGGTCCCTAGCTGTCTCTTTATGGGAGACAGGTGGTGGAATACCTAGTATGGGAATTCCACTTGGGATTGACTTGTTGAGGATGGGCCTCACTCTTAGATGGCTTTGCATGTGCCCTCTGAAGGAAACTTATGTACCTAAAGATTTTGGCAAAAGATGAGTGATGGCTTTGAGATTGTCATTGGCACTAAATAGTGGACTTAGCTACTTAAGTACCTTTATATAATGAGCCCAAAATAATAGTTCATGGACTGGGGTTCCAATCTTATGGAGTTCCACAGGATTCTGCATAGATTATTTAGATTAATCTTTCTATCTACCCAATGGGACTCAGTGCTCAGTCTAGAAGATACCATCAGAGATGCTTAGTTTTGCAGTTCTCAAACTGTGGATTCGTCTCCCCAGAGGTAACATGCTTGTTAACAGCAAAAATGTTTTTAAATAAATAATATACAGAGGTGAGAAATAATAGACCTCAACTCCATTGTCCCTCTGCAAATTTGTGTATACAGGGTCAATACCTTACCTCTCTTTAAAAGTGAAAAGTTTCAAAAAGTTCAATGAATAGACAATTGTTGGGGGTGAAATAGGTCTGGACAAGAACAAGAAGAAGTCTGGAGATAAATGTGAGAAGTGAGAGACATATGCTTTTTTGTTAAAATATTATGTTTTCTGTCGAAGAAAAAAATCCAGAATACTTAGCGATGTTATTTTAGTTCAGGGGTCAGCAACCTTTCAGAAGCAGTGTGTCCAGCCTTCATTTACTCACTCTAATTTAAGGTTACGTGAGCCAGTAATACATTTTAATGTTTTTACAAGGTCTCTTTCTACAAGTCTATAATCCATAACTAAACTGTTGTTGTATGTAAAGTAAATAAGTTTTTAAAAATGTTTAAGAAGCTTCATTTAAAATTAAATTAAAATGCAGAGCCCCCCAGACTGGTGGCCAGGACCCGGGCAGTGTGAGTGCCACTGAAAATCAGCTCGCGTTCCTCCTTTGGCATGTGTGCCATAAGTTGCCTAGCCCTGTTTTAGTTAAATAAAACAATTTAAATGTCTATCTGGTGGTGATCTCCTCCTAATACAGCCTGGCAAGAAAATCCTCTCAATATTAATGATTAACCTATTGAATTGGAGATATTTATGAAACCAAACAATCATTCATTTTCTAGTATATCTGTAAAACTCATCTGAAAAGTTTTCAAAATAAATCACTGTTTAAAAATGTATAGTGTATACCTTCTGTGGAAACAGGGCTAAAGGGATTTAAATATAGGCCTCTCAGTTGTAAGAAACAGCAACTGTCATGCTAAATCCTAGCCTAATATCACAGAATCTGTAGAAGCAGGGCTCACATCAGAAGCGAGTGGAAAACAATAGCACCGAGCCAATTTGACCTAGCCTTGAAGATAGCAATGTTTTGAGAACAGAAGTGAGAAAATATTGGAATGGGCAAGACATAACATAAACACAATGTAGATGTTTTTAATTAGTGCATGCGATGAAAAGGGTATAAATGTTTGTATGAAATTACTTGTACTTTGGAGAAACTGAGGGAGAGAGAGAGATGCTCTCTGCCGGCTGTATTTCTTCCCTGGCAATTGCCTGCTGAATAAAGCTGTCTCTGATTTTGTTGCTTCCAACCTGAGAGTGAGGATTTTGTTTTCTTCCATACTTCTAAAAATGAAACCTATATCTTTGAGTTGTGAAGAATATGTATTAAGGTTATAACAACCAACAAGAATGCACTTTTATGTAGAAAACCATGATTAAATCGATTCTTCCTGATTAGTGACTTAAGTCATGATTTAAATCAAATCCACCCTGCCCACTGTGCTCTTGCCCCTGGTCCCTTCCTTCCCTGGAGTGCGGGGAGGGGCACAAATATGTTTGGCATGAGGCCCACACAAAATAAATCTGGCCCTGCCAGGTGTAGAAAGTCTAGAAACCTGAGCAGATCCACTAGGGGTGGCACCTTCAGTAGGGGCACTGATGGTATTACACAGCTGCTGCAAGCTAATTTGCATTTACTGCAGCAGCTTCAGGCAGCTAGATGTGAGGGGTCTGCACAGGGTGACAGAGTAGGCCAAGCATGGGCTCAGGTTTGGATAGCAGAACAGGGAAGGGCACATGGGAACTCATCGGCCAGCAGGGCATGTAACCAGATGGAACAGAGTAGACAACCCCGGGGATGGGGGGCTTATGGGGGATCAGGGCTCTGTGGGTGGAACTCCCTCCACACAGTCCTCAGTATAGTTATGCAGGGTGGCTTACCGGGTGGGAGTTCACCTTCTCAGTACAACTAAACGTAAAATCTTCAGATATGAATTTGTGGATGTAATATCCCTATGGCACAGGGAGGTGTTCACAGACAGTAAACATGGGCAAGGCAAGCAAAAGAGCAAACTGCCTGAGAGGCCAAGGGTGCCTAGAACATGTGAAAAATTGGGAGGCTGCCCTTGTCATCTGTGCAGGTGTTATGATACAGGCCTACCCAGACAGCAGCCCTGATTAAATTAGGTGGGCACACAATAGGTTTGGGGGCATATAATAAGCAGTTTCGATTAAGGGCAGCAGTACAAACTGGTGGTTAACACACTGTGGTTAAAGGGCTTAACACCAAAGGTGCCAGGGGTTTGTTCACACAACAACAAGCTCAAAAGGGGCCCTGGGCATGTAATAGTATTTGCTGGGCTTTTTAAATACTTTTACCTAGACCAGAGTTTGGTTATTTAAATACCTTGCCTCAAATATGCCAGGAGGCTCCTACACAACCTGCATGTGGCTCCAATGCATTAGTTAGGTAGAGTGGAGGTCCTTGCACAGTGCACCATGGATAAATTTTACAAAATTGGAGTTACAATGTAAAAAAACCAAACAAACCCAAAAGCTATACAAGATGCTTGAATTCACACCCTTTGCCATTTTCAGATTAGCCATGTGTAGTTACATATTATAATAGTACTTATTTTTCATTGATTTTCATGGTTTTTCTAATAACAGTTCTTTATAGAACTAAAATGTTATATGCAGGTCAACTGAAATACTCAGAGACGATCAACACTCATTGATGTCCTGTAAATAGTTCCCATTTAAAACAAACTCATACAAATAGGGTTATTTACTTTTACTACTGTATTCAGTTTTATGTGCGTTTCTGTGGAACCAGAATATACACGCTAATTTATTCTGAATGCCCAGCTTTGATTCCCCTCACTGTGGCATAGTACATTGTAGCACACATCTAGTTGTATATTTGGCATTGGGTGTGAAACTTAATGAATAGGAAATTCATACATGATTATAGTCTAATGGAGCAGTATGCCCATGCAATCTTTATTCTAAATATCATTCCTTGTGCATATCCTCAAAAATACTCTATTTAGGGGGGATGAGTAATACACCAGAGAGAATAGAAGCTTTGTAGACTTAGTGAAAAGTCAGTTTGTTTTTGATAACTTTGGAAGGGAAAGCAGACAATGCCATTAACCTAAATCAAGTGCACATTCAGGAAATCCAGGGGGTAGAAATTGCAGCAGAAAGCTGTCTCCCTTGATTTTATTTTTATCTTTTATCCCAATGCATTAGACCCTTAAAAGAAGAGTGTGCTAGATTTAGAGAACACAATATCTTATTTTATATTTTTAAATTAATGGAGCTTATTAAAAATAGGGCTTTAGGAAATGTTTTTAATGTTCAGCTCTATCTGACACATTGGGCTGCAGCCATGGGAAAATTGCAAATTAAATGGAGCCACAAGATATGCAAACCCCAGTGTCTGGTAGAGACTAGTCACTTGGGTAGGCCTTTTTGCATGCTCTGACCCAAATAGCTTATTTTCCCCTTTTGATTCAGAACACAGGAGGAGATATTTGCTATTTGCAGATCAGGTTATTTGGGTCAGAGCTCTGGAATAGGCCTAAAGTATCTCAGTGGTGTGGCTTTTACATCAGCTCCGTTCTAGTTCACCGCTGCTCCACATTACAATGTCAGTGACCTGTATCACCTTCCTGATCATAACATAGCAAAAATCTATTCAGATCCAAATGTGGCTAGAATAAATACATATATAGGGGAAAAAAACCCTTTTTATCAAATAGCATTATAACAGTAGTTGCTGAAAAGAATGTGGTGGATGTAATATATATGAATTTTTATAAGCTATTTGATGCAAGGTTTCTTACTAGCAGAAATAATTCAAATATTAACTTGGATGTAAGAACTTGCATATGGAATGAAAACTGGCTAAAGGCTACAGCACACAAAGGATGATGATAGCAATACATGATATCTAGTTGAGGACTGTAGGAATCATTGTTAAGTCCAGTCATACTTAACATCTAGGAAAAATATGGACACCAGAGAAGACAGATGAATAGAAATGAACTCAGCGAGATTAGCAATATATGAAGGGGATATCCAAATGAGATTCAGCTGGAAGAACTTCAGGTCAGTACATATAGGAAAAATAATTGAAACAAAGATAATAAATAGAGAAACCTGGAAAAGAGCAACTCTAAGACAAACTAAGGCTATGGCTAACCTAGAAATGCTTACTGTACTGGCAAAACACTTGCAGCATGGAGGCAACTATACTGTGTGTTGCATGACTGAAGTTAATGATTTGAGATTGTCAAATAACGATCTCAATTGGAAAAATTTAATTAAAGATTAGTACAGAACTACACAGAAGGAATAAATATGTTACCCCCTTAATGTGCTAAAGAGATGGCTTTGTGTCTCTTCTTCACTGTATCAGTGGAGTGCAGCACTTTCATTCCCCAACTAAGTTCCAATATCTGTGTCATTTTATAGGGTTTTTAAACAAAAAAATATTTTTTTGCAAAAAGAAACATGTTCTGATGTTGTTTTTATATATTCTGTTTACCTGATTTATGTGTGAAGACACAATTATTTACAGCTGTAAAGACTAACAATTCTTCAAGATAAGATAATTCAGTGGGTCTTTCTTTCCCCATTGATTCTCTAGCAGGAGTCATCCCTCATCAATTTCTCAGGTTTATATTTGCTTTTATCATCTGTCTATCTATCTAACTATATTATTAAGGGGCCATTTTCCATGAATATCTTCAGTTTTATAGACCTGAAGACTCCAAAGATTATTAAGAAGTCTAATGCCTAGAATTCCTGACTAGGGTTACTTAATGGTCAAGGACCAGTATTCTGGGTTTTAGAATTCAGCATACTCCTTGTTAATATCATAAAGCTTCTAAATAATAAGTATATATTAATGAATCAAATATATAGAAAGAAAAGGGCTATAAGGGTTAATGTTTACTAATAAATACTAACAGCTGCACAGCTGCTCTTTCTATAGGCATAATAAAACCATTCCCCACACGTGAAACAATTCATACCAATAAAAGAGCAGAACTTCAGGTTTAATTGTAGCTAGACTAAGAAACATTGCTGGCACAGATATATCAGCCAGAGATCACCTCTTCATGCCCTTGCCTGACACAGCTATTTTGGAAGAAATCTGTAGACATGGCCACAGGGATGATGGTAGAGACGAATTTAGAAAGATATTTGCAAAGCAGCCAAAATGATAATACAAACATTGCATGTGCTGTGTTATCTCATCATGGAATGAGAAAGTAAGTGATAGAGGGGAAACAAGACTTCTCAGGCATCTTTCCTCTGCATCCATTTGGGTAACAAACATGATTTTAGCACCAACAGCACGGGACTAGCACTCTGGCATTTTCTTTTATAACCCAAGCAAGAAGGCACAGAAGGGGACGCTGGTAGGGAAAAGATCCCTGCTTGGGAACCAGTCACTCTGATAGCTTAGAAATTCCAACCTGGCCATCCACCTTGCTGCTCTTCCCACTACATGTGACTCATCAAACCTCCATTCCTTCCTTGAGAGGCCACCTTTCTCTACCTGGCCTTAGCTATGCTCCAAAACAAGCCCCAACATTAGACTTTGAATACCCCTTCATTGTATAATGTTATATACAGCTAACACCCATTACAAAAGACATCTATCACAGGGTGTACAGATCCCATACTCTCCCAATTGCTATAGTGTTAACAGGAAGATTAACTGTCTCTTTAGCTGGGGCTAATTTTTGGTACTGCAGTATCGGGGGGGGCGGGGGGGGGGCCGAAAAAAAGGCTGTAGGGGAGAAGGGAGGATGCCAAAAAGGTAGAGGAACCACTAATAGAGTTCTTCAGCAACACTCTGGTGAGAGACGGCTCTGATAGCTAGACCTACAGAAGAAGGGAAACATAGTGTGAGTCAGGGAATAGCATAAAGAAAAGTGTTGTAGGAAACAGTCTGGGAAAATAGTGGGTGATGGGGATGAAATGGTTCCAACTACTCGCTCTCTCTATATATAGCGGGCCTGCATTAGAATCTAGAATGGTGTGGGGGCTGAGTTCTCCCTACAAAGCTCAGCAGAAAGCGCATTGAAGCCTGTACATCAAAGAAGTCTGAACCCAAAGAGTGTTAACCTTTTGCTAGAGCTACATGCCTCTGGCATCACTAGCATGCTTTACCTCCTTAAGCGGGGAGAGACTGCAGCTGAAGTCATAGCCAAGAACTACCAGATGCTAGGCCAGATAATAGGGCAACTGAGACGGGTTCCTCATAACACAGCTTAACTAAGTGTGGGAGAAGGGGTTGATAATAGCTGAAAGCAGCCTCAGGAAGTACATTTTCTTGTCTTATCCACTTCCTAACAATGAAACATGTCACAGTGGTACACACGTAAATATGATAAAGGGATTTGACCCTGTATGAATATATGATTTAGGGTGTCTTCAGGGTGAAAACACTTCCATTTTTGTGTAGAGAGGATGAAATCCTTCTGTCTGAGAAAGTGAGAAGAGATGGCTTCGCCCCTCAGAGGGAGAAGGGGAAGGTTGAGGAATAAAGACAGGTATGGCAAGCTAGAGAGTGAGAAATGGAGTGAAACACAGTCTGTGAGTAAACTGAGAGCGGGCAGCCAGAGGGAAGCCAGGACTGAGAGGAACTGAGATTGAGCAGAACAGAGACATGCAAAAGAGGGTCCCTGTAGTTTAAGGCTGGCTTGTCAAGTCAGTCTATGTTTGGTGTGCTTCTGAGTATCGGAGCCTCTTTGTTCCTTATCATCAGAATGGTCATCTCCTGTCACTGATTCATGTTGTTCTAGAGATACGGAACAGGATTATCCAAGGTCCTTCAAATATTGTGGGCATGGTCTAATGTGCTCCCCTTAGCGCAAGCATTCCTGAAGAAGCGCTTGTGTTTCAAGACTTATCTGGCCTTTACAACAGGGGTTGGCAACCTGCGGCACGCGTGCTGATTTTTAATGGGCCACTGCTGCCTACCCTGCAGTACTGGATTTACCATGGCACCCTCTGCTCTCTCCTGCGGAGGCAGTGGGGTGGGCAGAAGTTTGGTCCTGCCGGCTCCTGCTGTAGGGCAGGTTCCACCGGCAGCCAAGCTCCCCACTCCCCCACTTCTTCCCCCAGACTGTTGCGTTCCTCTGTTTCCCTGCCAACAAACAACTGATCTTCTGGGCGAGGGAGGGGAAGGGGGAAACGCAGAGTTGCAGCAAACTGGGGGCCGGGGGGGGGGGGGGGGGGTGGGGCCTTGGAATGGGGGTGGAATCAGGGCGTATCCCCTCCAGCCCTCTGTTGTGAACCATGCAGAGCACGGGGCTGGGAGCACCGCCTGACCCCAGCCCACGACCCACACCCCCACCTCTCTGCCCTGACCCCTGTACCCCAGCCCTGACTCCTGCACCCCCAATATACCCCTATATACCCCCAGCCCCCCATCCTGACTCCTCCACCCCCACACACATACCTAGCCCCCCACTTCCCATGCCCTGACTCTTGCACCCTCCCCACAATCCCCCCGAGCACCAAATAGGAGCTCCTGCACCACCTCCACGTTCCCACCTGCACTCCTCGCACCAACTGGGAGTTGACCCAGGTAAGCGCTCTACACCCAAAGCTCCTGTTCCAGCCCCAAGCCCCCCCTCTCATTCTATCTCCCTGCACCCCAACCTGCTCCTTCACCCCCAGCCCTGTGCTCAGTGCAACCCCTCCAGTGCAGAGAGAGATAAAGAGAATTGGCTAGAACCAGGGAGAAGGTAGGTACCACTCTATGTGGGCAGAATTGGGACCCCAGACTGGCAGCTGGGACCCTAGCTGGCAGCAGCTGGCGGACGGAATCCCAGACTTGCATCGGGCTGAGCCGCTCAGCCCCCTGCCAATTTGGTGTCCCAGACATTGGCCCCTGCCAGGCAGGGTCCCAGTCCCCTGCCCCTCTCAGCCCACTGCTGGCCTACGTGAATGGAATCCCAAGCCAGCGGCATAAGATCAGCATTTTAATTTAATTTTAAACTAAATTTCTTAAACATTTTGAAAACCTTGTTTACTTTACATAAAACAATAGTTTAGTTATATAATATATATTATAATATATATTATATATATATATTATATAATTAAAAATACTTCTAAAAATGTTAAAATGTATTACTGGCACGCAAAACCTTAAATTAGAGTGAATAAATGAAGACTCGGCACACCATGTCAGAAAGGTTGCTGACCCCTGCTTTATACAGTGCCTAGTAAAATATTTTGGGAAAGGGGACCCTTAAACTAGGAAAGGAGGGCTGTTAAAATCCAATAACCTCTTATATCTATCTCTGTATGCATAGAAAATAATCTGTTTGTTTATTTAGCTGGTTATAGTTAACATACTACTAAGTGAAGTAACTAATGTGTGTATATTCAAACTATTCTATTTTTTAAAAAAATTATATGCTTCATTTAATTAATGTTATTGTAGGCAGGTGGAATCCAGTTTGCTTTGTTATGGTTTAAATAAAATCTCCCCTCTTTTTAAAACACAAACCACTTGTATTATCTTGACAATAACTTTTAATAACCTTTTATCATGGTGTAACACCCCTCAGCTTTCACCTGCTAGGTAATATCCCACCACTGTGATGGACCATTACTATGTCTTGGTTGATGGTTGTGGGATGGGATGACTGTCAGATATATTTCAAATTATAATACAAAAACCTCACTATGAGAACTCTGTTAACACATTTTAACTGATAGATATCTTTCTGAATAGTTTTGAAAATGTGAGGTTTTCTCCCCCAAGAATAGAGTAGAGTTGTATTTTATACAGTTATAGTGAGAAGCCTTTTAGCCTCTCCTGTTATAACAGGCTAACTAAAGAGTCAAGAATGGGGGTAATATAGGTGCACTTCCCTTCTATTTCACAATGTGAGGTCTTAGGAAGTGGGTTGTCCAGACCACTCCTTTGACACTAGAGATATGTCTCAGGGTTCCCTGTGCAGGGTTTCTTATTAGCCTGGCTTTAGCACTCCACATTAAAGAAGAAGAGTACTACATCCAACTGTAATGTTTTGACATCATGCAATGTTTCATGGGTATATTGTATAGGTAACAGCAGGACCTAAAAAGTAAGTCAGACACTGAAGCAGAACAGATTTCAGTAAAACCCATCTACTTCTGGATCAGAGGGTGACAGCTAAATGGACTTCTGCCCAATAGCTAGAAAGATGGAAGTAATGATGGAGAGAGTGAATTCTAGCCAAACACACACAGACAAAGATCTACTTGTACAAAAAGCTGAAAAGGAATCTTTGACATTTCATTTTTCAGAACAACGCATGGTCAAAAGTGTTCTTGCAACTGACCACCTAATGTGTGTGAATGTATCATAATTTCACATGCAATCTTGGCAACTATGCATGTCTTTGCAGGTGCTCTGCTCTGAAAAATCAGGTCATTATGTCAAAACACCGCAAAGCCTCAGTTTTTAAAATCTAATCTGCCTAAATCAGCTCAAAAATAGTTCAGGCCAACAAATAATTCTTAAAAAAGATAAAATTTCTTCATGAAGGTCCTTATTGCTTAATACCTATAATAAATCCTTCTTGCTGTCTGTTTATATGATTTGTGATCATGTGCCTTCTGTGGGGTGTGTGTATGTATATAAAAAATATGGCCACATATTTTTATCTATATATCTCTCACATATAGTACAGCTAAAAAGAACCAACAGTCAGGATTAACATGACAGGTGTTCTTTAGTGGCCTCAGTAGCTGGCTCAGTCAACTCCTTGAATTGTCAATATGCCAGGTATTTCTGTGTAATGTACCCATTAAACATGTTAATCAAGAAAAAACTACTGTAATAGCACCAAATTGGGCATATAATTAAAACAGCAAAAAATCATATTTTCTCTTTCATGTAACTGCACTAATTCTCTAATAAATTTCATAAAGTTGACTTCTAATTCTATTTTGGCACCCTGACAAAAGAACAGAATTCTTTGCAAGTGTTTGCTTAATTTCCATTTTTCAAAGCTAATTTCAATTTTTATTGCTTCATTTTGAATATACTGATTAAAGTAATATTAAGGCTTGCAAAGCTTTGCCAAAGAAAATGAAAGAATGAAATTATGTATATTTAATTAGATACAGTTCTTATTTGGGTGCAACTTATTCTTATTCTTTAAGGTTGAATTCTTATCAAGTAAACTCTAAATCACTCATAGTTCATTAGTCAACCCTTTGGGGGAAAAAAAAACACTTTAATATTTTAAACTTGTTCCATTAAATAAGTTGATACTTCATTTAAAAACAATCCAGGAAAATTATTTATTAAAAAAAAAAGAAGAAGAAGAAGAAGAAGAAGAAGAAGAAGAAGAAAAACCCTTGTATTGGAGGACTACGCAATCAAAAAAATGTATTTTGACACTTTACACTGACAAGAAAAATCAAATCAGTTTAGACAACTGATCTCTGGAAAACAGGCAAATATATAAATATATGTGGGGGAGGAAAGTTATTTTACAGATGAATTAGTTGAGATTAACTCTTCAAATTCCTAAAGATTAATCTCAATTAAAACCAGCTTTTTTCCATTATGTTTTCTGTGGGAATGGCTGCTGCTGTTCCATTTTTATTTTTTTTCTGGGTTTGCTTAAGTGATTCAGCTGACTACTTAAGCATATGTGGAACTTTAATCACGTGAGCAATGGGACTAATAACATGTTTAACATCATGCACATACTTTGTTGAATAAGGATGACAACATTCAGCCCCTTGCTGATTAAACCTTAAATGATCAAATCATTTAAAATTGAGTGTCATAAGTTCCTAATTATATCCACAAGAAGTACAGTTTTTGCCAGTGAGCAGCAGGATGACATAACCGAACTCAACTATGATAAGAAATTGTGAGCTTATCCTTCAGCAATATTCATTAAGCCACGCATTCCATTCACTGTAATGTCTGTGTATAAAGTATTAGATAAGATACTGCTCTGTGAATATAGAGTCTAAGAACCTTTTGATTTGCATACCTGCTGTAAGATGGCAGGTTTCAGAAGACATCTAGGCATTGCATTTTTCTGATTTAAAGAACAAAAAGTAATCTTGGGTTAACTAACATGCATGAGTATACAGTGGTACCAATGACACACAAGTGTAACACGGAGGTCCTGGAATCTAAATTTAGATTAGGAAAAAACATTTAAGGCAAGGGGCTTTACCATAGATAGCCCTGAACTGGCTAGAGAAGACAATAAGGAATTACAGGGAAACATTAGAAATTAGGGAATGAGTAGCACAATGCAATGGCAAATGCAATTCATTGTTAATAGACACTAGGAGGAGTAAGCTGAACCACTTATACATTATGGAGTTCTAAATTAACTATTTGGCAAATTGAACAGATGTTCTGGATGAGCAGTCTACAATGATGCCCAGTTCTATGAGTATCAGGGGTCAAGTAAACATGTTGTGATTTATAAAAAACATTATATTTTCAGTATTGTTTTTACCCAGTTTACAGGTAAAATGACTTGACATATACAAGTCAATGGTATGCTTCACCTGAAATACTGAGTTCAGTTCTGGTCACCCTATGTCATAAAAAGAATAGCAAAAATAAAGAGCTCCAGAAAGAGATGACAAAATTATTAGAAACCTGAAAATATTTTAAAGGAGATACTAAAAAGGTTTGGACTGCTTAGTTTGAAGAGAAGATGACATAGAGGTCAATGTATAATATAAAATTGCATAGAGAAGGAAAATCAGCGGGTAGGAACACTTGCTTAAGAGGTTTCCTAAATTGAGGCTTTAATGTTCTGAACTATGATTTTTAATTTGGTCACTGAAATTTAAGAGGAAACAATTTTATCAATATTATTCAGAGACTCATAAGCAATGGTACTTGCCCAACTTTGTAAAGCTGCCGGAGATCTGTAGCTGAAAAAGTAGTATATAAATCCTAGATAAAATGTATTATAGTTGATCACAATTTAATCTATCAAGTCATTAATTTTGCTGGGGGAGGGAATATTGTTGCATCTCTTCACAATAGAATTTAGTAGCCATCTCGATATAGAAAAAATGGTGTTTCACTTTCAGAAACATTCCCTTATTCAGCTTTTACTTCAGTCACTGATTGCTAAAATGGAATCCTAAACTCATAGGTTTTAGTGCAGGTGTTACAGGGACATCCAAAAAACAGAGATTCAAAGGCCAAAAAAACAGAGGAAGAAATGCCATCAATTTACAGCTGAAAGCACAAAGGTAAAAGAACATGAAAGGAGAAACATGAACATGAAAGGAGAAAAGCCTGGTTAGCAGTATCTTTACTAAACCTAAGTTTACCAGTTTGGATCTAGATCACAAATGTGACATCAGGTGGTAGGACTCCGCAGGGGGAGGCCTTGCCCTCAAAGGGAGCACCACAACCATATCATCTTATTGTGGCTGTTTCTGAGGCCAGATTTGACAGGCATGCTTTTAGGTGGCCTCTAAGCATGCCTACTTGATCGTGCCCCAGAGGTGAGACAGGTTGGGGAAACACCTAGATTGAGACTCCCAGCAAGATACAAACTCTGAGCTGCTCAGCACTGTTAAGAGATTTCCACAACATCCATCTGATGAAGTGGGTCTTAGCCCATGAAAGCTCATGATCCCTAAGATCTGTTAGTCTATAAGGTGCTACAAGACTATCACATAGCTATGAGTATCCTCACCAGAAGAAATCTAGACATCTGGGGACTTTTGTCACACAGGGTGAGATAGTAGCTGAGCAGGGGTTTTGAGGAACAAAATTTTCTACTTAGGGGCCTAAAAATGGCACCTAAATTCCTTTATAGCTCTAGTCCTTCATCTCTAAATTGTACACTGCATATGACAGTTGATTTCTCAAGTCAGGTATGATTTGCTAATCCACTTGAAAAAACATGGAGTGTAATGGACATGGAGTAGTATTTAAATACATCTTATGGCTGTCAGTGGCTAACAGAATGCTGTGAAACTTTGTGTCCCTCAGATCATTACATATTGCAATCTGCCACTAATTACACAGGAAAATAATCTGGCTGCATTGTTTTCCAACAGTTATCTTGTTATAGAGCAAATAAAAATGCTAACAATATAGTCTCCTGGAGACAGTGATTTTCTTTTAATGTAATGCATATTTTATAAGAATTTCTGTCTCCACTAATTAGAATGAATAAGCTAAAGGTCAATTTTAAACAAGCAAAAGGTACAGACACACCTACCTGTGGGTAGGAAGTATGGGTTACTTTATGTATTATTATTCATTACTCCACTTACTCAGTTAACAAGTCACTTCACTCCTTTATGGTTATAAGAGAGGCACACCTATGATTATCACTATATAATTAAAACTACAGAATAAAAATTGCATGTTTTTCAAATTAAATTGTTCTATGCAAACAATAGCCCTTAAAGTTTTGAACCTTCATCTGAATAAATTAACATTTTCAATGGCAGTGTAATTCTGTATCTACCAGGACATAGCACCATTAAGGAAAACAAGAATCTAGGACACCAAGTGTCTGATTCCCTTCACCCAGCACCTCTCCTATCCCCCACACAGTGCACCTATCCCCATAGATATCCCTGCTGACACAACCCATATCTCTATGGACCCCCATTGGGGTGCATCAAACAAAGTGGGTATAGGTGTCTGCTATCGACCTAGTTCATTAAGGTATTTAAGTATATGCATAAACTGCAAAGATGTGAGTTGCCCTTTGACTTAAACATTTTGTTGAATTAAGGCCTAATGAAAATTAGGTGGAATCCTAGATTTTTGGCTCTCTTAATAATGCTATATTGTGACAGATACAGAATTATAACACTGCCAGAGGAAGACTAGGAAATGTAAAGTCTATCTTGGAAAATGATGCGTGACTTTTGCATTGAGAGTGAGAATTGAAAAATCAGACCTCTGCAAAAGTATCAGTTTTTGTTTCAGTATATTTTTTATTTTATGAAATATCTTCATTTTTTACACCAAATGGCCTTGCCTCTCGCCTGAAAAACTATATGAGGAGGCCTCTTTGTGTAATACTTAATAGTCCATGATTGAAAATAAATAGACATCACAAACCATTTCTTAGTGAATTCCCATTTTCCTCCAAACACCACTGAAGGAACTGTAATCCACATTGTATAGAGTCAAGCATAGGAGTTTATTACGCACAGTGGTGGAGGAGTGTCACTATGCTTACTAGGCTCAGAGACACCGTAGAACAATTAATTACAATAGGTTATACAGAGAGCTCATTGGGAAGAAAGAAGAAACGGGGATGGTTTTTCTCATGCCCCTGGATAGGTTCTAGCAGCAAGACAAGATAAGCACAGTAAACCAATGGTTTAGAAGATTACATAATGGTTCCACCTGTGGCCCAAATTAACATATTGCTGACATGCAGGTAATTACCCCTATATTATATCTATTAAAGTATATAGGTTAAATCCTAATTTGGAGTCCAGGGCAATAAGGTAGCAGCTCTCCCGTTTGATCCATGAGTGCATTCCTGGAGATTTAAAGTAAGAAGGCAGTAATTAATACTTAACAATAACAGTTATTTATAAGTTTACCCTTGCATTTCTGTGGGCTAGGATTAGCATTCATCTGGGAGAGGAGGGGGTCATAACTCATGTCAATTATATTAGGCCTCTCGCAAAACTCTTTCTGGGATCTGAATGGTATTATATCACTAGCTCCTCCTTGCATTAGGGAGTTAACTTTGAGGCCTTTCTCAGTGCTTCATGTCTATAATTCATGATAAGACCGCCCTTTTACGTTTGGAGTTATGCTGACTCTGCTCACTGACTTGAAACACACACACGGTTATCTGCTTACCCCAGCTTTTTCATAGCCATGTACTGGACCCTATACGAAAAGTTTTTAGCAGAAACTGCGTTAAGATCTTCCATCCACAGCAAATGGATTTTGGCAGATCCAACACCATTAGATCTTATCTTTTACTTCCACAAACATGAAGCCTTGAGAGATGGCTGGGGTATCCCATAATATCTGCTTGCTAAGTATTTTCTCATGAGTCCATTTCACTTTGCTTTTTTCTGTAAAAATGAAATCTGAATTAAATTAAATTACGTATAAATGATTTCAAATTTGCAGCACATCTCCCCAGTTATATTATTTCTATTCAGCCTATTTTGGATTTAGCCAGCAAATAAATTGTGAGAACCCACTATTCGGTACAACAAGAAGCCAAAATGGAATAGAATCACTGAGAAATCACCTTGGCAGTCCCAAATTGCTGTAAATATAAGTGATGTAACATACAAATATTTTCAAAATAATTATTTCAAAACAGCCTCAAATAGGCTTTTTTTCCTTATGGGAATCTTATAATTCTCATGCTGTCATTGACACTGTCGTGTCTTATGAGAACCTGCTTTTTTAAACTAAAGTTGGACTCTGACCTCTACCAGGATCTCTTGTTACTGTCACTGCACTCGGTGGAGGGTGAAGATTCTGGTTCATGACTGGGGTTCCTAAGTACTAAAATAATACTAATAAATAAGTGACCTCTTCAAGAAATGTTAGAAGAGTGTGGTCAGGTCTCCTGCCCTTCATAAATCACTTTGGTACATCCTTTGGTACATCCTGGGAATAAAATCCGCAGCAGGAATAATGTCCCTATAACTGACCTTGAATCCTCTACCCCTTAGGAAGGAGGACACAGTGCCTCTATGGCATTGTCATTGGCCCCTTCTGATTCTCTGGAAGTCATTTTGTTAGTATGGAGATATGTAGGGGAATGGGATAGGTAGTAGAGGAGCAGGCAGGTGAAGGCCAACGGCAAGCACAATTCCAGTGGAAATAGATCCTCTCTAAGGATTGAGCACACAGGAGGGAGTGGATTTAATTGAATAAGGGGAAAGGAGCTGGGATCACAAATTATCAACAATGGAATTAATTGTTAAAATAAATGCTTTGTTAAATATAATTCAACCATCTGTAGAGGTGGCTAGGCAATAAAAATGTATATGTATATCAATTACTTTAGGAAAATAGACACTTTTTAAAATAAATTACTAGCAATAAATAATTTGATCACCCCTAAACTCTCAGCCTGCAATCATATTGTGGCTGTATGCTTGCAGCTGTGCACAGTCTAAATCCAACTGCTGAATTAGGCCCCTATTTGGGTTCTAACAGGCCCCTGCTTCTCTTCCCACTGTTGCCGCTCACTGTATTTAGGATTTACAAAGAACTTCCTAAATATTATTTAGTTAGGCATAAGAAGTTGTGGTTACGTAAATATCATTATCCTCCTACAGAGAGAAAATGGGGCTCAAAGAGGTAAAGTTAACTAAGTCAGGGACAGAATCAGGAATTAAGTCTTTGTTTCAAAAATTTTTTAAAGGTCGATCAAGAAGGCAAAGATTTTAATACGTGTCACTTTCCTTCTACTTCTTTGCTCTTTTCTAATCCTTACTAAAACAAAAATAAAATAACCACTAGTCTAGCAATACTTGCTCTATTATTAATATGACTCACCAAAGAGATGACCTGTCTGTTTCAGCAGATCCTTTGATGGACTGCTCTTTATCAATTCATTACACCTAGCAATATATATTTGTAGTTACAAAATCCTTACATTTCTGTCCTACAAAATAGAACACTATCTACATAGCCAGAACTTAAACAGATATACATCTTAAAATACCCAGTTTTAATTGGTATATACATTTTAAAAACCTCTCTGGATTAGGATCTTAATATTTACATTAATTGTAAATTGAAGCCATTAATTACTTGATGCTTTTCACATAATTCTCCCCCCTCAATACTTTTGATCATGTGATATATCAGGGGTAGGCAACCTATGGCACAGGTGCCGAAGGCGGCACACTAGCTGATTTTCAGTGGCACTCACACTGCCCGGGTCCCGGCCACCAGTCTCGGGAGCTCTGCATTTTAATTTAATTTTAAATGAAGCTTCTTAAACATTTTAAAAACCTTATTAACTTTACATACAACAACAGTTTATTTTTATATTAAAGACTTATAGAAAGAGACCGTATAAAAACGTTAAAATGTATTACTGGCATGTGAAACCTTACATTAGAATGAATAAATGAAGACGCAGCACACCACTTCTAAAAGGTTGCTGACCCCTGTATTATACATAGCCAGATCTGCTCTTACAGCTACATAAATTGGAGTCGGAGTTATTCCAATGTATGTGTGGGTCAAAGAGCAGAGTTTGGTCCATAGTGGTAAAATTACATAAATACGTAATCTTAATCTCTGAGATTTCATTACTAACCAGTATTAATTGTTATATTTTTTAAACCACATTTCAAAATTTTAATGGTTAAAACCTTTTACGAATGTAGTGTGAGAAAAGCAGGGAACTAGTTACACTGCCTAGACCCAGGCTTAGTGCAAACTCCCACATAGCTCTGTCAATTTACCTAAATCGTTGTTTGGATATAACAACACAGCTCTGTCTAGCCAAATTTCTTAACTATCGCAAAAAAAGAAAAAAAAGTATTGTAGAGATATAGAGGAAATCCCTATCTTGCTTGGACCCAAGTCAGGGCAAATTGTGACATGATTCATAAATTGTGTTACCTGATTAACATAGTGATATCCCTATATATGTAATGCATTATTTTTAAAATTCACAATTTTTTCTGGCAAGGGAAAGGTACAGTAGGTGGGGAATACAATATCATAGGTCTTTTGGGTAATTGCATGAATCACTAATTTACCAAAAGGTCATCATGGAGGGGAAAGAAGAATGGGGAAAGTCCTGAGTCTTTTGGGGAGAGAGAGTGTGAGGAGGAGAGAGGAAATATCATAGAGATACCTACTGGCATGTGAGACATGTACAAGTTTGCTGGAAGATATGGACAAGGTACAGAATAACTGTTGGGTAAAAATCAATATTAACCTTTTAAAATAGGCCAGATTTTGTTCAGGGTATAGCTAAAGGATTATTCCTAAAATTATTTGGTTAGTTGTCCATGGTTTTTATATCAAGTGCACTCCTATTCATCACCCTCCCACTTGCCTTCTCTGTCCCCGTTCCTGTTTAACTTGGACCCCACCTCCAACTGCTTCAAATGGTGTCCCAAAGTGTAGAAGTAACAAGGTCTCTTCAAGCACTATAGAGAACCCTTCACTGGTGTTGTTCCTTTCATTTCAGCACTGCTTGGCTTTGAGCAGGGTAGGTGGAAGGAGGGATGAAATGGAGCAGGAAAGTGAAAATAACAAGCTCTGAAGCTTGTTTGAGAATGTGCTAATTTCACTCTGTGGCTCCAGCTGAGCAGCAGAGAATCAGACTGGAACACAAAGTGTCAGTACATTTCATTGATGTGTAGCAGCAAAAAGTGCACCCTGAGTAAACTGAAGACATAATGTCAATGGAATAGAATGTAACAAAACAATGTGCTCCTCATGGTACATATGTAAATGTAAATGAGGAAGAAACAAGGTATTTGAGTAAGAGAGGTGTAGCTGTCACATTTATTTCTATTAGCATTATTTTAATTTATACTCACTGACTCAAGAACAATGAAACCATCTTTCGAAACCACTCAAGCGAGTGACAAAAATTTTCAGGGCAAGGACTGTTTTCGCCTTTGTGTAGTGCACTGCCAAGTACACACACAACATTTAACAGTTAAATACAAATAATTCTTGCTGGAGGTGGTCCTTTAATAAAGATGGAGCAGAGTTGAACTCAGTGTTTTTGAGGAATACTTTGGAACAATGTTTTTTCAACCTGAAGGTTCCTACAGGTGTCAGTGTAGATTTAATTGCTTTATCTGACTGAGGTTTCAGTAAATAGTTGCTCATTGTGTCATACTGATTTATTCCTCATTTGATTTAAAGATTAAACCTACCAATATTGAACTTCACCTAATCACAGAGCAATTTGTACATACAGTTTCAGATTTTTTAGAAAACATACAGCACATTTATGAATAAGTTAACTTTTGACAGGACAAGAGTCTATTTTTTACTTCTATCAGTGAAAAATGGACAGTAATCTGATTTATATCAAATGCATTCTGTTCCAAATAACACTGCTCTACAGCCAAAATGCTTCTGAAATAAATGTAGTCAACCTTTACTAATTCTGGGTCACTGAGAACGAAAATGATGCTTAAAATTGTTGATTGGCTCTAGTTTTCAAGATATGCTATTGGGTCAGTATATATGACCCTTGACATGGGAATGGCGGAGGATAAGTGAGTTATAAAGGGAAGGGATCTCAATTTAAACCAGAAATTACTAAAATACATCTTTGACTGGATCTATGAATAAATCTATGACTAGGTTTGGACAGTACTTGCTTTTTAGGCAAAATAATGAATGATGCAATCTGAAGCTGGTATTACATCATACATGATATGAATTGCATCATGTTATTCCTAGAAGTCATGGATGATGCAATCATAACGAAGCTTACATCACTCTGCTGAACCAATTGCCCTATATCAGCTCTAGAAATCATACAGTGTCGTGCTCTCTTATTTGTCAGTGTTTGATTTTGCAAAGGGACACATTTCTGTTTAGCCAAAGTGAGCAGAGATGCCTCGTACTTGTGTGAACAGTGCAGATAACTTCTGCTATGTTTGTGGTGAAGTGACTTTTGCATCACAAAAGCAAAGTATAACCACTATGGTTAAGAAAGCCTATCACCTTTATTTTGGCTGCAAAATTGGAGATCAGGACAAGAGGTGGGCCCCACAAATATGCTGCAACACTTGTGCAACAAATCTTCACCAGTGGTTGAACAGGAAAAGGAAATCTATGCCTTTTGCAGTGCCAATCATTTGGAGAGAGCCAACAGATGATACCAGCAATTGTTACTTCTGCATGGTGCCTCCAGTTGGGAAAGGTGCGTCAAAGAAGAAAAAGTAGACTGTGCATTATCCAAACATTCCATCAGCTATACGCTCAATACCCCACAGAGAAGGACTGCTGGTTCCTGATGCACCAGAATCATTCTCACTTGAGTCAGACGAGGAAGAGGAAGAGGATGAAACTTCTGGTCCTGAACCATCAATGTCACAGGACTCACATTTTCTCCCATCCTCCTCCTCTGAACCACACCTCATAACACAAGCTGAACTGAATGACTTTGTCAGGGATTTGGAACTACCCAAGAGTAAGGCAGAGCTGTTGGGCTCCAGACTACAGCAGTGGAATCTCCTGGCAGGTGATGTTAGGGTTTCCATGTTCCGTGACTGTCAAAAGGATCTTGTCCCATTCTTCTTCATGGAAGGTGATCTTGTAGCCTGCAACAACATCGATGGTGTGATGGCAGCCCTCAACATCGTTCACGATCCAGATGGGTGGAGACTCTTCATTGATTCATCGAAGACGAGTCTTAAAGCTGTTTTGCTGCATAATGGCAATGTTTTGCCATCAATTCCAGTTGATCATGCAGTCCATATGAAGGAAACCTATGACAACATGAAACAACTTTTGAGGTGCATAAACTATGACCAACATCAGTGGCAGCTTTGTGGTGATTTGAAGGTTGTTGCTCTCTTCCTTGGTCTGCAGACTGGATACACAAAGTACTGCTGTTTTCTCTGTGAATGGGATAGTCATGCAATAGATTCCCACTACATCAAGAAAGATTGGCCACTCCGACAGTCATTGGAGCCTGGGAGGAAAAGTGTTCAGCATCCACCACTTGTTGAATCAAGGAAGATTTTGTTACCACCCTTACACATCAAGCTGGGTCTGATGAAGAACTTTGTCAAGGCCATTGACAAAACACAAGCAGCTTCAAAGTACCTCCGTGGAAAATTTCCAAGGTTAAGTGAAGCTAAGATAAAGGAAGATGTCTTTGTTGGTCCTCAGATTCGTGAACTTCTTTGAGATGACGCATTTGACCATGCACTGCGTGGCAAGGAAAAGACGGCATGGAAAGCCTTCCAGTCAGTGGCAATACATTTTCTCGGAAACAACAAGGCAGACAACTACAGGTTGTTGGTGGAAAACCTCCTCTAGGCATACAAAAGCCTTGATTGCAACATGTCACTAAAGATACATTTATTGCACTCTCATCTAGATTTTTTTCCACCGAACTGCGGAGCAGTGAGCGACGAGCACGGCGAGCGATTTCACCAGGACATTGCAACAATGGAGAAACGCTATCAGGGCAAATGGAGCCCATCGATGCTTGCAGACTATTGCTGGACACTGACAAGAGATGCTCCATTTAATGAATACAAGAGACAAGCCAAGAAGCGCCGAGTAGACACTGAATAGGACTAAACTATGTACATAATAGTTTTTTGCCTTTTGTTTCATAATACATTTTATTTATATAACCCTTTTGCTGATTTTTAAAGTGTTACATAAACAGGACAGGTGAAATATTATCATGTAAAGCAACCATAAACACATGAAAAGACCTAGGTTTACAATTTATGATTAAAACTCTACTATCTACACAATATACATAGACATAAAATGTAAAAACTTAAATATCTTAGAAACAGTAGCCAATCAGTTGTTTTAATTGTCATATTTGAATTCAGCACATCAAAATACATAATAAATATCACATTTTATCTCTGAAGCAGACGACTTCTAAAAAATTGTAGACCAGTGTAATTTGCAACCAATACATATTAAATAAAAAATATGGTAGACACAAGGTACCTGAAACTGTTCAGTTGCTGTTTGTGGAAACAGTGATGTCTGATCATCCTTATTTAGCAGGCACTTGTTGAAAGAATCCATGAATTTATTGACAGGTTTTTCTGTGGATTTCATCTCAGTAGTATAGAGTACATTGCAAATATTAATTAAAAAACTCAAAACATATCTGTGAGGTAGTGCAGTATTAAAATGCCCAGTTAGTAGAATGGAAGACCTGAGGTAATGAGAGGTTAAGTTACATGTCCATAACAGAGGTGGGAATAGAATCCAGGTCACCTGATTACCTCATCCAATTACTTAACTCCAAGACCATTCTCCCTCTAATTTGAGCCTACCTGAAATACCATAAGCATATGCTGTAAACTATGTCCACATAAATTCCATTGTTATCCATGGTACTTACATGTATAAGGAGAAGAGAAACACACTACACTGAGAGTTCCCAATGGGTACAAATTAAACAAGTACTAAATTTTAATATGTACATCTTTTTTATCGGTCTGGCTGCTTTCCTTAACAGTACATAAGAGAAGCAGTTTTATGCCTAATATTTAGAATTATAGCTTTGAAGTTTTACAGCTTTCTGTAAAATTCTGTCTCTAATGACATCAACACTATATAGTAAATCTCTGGAACTTATTGAAATTCAGTTATTGCTTTTTTATCTACTCAGAGGCTGAGTTTGATATCTGCTGTAACAAACAAATAAATTGCAAAAACATCTCCTATGCCAAATGTCATTTTTAGTAACAACTCTCCCAGAGTTCTACCCGCCCCCATGGTATGCTTAATAATAAAAGGTTTGACTGGATTTGTTGCATTCTACTAACAAAATGGCTTTCAAATGCTTTGCTTGTCTTCACTCTAGAGAGAAAGTCTAAGCAATATAAGTGATATCCAACTCTTTTTTTCATAGTTCAAAGTTTCAAACACTTTTTAGGGTCATGTGTATATTACTGGCCAAACATCAGTAGCAGTTTTTGGGGTTGTTGTTTTTTTTGCTTGATGACAAGTCTAATGAACTATGATAGTTATGAAAGATTACCAACCTGCTCTTGACATCTGACTACATGTTTAAAGATGTCTTCATTCATTAAGAGATTATTTTAACTTGCCAAAATTGGAAATGAGATGCAAGACACAGCCTGTGCGCTTATCACCGTGAGGAGAGCCGTCTGCCAATGTTGGTTAGGCACAGGGCACTTGTAGCCATTAGTAGTCCAGTCTGATTACTGGACTCAATCTGTTTCTAGTAGCAACCTTTGCAGTGACAGCATTGTCTCCATCTGTGCCTCCATCAGAGATTGTAATCTTAGCATTAAAAGTTCTGAAATAATCTTACACATGTAGTTAGCTGGTTTCTTGGGGATTGTTCCAGCAGCTTTAACGCACCCTGGTGTACCTGCAACAAGAAAGTTGGCCCTTACCTTCTGCTTAGCTAGCCTAATCATAGTTAGTTGTCATTGCCTCTAATTATAATAGGTATTTCTGATTTGATTCTTTGGGCTTTACACTTCTAAGCTATTATTTTTTTATATTACTCAATTATGTTGTGAATGTCTGTTCTCCTTTTTTCTTTGCAGACAGCAGTAAAGATCTTGTAAACAAACCTAAAGGGAAAATTGCTAGAGGAAACTAATATATAAAGTCAGGAGATACAAGGGAAAAAATAATCATGGTAAAAAATAAAGGGCAGTATATTTAAAGGAATCAGTTACATGTGACAATGTGTGGTTGTATGAGGATACCCACCGGTCTTTGTATGAAGTGTACTTTTGCTGATTAACAATTTACTCTTCATATGACATATTCTCACCATGTCCACAACATGTCATATTCCCATTACTTCAACTTACTCTGCTAAAGTGTAACTTAGTAAGTTAGTCTTGGCTGACACTATATTAATTGATAAAGGAAGAATACTTAAAACTACTAGACAGAAAAGAAAACACAGCTAAAACCTTCAAAAAATATGCTAGAAAACTATCAGCAGTAGTTTTACTGATAGCTGATATTTACCAGATATCCGATTATTTAAGGGAACACTCAGTGCAGTAAGTCTTTCCCAGTTCTCTGCATAGACCATAAGGTTGCACCTTTAAAAAGGGTGAAGAAAGAAATCAAAGGAGAAATATAGATTTATTATTGTCCCTGTTGAAGTGACCCTCTCTCTCTGCTGCTGGATTCTAGTGTTCTTCCTATTGTCTCCACTCTGCTCCCATTCTGTCCTTGAGTACTCACTATCCAATACCCTCTACAGAGTACAGCAGATTGAAAGAGGACTGGAGCTCTTGTTCTACCAGTCAAGGGGAAGGGGGGAAACAGTGGGAGAGTGCTGTTTACCCAAGCCAAGAAGGAAGAGGGAACTCTCCTTCTGTTTTTAGCATAGACAGGGGAGCAGTGCTGCCCCTGACACTCCATTTTAATTCCTGACCCTTTCTACTTTCAGCTGCAACAGCTCCTGCTGTGTGTGATGGACTGGAACTCAGGTGGCTATGCCTCATCTGAAACTAGACCAAGCACAGTGAGCAGAACACAAATCAAAGTTCTCAGCCTGGAGACCCAGAAGAGTGAAGAAAGACCCACCAGAAACTCTCCTCCTCACTTGCACTGAGAGAAGAAATCACCCTTCCCATCCTCAGGGAGTATTTGAGGGTGGTACTAAGCGTGAATGGTTCTGTCTCCATTAAGATTAGATGTGCGTATGTACAGACACAGAGGGAGAAGTGAGTGACAACATACGTGTATGTTCAGGGGCAAGCAGAGGCAATCATAAGTGGGATTGAGCAATGAAAAGTCTCTTTAAGGCTATGTCTACACCTGCAATTGAATGACAAAACTTTTGTCTTTCAGAAGTGTTAACCCTGCTCCCCCAAAAGACAAAAGTTGTGTTGTGAACAGTGTGTTGTCATCAGGCATGCTCTCCTGCGGACAACACAAACACTGCTTGTTGGAGGTGTAACATTTTTGTAGGCAGGAGAGCCAACAAACACTGGCTACACCGCATGTCTTTTAGTGGGATGGCTCCTACATTAAAGGAGACAAGAATGCTGAATTTTGTTTAAATTAAGGAGATTATTTTATTTAACATGTTGGCATTAAACTTAGAAAAAGTGAGATGATGGGATAGAACTGATGGATACAGGGTACATACATTGCATATAATTAAAGCCTTTTTGCCTAAATAATATAATTTGAATATATTTCAATATATAACTTTTGAAAAATGAGTAAATCAATAGACCCAAATCAAAGCCTTGCTATTCCTGAATATGGGCTGTCTGTTCTGGGGATGAAGAAGTCCAGTTTTAGAGCTTCTCAGAAGAAAAGCTAGTTTCTTACTTAATATTCCAGCTTTCTCTAGCTCCTTGCATCTTCTATGTTTAAATAAATGGTAAGCATTTGTTAAGAAAATTCACATTAGTCCTGGTTATTCTTTGGTGCACAAAACTATTACTGAAGATAGCATCAAAGAGATAATAGCATGTTCTTCATCTAGACAACAGTATTCGTACTCACCAGTGAATCCTTGTCACGTAGCAGAGGAGTGTACTTCCTCAGGTACCACTCTGATACTTGCATGTAAATGAAGGCATTCCAATTTCTAACAATCTGAACAATGGTTTGGTTGTAGTAGGTGCCAAAACATATTTCATAATCATATAGCTGACTGGTTGGTTTGTTCTTTCTTACACCAACAGTTCACTAAAATCTTCATTCTTGTAGGAATGACTTAGCAAAATAATTTTTTTCCTAGATCAGCATGATCAGAGATTTAGAGAATTTATTGATAGAAGCTGAAATAAAACTACAGGAAAAGCTGTGTTATCCAGCACTTTTCTAATCAGAAAGCTCTCTTTATCAGCATTTTTGTTATCTCTCAATACAAATCTTCAGTCTAGTAACTGGGAATAGTATACTACCCCAAAGTTCATGCAATTGCACATTCTGCACTCTACTTTTATGCAAAAGAGGCAGAAGACAAGTAAGCAAGCTGATACCAGGAATTTATTTAAAAAGCTTCCCGGGTGTATTATAGGGTCAGTCATTACAGAATCATCCTAATCTCCTACACCTTCTACAATGATTGATGTTGATAATGATGAACCTGAGGCATTGCAAGATCCTGAAGTGGCTTCTGAATCATCAAAGAAAGATTAAATTATGTTCAGTATAGTTTTAGTGTTATGTATTTTTAGTGATCTGAGTGTATGCCAGGCACTGCTCATAGTGCTATGTAGTGTCATAAAATAACCTACAGTATAGAAAACTTTACATGTATACACTTAAGTGCTTCAAGAAACCAACCACTCTGCAGTGAAGACCTGCTACTGGATTTGTGAATACCTGTATATTATTTTAGACTTTATTTAATTTATTGTATTCTAATTCTTTGAAAATTGGTATTCCATTGGTAAGTACAGTATATCTCTTAGTTAACTGGAATATTTGATTAACCAGCGTGCCCCATTTCCCCAATATTCCCGCATAACAAAGCTTTTACTGTATTTAAAAGAAATGCTCAAGATTAGTCAGTGACTGTTCAAGATATTTGTGCCCATATCACAGAAAAAGAGAAATATAAAGAGTTAAATTGGACCATAAAATCATATATCATGCTAATTCTAATGCGGTAAATCATGTCTGAAAACTACACCATTAAAAATCAGTTAAGACTTGTGGCTCCTAATATACCAATGGGGTAAGAAAGGAAAGCCAAGGGGACCCTATGTTTGCTTTTCTCACAACTTCTAAATCCACACCAATTTTCCAAGATATTTCAACTGTAAGTGTCAATAGTAAAATAAGATTAATTCTTAATGTCATTAATACTCTAAGATGGCTGGACTGTGTAATATTGTATATGGTTGCATTTCCAAGTACCCTTACTTACTCTTTATCAATACATATAATAAATGTAATTAGTAATTAACTTCATAACTGTGCCTTCATATTTCTTGTTGAAGATTGAACTTAAAAGGTAGGTGAAATATGCAGTTAGTGGTGGTAGTAGTATCAATTTTTACTGGTGATGTGGGCAGTACAGTAGTTCCTAAGGTACGCTTATCTCAGCTCTTGGCATAGGGGATGTTACTGTAGAAGAGCCTTGGGAGTTTATCCATTGATGTCCAGTTAAGCCAGGGTTTTACCCTTTTGCAATTAGAAAGTTGTGCAAAAACTTGGAATAATAAAAACAAAAACCAGTCTGAGAAGAGATGAGTTAACCCTGGACAAAGGAAATTAAGTAGTAAAAGCTTCACATTAAGTTATGTCATTACCAGGTACATTATGTACAGCCATATAGGTACTATACACAATATATACACATGAAGTGTTTAACCTTCAACTATTGCAGCTGAATAATTTTAAATTAAAAGCTTAACCCGACCCTGCGTAGAATTACTTTCTGTATACTCAAAAAGCGTATCATAAACGCATACATATTCTTACTGTTTATTTCAGTGACTTGGTCAAATGCATGCAGCATTTAGGAAGTCATGCTTATGAGAAACTAAGTTATTATTTTATCCCAAAGAAATAGTGAATATATTATTTGAATGCGCTTTAAAAGTAATTTAATTTTAACATTGAAATTTTGGATTTAAATTAAGGCATTCCAATCATTAAAGCTAAAACAATCACTAGTGCAGCTAGAAATCATCATAAACCTTTCTAATTCTGCATTAATTGAAAAGCTTTACTATATGCTTCTAAAACTGTCAAATTTAGATGATGGATGTCATCATTAAGAATGCCTCTGAAAAATATGCAAGGACTCTTTTGATGAAGGAATGGGGGAGAGGATATGAAACTCATAATTTACAATGGATAATGAAGCTTTGTATCATTAGTACAGGTGAATATTATAAGTCCTATTTTAAATTCAGTTAATTTACAGGAAGAAATGGTCTTATGTTTGAAACAGATTCTGGAGATTTGGCTTCAATTGTTGAATCTGCCACAGACTTTATTGTGTAATCTTAATCAAACCATGTGGCCCACATTTCCTAGGGTTCAGAATCCACAGTAGAGGCCAGATTTTCCCATTACCCAGCAACTATTGTTGTGACACTTGAGGAGGATTTTTTTAAAAAAAGTCAGTACCCAATTTGCTGAATGCTTTTGAAAATCTAGCCACTAATGAGAAATATGGAATCAAAACTTTGAATAGATAGGAGAAATAGTTAATTTCTAATCCTGATTTTGAAACACAAAACCATTCATTTTTTTGAGTATTCGGTTCTTGTCTATTATGAACTAGATTTACATTAATAACTCACTTCATATAAATCACAATCTAGGTATGTGAGGCAACTAGAAACAGCTTTTGATAGTTAAGAACTGAATATAAATTTAAACCAGAGATCTAGAATTTTATTAACAATCCCTGGATCTGATAATCATCGTATAATCACATGAAAATGTTTCTCTTGAACAATTCTTTACAAGAATTAGAAAGATGCCATTGTGTACATTTGTAATGCTACTACAGTTCAGAGACAAAATTACACTTATGAAGCAATTTGTCCATAATATAGTCTAACATTTTTTAAAGTAACTATCTCAAAATAAAGTTTATTGTAAGTTGTACAACATTTTTTTCATGATTTTATTAAAAAAGACGGGGAGATAGTAGGGAATCAGGATTTCAAACACTATGCATATATAATTACAAGTTAAAGATATTTCAGTGACTTGCATTCATGCAATTTACTGTAATGGAAAACAAATAGAATATTTTTAGATATTCTACTATATGGCTGCTTATTTAAAAAAACATCCATCTTATTGCATCTTTTCTAATAAAAACAGAAGTTACCTGAAATATTGGCTGACTTTCTTTACTTTTCTATAGTAAACTACATTCTACCCCATTTAGATTACAATCCTACATCTTACTTGCCTCTTTCTCTATTTGGTCATATGCATCTGTTCATCCCTGTAATTCTTGCAACAAAAATGTCAATTCCATGCTTCCCTATTAAGTCTCTGATCCACCTTCTAATCAAAGGGCTTAGTGTCTGAAATTTTCCCTTTAACTCATCTAGTTGAAAGGCAAGATCACCAAGAGATATGCAAAGTATTCTAAGAGCAAAGGAAAACTGATTATTGCTGCATTTGCCACATTTTTGTAAAAGTAAATTTAACAGTTCAGTTTTGCTTTGTTTCATGCATACCAATCACACTGCCTGCTGTTAATAGTATAGGAAATGGATATGGAGGAGCAGATTAAGAGAATAAATTCTGTCACTTCACCATGGTCTGAATTTTATCAGAATATTCATCATTAACAATCTGAGTTTAAAAATACATTTATTTGAAGACTATCAATGATTTCCTGAAACATGTTTTTGTACTTTTTTAAAAAATGAAAGTTTCATAAGTACTTATCTTTTAATTGGGGATGGTAAGGAACAATGGAAAGGGAGAATGTTCACTCTTCGAAGTGGAGAAGAGAGAATCACCAAGTGCTACAACACACAAAAAGAAATGAGCATGGCAATGCCTCAGGTACAGTGAGTGTAGTTCAAGCACTGTGCTCCCTCTCAGGATCAAATGTTCCAGTGAGACTAGTTCTTCTGGATTTCAGGAAGCAGTGTATTGTGTCTCCTATCATATTGTGCTTGGTGGCAACTGGCCAGACAGCAGGGGTGAAAGTAAGTTAAAGGACTTACTGGTACCCCGGAAGTCCTGATCGGGGGTGGAGCCTCACCCAGAAAAGGTGTGGCCTTAACCAGAAGAGGCTGCCACAGTCCCGAGCCCTTTAAATCCCCACTGGAGCCCTGCTGCCGGAGCCCTGGAAGAGTAGTGGTGGGCTCTGGCGGGGATTTAAAGGGTCCCAAGGCTCCAGCCCTGCTACCGCTGGGGAGCCCTTTAAGTCCCTGCCGGATCCGCTGCCGCTCCCCAAGGCTCCAGCAGCAGGGCTCCAGTGGGGATTGAAAGGGTTCGAGACTGCAGCAGCCGCTACCGCCCCGAGCCCTTTAAATCCCTCCTGAGTCCTGCTGCCCTAGCCCTGGGGAGCGGCAGCAGGTTTCCAGCAGAGATTTAAAGGGCTCCGGGGTGATAGCAGGCTGAAGCCCTGGGGCCCTTTAAATTCCCACCGGATACTCGCCGCCACTCCCCAAGGCTCTGGCGGGGATTTAAAGGGCTGGAGGCTGTGGCAGCCGCTACCGCCCGGGCCCTTTAGATCCCCGCCAGAGCCCCCGCAGCCGGATCCCTGGGGTAGCGGCAACAAGGCTTCGACGGAGACTTGCGCCGCTCCCCAGGGCTACAGCCGCGGGGCTCTGGAGGGGATTTAAAGGGCCAGGGTGGGTAGCGGCTGCCGCAGCCCTGAGCCCTTTAAATCCCCGCCAGAGCTCCACAGCCAGAGCCCTGGGGAGTAGCGGTGAGCCTCTAGGGCAGCGGTGGGCGCAGGACCGCAGGGTAAGTACCCTTTAGCAACCCGCTGCTTTATGTAGCTGCCAGCTCGCTGTGCGCTGCTTCCCGCGGCTCCCACTGGACTGGGACAGAAAACCATGGCCAGTGCATGTACATACAATTAAAGTTGGTGAAGAAACCCTATTGTCTGTTACATCAGGGCTACTCCAATGAAAACTTAAGTTACATAGGCATAAGAGGAAGAATTTAGCCCAATTATTAAGATATAAAGAATAACTAATCCACACCAAAATTATATAGTCTCCCTAACTTCCCATTCTTAATAATCAATGGATGTGCATGTGACAAGTTATACTGAAGGCAACAAACTCCATATAATTGAGTTAAGGTAATTTTGTGACAACACTTATGTAGAGTATCCTCCCAATCACTCAACTGCTTCTATAAGCTAAGGGCCAATTAGATGATTGTTGTCTCTGAGATCTCATAATCATTTGTTGACATATTAAATGATTCATTGAAACACATTCAACTGTTTTCTGCCATGAAAAAAAGTCATCCTTTTCTTATGAATTAAGTGGTTAATTAGAGCTCAAGAAGTTTACAGCAACTAATGTCTGAATTATACTGTACTTCATTTGAAAACATGAGCACTTAATTTGTAATGCGGTTGAATCTCAGGCACTATTTTGTTTCAGGTGTGTCACACAAACAACATACTATTGTTCACTAATAGGCCCAGGTCATCCTATGTGACTGTCCTGTGCTATGCCCTTCAGCCAAGCAAAGGTCACTGTAGTGCAAAAGATCCCCTATTGGTACAGAACCAAGAGAAAGCTTTGTCAGCACTCACCATGCCTGCTAAGGGCATAACAGGGAAAAATGTCAGGGGAAAAAAAAAAGCCAGACTGATCATCAGTTTCAATAAGATTAATGTCTATTAATTAGACAAGCCCTCAGAAGAAGAGCTACTTGGGAGAGAGAGACCTGGAGCTGAAGGATCAAGGGAGTGAAAAGATGATCACTAAACAAGTTTTGCAACCCCTAGTCTCTGTTTGTGCTTTTGAATAGTTGAGGTATAGCCATCTGGTCAAGAACGTATACAATTATTTGAAAATGTGATGTGATCCCACAGGTAACAGTGAAGGGGGTGGGAGATGGGGAATCTATTCCTCTAACTTTGTCAGGCCTTTTCAGACTTTGGTTTCAGATGGTTTTGAAAACTGCTGTGAGAGTTTACAGGAATTAATAGTTCTCAGCCTCTTAGGACAAAGAATGAGAGTATTCATTCAATTGTTAGATATTTAACAGACACAGAACAGATACTAAGGAAGTATATAGACCAGTGATGGCTTAACCTTAGAAAACTTGCAGTTAGAGTCTGGTTGAAATAAGCATCCAGATATTTGAATGGTTGTCTGAAGATTGTTTAGGGTAATCTCCAAAATTGGGTTGTAAATCTCAAAAAACAGTCTTATACATTTCCATATTTGCTACCTCTCATCATGTATATTTTGTATGTGTGAAGTTAACAATTCAAGATGGATTAAATAATTACATTTGAGCCTATTATTTAATAAAGATTAACAATCAGAGGTTAGAACATTCCTATCTAGAAAGAATAGACCACCACTTTTGGTGCAAGGCTAAAACAGCTGGCTTCTGTATCTCTCTCCTATAACTGATAGGTCAGGGACTACAAACTGCCTGCATCCCAACTTTCATACTGTATGACTTTTTTATTTTATTTATTTTTTTAAGGTTTTAGGAAGGAAAATTGCTTTCCCACAATTTCATACTGTTCTGATTTTGACTTTTTCATTTTACCTAATTGCTTTTGGAGTTTCATGGTACTTTAGATTACATGATCGATAAGCTAAAGGGAATTTTAATACAGTCATTACTACTGAAAGCTGTGACAACCAGCTGTTCTTACTGATTCAAAAATATCTTTCAGTAGATGCTTACTTCATCCATTACAGAAAATATCTGCAATAACAAGTACACAGTGTATAATTAAATCATAGGCACTCCTCAGTTTTGTTTATACCATACTACTGTAGCTCCTCTAGCAGTTTGAGATTTTTCCCTAGACATTTCTATTCCCATAGACTTGGAGGCACCAGAAGGAATGAAGTACAGCCCACTATTTGAACACATGAAGTTCTGAATACAGGTCACTCACTAGTTAAGAGCCAATAATATGGGCCTTAGAATTAAAATACACTTTTTGCTGTTATGGTTAAAGATTCTAGGAGAATAGTTAATGTACAAATGAATTTTACATCTGAAAAAAAAGGGTTAATGTTTACTGATAGATATCAACATAATAACCTTTCTTCTGGTCATTTCTCTTTCCACATCTTTGTCTTCTCTCTCTCTGCAAAACTTCCATCAGAAGAGGGATAGCAGAACATTATGAGGTCTAGCTCTGTTAACACGTATAGAGGAAAACATTAATTAGTGTATGTCTATACTACCTGCCTCCCTGGTGGGTAGTGTTCGGTGTATCATGGATCGTTTTATTGCATCTTGTCAGGACGCGATATATCGAGCCCTGAACATGCTCTCGTCGACTCCGGAACTCCAGCTCCACAAGAGGAATAAGTGGAGTCGATGAGGGAGCCGACATGGTCGATTCATCACCATGGGGACGGCCGGGTAAGTCGAACTAAGATACTATGAAGTTGCATATCTTAGTTCGAAACACCCCCTCTCCCCACCTGCTAGTGCAGCTCAGGCCTTAGTCTCTGCCTCTGGTTACTATCTGAAGATTCCAATCATTGCTCATTGTTTCATATAGCTAGTCTGTCACTTCTAACATTGGCTTGGTTGCATGACAAGAAACATTACTAAGTTGAAGAAATCCCACAGTAGCCATCTAATCAACATAAAAGTGCATCAGTAACAGGTCAATATTTTAAATTTAATTAACCGAGCTTTAATTACATCTTTGTCAGAATGAAGGTCAATCCAGCCACTTGAGGGATTATATCCTTAACATATATCTCCAGGTAAAGTTACCAATGTTGGTGAGGGCCTTTTATACAGTGTGTATGCACAGTCAGTACAAAACCAGTTCTCCTGTTTGCAAAGACAGAATTCATAATGTAATTAAAATGGCTAGAAAGAAACACAATAGTAGCAAAAATCCATTCAACAAGCTCTATATCAGAGCTGGGAAAAGTTTTTTTGGTCAAAGGGTGTTTTCACTGAAAAATGCAGGTTTGGATCAACTGAAACATTTAGTAAAATTGTTCAATCAGGAGGGATAAAAAAACCAGAAGTATTGAAATATCATTTCAATATTTCTGAAATGAAACTTTTTAATTTTTAGGGTAGATTCCAAATTGGATTCAGATGCCATTCACAAAACCAGAGAGGAGGAATGCCTCTACTACTCAATAGCCCAGTGCTAAGGAACCAATATTATTATTTTGATTTGGATTTATAATCAAGTTTAAGATTGCGGTGGAGAATTTGGTGCAAATTTACATATGCACACTATAATGGCTACCATTAATTTACCTACAGTTAGTAGATCACAGTTCTGATATACAATAGTTATTTACTATTCTACTTATAGGAAAACATTTCAGATATTGTAACTTTTGACTTCAAATAGTCAGAGAAGGGAATTTTTATTTCAAAATCCTTTGTCAATGTTGAGTTTCATTCAGCATCAGAACAAAATTGCCATCTTTATGGAACTGGAGCAAAATGGAAAAATCCATTTTAGGACTCACCCTGTAGATAGCTGAGCTGCCAGCTGCAGAACTGGGAGTTGGCTGAATAACCAGTGAGCTGGCCAGCAGGAAACATACCCAGATAGGTGGCAAGCAGGCTAGCAGGAAAATGGTCAGGCAGGAAGGCCAGCTTGCCTGGTTTTTATTGAAAGCTTCAACAGAACTGATATGTTCCTATGCAGGGCCATGCCTAGATATTTTGGTGTCCTATCCAGCCCTCCCATGGGGAGTGGGGAGGGCTGACACCAGGTCTCTGCAGGAGGGCAAGAGCAGGCTTGGGGTCAGCAGGGAACCGCCCTCCAGTGCTCACCGGCAGAGCGGAGCAGAGGGGGCTGGGGCCAGGTCGCTCCACTTCCCGCCGCCCAGTGAGTGCAGGGCATGCCTGACCTGTGCTCCAATCCTCTGGGATGTAGCTCAGGGGAAGGGGTAGAGTGGAGGTGAGACTGGGGAAGAGCAAGGCAGGGGAAAGGGTGGAGGCTTTGGAGAAGAGGCACAGCAGGGGCAAGTCAGCTTTCCTTTCCAGCTCAGCCAGCTGGCGAATGGGGCTGACTGCCGGAGCAGCACACAGCTATGTGGGGCACCAGGAAATTTGGGGATATTTGGTGCCCCAAATTTCCTGGTGCCCTATGCAGCTGCTTAGTTTGTGTATGGACAAGGACAGACCTATGGACTTTTGTTTCCATCAAATCAAAAGTTTCATTGGAAAATTTTTGACTAGCTCTACTCTTGAAAAATAACTACTTTTAATGGCAACCAATAAGTATTTTTTTTTCAGTCTGAAAAATCTACCAACCCCTGAAGTTACATAAGTGGCTAGACAGACTACCTTCCGAACAACAAAAGTATTTTGTGATTATATAGTTTAATTGCTTTTTAACAATTTATTGAAACATTTAAATTCTGACAAAGAAAGTTTCCATCTGGTTGAGAGCACCCAAAAGTCCCAACCTCTATTTATATTTTTGACAATCTCTTGATTACTTTATGTTTTTTGTAACAGTTATATTAACTGCATGACTGAGATAATATGTCAAAATAAGAAAAAATAGTCTGTTACCTACATGGCAGTAAAATAAGTAGAGTCCTGCACAGATACATATTTTGCATCTCATCTGATCTGAGATTTGCAAAAATGGTCTGCATCTATAAAGCAGATATCCATGGATAAACTATGCTGTTCTGACTATTTCGGTATTCTGTAGATGCTTTCTGTCAAGGTGCTCTATAAAATGTCCTACTTACACTAAAGGAAAAACACAACAAAAGGTCATTGTCTTAAAGAACAACTACTGTAAAATTACACTGCGGTAGAATTTGTTCTTGCTTACTATCTGGATATTTTTCTGATCAACTTTATATCTAGAGCAGAGATGGGCAAACTATGGCCCATGGGCCACATCCAGCCTCAGGATCATCCTGCATGGCTGAGGAGGCTCCCCACGGAGCTTCCCGTGTTGTCATCCCCCCCCACCCGCTCCGCCCGCACAGCCTCAGCACCATGTTTCCAATGCCCTGGCCCACTGCTCCTGGGCAGCGTTGCAGTGGCATGGCTGGCTCCAGCGTGGCCTGAGCTCCTGCCGCTCTGAGAAGCTTGATAAGAGGCTGGGGCTGCGAGCTCCTGTGGGGCAGCGTGTCTAGCTCCAGCGGGATGTGTGGCTGCCAGACATGCTGCTCTGAGTGACATAGTAAGGTGACTGGGGCAGGGCCATGGGTTGGATTAGGGGCAGGGTGTCCCAGGAAGGGGACAGGGGGCAGTTGAATGGGGTGGAGGTTCTGCGGGGGCAGTCAGGGGATGGAGAACAGGGGGGTTGGATAGGGAATAGGAGTCAGGGTGGGGGGCAGATAGAGATGGGGAGGTCCAGGGATGGGGGGGTTGGATAGGTGTGGGAGTCCCAGGGGTTTGTCAGGAGGCGGGGGTGTGGATAGAGGTTGGGGCAGGTAGTGTTGGGTAGGGGGTGGGATCCTGGGGGGGGCAGTTAGGGTGGGGGGTCTTGGGAGGGGGCAGTCAGGGGACAAGGAGCGGGGGGGTTGGATGGGTCAAGATTCTGAAGGGGACAGTCAGGGAGCAGGAAGTGGATGGGTGATGGGCAGGGCCAGGCCTTTTGGGGAGGCACAGCCTTCCCTATCTGGCTCTCCATACAATTTTGCAACCCTGATGTGGCCCTTGGGCCAAAATGTTTGCCCAGGCCTGATCTAGGGCATGGATACTGTCCTTATTTAAACCACATTATCTAATGAGCAAGCATAAGAGGTGAGCATTGGATACATCACACATCCAAAGTTATACAGCAAAACTTTTCATATTATATATATGTACTATTATATATGTATATCACTAACATTATACATTGCATCCCACATTTCTCAATTGGTGTGGTTACTCTGTGGGAACCAAGCCCTGTACAGCATGCTCTAACCACACACTGTACACCTGTTCTTTATTTACTTACATTCCAGGTTTGTCTCATCCTTTGTAAATGGTAGCAGCGTCTTCCTCCTTATATCAGCTAATACAGACATCCCGTCTCTAGCTTACTGATCCATTGACATGCCCACTAAGAAATGAGGCAAGTGAGTTATGTGGAATTCCTTATGCCCAGGTCAACACTGTACACTACAGTAACCTACCTAGATTCACCATATAGTGTATGTTTCTCTCCCCACAGAAGTTACTTAGAAGATAGGATGCAGATGTAACACTGACACAGACACAGTGAGGTACAAAGTTGTGATTGCATTTAATTTTAAATTCAAAAAAAGCATGTTAACATTTGCTTAAAAATACATGCTACAACCTATATACATTTGAGAATTGTTTAACAAAGTATCGGATACCTATTCAACAAAGGACCAATTATCCTTCACTATTCATAGGGCTTGATTTTGATCTCAGTCACACTGGCTTTGCATTGGTGTAAGGAATGATTTCAGTGGAACTGCTCTTCATTTAAAATGGTGTGAGATAAGACTCAGGCCCATTGTCTCCTTTATAGATGTAATCTTGTCCTTTTGTATTTTCAATGTACAGTGCCCACTTTGGGGTTGTGAAGGGGGAGGATTTACTCATCGCCAGCCTTTTAACTTTCTCAGTTTTGCTACAGCTATTTGAGATGCTTTCCACATTCACTGTGAAAGCCATATTGTGAACTAACTTGTTTAAATGAAGGGCTATGCTGACAATTAAATTCAGGTTTGTGCATGCTTCACTGCCATACTGTATTATAATCAATGTGAGTAGAAAGATTGCAGAAATTACGGGTTTTAGTCTGCATTTGCATGGCATTATTATGCCTACTAAGGTGAAAATGTCGACAGCTAAGATTGTAATTCTGTACCTTAATCTCTAGTGGTTAAGATGAGGTTCTGCCTCCACTGTTAATGCATCTGAGTGCTAATTTTTGTTTGGCTATACTGAAAGGAGGACAGGAGACATCTGACATGGATTTAATGAGGCCACAACTTTATTATTAGATGTCTGGGACTACCTGGCAGATAACATGGGGTTAGCCACTCTGTACACTTTATTCCATAATTACCAGAGGGCTTTTACCATCTCCCACTCTTTTTCCATTTAGGTCCCTCCAGCAAATCCATTGCTAGGACCTTACCATCTTAACACACACACCCTCACCTCGTAGGAGGGTTAAGATGACCTATAATAATGGGAGTTGGCTCCCTGCTGTACTAATCATAGGAGTCCCCAACCATCTCCTTAGTTCCTTTAATGAACATCTCTTTTTAGATCCCTTTCCAAGCCATTTATCTTATCTGGTCACCGTATATTGTTCCTATGGAATACCTGCATTGGACATCCACCACAGCCATTAGCTTTGCTGCCTCCTCCCCAAACCCAGTCAGGTTCCCAGACATCTCCTAATCCCCTCTTTTATATTTTGAAGTCAATTACTTATTGTCCAAAACATTACAGCTCCTAAGTCTGACAGGTGAACCTATTCTTCCTGAAACAACTCTGGTGCCCCATATACTATGCCAGGATATGATATTACTACCCCCTCCTAGGGTCCCAAGGAATTTGGCCACTTCCCTGTTCACCTGCTTCTTTGCCTTATCCCTGCTCCATACAAAGGGGAGGGTTAAAGCACAGGGATGCCCCTTTTAAATACCTCATTTCCAGAGGATGAGTCAGTAACCACACTGAGTCTTTTGCAGCAGTTTTTATCTCCTCCTCCCTGCCCCCAGGCCATAAAGCACAATTCCTTTAATTTGGCCACCAAAATACGCTCTCCCCCACTTAAAGGTGCAGGATGGTTATTAGAAGTAGTATAACTTTTTGGACAGGCAGAGGTTTCAGTTAATAATTTTCTTTAAGCCTCACACAAATAAGGTTTCTATATGGGTATTAATTAAATATAGATCTTCTCATACATTTTTCTTTGTAACAAACTTTAGACAGGGACCAGAAAAAATACTATACGTTTGTATATACCATTGCTGGCCTCTAGTAGGTCAAGCATGAAATGAGTAAAAAGAAACACTGACAGTCCAAGCATGAGCTGAAACAGCCCAACGTAGTTATCAGTAATTTGGATCTGTAGCTTTAGTCTGGGTACTTATTATGTCAAATCTAATCAAAATAAGAAAAGTTTTCAGTAAATTCTCCTTGTAATTTAATACATCATCACTTTATGTCTGAATCTTCTTATGAATAAATTATGTATGTTTCATTTGTTAACAATTCCAGCATGAAGTTATTTTGAATATTCTGAACCACTATTAATGTATATAGCAAACAAATCTAATTTTCCTAATCTAGCATAGTTTTGTTAAGTTTCACATATATTCTTTGCTTGTAAATTATGCTTCATGGGCAATACAGGAATTATCAGACTGAATCTAAACAATGGTTCAAGTAGTCTGGTGTTCTGTCTCTAACAGGGGTCAGCCACCCACTCCATGCCATGAAGAATGCTGGAATGAGTGCATGGCTCCACTGCCTCCTCAAGTACCAACCAAAAGAGCAGGATCAATGCACTGTAGAGCAATCTTCTGCATCCTAATGGTTGGAAAAGACTGTGCACTACTCTTCCACGTACAAGAGGACCAAGGTCATCTGCCCCCTGCACTGAGGCTGGATCAAATATAATAGACCATCTCTGGCAGGTGTTTGTCTAATCTGTTCTTAAAATGACAGATATTCTTCAGTGCTGGGGATATCCCAATCTCCCTTGGTAACCTATTTTAGAACTTAAACTATCCTTAGAGTAAGAAAGTTTTCCCTAATATCTAACCTAAATCACCTTCACTGAAGTTGAAGCCAATTGCTTCTTGTCATACCTTCAGTGGACATATCTCTTAACATGTCCTTAACAAGTCCCCTTCCTTGCCCCACCTGCCATTCCTACTCAGTCTCCTCATTTTTTTTAAAAACCTTTCCTCAGAGGTCAAGTTTTCTAAACCTTTTGTCCTTTCTCCCCCTTTTCTGAACTCTTTCCAATTTGTCTACACCTTTCTTGGAGTATTCTCTCCAGTTTGGGGCAATACACTCTAACTGAGGACTCACCAGTGCTAAGCAGTGTACTTCAATGTTTTACATGTGGCACTTTTGTTAATACATCCCAGAATGCTATCTTTTTTTAAAATTGAATCACACTGTGATCTTATATCTAATTTATAATCTATTACAAGCCCCAGATCCTTTTCAGAGGTACTTTGCCATTTTGCTATTATTTATTTGATTTTTCCTTCTTAAGTGCAAATAAGTATAAATATCCCCCCCCCCCGACACACACACAGACTCTAAGCCAGCTCCTTAGCTGCTATATATTGACAAAGATCTATTGACTTCAATGGAACTACACCAACTTATACCAGCTGAATGTCTGGCTCTTAGTTTTGTACTCATTGAACCAAATTTTTGCCCTAGCTTATTGTACAGTAGTGTAAGAACCTGGTCCAAAGTCCAGGGATGCCAATGGGAGTGTTTCCTTTCACATTACTAAGCTTTGGATCAGCCCCCACACCAGAAGAAATTTCATACTCATTCTATTCTACTCATTACATGTGTAAATCTGAAGCAAAATCTTCTGTAATTAATGGAGTTTCTACAGATATAAAGGATTTATCCAAAGTCTATTAATTTCTGTGGACAGACTCCCATTGATATTCAAGAATATTTTCTGTAGATAGGTACGAATATGGAACAGAATTTGGCCCTCGGTAGTTGAGAAACATTCAAAAGATTTAACACTTAAAAGACAGAGAACTCATGTCACTCAAAATAATCATGTAACTTTCCAGTTCTACAGATGATTAACTCAAGAAGTGTGAACTTTCTTGAGTTCCGTCTATTCTATTCCAAAACACTGCTTATTTAATCTATAGCTGGAGTCATTCTTTCATGCTGCAGTTAGTTCATTAAAATGGCTCAACTCCACAAAAGGTCTATTCTCTCAATTACAGTACAAAATGTTTTAATTAAAGCAAAAATAGTCTCTTTGTGTTTTAAGAAAAAAGAAAATTAACTGGCAATGCAATTTTTTTTTCTTGATGGAGCTCTAATGTTTGAGTCTTTTTCATTTTCAAAGAAAGTTCATTGTGTGACTACAAAGTGAAGCAAACAGAGCACAAGGTTATAAACTCCTCTCCCCCCCCCCCATCAGAGTGATCCTTTAGATCAAAAAGATTCTTTAGATCAACAGATTCAGACTTACGGAGAGGTAAGGGGGGGCAGAATTTTACTTTCAAATCAGTTATATTTGTTAACAATGATTAGTTACAGAATACCTAAATGAATAATGATGCCATGTTTGTTATAAGGTATTTTCCATCCATACATTGACTTCAATAGTTATTCATTCCCACTGGTGTAAATCAGGATATTGGGATTGGACCTCAATCCTTTTCAAAGTCAAACATACTATTGCATCACCAGTTGAGGAACTTTTGTTCTGGACACACATACCATATGAAGCCAGCTCTCTCAGTTTTTCAATTTCAACTTGCAATCTTTTGCATTCTAAGTACTCCTCTAGGGTCTCTCCCCTTTCCTGTCTATTGGCAACAAAGTTGGTTAATATCTCCCAAATGTTACAAACAGAAAAGCACACCAAAAACAATACTAGAAAACATCCGAGCTAAATTCCTTTAAAGAGAATAGGCAATGATTTGTTCTAATATCTCAGGTACCTAAACACAAAATTCTGCTCTCAGAATTGTAACTTAAAAAAAATTACCTTGATAATTCTTGCTGTGTGTAACAATCTTTACACATCACTAGATAGATATAGTCTAAGCCATTTACCGGTCAGTCTTTCAGCATCTCTGGTACGGTATTCCTCAATAGCTTTGTTCATACTATCCTTCCCCTGCTCAGATTTGTTCCATTACTGCTACAGTAGAACCTCAGTGTTTTGAACAGCAGAGTTACAAACTGACCAGTCAACCACACACCTCATTTGGAACTGGAAGTAAACAATCAGGCAGCAGCAGAGGACCCCCCGCACCCCCGCCAAAAGAATAAATACAGTACAGTACTGTGCTAAATGTAAACTACTAAAATAATAAATGGAAAGCAGCATTTTTCTTCTGCATAATAAAGTTTCAAAGGTATATTAAAGTAATTGTTCAGATGTAAACTTTTGAAAGAGCAACCACAATGTTTTGTTCAGTGTTACAAACTGCCTTTATTCCCAAGGTGTTTGTAACTCTGAGGTTTTACCATATCAGTGCAAATCTCCCTTCCCACCATCTGCTATCTGCTAGCACCTGGGAGAAGGTACCAGGAGTTCCTCGCACATACATTTTCAATGAGTTGTAATGAGTTCTGTTCAATGCATTTTCTCCCCTACCTCCTTCTACATTCTGCTTGTATCTGCCCTGCAGTAGTAAAATGGCTCAGGAAATCTCATATTTGTTACCACTCTTCTTCACCCACTTCAGTATTTCTTGAGTCAGATGACCAAGATTTTTTTTAAAAAAGCAGTCTGGGTTATCATGAACCTTAGTTGAGCCAGACTGAGCAATGTCAGTTCAGTTTCTTTCAATATGAAAAGAAAACTATGATTTTTTGTTAGACATGAGCATAATTTGAAAATAAAATCCACTGGAACCTTGAAAGGAATGTCAGCGACATTAACAGGTAAAGCAGGTACTGCTTTGTTCCTCCAAGGTCATCCTTTCCAGGTGTATTATTTCTGCTTGGTATGCAGGCTTGCAAACCACCCTTTGAAGAGGTTGACATCTCTCAGTCCTGATAGATCTTAAGCTTCTTTTAAATTGGGGTGAAGTTCAGGTAAAAGAATTCTAATCACCAGAGAATTATTTTCAGATAGTGATGGTTTCACTCATTAAATCACCTTGTAGAAGAGGCATAGGAGAATTTATATAAAATTCAAGTGTATTGAAAATTTCAGCTATGTTTACAGCCTTGGCAGTAATAAATGGAAAGGTTATGAATATTGGGGTCAATCCTCAGCATGGAAACTACATGGATTTACCTCAGCTGACTTAAATTAGCTGAGAAGCTGGTCCATTATAGGCAGACAAAACAAATAATGAAACAAGCAACTTTTGTGCAAGAGGTTTTTCTAATAGAATGATTTGTCTAACAAAATTCACTGATAGGAAATATGCAGGTTCCTATGATAAATTTGAAATCATATCAAATACCTGAACTGATCTTATCAAGCATTCATTCATTTCACAGATCAAAATTGCCTCTCTTCAGAGGCAAGTCTCAGATACAACCTACACTTCCTTTTAAAATTTGCTCACAGCAGAAACTAATTCAAAATATGTTGTTGATACTGATTAATTTAAGATTCATTAGAAAAACATATGGTTTCAGTTGGAAAAAAACACATTAATTTTCAGTCTCCTATTCCAGAACTGTTCTTATTTGTCATCTTCCCCTCAGTAAATACAATAATTGAATACAAAAATTTGCCATAGTATTAACAATTTTTGAAGCTTTTTAAAATAGAAATCCAGAATTTAAACACATTGGCAACTAAATTTTGGCATCTAACACAAGAAGAATTTTAAAATCACTTCACAGGAGATATGACTAGTTCTTTCTAGAAAAATACAGAAAAAATTCACGTCAATTGACTGGACAAATTAATAGGACTGATTCTCCACTACCCTAAACTACGTGTTGTCATTTACACCTGTACAAAGTGAATATAAAATATTACCAAGTAAAAATGGTTATATTTTACACCTATTTTGCACTATACAAAAATACAAGTGTATGGCAGTGCAAAATCAGATCCATTATCTGAAGCTGTGTGTGTGTAAAACCAACTAAATCTAGTTATTGTGGGCTACATTTTCTGGTATACACGACCCCTTCACGGCACTAAAGAAGCAGAGAAAGTCAACAAAGCTGAGGTTTCAGCTCTATCTCACCCAGCCCTGGTGTCAGCGATATTGCTGGAGCACTATTGGACTTCTGGGTGGTGGGCAGCTAGCTATTAGTCAAGAGGCTGAGCTAATTTGTGCTGAGAGCTGATTCACCAAAAACCACAACCCAAGGATCAGCCTACAAAAGTGATCAGAAGTCACTTTTCCTTATCTCCTTTTGTATCCTGCTGTGCTTGGAGCTGAGAATCAGATCCTGCAATTTTAAAATGAAACACAGGATAAAGTCAATACAAGCATGCTACTTGGAAATCGAAGAGGAGGACAATCCCTAATCAGGTCAAGGTATATAAAGAGTAGCATCAAAAGATTTCAATCTTCTGTGTGGTGTTGACCCACATACAGAGTGTACAGAACATATAAGCAGAAAAAATGGGAAGTAAGGCACGGAGTGATTAAGTGATGTACCCAAGGTCACAAAGGAAATGTATGGCAGAGTCAGGAACTTGGTCTGTGACTCAAGACCTGAGCTATCTTTCCTTCCACCTGCAGAGCAATAAATCAGATGTTTTACAGAAATGGATATCCGTGAGGTAGAAATTAATGTGAGTTATAGGCATATATACTGTACTTCTAAGGCAGACTAAAAATTGTTCATTAGTTTTCATGAGTCATTAATATAAGCACCTTGGCCCAGATTAATCCCCGGTATAAGTAATCCCATAAAAGGCCTTGAGACATATTTATTCTGATTTCAACAGCAATGCAAATTACATATGAGGTTTGCTGGTGTTAGTGGTAAAATAGGGTAACTTGCATCACATGGACATTCAGTGGGTACATAAACAAGAAAAACTTCCTCTCTGAGAAAATCTTAGGAAGCGTGCAGTGAGAAAAATAGCACACACACACGGCAGCTTTCTGTACCTTTATGCCACTACATGAAGTGAAGTGGATATTTTGGACAAACTGGTGAACTGGGAACACAATGTTTAAAATTAGCAAAAAAAATCTGTTTACTGGCAATTAAGGAATGTATCAACCACACACAAGCCCCCACTCAAAACCTAAAAAGAATGGAAATACAAAAATTAAGGAGAAAGACCTATGACCATGGAAAGGAATGAATATTACCTGCACTATACTTCAGCACTCCAAAAGCTTTTACATCAATCTCCAGTAGATACACAAAAGCAACATATACTCCAGCTTCATCAAACGTGAATCTAATGCAAAATATTAACCTTTTTATATAAAATATAGTATAATGCAACAAATCAGCACATCTGGCTCTCACACATTTCATGTACTTGGAAAATGTTCTGCCTAGCACCGCTGAGTTCACTAAAGTTTTTATCTTCTTCTTCTTTAGAGTAGGAGGATCTGCATTCAGTAGGTATTGAATTTAATAAAGTATAATATGGTAAAAATGTTCTGTTGGTGATAGTTAGGAGAGATCACAGAGGGAGGAACAAATGGGAAGAATCTTATTTAGGCCTTGTCTACATGGAGAAAACTGACTGGCATAGCTATTTCACTGTAGCTCTTATGGTATAATTATCTATTTGAGAGTAACTCTCCATGTGGACACTATTCTGAAAATAAAAAGTGATTTTATTACAGAATAATAACTCAGTTTCCAAAGCAGAGTAATTAAACTGAATAAAGTCACATCTATTTCAGAATAGAGTATCCACATGGGGAGTTATTCTGGAAAAAAACTTTAGCTTTGGCATCAGGCATTGGGCTAATTCAATTAACTTCAGTAAAGTTTCTCCTTCTTTAAAATGGTGCAAGTGAGACGAAAATAAGAGCAAGGTGTTGCAGTCCAAGAAGTGTATTATTTCATCCCAAACTATCATTATCCAAACAAGTCACAGCTGTTTTGTATTTCTGTGCTAACCCTGGAAAACCTTGTCTTTATCAACACATATTTTTGATGCTTAGAACAATTCGACATTTGAGAAGACTTAAATTAACATAACTGAAAAAGAAGTAAATAGAGAATTCAGGCTCCCACACCCAGAGGCTCAGAGACAGTAGAGACTATGTGGACCATGGAAATGAAGTCAGGCTTATTGATTTCAGCTGCACAATTCATACAATGATCTTAAGTAATCACAAGGGTGAGCATCAAAAGAGACTCGACATAAAATGGAGAAGGAATTTAGATTAAAGAATGGCGAAAGACTGACAGTCATATGAAGGAGCATTATCAGAGAAGGGTCAATTTGCAGTTAGAAATGAGAGAGCTAGGTTTAAACTGAGAAGCACTGATGAAAGGAACAGATAGAGAAATAAAACAGCAAAAGTAGGATGCAGGGAACACAGAAAGAGGAAAGAGCGAGAAGAGCTAAATGATAAAGAGAAAAGAAGAAGAAAGAGAAACTTCAGCTAAAACTCTGACTTTTATTCATGTTCTTATTTTTTAAAAAAAAGGAGAGGAGAGAAAAAAAGAAGTTGTTGTAGCTTGTGTAAAGCCTGAATTTATAGCAGCATCTGTAAATTTACTTGTTTATAGGAGCTGAAAACAAACCCCTAGATATTTTTAGTAAATGTAGTTACTTGGAGTCAAACTTCCTTTGTTGTTCTGTTTGCCTTTAATTATTTTTTTTGTTTTTTTTACAACAGTACTTAAAAATTCACCATGTGTCTCTACAAGCCAATAAAAGAGATAATAGTAAACAACGCCTTCAAAGCTCTTACAATCTAAAATGTAAATAAATAATGTGAGACTTTTTAAAAAGCAGGCAATTTTTCTTAGCTGAGTGAGCAATTTCTAAAATCTGAGTAAATATATAACTATGGGTTTTTGGTTTTTATTTACAGTGAGTTAAAAAGGTCTGATATGGTAATGCTAAACTAGACACTGGAGTTTCTTTCACATTGTAGCTAATTTGAACCATTAGATTCCATAACAATTTTTATGGGGTGAAAATCGTGGCTGTAAGTGAAATCAATGAGAGTTTAGGCATGAACTTCAATGAGGCTAGGATTTCACCTATGGAGTTTTTATTTTAAAAATTAGTTCATTTGTGCAATACATCATATTCCCAAAGGAAGATTACTGACTACAAAATCTTCTCTTGCAAATCCAAGCACAGTAAGATATTTTGAAAATTATTAATCCATAATATACTATTTAAAATATAGATCTGTTGTAGCAAACACTTATTAGATGCTTATCTTTACTTACAGAAGTAGCCCCAATGAATTTAAGAATTAGGAATCTATGTAAAGGTAAACAGGATTATTCAATAATCCAGTTTATCAGTGATTAGAGCTGAATCAATGTTGTAAAAAAGCACCTACAAAATTTCCTCATGTTCAGAGCCTTGATGTTTTGTGTTCTGTGAACATTTGAGTGATAAAATCTATTTTCACGACTGTCTGAAAAAAGTGAGTGTAACACTCGTGCAGTTGTATTACTGAAAAGCAAATTCAGTCAGCAACCTGAAACAATACCCTGTGATTTACCTGAACAAATACAACTAACCAAAAAAACTTGAATGTTCACTGAAAACTATTTGCAAGAAATCCACAGAGGTAAGCAAAACTGCCCAAACATTCATTTAATAATTTTGAACAAAAAATTGCATTACAGGAATGGAAAAAGAAAACAAGTTGATTTGATACATTCATTATAAATTATGCATTATACTCAATTGTTTCTAAAATGCCAAACTGTCTCCCACACAAAACTAATGTATATTTTTGTTGAGGTGTTTTTTATCCCAGATTAAAGAATAGTAAATACCACCTTCATGCCTAGACACTGAAACTGTAACCCAATATGAACGTTAAAAGTTGTCTTGTTTATTATTGTATATTTTACAGTAGTGCCTATGGTTGGGAATTAAGCAAAGAACTGATTTTTCAGTTTAGTGTGTTTAATACCTTCATTTAACGTGCTAGAATGAAGATATTGGTTCAGGTCACCATAGACACAGAAATTTGCTGTAATATTCAGAATTTCCCCAGGTTTGAAATCTGACAATCTTCCCCAGCACCACATCAAAGGCAGTGCAGTTTTGTACCATAGTCTATCCAGTGTTTACATGAAACACAGCCTGAATTCAGATTTTTGTATAGTAAGCAGCAAACAAATATGCTTAAAAGACTAAATATGACTAACCTGGGGAGGGGGTGTCACTATAACAACTACATAAATTCTCGAATCCCTTCCATTTGTCCTTGTATGCTTGTACTATGATGTATGATTTTTCAGTCACAGGCATACGGTCTTCATATTTTGCTGCATTTTACGTTAATTTCTATATTAGATTTTCAGATTCTGCATTCTCAGCTTTCAGTTCTGGCAGCAGTAGCTTGCTGATGTTATTTGAATTGAATGACTGACACTTCAAGGGCATCTTATAGAATACGTTGGAGACTGAGGGGCCATTTTCAGATCTCAGTATCTATATATTTCAGAAATGTTTAGAATTCTTATAATTTTATAACAATATAGTACACTGCAAATCAATTCCAACCTATATGCATTCCAGAACAAAAGCTTGCCAAATTGGTTGTATTCAAATTAAAATATTGATTTGATTAGTAAAGTAGTTTTGGACTGAGTTTTGATTAAAATGTTAGCTTTCCTTGCAGAACATGAGTTTTCTTTTTTATTGTTGAATATTGCCTATTAAAGATAGGCAATTGCCTATTAAAGTTTTAGAAGCAAACTAAAAAAAAGCTATACACAGTACTCAATTTTTTTTCAGATAGTCTTATGAAATTTCAGAAGACTGCTCATTCCAAGAAACATTAGGGAAAGAGAAACAGAAAATATATAGATATTGAAAGCGAGGCAAAGTCTCATATGTTCTACTGAACATGATTAAAAGGAGCTTACTAATTACAACAAATTGCCAGCCTATCAAACATAGGTACATATAAAGTTAAGTATGTAAACCCATATTTACACTTGAGCTGGACATTTGATTCAAGCCCCAGCTCCGACCTGAGTTTTTTTTCCTCCCAGATCAAAGGTGTTCTGATACTTGTAGTCTACTGTCTTTTGGATTTGTAGGCCTCGGAGCAACTCTCAGGACAGAGCCTGGGGAATGTAGCAGCTGTTGGTAGGCTACTACAGTGACCAGCAAGACCTATGGTGATATTTCCAGGAAGGAGGGAGCCAAGTAATAAGCCTGGGTGGGGTTGTGCTGAAAAAGCTTGTAGAAGATCTAAGACAGAGGCCTAAGAGACAAGAAAGCAGAGGACATCATTTAAGACTTGAGTGTACAGTTTCTTCATAAGTTAGGACCTCAGGGTTTTAGCCCATGTTAGGGAGCCCAGGTCATCCCTCTGTCTCTCAGTAATGTTACCTAGAAATTATTTGTTGACACCTCTCCAACCAAAGATTGAAGGAGTGTTGATATCCTGGACACAAAGAACAAATGAATAATGAACAACTGTTTGTGGACCCCAGACAGAAAAAGGGGCAAAAGCAGCAGATAATTTGCAGTCATAGAATGGAAACTGTGTAATAGAACAAATGTTAGGGATCACTCTATGGAGGGCAATTAAAATTACAAGTGTTCTCTGACACTGAAGGAATGAATCAAATAAGTTTATATGAGAAAGAGGAGAGAGAGATGCCCAGACACATGGCACTTTGATCAATTGCAGTACAGTAGATGTTTTCTGTTTTCATGTGTCCTAGCATGTTAAATGAAAGTATATAAACACCTGTTACCTGGACAGCAAAAGGTGTGAATCCATGATATAAAAGGTATGGATCTAGGAAAAAAGAACTCAGGGCATACTTACATGATAGAGGAACTGCATCCTGGGAAGCTGTGACTGAAAAAGATTTGGGAGCATGGATAGCCAGTGACCTGACAGTTGGGGGAGGCTAGCCCCCAGCCCCTCCCCTTGTGCCCGAGGCCCCACCCCTTCCCTTTCTGCCCCTCCCATCCCTCCACCCCTCCTGCAGGAGCCCAGAGCACCCTCACCGTGACACCCAACACCAGCGCCAGACAGTGTGGTCACAGTGGCCCCAGCCCCAGTGCACTGGATGGCAGCGCCCCCAGCACTGAAGCACTGGGTTGCATGGTCTGAGCACCAAGCAGGTCGTGTGTCCCCAACACCAGCTACCATGAGCCCCTGTGGGAGGCAGGCCAGCCAGCCCGGGCCGGGCCAGGCCAGGGCCGGGAACTGCAGGAGGGAGTCTGGGGGCAGAGCATGGGTGGGGCCATGCCAGGCTATTTGGGGAAACAGCCCCTTCCCTTGCCTATGATACCTGCCACCCTGTTTGGGAGTGATGGATAATCAGCTGAACATGAACTCCCAGCCTTACGCTGGTACAAAAAATCCAATGTCATTCTGGGGTGTATAACCAGAAGACTCTTGATTAGTAGAGATGTAATGTCTTCTGTATTTGGCACTATTGCAACCGCTGATAGAATACTGTATCCAGTTCTGGTGCACACAGTTGAAGGAGGTTGACAAATTAAAGAGGCGTTAGAAAAGCACCACCAGAATTATTAAAACAGTAGAAACGAGCCTCATAATGATAGATACAAAGATCTCAATCTGTTTAGATTAACAAAGAAAAGGTTTAGGTTAGCAAAGTTTGATTACAGTCTGCAAGTTCCTACTGTGATACTCTGTGCCCCAGAGATCCTCTGCACCCCATATTCATCATAGTGAGATATGATTACACAAAGTATGCCTTGTGAAGTATTTTAAACATCTTAATGTGTTGAACATTAATAGCCTGTTAAGTTGTATTTACTACCATTTTATATGAAGTTTTCCTACGTATGTACTACTGAAACATGTGAAGTTGGGAAACACCCACAAGCAGCCTTTCAGGTACAACAATAAAAAAATCAAACAAGATTTATGTCATATTGAGGAAATACGTATGCTCACAAGGGTTAGCCCAGGAACAGGGTACAATAGAAATCTCAGCAGTATAACACCACAATGAGGAATGTGAGACTCAGGTCACAGCAACAGATCTTTCCAGAAGGTTGGAAAAAGATATAAAAGAGGCAAGTGACATCATGACTGGGCCTCACTCCTCACACAAGAGAGTATCTGGAAATGGCTGATGAACAAAGGCTGAACTGGAGAAAGTGCTGTTCCCAGGCAGTAAGGAAGGAAGCCTGCCTGTGTATAGGATCTTGGTGGACTGTTTATCATAAAGCATTTGGCTTAGGACCCCAGTTTGTGGGCTTTCTCCAAGTGCCATATGCCTCCAAGGAGTCTCTGGTCAGTCAGTGGCGGAGTCTGGACCAGTAGTAGCCGAGTGGTCAGCTGCAGGGTTGGGCAGAGACGGGACCTCAGGCTCAGCAGCAGGGGTAAGTGAAGAATCATAGAATCTCTGAGTTGGAAGGGACCTCAGGAGATCATCTAGTCCAACCCCCTGCTCAAAGCAGGACCAATCCCTATTTTTGCCCCATATTCCTAAATGGCACTCTCAAGGATTGAACTCACAACTCTGGGTTTAGCAGGCCAATGCTCAAACCACTGGCTGCTATGGCGGCTCTTTGGAAGTCAATCCAATATCTACTTCTGTGTGTATACAAACAGGGAGGAACATCTTGGGAATATGATCATGATGAAAGGTTATGTTTGTCTTATTTGAAATACTTTTAGACTATCAAGTGGTTTAAAGGCAATTAATATCTTAAGTTAAAATAATTAGTTTTTTCAACATCAATACTGATTTTGTAAAGATATTACCACCTCAGGAATTTTAATTGAAGTTTCGTAATATCATTTTAATTTATCAAGGAACAATACATTGTTGTGTTATCCCTCAATAACTCAAAAGCCAACTGACTACAAAAACCACAACAACACTGAATATTAGAGACTGTATCTCCCCCTGCAGATGTGTGCAAAGGAGAAAAGGTTGGCAGGAGATTCTGTTCCCCTTTGTGGTCCTCAGTAGGAGTCAATCATAATGTGGCTGGGGAGCAGAGGCACTATTCCATGATACTGCTATTCCAACACTTTCTCCTCTAGCTGGAGACCCAAAAGATGGAGAACCAGGACACATAAAATTACAAAGAAGCAGTGATGATTGAGGAGAGGTACCAATATTGTTACATGTTTTTTCAACTGTGCCTGATACGGCTTTCAGCCTTAAATCAGGTCTAATCATTTAGAGATTCAAAAAGACCTTATTGCTAAACAACTATTGACCCAAATTTTGCTCAGTCTCCATGGTGTCACTCCAGACATACAGCAATGTTAAGGGAAAGTTTTCCTAGGCACACACAAAGATGAGATGCAAGGGCGGTGATTTAATTAGGCCACACATTTATTAATTTTGCTAGAAACTATCCAGAAGTTACTCATACAGACAGATTATGTAATATGGTTTATTTTCCTGTGTCATTTTAAGAACAGTGTGTTCAATTTTAATTGTTCCCCTTAAGGTTTATGTGCAGCTTTCAGTAATAGAAATAGGACTTGTGGGGTGCATTGAAAGGGGAGAATAGATCTCAGAGTGCATCTGTTGTCTGCTAACCAGCAAACATTGTTCTCATATGAGAACAAAGGAACTGAAAATAACAAATTCATTCAGAGGTATGAGAACATGGCTTATTTTACTAGAATACTTTCAGTAAATTAATTAGATCATTTCACTTTATACTTGTGCTAAATTATTTCAATTTAAAGACCTTACTTTGCACATTTTAAAATGAATTTAAAAACAGCTGTTACTATTTTTAAAAACATTTTACAGCACAAAAACAAAAAGCACAAATAAAGCTCTGTTTCTCCCGCCTACAACAGCATTATCCTAATAAAAGAAAGAAGGGGGAAAAAAGGAACAAAGTAACACTCTAATCCCCAGGAAGACTACAAATGACAGGCATGGTATCACAGAATGCTTATGTGAAATTTTCATGAAATAAACTGAATTCTGTGCAATAAATAGGTTTCCATGACAATCATCTTCACAATAGCTCGTATAAACATATAGGATACTTTTGGTGCCACAGTTTGAAAGGTTAGTCCTAGTTAGATGTAGGCATGAGGACTACTCCTACTTCCATAATCTACATTCTGTGTGTGCCTGTGTACTTGTAATTTGTGTGTGTGTGTGTATATATATATATATACACACACACATACACACACACAGTTAACAGCTGTTTATACTTTATTTTAAATACTAATTACACATTGCACCAAATCAAACCATAAAAAAGGAAAGAAATAAGGCATAGTTTGTAAAAAGAACAGGAGTATTTGTGGCACCTTAGAGAAGCTTATTTCAGCATAAGCTTTCGTAGGCTATAACCCACTTCATTGAATGCATAGAATGGAACACACAGTAGTAAGAGATATATATACACACAAAAAACATGAAAAGGTGGAAGTTGCCATACCAATTCTAACAGGCTATTTACTTTAGCTAAGCTATTATCAATAGGAGAAAAAAAAACTTTTGTAGTGATAATCAAGATATAGATCACTACAAAAGTATTTTTTTCCTCCTGCTGATAATAGCTCATCTAAATAAAACAGCCATAATGGCCTAAAGTCACTTTGTGACCACTGTCCCCAAACCCTGTGCTTCTCTGCCAGCTGGATGACTTCAGTACTAAAGGAAGGGAATCGGTAACATGTCCAAAACTGTGTGTTTGAGAGCAGTTTTAGGAGTCTAGTAGATGAAGGTTTAAACAGATAGAGGAGAACATGTGATGCATCCCTCAGCCAGATACTACAATACAATACTATAATACAGTGATAACCAGAATTAGCTGGGAGACTCCTGCAGGTGCAGTTCTGGAAGATCTCTGGGTTGTAGGAAACTTCTCTCCAGGCCATGGAGTGGCTCCATGTCCACTGTAGAGGCAACTGCAATCCAAGGGCTGAAACAGCCTTCTCAGCAATTTAAGTATTGGCTTTCAAAGTACTTTAATTTCCTATATCTGTTTTCTATTGTATCTTTTAATTTCTTCTCTTCTAAATAATATCATTTAATCTCTTACCCAAATCACCTTGAACATTTTATAACTGTAAACAAAATGATTGAAGGTTGTCAGTTGGAAATGTTACCTCTGCTGTAAATGGTTCATAAATAATTAACACTAAGTTTACTTAGGGAAAGCTGCAATTAGCCTCACTCATTAATATATGAACCAAGCCTGGTTCTGTTTTGTAAATGTAAGATTTTCATTAACCCTTTGATGTAAAAGATTTTTAAAAAGTCTTCTGAGATGTCTCTATGAAATAGCATAGGTCTGAATGAACAAATCTTGCAACATAAACATTCATCAGAATCCCAAATAGCTGTTTGGTTCAACCATGTTTGTGCCCCTTTCTATGGTATTATCTTCCTACAAGCAGGTTTTTGTTTGAACCAAAAATTTGAGGAATGGCCTGGGTTTTGTACAAATACCTGTACCTGCAACTAAAAAGGGATATTTGTGCACAGACAAGAAAATTTATCTAATTAGGTATTCACTATTTTCATGTATAGAAAGTTGTAGTTATCTGATTAAGAAAAATTAACAACAATCACAATACAACTAACTAACAAGTAATCAAAGCTCATTGGCTGAAATATGATTGAATGATTAATTGTGTGAATACTAGAAATTAAGAGATAGTGAGGGGGTTCTCTTTACAACAGGTTAACAATCATTTTCCCACAGCAAAATAAAGTGTTGACTTAGTCTTTAGATGAAAGTTTAGAAGCTCAACATTTCCCATTAAAAAAACCCGTTTCAGTTTGAATCTACACAAGGATCCCGCCCCTGGAGGATCTTTTTATCCTTCTCTCCAAGAGGAAGAGTTTGCAGCCTCCTAGTATAGAGAGGACATAGCCAGCAAGTTCCATGACTTTTGAGGATTTGTGGAGTTAAAAAAATATCCCTGCCGTGAGAGCCCATGCTCATGGCAGGCTCCCTGCTCCTGAGCTCTTAGCCTAAAATCTTTGAAAAGATTCAAGAAGATCAAGTTCAGGTTAATCTTTTCAGGCTAGCAATACTCTGGTGATTTAAATGGACTTAAAAAAATAAAAAATGTGTCCAGTACTTTAGAAAAAAAAGTTACATATATATATATATATTTAACGGTATAATTTTTGTGTGGAAAGCATGTCTTTTCCAGTTCAAGAAATTGTTGGAGCTGTTATTTTAGCTATCTAATTTGACAAATTCTGTATCTCCTTATATGCTTTTCCCAACAGTAAACTTACACTGTTTAGGCTGCTAATTGAAACTGTTAAATGTGGCTGCAAAGGGAATACATTTTAAGTGCTTCCTTTCAATCTTGATGATATGATAGATTTAAAGATCTTTAGCTACTAAGCTCAGTTGCAGAGCAGCCTTGGGGTTTAGGTTACAGACCTAGTTAAAACTTCTCTTTCCTATAAGAACCCATCTGAATTTTAAGTCGAAGCCATGAAACCATTTCCCATAAGTAATTTCCATACTGGATGCCCTTAGCTGCAGGTCTCTTCACCCTTAGAAACATACCATGAGCTGGAGGCAATCAAATCAGTCTATACAACTAAGTTTTAAAATACTATGGTATAATGAGCACTCTTTGACAATAGCACAGTCAAAATCATTGTTCATAAGGGATTATCAAGGGATTGTCCCTCAGGTATAATGTTTTAGACCCACATTTACTGTAGCTTCAGCCCATTTGACCTGGTAGGATCTCATTCCTTATTCATACCTTAGAAATCTTGAAATTGAGGTTATTGGAAACTTTATACGTTTCCATGTAGCACACATCAGTGCAAATGTCCTGTCTTAATCTATTTGGTTATTTTCATTTCATGTTATTTTCAACTAGTAAAAATGGGTCACAAAGCTTAACCTTGAATGGCATGTTGATTTAGCCATAAGAATGGCTACATCGCTTGCAAATTTAAGTTATTCAATGACCAGGGCTACTGCCAAGGCTTTTTGAAGACTATTCAGCAACAACATTTTATCATTAGAAAATATTTCTTGATATTTTTCCTGATTTTTTCATTACTTAAATTTGCAAATGAAAATAATGAGATGAAAACATACAAGTTACACAAAAGCATATACATGTCGATACAAGAAAGAAATCATGAAGAACCAGAGTGCTGAATTCACAGAATTGTCTTTTAAACATTTTGCAATTTAACGCTCAGAGCTGGCCTGTGCCAGCTGACTCTGGTTTTCAGGGCTCAGGCTGTAGGGTTATTTAATTGCATGGTAGACTTCAAAGCTCAGGCTGCAGCCCATGCCCTGGAACCCTGTGAGGTGGGAGGGTCCCAGAGCTAGGGCTGCAGCTCAGACTGAGAAGTCTACATGAGGAGTGGCCAATCAGCATGAAAAGGAGCCAGAATTTACCAGCATAGATTGCCAAGGAGCCACAGTAATATGTCAGCAACCCCCCACCAGTTCCAGCACCTCTCACCCATTGGCAGCCCCATCGATCAGTGCCTCCCCATCCCTCCCTGAACTTCCCAATCAGCTGGTTTTTAGCATGCAGGAGGCTCTGAAGGGGAGGGAGAGGAGCGAGGGCATGGCAGGCTCAGGGCCTTTTTAACACCCAGATGTATTTGAGCAGAGTGTTTCTGAATGGGATGTGGTGATAATGAAACCTTGTAGGTTTTAAGGTCCTGCAGTCCTCACAAATTTTGTATTTGCAAAACTAATTCAGATTTATAAATTCCCTCCTCTGATCCCTGGTAGCAGGTTAAACACATATTCCCACTCTACTGCAGATACAATTAAAAACAAAACCCACTAAGCTAAACAGAAGTATATCCATGCTAAAATAGAAGTGCAATGGAGACAAAACATCCTTCAGATTGATGCCCTATATATTATACATCCTACATTTATATTTTGGTTAGTTTATCTATCCCCCGCATCTTTTATATCTTCTGCCTTTATATTTATTTTTACACTGTGATTCATTTTCACCCTATTTTGTTGCACTTTTTCCTCACTGTTTCTGCTCTCCTCCCCAATGTCTCCTAAGTACAATGTGAACTCAGAGATATGAGTTAGCCACAGACATTCAAATCTATTAAGCTGAGTGAGTTCAGAATTAAGCAAAATAGATTGTTATTACTATTGAAGAGTGTTTCATTTGTTAGGTGTATTCTGTATCCTACAGCTCTGAAGGTGCATTTCAAAACATAACATGTTACTTATGTGAATTTATATCTGCTGTTACACAAGCCTGTGTGAGGGGGAATAGAAGGTGTTAAATACTCTATCTACATGCAGAGTTCAATTGTATATAATTTATTTTTATAAAAATATTGGCAGTGTCCAAAGCAAGCATATTGAATAAAACCGTACAATAAATATACCCATTCCTGTGTGTAAAGAGACGGGCAGATTCAAATTAATGGGTAGATTATAAAACCCTTGTCTTGGAGTTAAATAAATTCCTTTACTGGGACCTGCAGAAGGCCTAAGACCAATTTTGAGGGTATAAATGGGATTTAAGTGGAGCATAGGCCTTGTGGTGGCCGCAGCATAGGAGTGAATTTCACATTTTGGTGAGCACTAATACACTTAATTCTCTAAAAGTCATTGAAGTATTTGTTCATCAACGTAGCCTTAAGGGTACGTCTACTTTCTGAGCTGTAGGTGTAATTTCCTACACGTCTGGGAGGAGACATCTGTCAAAACGACCATTGGTAACATGCTACAAATAGAAGTGTAGCTATGATGGCATGAGTGACGAGAGGGGCTAGCCCCATGAGTACAGTCCGATCTGCAAGACTAGGTATACTCAGGTGACTAGCTCTTCATGCCACTTCAATAATACTTCTATAGTTAGTGTGCTAGCTGAATCAGAGCTAGTGTGGACATTTCTCTTCAAGAAGGAAATTACACCTTCAATTCAAAGTCTAGCTGTAAGCAGTAAATAGCGTTTGGTCTCTCCTGTTCTTTACTTTCCCAGAGTTAAAACCAGAGAGGTCTTCTTTAGAGTCTGAGCCTTACTTATTAATCCTACTTGGGTGCCTTAATTGTCACAAACCCATCCATAGAAAGGGTTCATTCTAAATAGTGCATCTTTGTTTTGTAACCCCAGAACAGACTATAATGCACACAACACATAAAGTGCAGCTAAGTATTTTTAAAACTGTTTTTTTAAAGGAAGGAAGGAAGGAAGGAATAGGAGAGCAGAGGGCATAATTTTCAAAGGATATATTAGAATTTGTAGTCTAACAGAAAAGACTAACTGGTTTATAAGAGATTTGCAAGATTTTCAACTTTCTAGCAAAAAACTAAACATGTTTTCCCCTCCTCATATTTGGCATGCTGTATGGCCAGATCCTGAGCCTTGCTAAATTTTTATAAAATCTTTTCCTCCAATAGGAGTTTTTGGGGGATTTGATGCAGCATAACTTTTCTTTTCACAAATTTCTTACAATTTATGAAGCATATGCTAGACAGGCATCAAAAACTTTGAGATTGATCTTTTTCCTCAATTGTCTTCTCTCATGAAAGGTACACCTGCTGTTCATGTCAGTTGATTTTGTCCAGCTGTTTTAATCCCTTTACTTCATGATGTGTGGGTATTCTGTTAGGAACTGGTAAACTCAGCATGTCAAATATCTTAACGTTTGTCACACTAGCATATTTGCAGATATATTCTTGTCACTTTACTTTAACTTGCTATCAGCAACACTCATGGCTGCTTTTCAAATGCATATTTTTTACAGGCTGAATAAGGGACTGATACGGCAAGGTGTTGAGAACACACTGCATCTTACAAGAGAAACTCAATTCCTATGGACTTAAAAAGGCAGTTGAAAGTGCTCACTTCTTTTAGGACTGGGAAAGTTATGAAAAAATAAATGCTAATTAATTTCCTAGCCATGAGACACAATGTTGGGATTCTTACTCATGAATAATCTTTAAAGGCCAGGCAGACTGACCCCTATATGACTGTGCCCTGAGAGAAGAAGTAAGGAGACTTCCTCCTCATCCCTTAGGCTATCCATATAAGAGCTGGACAGAACCACAGCCTCTGAGCTCGGAGGAACATAGGTACTGCTCCCTAAGTACTTCTTTGGGGTCGCATGGTGTCCAAGAAGTGGCAGAGAGGTGTAGATCCCTCATATGTAGCAGGCAGAAGTGCAACAACTCTGATCAGCCACTCTTAAACTAAGCTGTGAAGAGTGTAGTGACCAAAGACTGAGCTGAACACACAGGACTACTTGTGAGAGTCACAAAGGCAGGATTTGGCTCATAATAGCTTAGTTTCAAAATAACATCAGTCCTTATGTATCTCTCCTGTCAGACACAGATATCCATTTCAAAAGGTACTTTTTTCTCCTGCTGATAATGGCCCATCCAAATTAAACAGCCTCTTAGAATTGGTATGCTAATGTACAGCCTTTTTTTTTTTTTGCTTTCTGTGAGTATAAATGCATCTTACTTCTGTTCCATTCTATGCATCTGATGAAATGGGTTATAGCCCACGAAAGCTTATGCTGAAATAAGCTGGTTAGTCTCTAAGGTGCTACAAAGTCTTCCTCGTCTTATTTACGGATACAGACTTACATGGCTGCTAATCTTAAACCTGTCATAATTATGGACTGAGACCCTCATGTAATGAATGGAATTGGTTTTGAATTTTTTGTTGAAATTATTTTTTCAGAGGAAAATGTTGTTTCTGCAAAACATTTTCCATGGGACACAAATTCTGAATTGCACTCGGTTCGAGCAATGAAGTTTTGATATTTGGTTAGCAGTGAAATTGTGATAGACAAAAGGAGTGCGCAAGATAAACCACATTCTTTTTGGCTCATCATAATGGATGATGTTTAGATGGAATGTTTCTGTTCCAAATCTGTAACACAACTTTCTTCATGGTCAGAATAACTGCACAGATTTTTGTAATACAGTAGTTCATTAAGCACCAGATCCTCTCCTCTAACTGACAAGGCAGGAAGGGTTAAAGCTTTCCATTCTAATTAGCCAGGTTGCACAGTGGGAATGAGAGCACTCTAGTAGCTACCTCTATGGCCAAAGGTATGGCTTCCACATTTCATCTTGTTTAGCATATTAAAGTCTATTAAGAGATTCAGCAAGGGATGCATGTTTACAGGCATTAGAAAGGAAAGTTGATTGCAGAACATGAGGCAGAAAAATGACTCTTCACCCACAAAGATATCATCTGATTGCAAACCTTCACTAATAGAGATGAGGAAACAAGAAAAAAAGTCTACTAATAGAACCTCCTACTCATTGTCAATACTACACTGGTGAAATAGTTCAGGTGGGAAGGGAGGGAAGATAACCCAAATATAGTGCTTGAAAGTCAGAGGGAAAGAAGTAATTTTATCAGTGACATATTTTGCACAATTATTTATGATTTAGGTAATATGTTCATGGGAAGAATTTCAACAGTAATCTTGGGCACCTCAAGTTTGGGGTGCTCAATGTGAGACCCATACAGGGTCTGATTGTCAGAAAGTGCTGGGCATCACTCTCTGAAAATCAGGTCCTTTTAAAAAGCTTCAAGTTGAGAATCCTAAATTTGAAACAAGAAAAAGTCAGTCGTCTTTTTCATTTGAGCATGGGAAGATTTAACTGAGAATGTTATCCAGATCATACAGTCCTGCAAAATATTTAAATGTGAGCCAAGGTAGTTACATGTGTAATGTGCCAAGGTAGTCACATGTGTAAGTGCTTTCAGGATCACGCTTTGGGTGAACTGAAGCTATACACAAGCATTAATAAAGAGGTACATTAATTCTTTTTTGACTTAACAGGCTAGATTGTGCCATCTTTCCACATACTGAAAAGTACCTACTTGAGCATTTGGACTACTTGAAATGTGAATGGTACTAGCCAATATAAGGAGGAGTATCACACTGTGGCTATAAAAGGTGTGTGTGGGGGGAAATAATTTCTCAAGAATTGGTGTCAGCTGAAGAGATTATTTGTATTTTGCCTTTGTCTTTGTTTTAGAATCCAAAGACCTCAATTAACAATTTTTGAAAGAAGAGGAGATAGGTGGGAGTCAAAATATTTTGGTTGTTTTAATTAACTTAAGTACAAAATGCTATCTGTGTAGTTTCATTTTAAAAATAAATTTTATAGGTTATTTTGTTTATTTTCTCATTCCAGGAATTGTGCAGGTAATTGTTCACATTTCTATTCTAATTTTCTAGCAAATGAGAATCAACTTGACTTCATTGTCAACTTTAACTGTAGAAAGTCTTTAATATTAAGAAAATTGTAATTTAGCAAAATTGTTATCCTCCTGTACTTTCCTACACAGGAAAGGAATCCAGACTGCAATCCAGCTAAGTCAAGAAGATTTAAGGAGCACAAAAAGTCCCAAAATTAGAAGAATGATATTGCAAAGGAATCAATACTACAACAAATAAGGATACTGGCCAATATTTTCATCAAAACAAAAAGAAATACCATGAAAGAATTAGAGCTAGAACAACATATTTACATTTATATTTTCTTTATAGTTTACCATGGTTCTGTGCACAATTTCTTCCACAATATCAATCAGTTTGGAACAAAGCACTCAGCTAAAGTACTCTGGTAAGACTCTGTACTGCTCCTCAAAGAATACAGAACTCTTGCCCAGGAGGAGGTGGGGGAGGGGGTGGGGGCGGAGGAAGGGGGAAGTGGTTTTAAGCCACCATTGGGCGTTCCTGGTCCTGGGCTAATCCAGGGGTTGAAGTGGCCCACAGCATAACTTAGAGAGCCATTGAGGTGTACCTAAGTTATCTCAGTCTCCCTGGGCTGGCCTATGAACAACAGTGATGCCCGGAATCATCACGATGCTCTACTATGTCCCTACGCCTAGCATACTATGCCAGGGTTTTCAAGGACCATCTCCCATTGTGTTTGTGCTAGGGAAATGGGCCAGGTATGGAATTTTTAGTGACCATTTTTGCCTCTCTGATCCTGTTTGGCCTAAAGGTTTCAGAGGCAAGGGTGAGAATCTTCATATCCATTTATTCTAAACTCTTATCTGGTTATCATTTAAGACACACCAATTCTGCAAACACTTGTGCATGTGAGAAGTACACAAGTAGTTCCATAAAGAAGATACTCATGTGCATAAAGTATTTGGTCCATTGTTACTTCTAACACACTTATTGTATCTAATCTCTATGTTACCATTTTAAAGTATTGAGCATTCCATCAGAGCTCAAATCTCATCTCTTTTCCTTGGAAAGGCCCCACTCAGGCAAAAAAAAAATATGCACACATTTTACTTGATGCAATGTGAGTAGTGCCATTGACTTCTGTTAGGATTGCCTCCCCACTCTGAACTCTAGGGTACAGATGTGGGGACACGCATGAAAACAGCAATAACCCCCACAAGCTTATTTTACCAGCTTGGGTTTAAATGTTTTTCCCCCAGAACACAAATTCTTCTGTGTTTGGACCTGGTACGCTGCCACCACCAAACTAGGTCTAGGGTAGTTTGGGACCCTTTTTTCCCTTTCCACTAACCCCCCAAACTTCTTCCTTCCCTGGGAAGCTTGAGAGAAAAAAACCCAAACCTCGCCTGATCCTGCGAGACGTGCCCGATCCAAAACCAGGATCTTACACAATGAAAAACAAGCAGTCAGCTTCTTAAAAGAAAGATTTTATTAAAAGAAAAAAGAAAGGAATAAATCCCTTATAACCATCAATAGAACAGCATCTACCATAATCAACAAAAGGATTCAGAAACCAAACCTCTCCCCCGAGGCAATTTTCTCCCACAGTTGATATCTCTGCTGAAGCTTACAATATCAAGAAGCACCCAGCCAACACTCACCACTGAGAACCCTCCAAGTGATAAAAAGAAGGTAAACTTCCTGACTACAGTACTTGATAGAATCTTATAGTTATAGTGAATGACATAGCTGTGTTCATCCCATAGCTGAGGTGAACAGAGAGAGACCCAGAGAGAAACTGAAACTTAAAATCCTTTGTCTCCTGAGGAATTTCTCATTGGTCAGTTGTCCACCTCTCAGGTTACCTTTAGCTTAACCCCTTACAGACAAACACTAATTCTAGGCTACTTCACACTTATGACAACTTCAGTCAGACAAGATATAGTGCATAAAGTTAAGCACATGAGTACAGTTTTATAGGATTGTAGCCAAGTGGATATAAATCTATTTGCTTTAAAATTTACCTGAAATAACCTTTGTGTCAGAAGAGAATTAGGGAAATTTGAAAATATAGGGAGATTTCAGTACTTGGGTACAAATTAAAGTAAAACAACATCAAAGCCCTCCTGTTTTTAAACTGGCAGGAATCTATCAACCATCTATGGCTTTACAATGTTTACAATTATTCTTTCACTTATAGTCTCCCCTGCTTTTAGCTTTGTTGGAAAAATAAAATAGATTACTATTCCAATTAGCCATTAGCTGGTCATGTTCTGTAGCACAGACATGGGTTTCTTGAAGCATAAAGTCAAGAGTTAGTATTTTAAATAACATCTATTTTTTAAACAAGATGATCTATGTCTGTAATATTTTGACTGGCCCTGTTACAGGAACGTATTACTACTGCCATAAAATGAAACTGTGTGTGGAGAGAATGAGGACAAGGATTAAGAGCAAGAGCTTAGCTACAGAAAAAAAAATATAAAGATTAATTTAAAAGGTACAAAGGGTCCTTGATTTCTGTGTAGTATAACACTTCATGATCAAGGCAGAACACACTAAAATTACAAAACCAAACAGATTGGCTGCAGAATTGATGTTTGCAACCAGGACTATATAAGTAAGGTTGCCATGCATCAGGTTTCTGACCGGAATGCCCAGTCAAAAAGGGACCCTAGCAGCCCTGGTTGACACTGCTGACCAAGCCATTAAAACTCCGGTCAGTGGCACAGTGCAGGTCCAGGGCTCAAGCAGGCTGCCTGCCTGCCGTAGCTCCTTGCAGCTTCCGGAAGCTGTTGCCAGGTCCCTGCAGCCTCTAGACTCATGGACAGCCAGGAAGGCTTCATTCACTGCCTCCACCCCAAGGGCCAGGTCTGCAAGGCCCATTGGCTGGGGTTGTGGGGGCGGCAGCTGCGGGTATAAGGATAGTATATAGAGCTTCCCTGTGGGCTGCAGGGACCTGACAGCTACTTCTTGGGAGCTACCGTAAGTGCCTCTGGCATCCCTCACACCCTCTCCTGCACCCCAAATCCCTGCCCCAGCCTGGAGTCCCCTCCCACTCCCAAACTCCCTCCCTGAGCCCACACCCCCTAACCCAGCTCTGAGCCTCCCTGGGACCATAAACCCCTCATTCCCAGCCACAGCCCAGAGCCTGCACAGAGCCCATAATCATCTCCTCCCCTCCCACTGCATTCCAACCCACTGCCCCAGCCCAGTGAAAGTCAGTAAGAGTGGGAGAGATTGAGCGACAGAGGGAGAGGGGATGGAGCGAGTGGGGGTGGCACCTTGGAGAAGGGGTGGAGCAGGGTGTTCTGTTTTGTGTGACTAGAAAGTTGGTAACCCTATAGTAACTATGAAATATTTAGAATATACACAAAAAGTGGTAATTTGGATTGTTATAATAAAAGTAAAGTTAAATATGCCAGCCATAAATATCACATGCAAAATCTCAGATACTGTATGGAAAATAAATGGAAACTATAAGCTAATTATGTTGTTTTGTTTATTAGAGAGTCAAGGTGGGTGAGAGAGACAAGCTTTCAAGCCACAGAGTTCTTCCTCTTTCTGCAGACCCCAGGAAAAACTCTGTGTGGCTCAAAAACTTGTCTTTCCAACCATCAGAACTAGGTCCAATAAAAGATTTACCTCACCCACCTTTCCTCTCTAATATCATGGGACTGACACAGCTACAACACCACTGCATACATCCTTTTGTTTATGTCCATCTCCCATTATCTAGAGCTATTACTGGAATTCTTATCAAGATATTATATACATATATATATCTATATCTAGATATATCTATATATATTAAGTTGGGCCAAATCCCAAGTATAGACTGCAAATCAAATGCATGCCCAAGCAATTTTTAATTTCTTCCTTTCCCGGAAGCTGATATATTAAAAATAGTTTTAAAAATGACTGAAGAAAAACAGGTAAATTACTTACAGTTTGCATATGTTATCAAATATTATAATCATTTCACAGGATATGCAATAAAATTATGCAACTTTACAGCTTGTCAAGCTGCACGATCAGAAAATACAAAAATCAGACAACATTACACAGACAGAACATATTCAGGTATAAGTGTGGGCGCAGAGAGAGGGAGAGTTTTACAAAAAAAGTGACATACAGAAATAGGCAAAAAAAGGAAAGGAAAGGAAGAGAAAAAGCATAGAAGTCAGGTGGAATGGAAGTCTGGCATTATTTGGAATGGAGAGGGAGGGAGAGTTTTACAAAAAAAGTGACATACAGAAATAGGCAAAAAAAGGAAAGGAAAGGAAGAGAAAAAGCATAGAAGTCAGGTGGAATGGAAGTCTGGCATTATTTGAGCAATAGAGAAATGTACCAAGAAACTGGATTCAAATTTCTTACAATTCATATAACTGTTTTCCATGTCAGTAAGCTATTCTTATTGAGGCTTATCAAAAACAACTTGGAGAAGAGAGTCTGAAGATAAATCTGGCTCTGTTGATCTGTGTCCTTATTTCCTTGTGCGGGTATTGTAGTTTTGAGAAAGCTTGATGAAGATCTTGTAGGTGTTGGTCTCTGTCTGAGGGGTTGGAGCAAATACGATTGTACCTCAGTGCTTGGCTGTAGACAATGAATCGTGTGGTGTGTCCGGGATGGAAGCTGGTGGCATGAAGGTAGGCGTAGCTGTCGGTAGGTTGTCGGTATAGGGTGGTGTTGATGTGGCCATCATTAATTTGCACCGTGGTGTCTAGGAAGTGGACCTCTCATGTAGACTGGTCCAGGTTGAGACGGATGGTGGGGTGGAGGCTGTTGAAATCATGGTGGAATTCTTCCAGAGTTTCTTTCCCATGGGTCCAGATGATGAAGATGTCATCAATGTAGCGTAGATAGAGAAGGGGCGTGAGTGAACGAGAGTTGAGGAAGCATTGTTCCAGGTCAGCCATAAAGATGTTGGCATACTGTGGGGCCATGCGGGTGCCCATAGCGGTGCCACTGGTCTGAAGGTATATATTGTCATCAAATTTGAAATAATTGTGTGTGAGGATAAAGTCACAGAGCTTAGCAACCACTTGTGCTGTGTCATCATCAGGGATACTATTCCTGACAGCTTGTATTCCATCTCTGTGTGGGATGTTTGTGTAGAGAGCCTCTACATCCATGGTGGCTAGGATGGTGTTTTCTGGAAGATCACCAATGCATTGTAGTTTTCTCAGGAAGTCGGTGGTGTCACGGAGATAGCTGGGAGTGCTGGTGGCGTAGGGTCTGAGTAAAGAGTCCACATATCCAGATAGTCCTTCAGTGAGAGTGTCAATGCCTGAGATGATGGGGCGTCCAGGATTTCCAGGTTTGTGGATCTTGGGTAATAGATAGAATACCCCCGGTCGGGGCTCTAATGGTATGTTACTTTGTTCCTGTGTTACTGTGGGAAATAAGGACACAGATCAACAGAGCCAGACATGTACCCAGAAGCTTGCTGCTACAAGACAAGCCCAAGAAAGAAAACAACAGAACACCACTGGTCATCACCTACAGTCCTCAGCTGAAACCTCTCTAACGCATCATGAGTGATCTACAACCCATCCTGGACAACAATCCCTCTCTTTCACAGGCCTTGGGAGGCAGGCCAGTCCTGGCCCACAGACAACCCGCCAACCTCAAGCATATTCTCACCAGCAATAGCACACTGCGCCATAACTCCTCTAACTCAGGAACCAATCCATGCAACAAACCTCGATGCCAACTCTGCCCACATATCTACACCAGCAATACCATCACAGGACCTAACCAGATCAGCCATACCATCACTGATTCATACACCTGCACATCTACCAATGTAATATATGCCATTATGTGCCAGCAATGCCCCTCTGCTATGTACATCGGTCAAACTGGACAGTCCCTACAAAGAAGGATAAATGGACACAAATCAGATATCAGGAATGGCAATATACAAAAACCTGTAGGAGAACACTTCAATCTCCCTGCACACGCCATGAAAGACTTAAAGGTCAGCATTTTGCAGTAAAAAAACTTCAAGACCAGACTGCAAAGACAAACTGCAGAGTTGCAATTCATTTGCAAAATTGACACAATCAATCTGGGACTGAACAGAGATTTTGAATGGCTAGCTAACTACAAGAGCAGTTCCTCTTCTCTCGCTGTTCACACTTTCAGTTCAGCTGCTAGAGGAATACCCCACCCTCCCTGATCAGAGATAACAGCTGGTTCAGTCTCATTGGACCCACCCTGTTATCTTTAACCTGGTTCTTGCCTACCTATTTATACCTGCCCCGGATACTTCCACTGCATGCATCCGATGAAGTGGGTATTAGCCCACGAAAGCTTATGCTTTAATACTTTTAGTTAGTCTTTAAGGTGCCACAGGACTCTTTGTCACTTCTGCAATTCTGGACTAACACGGCTACCCCTCTGATTCTTGATAGGTATTTCTGCAATTGCTATACTGGGGAAATAGGGTCAGTGTTAGGCCTACAATTTATTTTAATTATATACTATAAAAAGATGTAAAAGTTCATGAACTATCCCAGTAACCTATAACAACAAATGTTAATTAGAAAAGTGCAAGACAAAAATACTTACATAAAGACCTACTAATGTAACTTTGACTGTTAAAATCACTTAGAAGAAAAAAAAACCGAAAAGCCACTACAGAAATCAGTAAAACAATTTTTTGTCAAGAGCTAAGCCTAACTGGTAAACAAAATAATAAGGGATGGGCTATTTCACCCATCACCCACTTTTTACATTCTTATAAAAAAAAAAAGAGAGACTAAGAAAAAAATATGAAAAAAATGGATGGAGACTATTAACATAAGATTCATCATGGCTGCCACTCCCACTGTCTCCTGGGCCCCAACACCTTTTTCAGTCTAATTCTGAGAGATGTCCTGACCAAATCAGGCTAGACAGGGATCTACCACCCCCAGCAGCTCCTTCTGAATCCCAGACGCCCTCTGAAGAAAAACAAGATCAGACTAACAGCAGCAGCATCTCCAGCTCATCTTGACAAACTTCTCTTTTACCCAAAAGGGCAGTTATTACCATCATCAATACTATCTAAGAAACTGTCAATGTTTTTTTAACTTGTAGAACTCTATACACCTAAAGAGAAACAGGACAATAAGAAAAAGTTGATAAAAATGAAAGCCTTACCTAATACTTTACATTTCAAATACTTTATTTTTTCTGTATCTTTAACAAACAGTTTAAGTAATTTTTTATAGTGTGTTTGCCATAGTACTAAACAGGCTATGGTTTCTGTACACAAAGCCCAGTCACTGTCCAAAATTAAACAGTGTTATGTTAACACCTTTTGGCCCATTTATTCCATCTAAATTAATACAACAACATTTGGACTTTCAGACTCATAATTGCAACTATTTTGTGTTTTTCCATGATGACTGTTTTTTTTAAATCAAAGTGACTGTATGTGAGACTAATAAAAAGAAACTATGTATAAATTTGTAAAATAGGTTTTGTGGTTTCCCTATGGAACCCATGCTTCTAAATCCTCAGGTGCTTTTGAAAAATCCCACCCTTTAAAGTAAACCTTCTTTATCTCCCCAAACTTGAAGATAAATAGACAACAGTCCTTAAAAAAGCAAAGTCCTGGTCATAGTTTTTAAACACACGCTTAACATTATGCACGTGAGCAGTCACAGTACTCACTGGACCTACACATACAAAGTTAAGCATGTGCTTCTTGAAAGGATCAAAGCCTAGTTTAGTAACAAAATAAACTGAATTACAAAGTGTGTAAATTTACTTGTATGGAGTACTATTTTCATTTCACTTCATTTTTATAGTGTGTATTTTCATTTCATTTTTCATTTTGATTTGCTGAATTGAGTACATGCTTGGCTTATTGATAGTTTGTGAATAATTTGGTGCAGTGCAATATATTCATCATTCATAAAATATCAATATGCTCAACCATTCTTTGGGGCAGCAAATGTCAATTTGCATTCTAATTTGCTGAACTAAAGCTATTTGAGTCTATTGATGTTTTGATGATGAGATATAGAGTAAGATATACTAATCATTCATAAACAAAGATATTCTGTGCAACACAAAGAAAATATTTTACAATAGTAGTAATAAAAAATCACATTTTACTCTTCCACTTTAAATATTATTACTAATATATACAATGGTATTCAATGCCTAATTAAAATATTTTTCATTAAAATCAGTTTATACTTGATTATTTACAATAGTTACTAGAGTGTAGGTCTATCAACTAGCACAGATTTGATTCAGACGCAGAGTCAGAATACCAAATGTAATCTTCCACTTATTGCTCTGTTAAGCAACTTCAGTCCTAGGCCCAGATGCTTACATGCATGCTTAATTTAGAACAGATGAGTGGTCCCATTGCCTTCAATGGGATTATTCATGTCCTTAAAGTTAAGCACATGGTATTTGGTTGAAACCAACAAGCATTTTCACTGTGGGATATTTACATTGATATCTGCAATGCTGACTGTTCAACATAAAACAGGGTATTTTAGAATATTGCAACAGCATTTGATATTGTATTTTATTTCTAATCATTTTGTTTTTAAATTAGTGATTGAAGCACCAGGCCTCTTATCCCACCCTTATAACATTAATGCAAATAGTTATTGTTCTTATTTTAAACACTGCTGTTTCAGATATTTGTTAAACATATAAATTTGTCTTCTAATTTTATTATTTATGTATTATAAAAGGAAGGTCATTTTATAACCAGTAAAAATGGTTGTAATTTAACACCTATATCTTATATGCTAAATGGGACTATTGCAATGTCATTCTTTGTGGAGACGGGTAATCACTGCAGAGTTCAGGAAGACATTTCCTTCCCCTCTCAATCTTGTCATACACAAAATACACAATGGCTAGATGCAGTACAGCATTCTTCTGGTAAACTATCAGCCCTCTATCAGAGATGGGATATTTCACAGGATGAACCATGGACCCAAGAACCATATGTTACTAATAGTTAGGAGATGATTTCACTTTTTTCTGGATCCCAAACGTATTCTACCAGACTGGAATAGGCTACCTTCTGCTACTGCCCTGCCCTCTTTACTCCCACCTGCCACTTCTCACTTAGTCTCCAAGAGCAGGGGAAGGTAGCAGCTCCTTGTTAAAATTCTGTCAGCAAAGTGAAGGGAAGGCTCGATGATTTCCATGTCACTAATAAAAATCACACTCTCTCTGCCTGCTACTATTTTCTCCCACCCAGAAGTGCCTTTTCCCTGTGGTTCATAAAACAATTTGTCAAGGGCAATGTTTTGAAGGATTTTTTTTCCAAGAGTTTGTTCAGGGAGTGGACTAGAGCTAGACTGCACTGGGGATTTGATTTCCAGAAGAAAATAGTCTCAGATATCAACCTCTCCCATACCATCTCAAATCGTACTAACTGAGCACTACTTGACAACCACTGACTACTATGAAGAGGCCACAATTTAGCAAATCTTTTAAGTACCTGCCTAAAGTGAAGCACAAGTTTTTGTGCACTGCTGAATTGGTGCTCTAGTAATTAATATAGACAGCACATATTTTGAGAAGCAGCAGGACACCCGCTCCCTCCCTTTCTCCCCTCCCCCCAAAGTAAACAAATTCGTAAGGAAATAGGAATAGGTATTACTGCTATAAACCTCCCAAGGTAAGTTGCTGATTGGCTGGGGTATCCTCTTGAACCAGGAAATATCTCATCTGCAGGTCACTGATGAGTGTAATGTTTTCCCCTGCTTGAGCGTGCCTTCTTTTCTGTACAAAAGTTTGGCATGACTATTCAGTGGTGTTTCAGGAACACTGCCTTTGTGGGCACATGATACAAAATGCAATCAGATGGCACAGTTCTAGCATCATACTCATTACATTCACTTTCAATTTATAGCTTTTAATTTTACAATTGAAAAAAATGCAAATGCATTCTCTTATCTCTGAAGATTGAATGGAAAGTCACATTATGACTAGCAATTTTACTCCAAAGATGCAAGTTTCTTGCTAAAGAAAATGTTTCCATTATAATCAATAAAATTTTAGGAGATTTAGTCTGGACCAATTCATAACTTTCTAAATCAACTCTTTTGCCAAAGATATCTTTCCAGTCATGCTGTAGACCATCTCTGTGGATCTTTATTCACTTTGAACTTTTAAAATTTCCATTGAACATTTCAAGAGGAATATACATAGTGATGGTCTGCCCTTGCAAGTGAGAAAATAAAATACACTTAGAGTGACAAGTTTAGGATCCATTTCACTTCATAACACCATAAATAAGAAATAACATTTTATGTTACTCCAAAATATACATGATTCAGTGAAGCAGAAGACATTCTATTGATTGTGGAGGTCGTCTTAAGTATCCCATATATGAACTGTAACAGCTACAGCCTGATAATAGGGTGCATAATACCTGCATTTCCTTCTAAACATAAAAGAGTAATGTAAGTAGTAATTACAGCAATATTTTTATAACATATTAACTTTTTCATGTCTGATAATGGGACCTCATAGAAGAGATATTGCAGATTGTGGAGTTAAGGTCATAAACCTCCCAATATTTGTAAAGGAGGTAGTAAGAGCCGATTAATACCATCTTCAAATTTTTTTAAAAATGCAGATAATCTAATCTCCATCTACTTTTGTGTGACACAAGAGATTTACAGATTTGTGGCAAGCTTGAGTGTGATGACAGCTGTGATTTGTTTTTTACCTAGTGCTGCAGCATGCACCAATTCCTCATGTTTCTTAAGCAGTGGTAAATGATTAACATATCATCCTATCTAAAACTATCTTTTTAAATTACAATTTAGCAGTTCTAATCTTGCATCCCCAACAAGCTGACTCGCATGTCTTAAATGTGGTTTTAATTGCATTAGGTATGATTTTGAAATCACACAGTTAGAGCCTCAAATACCATAAGCAATCACTGCCAGGCAGGCATTATCATCTAAAGAAATGGTACATGTGTCTGTTTTAGAATGCCAGTCATTTGGAGACATTCTAAACAAATAATGAAAGAAACCTTAATTCTTCTTCACAAATATTGTCAAGTATAAAACAAATGGTATTCAAGCACAATGTTAGTTTTAATTTTTTATCCTAGCTAGGAAACAGATCAGCACTGTCAGAGTGTTTTGTTAGCCATTCGAACTAAGCAAGAAAATTGTAACAAATTAATTGAAGATTATTCTGGGATATTCCAGAACTGATTGCAGTTTCCTATTTTTTCATAGAATCATAGAACTGGAAGGGACCTCGAGAGGTCATCTACTGCAGTCCCCTGCACTCAAGGCAGGACTAAGTATTATCATGGCCCCTCCTGACAAGTGTTTGTTCAACCTGCTCTCAAAAATCCCCAATGATGGAGATTCCACAACCTCCCTAAGCAATTTATTCCAGTGCTTACCACTTTGACAGAAAGTTTTTCTTAATGTCCAATCTAAACCTCCTTTGCTGCAGTTTAAGCCCATTGCTTCTTGTCCTATCATCAGAGGTTAACAATACATTTTCTCCCTTCTCCTTGTAACAACCTTTTATGTATTTGAAAACTGCTATGTCCCCTCTCAGTCATCTCTTTTGCAGACTAAACAAACCCATTTTTTTTTCAATCTTCCCCCATAGGCCATGCTTTCTAGACCATTAATCATTTGTGTTGCTCTTCTCTGGACTTTTTGTGTCTTTCTTACAAGGCTCCTGCTAATACATCCTAGAATGAGGTTTGTTTTTTTTGAAACAGCATTACACTGGTGACTCATATTTAGCTTGTGATCCAATATGACCTCCAGATCCCTTTCCTTAGTATTCCTTCCTAGGCAGTCATCTCCCATTTTGTAAGTGTGCAACTGATTGTTCCTTCCTAAGTGAAGTACTTTGCATTTGTCCTTATTGAATGTAATCCAATTTACTTCAGACCGTTTCTCCAGATTATTTTAATGCTATCCTCCAAAGCACTTGCAACCCCTCTCAGCTTGGTATGGCCCACAGACTTTATAAGTGTACTCTCTATGCCATTATCTAAATCATTGATGAAGATATTGAACAGAACTGGACCCAGAACCAATCCCTGAGGGACCCCGCTCCTTATGCCCCACCAGCATAACTGTGAACCACTGATAACTATTCTCTGGAAATGATTTTCCAACCAGTTATGCACTCACCTTAGAGTAACTCCATCCCTACTTTGTTTATGAGAAGGTCATGCAGGACAGTATCAAAAGCCTTACAAAAGTCAAAATCTATCACATCTACTGCTTTCCCCCTATCCATAGGGCTTGTTACTTGATAAAGCTATCAAGTTGGTTTTTAACTCTGCTATTTTTGTGTGAACCATTCTGTGTGTATTCAACATTTGACATGTTCTTGTAATTTGTGATTGGTCAGATGAGTCACATGGAATTGTCTCTAATTCCACAGCCATGGAGAGCCCCTTGGTAGTGTAACTGGTATCATTATATTGGCTGTGTGTGGAGAAGGATCCAAGAAGAGCAGTAGAGCGGTGCACTGCTGGTAGGAAAGAGCAAAATATGTGACCCTGTGAAGAAGCAGATACTAGAAGATTCTGTGCTACGAAAGTCTTCCTTCCTCCCTATTGTGTTTAAGTAGAACTGATAAAGTGCCTCTGGAGCTTTTCTATGCCAGGTGGAGGAGGATTCCTGTTCCCTTATTCTTGTGCATCTACTTGGGCTGGGTGGTAGGCAAAGAATTTGTTGCAAAGGTGCAAGCACATTTGGCATTAATTTTGTCCATTTGTAGTCAGTTTATGTAAAGAAACTCATGCATGCAACTTTGACATTGTCTATAAACTTTCATACAAATACAATTCTATTGCACAAACATCAGCAGAAAACAAATGAACAATGTAAAGAGAATTAGTTTAAAAATAGGGACATTGGCAGACATTTTTTCCAGTACCCACCAGCTTTATTGGCAAGTCAGAAACAAAACACCCTTAAAATGTCAAATACAGCAAGGAACATCCATGGAAGGAAAACCAAGATTACTTTTAACATTAGTCTAGTAAAGGCTCTCCTTGTTATGGAATAATTTTCAATGAAATAAAATGCCACTCTATGTATAAATATTGCTTTCCCGAGTCATTGAATCCCCCAAAAAACTGGTGTCTGATTGCCAAACATTTACTCCCCATCCAGCACTATTATTTTATTAGAAATATTTTTAATCTCAATTTTTTTTTCCATTTTATACTTCAGGATATTGTATTTTTGAAGCAAGGAAGAGCTATATAATATGGAATCTTGCCAACCTTTGATTAACAATAAAAATGTTAAGAGTATTTGGACTGTAATACAAGTATGGTTATAAAGGACCAAGTTGGAAAATATAATCTTGATGTAAAATATAGTATTCCTTCCTATCAATAATAAATCATCCTACTGGTAAATATTCAAGTTAAATATTCAATTATATTCTAAAAGTCATCCTTATCAGTGAAACACACTCACTATACCAAAATAAGAGTTCCAGAATTTGAAATGAGAAAGGTAAAAGTGTCTTTAGTATCTTCCAAAGTACCAGTGATCTTCCTCTGGAAGAACAATTGAGACCATATTATTTTGGGAAGGGCCTGCATTTTCATCATTCATTTTCTCTTTTTATTCAGCAATAGCTCCAAAATTTGAGTAGCATTTTAGGACAATGTTCAAAACTGATCATATATATGTACATATTTATATGTAAAAATCAGGTTTTCCACTCACCAGGTGTGCACAAGTTTTCAGGCTTTTTTATTAAGTCATTTTTGAAAATAAAGCCTTTTACATTTACGGTAAATGTTCCCACCTTGTCTTTTCGGTCTAATAATTGGTTTCCCATATTTGTTGTTATGGGAGTTGTATGGACTTAACATTTTCTAATTCACTTCCCATGAAAAAGCAAAACATCAATCTCCACAGAATTATCAAATGTTGTGGAGTGGGATTAGATAAATCAAATATAAAATTTGTTGAACGGTATAAATATTTGACTATTCATTTGCTTGTCCCTGATTAAAGGTGGATCTCATCAAAATCTTCTCAACCCCAGAACAAATTTTACCTCATAATTCTCCCAGCAATACACCTGGGAAAGGCCTGAGAGATCTAGTTTTGTAGCATGCCCCAAAGGTTATCAAATCCAGGCCTAGGTAAACCAAGTGATAACCAACAGGTGGTAGGCAGTTCTGAGATAGGATCTGGGTAAACGGAAGACTTTCCTGACAGAGCTATGTTTTGCCAGTACCCATCTTGGGTCTTGCATATCAACTAGCAGGGACAATCCTCATTCCTAGGATCTAAAGAATTTAGATTGTTTGAGGAGGTGTATCTTCAGCTGTATGCCCCTAGTTTTCTTTTCTTGATCAAAAAGGACTCGCACACTGAGCAGCAGTCAGGCACATGACTTTCACCAAGACAAAAGTTATGTCTTCATTTCAAGATGGAGATGGAATTTCCAGTTTGAGGACACACAGCTCAAAAGAGAAGTTTAGCCACAGCTGCACAAGTATCAGAAGGGGCTAGCCACTTCAAGAACAATTTCATCTGAGACACTAGGTATGTACATGGATGCATAGATTCTTCCTCCACTTGCACAATGACAGCTAATCTCTATTTATAGCATAATAGCCTGGTCAGAGCTATGATGTGGCTCTCCCCTCAAGCTGGAACTTGCTCCTCCAGTTCAAAATGTAGACGTAGCCTTGAAAAAAAGGTGACTATGGCAGTCCGTAACCAGAATGAGTCTACTACAAGAGAAGCATGGTTTGAAACCTGAGAACTATGAATCCCCTATTTTAAGCAAAGATAGTGATACAAAGCACCAAGGAAATTATTTATTTTCAAAAATACAATAAATGAGAGGAAAATAGAAAGTAACTAATCCTAACTTGTTAGCGACACAAAACAAACCAATATAAGGGGTAGCAGGTGAACAATTCTTGTTCCATTTCACTTTTACAGCTCTGCCATTCATATTTTCAGAATGGGGTCTGGTGCATGTAAAGTACAAGGGCAGCTCAAATACGGCTGGCCCACTACATTTTGGCACCTGAGGCAGGGAGCTCAAATGATGGCCTCATGCCCGCTAGCTTGGGCCAAAACTTAAGGTCTCAATTCTGCCTTCGTCCTGTTCTCTTATGGTACTGTTCTGTTACCTACCCCAATAAAGGAGAACTAACAACTTAAAATGCCTTGTTCAAAAATTTTAAGTAATGCTTAACTTTCAAATGGCGGAACAAATGCAACTTTTCTTGTCTGCATAGTAAACACTGGTATTTTTCTCTGTTTGAATAATCAAAGTGGTGTTTTCCATGCCTCCTTGGTTGCAAAGATTTGAACTGTTTCCTGAAGGTCCACAGTCTGTGCCAGCTCATGCTCTCTTGAACGGTTGCAAGGCCGACCAAACTCTCGTGTCATTGTGGAGCGTAGATGTGTTTTTATGAATGTCAGCTTGGCAAAACTGCATTCTCCACTAGTAACTGTTACAAGAAGTGTAAGAAGTATGCGCAGAGAAACAAAAGCATTTGGCAAGAGGATAGTCATATTATCTGTGCACATATATTCCAGAACAGTCTTTGGAGCTGATCCTGCTGAAATGTATCTTGTAAGTGCTTTGAGTTCATCACCTAAATCACTCCCCTCAATACTGCATATATCATCATGTATCAACACAGTCTCTAGTGCCCTACATAGCCGATGTAGGTCTTCTTCAGGTATAGTGAGAAGTTTTGGAACTTGACGTGCATGAAACTTTTTTCAATTGACTGTACTGTACAGTCTACCATCTGGTTAAAGAATTCAACTTTGAAATATTGTTGGAGTTTCTTATGGGATTATCCTGTGCCTTGTAATCAAAATCTCTTCTTCTTTGGTGACTCTTGTATTGTTGAATGGGTGGGAAAATAGCTTCAGTGTGAAGTTCCCCTGCCAACTTCTGTGTGTTCTGACCAACTTCAGAATGTTTTGAAATCCCTCAGCTGACCAGTAAGACTGTAGCTTTGACTTTGCTTTGTCCAGATGTTCCAGTGCTCCAGATATATTCAGGTCAACACCTTGGAGTCTCTTCCTTACAACATTTATTTAAAGTAGTTTGTCATGTCACAACACTAAGCCACTCAGAAAATTTATATATGTTTCTAGTGATTCCATTTCCCTCTGCCAATGTTCTCCCACAAACAGTTCCTATCATAGCATTATCCTCCATAATGTCAGCTATGGCATCATCTATCTTCCTAATTTGGTATTTGATAGGCTCTTTCACCTCCACTAAACTTTCCTATCATGTGGCACTCAGTAGTTTCAGTGTCATAGTTGATGTTCCCAGATTTTTCTTCAAAATTTGCCATCAATGAGTTGACACAGAAAAAAATGCAGAGCTTTGAATTACATTTAAAAAATTCAGCAGCCTCACTAGAAGATGATGCTGTATCACTGATCCCCAAGTTCAATGAATGAGAACTGCAAGGGACAAAAAAATCTTGAGGGTTTAACTCTTGGATCCGTGTCTGCACTCCTCTGTTCTTTCCTCTCATGTTGGCACCATTATCGTAGCCCTGACCTCTCATGTCAGCTATTGCAATTCCTGTATCTTCCAGCTTTCTAAGAAGCATATTTGTCATACCAACTCCTGTAGCATTATCAATGTTAATAAATTCTAGAAAATGCTCTCTCACAGTCACCATTGCAGGGACATTTTCACTGGGTTCTGTTGTTACAAAACACATCATTAAAGTCATTTGTTCCAGATGGCTGATGTTAGGTGTGCAGTCCAGAATAACAGAGTAATATCTTGCTGACTTCAGATCTGCCACAATCTTCTGTTTGACTTTTGTTGCTAGTAACTGTATGATCTCATTTTGAACTGTTTTTCCAAGGTAGTGATGTATATACATTTCTTGGATGGTAACTCTTCCTAGATATTCCTGGAGTACAGCATCAAACGCAACCATCAGCTCCACAATTTTAATGAAGTTTCCATTGTTTGGCACATACATATGATCTGAAGTGGGTAGGAAGCACTCTCACAATGGCAGTGAGCCTTTTCAGAACATTCTGATAGTAAAGAGACCCTGATGCAATCTTCTCTTGATGTTGATCATCTATGGTGCTCTTTAACCTTAGTCTCATCTCAAGCTCTTTCCACCTATGGAATGCTCTCTGGTGATTTGCTGTATTCACATGGCATGCCATATTTATAGCCATATTTTTCCAGTCCTTTGTTCCTGTAGAACCCAATGTGGCTGGAAAATTACACTGGAAGAGTTTGCAACAAAAACAGTATGCAACATTCTGGGGTTTTGAGTACATAAGCCATGCCCTCTCCACTTTGTCACCATTGAGGATTTCACGCCAATAATGTGTTGGATAGAAACTTCTATTTTAATTGTCTTTGGCAAACATGAAGTTTTTCACTTGCTGTGCCCATGCAGTACATGGAAGACCCTCAGGCTACTGCTCAAGTGGGTCTACAGTCCTAGATCAGCTAGACTTAAGGAACTAAACTCAGCAGCAGCTGTTTCCTCCACCACAGTCTTCTCTGTTCTACACTTTTCTTCCAGAACCGTGGAGATATAGATGCTGCAGTAGCTGCCAGGTTACCTGCACTCTGACTGACTGGAAGATCAGGCATCTCCTCATCACTCACATTCTCACTGGGGCCAGAAGGCTCACTGAGAACATTTGTGTCTATGTATCTCAGGAGAGCTCCTTCCTGCTTCGATAGAAAAGCTTCCTTTGCTTGCTTGCTTTTTCAGAGGGGCATTTTCTTCTTTCACTCTTGACTGCTGTTCTTTGCCAGCTATAGTGGCTTTCAAAGCTCAGTTGAAGGGGACAAATAAGCAGACTGGTAGCAGGGCCTGAATGAGGGAAGATATCAGTGTCTTAAGGGCCTAATTGGCTCCTACTACTTCAGTTGACTGCCTGTTTCCTCAAGTGGGTTCAGGGAAGCAGCAGGAAACAGGAAGCTCCCTGAGAAGCTGGTGTTAATCAGTCCAGGCTCCAGGGAGGTGGCGGTGGTGGTGGTGGGGAACGGGAGGAAAAGGGCCTAGAGAAGTACATAGGGGGCTCCTTCTCCTCTCTCTCCCTGCAGCTCCTTCTGCTTTCTCTTATTCTGTCTCACCTTTTCTTCTGCCTGTCTGTTATGTCTCTTGTGCCCTCCTTCCTCTAGCACAGCACTCCTCCATCTCTGTACATGTAGAGCAGAGAAAATACATATGCACCATCAGCAGACACATTTTTCCACATTCTGGGTTCTAGGTGCCACCCCCTCACAGTCTGCCACCTGAGGTGGTCGGCCGCCTCAGTTCACCTCAGGGTAAGTCCAGCCCTGAGCTCAAAGCACAAAGCTGTTCAGAGATTATCATCTTGCATGCATGAGGCACTTGCACATCTACAGTGGGATCCGCACAGCCATAAATTCTTCTCTGATTATATGTCCTTGACCTCAAAACAGGATTAAATTTAGAATGTTTTCACTGAATTGCATTTTAAGGTTTTCAGTTTGAGCCTCTAGAGATGATTAAAAATAGAGAAGAGAGTCAAAACTCTGTGCCTGTCTTATTTTTACTAGATCCAGTTCGACTTCAGTTATATTAAACTAAGTGTAAGTCGAATTTGGCCAAAGAATTGAAACAAATGTGGTGTTTCTGAGCTGTTGTAATTTTATGGTCTACTACTTTCTGAATTTTCAGCATTTCATAAGATTTTTTTTGTTTCTACCATAATTCACATTATGAATATTATTGTAATAACTTCAGTCTTTTAAAGATATTGTATTGGGGTTTTTCATTTAGATAATGTGCATACCTTCATATTTCAAATTAAAACTAAAATACTCAAAGAATTTCCAGATCACCAAGGAAATTGATTAAATTACATATCTGCATGCTGTTGAGTCTTAATGGATGTTTAAATAGCAGAGTATTTTTCCTCTATTTGGAAGGTATTGTTTAAAAAGCACAATAAAATAACTAAATGGATTGAAGAGGAAAAAAGAGGCTATTGGAATGTGATCTGCTCTTCATCATTAACTGGCAACATGGTTGCCTTTAAAAACAGTTTATACTGTTGTTTTTTTTATTTACTGTGGTATCCAAGACAACTATTTCCTTTTCTTCTTCCCTATGAACTGTTTTGTTTTGCTAAAACTTACTAGTGAACAAAATATTAAAAGGAAAGTTTGCTTCATATTAAAAGAGTGGGATATACACTTACCAAACAGATATCATATGAGGCATACTGAATTAACGCTTTCAGTATCTCAGATGAACCATGTTATATTCCAGCTAATTATTATTTTTATTATTTATAGGTAGCAAGATTTAGGATTTTTAATACAAATTACAGTGCACTCCACATGAGGATGGTGACAATATAACTATGAAAGGATTTGCCTTGAATTTAAATAATTTAAAATTAAACTGTTTTTACCTAAGGCCTAAATAGCGGTACCCTTTTTTCACACTGAATCGCACCACATTCCCTTAGCAACTCCACTGACTTCAGTGGCATGTTGAATAAGGTACTGCTAATTGTGAGTAAAAGTATTAGGATCCGGCTGAAAATAATTACACTGCAGTTAAATTTAGACAGTACACATGTGTGTCCTACACTATGTGCCCAATCATCCATACTGTGAGAAAAATGTACAGATGAACCAGGAGAATGAAAATTAGCTCAAGTAGTTTTTGTGAGATTATCTTTTTGGAGCAGGGTTTGGCCCATTTACAAACACACGCTAAAGGAGTAAGTCCTTCCAGCATGAAATTTTGAGTTGTGTGACATTTGCTAACAGGTTAGGAAGTCACATTAAATCCCAGTGCTTCTACCATGCAATCCAGGGCTTCCACAGCCCCTCTCTCATTTGTCCATTAAAGATCATCCCTCTCACTCCCTAGATCCCTCACACGCATTACATAGATGGGAGTTTCATACTTCAGAGCGGATTCAGTGTAATATAATGCTGAGGCGCACATTTTTACCTTACACTACAAAATCCATGTAAAGTTGAGGAGGAGGATGCCACAGACAGCAACAAACTGTCCTTTACCCTCCTCAAACAGCCATGACACACCACAACAGCTGAGTCACTATCTATTGGACAATGCTTCCTTGAAGCTGGGAGGGATGATTAATTTTAGATTCACATTTCCCCCCAAATCACCCCATTCTTTCAGTTATGATGATCTTTTCCAGCCCAACATAGGATTTTTCCTCCCACAGGTATGATCTGAATGTGGGCCTTTTTTTTGCTATTTTAATGTTTTCTTTAATGCAGTATTGACCATCAACAACATTAGTTTTAAAATTGTGTGCATGAATTGTGTCCATTTCTTTTGGAATTTTATTAATTGAATGTTCTGAAGAAAAAAAAAATAACTTAAGCCTTAATATTGCCTTTTGGGAAGGCTGCTGAGAACCTGAACTTCAGCTTCTTTTTATAATGTTCTAGCCCCACAATTTTGTGTGTTCCTGTAAAGTTTTCAATTTGACCAACCAGATAAACGCAACACTGAGGAAACACACTTATTTTTACAAGTTAAGATCACAAAAGGGTAAGGAGGCTTTACTTTTAGACACAGAAGGCTCTTCATAAAGATTCACATTCATAACATTGTAGTTAATTGAAAATCCACTAGTACAATATTTTTACAGGTCATTGTTTTGTGGTTTGCAAAAGCCTAAGCCCATTCCAAATGTCAACATAAATGTTAAGAATTGCTTTAGGGTATTTAAAACCCACTAAGTCCAAGCATATTTGATTTTATTTAATCAAACTTGATTCATTTCCATCAAAAATATAATTTTCACTTTCATATAAAAGCATCTTTAAATTATTTGTTAAATGCCACCAAAAGTATGTACCACTTTAAATAAGTTCCATTATTTTAGATTTTGTAACCCTTTTATATTGTCAGTAGAATTATTGTATATTAGCACAAGTCATCTTCACATCATCACTGTAGCCAAATAGTTTTCATATATATTTGCTGTACTATAACTAAAGGTCTCCTCTCTCCTTACTGAAACTGTTTTTCGCTGTCCTTTGTGCGCTTGCATTACTGTGATTCTTAATTACATCTTATAGAAACTGTTTTTATTCACATGCTTGAAGAATGGCTTTGTGGAATACAGCATCTGTAGTATATGGGAATGCTAATAGAGTTATTTCCACCATGCATGTATTCTGGAAATAAGAGACAATCATCTGGCCGGTGCATTTTAAATTCCGCAATCTTTCTGTTCAGCTGAAATCTGCAGACTGTTGAACATTCACGGGTCAGGACTTTTTATTAGAAGAATCTGGTCTAATATGCTTGCTTAAAACAATTCATCATTGCCCTTTCCATCTGAAGAAGTTTTAGGTTTTGAGAGTTAATTTACTGTACAAAGTCTGATTTGATATGGCTTGAACCTTCTGCTCACAAGTTAGTTATTACATTTTTCTTAATCTTTCTAAGCTTCAAAATTATGCTTGATTTCCCAGCAATGAATAATTAATAAAGTAAACTGCTCTGATGGGTGAATTAGAAAGGAAACAGAATAGCAAAATAGATTTTATTGCTTATACTTAGGGTAGAAAAGCATAATTCTGCAAAAAATTGTAAGAAAGAAAGAAAGAAAGAAAGAAAGAAGAAAGAAAATGTGTAGGCAAGTATTCAAAACTTTCCCAGACCAGGGAAGGTCTAGCTGGAGACATCAGATCAAAATGCCCCAGTGGGTGGGGGAACTGGATGAGGCTGGTGGTGAAGTGGGAGAGTCCCAGCAGCGAGGGAGGGTGGGAGAGTCCAAGCAGCAAGGGGACACTCTCTGAGGGATACCAGAAAGCTTCTCCTCCACTTCTCTGGGGTCTCTGGCACTCAATGACCAGCAGAGGGAAGGATGCTCAATTGTCAGCATTCCCCAGCTCACAGAATTTACCATGCGGCATCTCTCCCAGCTCCATTCAAGCAGCTCCACCCTACAGTAGGAATGGCAACCCAGCTGGACAGATGGTGTGGGTCTATTGGATCACCTGTTTAGGGGTCAAGAAGGATTTATTCCCTTCTACGGGTCAATTGGCAGAGGACTAGGGAACTTTTTGCCTTTCTTGGAGCATCTTCAACTCATAGTGGGTTAAGTAGGAATGCACTTAGTACCTCATTGAGATACTTGGGTTGAGTTAATTTATCATGACTTGCAGCTGGATTCCAGAGTGCTTAAAAAGGATAAAATGAACAGTTCCCAGAGACAAAAGACCTGAGATCTAGTGGTGGGCCTTTGACTCCTAGGATCAGGTCAGACCTTGCGGCCTTTTGCAGACTGAAGTCCCCACTGTCCCCCTTACAGTGAGGAAGATGCTAGGACCCAGAGAGCTTAGGAGTAAGTTGAGGAGAGCCTACCCCAGGTTAAGGGTTATATATTAAAAAACCTTGTGTCCCCACACTGGAGCCATTTAAATGGCTCATATAAGAGACTATGGGTGATGGGTGGATAGTGCCTGCTGCCTAATTCTATACTGACCTAATTTAACCATTGTGTCTGCATCAAATCAGTCTTGGAGCAAACTGGCGTAGGCCCATTTAGTTGCCTGAGAATTGCATGAATTTATTCTAAGGCTGTTTGGTCTCTCACATTGATATTACTGAGGTTTGCATTCTTATTTATACCTGAACTATTTCTTTTTTAAAACTGGTGTGGAAACATGAAAATAGGATCTTAAAAGTATTTTTGAAAAAAAACAATCTAGTTGGGACAGAAATATGAGAACAGTAGTAGCATTTAGTATTTGTATTACCACTGTGCTCTCAGAGATTGCCTTATGGACCAGAAACCCATTACACAGCTAGGCACTGTACAAACTCAACACAAAAAGATGGTCCCTGCCCTGAAAGACTTCACAATGTAAGTAATATATTTTACTTTTTTTTTTCCACTGCCTTGACTTGAGGTTATTATTAGTTTATAATTAGTTTATAAACAACAGTTTGTGCTAGTGGATTGTACACGGAGGGTCAGAAAGATCTGGGTCCTATTCCTAGATCTGGCACTGATCTATTGTATCAACTGGAGCAAGTCACTTCACTTTTGTGGGCCTCTGTCTTATCTATTTATATTATAAACTCATTCAGGCACAGTCTTTTGCTGTGTATTCATACAGCTCCCTGGCACCTCAGTGCCTCAACCTCAGCTATGGTCTTTATATACTAATGTACAAAATAAACACACAAGAAAACATACTGTTATTTTTAAAGATTGTTTTTAAGCTCCTGTTTCAGTTTTTTAGTTACTCCTACCCCAAGTCCAAAAATTGGATTAAGTGTCTGCTAGTATCCCATAATGGAAATGCTCTTTTGATGTATGGCCTGCTCTGCTGCATCTCAGATTCCTTAACAGAGCTCCTCTTCCTCCTGGTATTTGAAGTACCTTAGCACATTGTCCTGGGTGGCTTTTACATTCATCCAGGTGATTATCATATAATAAGAAACAAAAATGGGGTGGAGGAATTAAAACCAAGCAAGACAGAAGCAGAAAAAGAGTTTAGTATTGTATAATAAAGGAGCTAAAAACCTTGCATCTATTACGGTGAGGTTGTCTTAAAATGATTTTCCACAATATCAGCTTAAATATGTTTCACATATTAACTACCAAAATCCCTTATCATATATTGTCTCCCCAAATCCTGATGTTATGTTTCTATACACCAAAAGGAAAACATATCCTTTTATTCGAAATAGATTTAATTTAGGAAAAAGAGCAAGAAGGAAAAATGATAAACTTTCCATCAAAGAGCACTCTGTTTATATTTTCTTTGTTACTGGCTGGATTGCCACTGAAATAAAATGGTTTCCAAACTCAAAACTCTGGAGTTCCTCGAAATGTAAACATAGAATACACAAAGAAAAACGTAGCCAAGTTTCCTCATTACATATGTCATCTTAGGAACAGACCGGCACTGCACAAGTGTGCACAGAAGCTGAGTGCAAGGAGACTTCCCCATAGGTGTGGGAGGAAGGGGTGTTGCAGCACTCCCAAATTTCAAGCAGAGCTCCACAGGAGCGATCCAAGCTGCTGACCCCAGACTTGGCACTCTTATCCCTGTCCAGGTTTTCCCCCACCCCCAAAGATACCGCTCTGCTCCTGTCCCCAGGTTGTGGGGGAGGGGACAGCAACAAGGGTAAGGTAGCTGGCTTTCAGCATCCCCACCATTAAAAGTATTCCAGTGCTACTGGCCTCTCACCATCATTCCATGAGCCTGTACAGAGGCCAATGACAATCGCAACTACCTGATTAAGTCTTGAATGCATAACTAGACTACACTGACTCTCAAGGAAATGGAATCACACACACCCCTCATTCTCATCAGCATTCTATGTAACCTTCAGACACTTTGTGTGGCAGGGGAGGGAATGTTTTGTTAAAAACCCATTGCAAAACAAGTTTCCATTGCAAAACAGTTCTGAAATATCAGAAATGAAAAGCCTGGTCTCCCCTGGTATTGCTGGAACACCTCCTGGGGGACTCAGAGACCATTACTGAAAGAGCAAAGGGATTATATCTTTAAGAAGACGTATTTTCCCCAGAGGATTCTCAGGTACTACAAACAAATAAAATGTTACTCAAACTAAACAAAAAAATCAAAAACCAAAGCAGTCTGAAACCTTCCCCTCTCAGTTGTTCTCTTGAAGCCTCATGTGTTATTTCATTAGGTCTCCAGTGACTATAGAGGTTAAACCTACTAATATAGGCTAGAAAACTCTCTAGTGGTGGCAGACACGTTGCCAAGAAGCCCTATTGATCAACCATATTCACCAGAGACTTAAGCTGATATAGAAGCACATGGAATATGAGACCTGAAATTGTAATCTAAAATCAAATCAGGATAACTAAATACAATCTTGTTTCTGAAAACCAAAAACCAATCACCCACCATAAATACAAAACTATCCCCCCAAACAAATAAAATGGCTTCACATCTTTAAACATCACAAAAAGCAAAAAAAGTGCAAGCTTAATTTTTTACCCTTTATATATAACCTTTAATGCAACATTATGATTACATATTTAAGAAATGCAAAAGTTCCATTAATGTCAATATTATAGCATTGCTGTAATTCCAGCTTTTCTACTTAATTTTGTAACTCAGTAGACCCAACATCCAAAATTTGGATCCAGATTTTATGGGCTTTAATTTGGAGCCATTTCTTCTTAAAATGTTATTCTTTATATTATATAAAGTTATGTTATATATTAAAAACACATTATATGGATGAGTTCACATTACTGTTGGAACCTTCATATTTCCTGACTTTTTATTATCTTTATTGTACAACCTTATCATTGTACTAACATCATTGTTTTAGTAAAAATATAATTTCAAAAAGTGCATGTAAGTCCTATTTGAGGATCATATATAGTACATGTTTTGAACATCCTAACCTGGAATGAAACACATATGTTCTAATTCTGGAAATGTATTATAATATGGCTCATCACCCAGAATACGGAATTATGTGATAGTAACATATTTGGAGCCAGAAAACAGCATCCTATTAACTGTCATTGCAAGAAACATTGTTCAATTAACCAAGTATAATTTTTTGACTTAGTTGGCAGTCAATACAGAATGCATGCCAACTGCTGCAGCACTCACCAACAAGGATTGTCATCAATAGGTCCAAAAGATAATTAAATATAATTGGAATGAATAGGTAGGAGCAAAGATCTCTTGTTTAACAAGAGCAGTTCACAGCCCTGTAGTTTACATGGCAGAGCTAATATAACAGTAGACTACTGAATGCCAGTATCATGCTGACTCAAAGGATATGTCTACACTATGAAATTAGGTCGAATTCATAGAAGTTGATTGTTCTGAACAGATTGTATACATTCGATTATGTGTGTCGCCACTAAACGCGCTTAGTTGGTGGAGTGCATTCACAGTACCGAGGATAGAATCGACTCATAGAGCGGTGCATTGTGGGTACCTATCCCATAGTTCCTGCAGTCTCCGTCGCCCATTGGAATTCTGGGTTTAGCTCCCAGTGTATGCTGGGGAAAAACATTTGTGGGCGCATCTCATCAGTCTCCCCTCCCTCCGTGAAAGCAATGGCAGACAGTTGTTTCGCACCTCTTTTCCATGCAGGTGCCATACAGCTTTCAGCAGATGGTGCAATAAAACTGCTTTCTTGCTCTCCTGGAGCCATGAATCCACTTCTCAGGTCCTCTCATCCTTCTGAATAAATATCTCTTCTCGTGGCATCGTGCTCTTCTGCTCTTGCCTCGACAGCAAATTTTTCCATGTTGTCTGTCATCGGCTCCCGGGAATGTGTGTTCTTCATTGGGAAACCATCATCATTCTCCACTTCCGCTGGCACTGTGCTCTCCTGATGCCATGAATCCACTTTGCAGGTCCTCTCATTGTCCTTCTTAATAAATATCTATACTTGTGGCATCTGCATCGGGAAACCGTGGTCATCCACTGCTTTCGCTGGCACTCTGATCTCCTGCTCTTGCCCCGATAGTGGATTTCCCCAGTGATTTCACCACTGCTATTGTGAGCACTGTAAACACCTCACACATTATCCTGAAGTATGTGCAGAACCTGCAAAAGCAGGCGAGGAGGTGACAGTGATTTGTGACAGTGACTTGTGACTTTGTGACTTGCTTTTCCCTGCCCTGAAGTGCAAGAATACCAAGATGAGAGCAGCCCTCACAGTTGAATTACCATTGGGGATGTTGAAATGCCTATAGTTATCCTTGGGGACCCAGTCTACCCCTTAATGCTCATGACATACACAGCCTCCCTGGACAGTAGTAAGGAGCAATTCAACTATAAGCTAGCATCAACTTTCAGAGCGGTGCACTGTGGGTCGCTATGCCAGAGTTCTTGCGGTCTCCGCTGCCCATTGGAATTCTGGGTTGGGCTCCCAATGCCTGATGGGACAAAATTTTGTGATGGGTGGTTTTGGGTTCAGGTAGTCTGGCGCCCCTCCCTCTGTGAAAGCAACTGCAGACAATCATTTTGAGCCCTTTTTCCTGGATTCCCGCACAGACGCCACTGCAAGAATGAAGCGTACTCAGACCACCTTCCTAGTTTTGACCTACTTACCCAACATCAAAATAGGTTAGTTGAATCTGTACTTCCTTTTGGCTAGCTATATTATGTTTTCCTGATAATGTCTAGCTTCTGCCCTTTCGTATACATGTGAAGTTTGAATTGCTTTGATAACAATACAATTGTACCAATGCAACTCAGTGGAGAGCTTGACCCACAGAGAATGCCTCATGCCATGTCTATACTACTGAGACTATAGTGGCATATCTATGGCACCTTAGTTATACCAGCATAATCTTGTAATGCGTTGCAGCATACAGCAATGGAAGGATTTCATCCCAAAGCTCCCCCATCACTTCAGAAACATCATCTTCCCATGCAACAGTAATTAGAGCAAGGAAATATTCTTCCACAGACCTAGTTTTGTTTACACCAGGGGCTTGGTAGGCATAGCTACATCACACAGTGGTGTGGATATTCCACACCCATGAGCACCATAGCTAGGTCAACCTAATTTTTAGGGTAGACCAGGCATTAGCATAACAAGTCAGCCTGTTAGGCAGAGCCTCTTGTACCAAGAGTTTGACTTAAATTTCTGTGTAAGTCATTACAGAATTTGTCCAAGTGTAAGGGACCAAGATAAACCTTTAGATTTCACTTCAGTTTATTTATGGAGACACTTATTAAAACTAATTAAGTGAAAAGCCAACATTTTGCAGTTTTTAATTTACATGGTAAATACAGGAGTTCATTGCGAGAATATATATTGGAGCAATGTAATTCAAAAACCTACTAAGGGCATTTCAATTGAAGGTAAGTAGGATGGTAGAAGAGACAGATACATAAGATGTTTCCTTTGCTGTCCAGATCTGAAATTACATCCTATTTAACACAGTATCTTCCCTATTATTTCTGTATTTGTATGGTGTCTGGAACAATGACCGCCCATCTTGATTAGGTCTTTCAATGCTATGATAATACAGATAAATAATGTTTTCAGAGCTAAAAAATTAATAGCTTTCAAATAATCTAGTGATGCTTTTAATCTATGTAGAGTCTGTTTAATTTGTTTTCAAGTCTATTGCCTTTTAATTTATTTGCCCTTGTTCATGAACTGCTATTTAGCAAGATAAAAAGGAAAATGAGCAGATTTCACTATACTCTTCATAAAGTATTGGATGTGTTTTCATTAGTACAATAACAACTGTGCTCGCCCATATATAAAAGTTATAACAACATTCTTTGCCATCTTTATTTTAAATTTGGTATAGGAAGAGATGCAAGTGATTTTACTAATAAGAAACAGTTCATGCAGAACAATGAAAGTATACTATAGAGCATTTACATATTTCAATCATCTTTAAAAGGTGGATGACAAAATAACTTCATTTTTACATAGACTTTTTAATGAGTCTAGCTGCAAAAATAAAATTATACTGATGCAATATTGCAAAATATGTTGCGACTTTATCTTATTTGTCTAACCTTAATTGCTATTGAATAACTGCCTTTTCTAGAGTTAACAAAAACTAATCTAATCTGTCTCATATATTCACAGAAATATACCTAAACATTCATTAAATGTAATTGTTAATTAGGATTCATCACATACTCTCAAATCCCTGAAAGCATGAAAATAAGAAATTATTGCTTGCAAACTTCACTGCTGGTGATAACATGCTCCAGTACCTATTAAGGAATTCACTGCCATCTCAGATGCATATCAAAATGAAATATTTCACCCCAAATGCCTCTGATTCATGATCTTTCTGAAACCTTAATGCCCCTCCATGATGGGGTGCCACACTCACGATTAGGATGTTGCTTCCTCCTGGTCACTCTGGGAGATATCTTGCCAGGTTGATGCCTCTTTTTATCTCTCTGCATCTATGCAGCCCTACTTTTGCTCCATGAACTGATGCTGTCTCTTCATGATGGCAGGTACACAATTAAGGTCAAGGAAAGCCTTCATCAACAACTGCAGAGGCTACTATTAGTTGCCCTTTTTAGATTATCTTTGCAGATTTGAGATCCAGGGGTCCTTGGTTAAAACACAAGCCTCTATTGACAGAGAGAACCACACGCACTAGTTCAAAGACTATTTGAAACCATTAGTGGCATATTCCTTACATAAGGGCAATGTCAAACTGTATTTAGGTGAGTTCCAATTTCAGTTTCTGAAGTCTTCCTTTTTCCGATACACATAATCTTAAATCTTCTCTCATTGTGTCAATGTAATTTCTATGAGAAAACTACAACATTTTCTCATCCTGATTCAGGTCACCAGTAATTAAGTCATTGTAACTTTTGCCTACAACATTGTGAATGCATCTTGTCAAAGTTCAAAGCCTTAGCTTTTACATCATTATAAAGTAGTTACACAAAATACATTACACCTTTACCAAGAAAAATTAGAAGACCAGAAACTTACATATCAGAAAATGTCACTACAGGTAAGAAAGGCATGTAGTCAGGCCAGAATTTTGATTGTGAGATAGTAGCAAGGAGGGCAACAACTTTTTAAAGTAATGTAGGATTACATTATTAGGCAATTTGAGAAATAAACTTCATGGTCAGATATTTCAAGGAAAAAACATAACACACACAGTTTAAAAAAGCAGAAGCTAGAATACAGTTGTCACTAGTGTTGGATGAATTATTTCAGGACAAATACATGAAATTATCCTGAATCTCTGAAGTAAAGTGATCATAATTTTTATTTGCATGTGTAGCGAGGCGACAACTCACCCCTGCGGCACCTCCTGCTGGCCATCTGGGAATTAGCTCTCTTTACCACCTAGAGCACCCTCTGCTGGCCAGTGCCTCAGTCGTTGATGGCTCCCCATCACCCTCCCATACCCCAATGCCCCTTTAAGTGGGGTGCTGACCTCTCGCAATAGCCCCATACTCTGGGTCTTCCCTCCCCAGGAAACCCACAACCCTGTCTATCCCTACCTTGCCTCAGTCTATGGCTACTGCAAGTCAGCATCGATCCCCCATTCCCTGGGGCAGACTGCAGTGTAAAAGCCATTCATCATAGGCAAGGGGTTTTTGGACCTGCTGCCTTTCCCTGCAGCTCAGTACCTTTTCAGGCCTTTGTAACAGGCCAGAGCTTGGGAGGTCACCAGGCCTGAGCTCCCGAGCTCAGCCTGCCCCTCCCCGCAGCACTGCTCCATTCTCAGTACCCTTTGCTCCTTCAGACAGCCAGGTGCTTCTCTCTCCTCCACAAGAGAGAGACTTCTCTGTTCCTAGTCCATAGCCCTCTTATACAGGCGAGCTGGGCCCTGACTGGGGCATGGCTCCAGCTGTGGCTGCTTCCCCAATCAGTCTTTTTGCTGATTTCCCCAGCCGTAGCCCTCTTTAGGGCAGCCTTTAACCCCTTTAACTCCATTACTGGAGTGGGGCAGCCGGCCCACTACAGCATGGTTGAATAAGTCAGCTCCCCCTGCAATTATGAGACCTAGCAAATGTCATGCAATGGTACAGAACTATAGAAAATGTCCCTTTCTTCAAACACTAAACAAGGACCTTAATTAGAATAAGAAAAACAGCTAAATTTTATTTTAGAGCTTCTGACTAGTCCTTTCCCAGGCTCCTCTTGTTTATATTTCTTGCACCGAATTAAATCAATAGTACAAACATAGTGACAAGGTCCACAGCTTTTTAAAATTACTTCTTATAAAAGAATGTCCTTTCATTCACAGAATTTTTTCAAACCAGCAAAAATAGCTGTAACTTTTTTTTCTTTCTTTCCTGTTAACGTGGACAACTACATAAGTAGAATCCATCCGAGATACATCTTTTATTTAATGAAATACTCATACCTCTGGTATTCTTTCATTATTAGGGTTCATCAGCCCTAATCACTTTCAATCCCAAAACCCCAAAGGCGCACGCTAACAAGAGTAAAAAGGAGTTGCTTTGGGGAAAGTTCTTCTAGGAGAAAGTCTGATTGTCAAAATTGAAAAGATAATCTAATAATCTATTATCCCACGGAGAGTTATATTTTAATTTAACTAGGCTAATTAGACATACAGCTCTAAGGATCTGCAAATACCCTTTAATGCTCTGGGTGGTAGAAATCTGACCGAAAATAAAGCCACAACGTTCATTTTTTTATTGAGTGAGATATTCTCTTTGTCTTCTAAATATTTAAAGATATATATAAAAAATCCAATCCTTAGAGGAGTTTAATCTTTTAGCTCTCTAAAAAGAAGGTCACAATAAGTCTCTCATTAGATTTCTTAAAAATGTTTTGATACAATTGGAGAGTTTATCATAATTTTATTTATAAATTATAAAAAGATTACGATGCTGTGGTGTGAAATGCAGCAATAGGTCAAAAACATGTTGTTGAGAAGACAACTGCTAGGTCTCTGATGTCTAGGACTGTCTAGGACACCTGCTTCTAGATATGCTCAGTGAAAAAAAGAGATTATAATTGTCATTTACTAACTGTAGCTTGTTGGTTGTCCATTTAAATATCTTCAGGTAAGATAAGTAAATTTATTCAATAAGTTCTACCCATTTTGATTATCTTTAATTTGCTATTAAAACTGTATGACTTATTAAATTGCTATAGAAAACTGTATGAATTTGTATATGGGCTGTTTGTGGATTGTGGATGCTGCATTTACTTGCTATTCCTTATTACTACTGTGTAATTCGTCATCTTTGTCACCTGGTACTGCTTGTGTCCCTGACCAGAAGTCACTGTCATAAAGAGTAGAAAGGCTTGACCAAGTTATTGAATCTCTTAGAAAGCGGGAAAAGCCATTTTAAAAGTGAAACAAAGCTAGCCTAGCAGGATCGGATTTAAAAAACAAACATTTTAACCCTTTTTATCCCCTCTTTCCAAACATTTGACTCAGACCTTGTCTTACCCATCACTACTACAAAATCATAACAGGCTGGTGTCAGATTTAAAATTATGTTTCTTTAATCACGGTCACACAGAATAATTATGACAATGAATATACTGACAGCTATGAATGTTGGTGACAGATTCTTGTTTGATTGTAAGAATACAGGAATTTAGGCTATGGTTTTTTGGAAAAAGGAGAAATGAGGTTTGCACTAGAAGGGGCTGGAATGGAAGAACAGAGGGGAGATCAATTGTACTATGACAAGTCACCTGTGGGTCATCAGAGAGGAGTTGTGCTTCCCTCTCCTCACTTCTCCTCTGCAGGCGCATGCAGCGCAACCCCCATTACTCCTGTATGCTTCCTCTGCATACCATTCCTCCTCCTCTCCCCTGTTTTATGCTCCCCAAGCCATGCTAAATGTATTTTCCCCTACATACCTACTTACTGCCACTTCCTCTTTACAAGCCCTGAGTTCTGACCAGAGCTGCTGAGTCAGGAAGGTAGATTGACAGCAATATAAAACTCACTTAGAAATCTGTTATTTACAGCCCAAGCACTCAGCTATCACAGAATATGCTCCAAGGAGAAAGTGTGGGAGGCACACCTAATGGCATTTATATCCATCTTTGCCAAACAAGGAAATTCCAACAGAGAAGTAGATTGCATCATGGAATGGGACACCTAAACTGAAAGAACCTGATTCAGTACAGGGGGGGAAATACCCACACATACCCTTTGAGCACACATTCCTAATTATCACCTATGGTCAGCTACCAACCCACAAGGGATATTCCATATGGAGTATCATCAAACAATCACCATCCATAGTGAAAGGGGGCCACACCCCCTTCAAACAGCCTTCCACCTTGCCAAGCTCATCATTTGAGCAGCAAAATGTCCATACTGGGTCAGACAAGTGGTCCATCTAGCAGTATCCTGTCTTCCAACAGTGGCCAATGCCAGTTGCTTCAGAGTGAATGAACAGAACAGCAATCATTAAGTGATCCATTTCTGTTGTCCACTTCCATCTTCTGGCAGTCAGAGGCTAGGACAGAGGTAGGCAACCTATGGCATGGGTGACAAAGGCGGCATGCGAGCTGATTTTCAGTGGCACACTCACTTGTCAGGTCCTGGCCACCAGTCTGGAGGGGCTGCATTTTAATTTTAAACGAAGCTTCTTAAACATTTTAAAAACCTCATTTACTTTACATATAACAATAGCTTAGTTATATATTATAGACTTGTAGAAAGAGACCTTCTAAAAATATTAAAATGTATTACTGGCATGTCAAGAATCAGAGAGGTAGCCGTGTTTGTTGCTTCTGCAAATCCAGACTAAGAGTCCTGTGGCACCTTAAAGACTAACAAAAGTATTGAAGCACAAGCTTTCGTGGGCTAATACCCACGGTGCATCCGACGAAGTGGGTATTAGCCCACAAAAGCTTATGCTTCAATACTTTTGTTAGTCCTTAAGGTGCCACAGGACTCTGTCATTACTGGCATGGAAAACCTTAAATTAGAGTGAATAAATGAAGCCTCAGCACACCACTTCTGAAAGGTTACCGACCCCAACCAGATCATGGGTTTGAGTCCCTGACCATCTTGGCCGATAGCCATTGATGGACCTATTGTTAATGAACCATGTTCTAGTTTGCACCTTCACAACAGCCCTGGGAATGAGTTCTACAGATTGTGCATTGTGTGGTGAAATACCTCCTTTTGTTGTTTTAAACCTGCTGCCTATTAATTTCATTTGGTGACTCCTGATTCTTTTGTTATGTGAAGGAATAAATAATGCTTCTTTATTCACTTTCTCTACCCCATTCATGAATTTATAAACTTTTATCATATTCCCTTTAGTCATCTCTTTTCCAAGCTGAATTGTCCCAGACTTTTTAAATCGGAAAAAGCAAGTTCCTCTTAGACCAGAGCCTACCAACTCTGAGTGGCACCAGGTCCTGTCAGAACAACAGATGTAAAACCTGTAGAGATAAATTTCTATATATAAATTTCTATAGGAATCAGCACCCAATCAACACACCTTTCAAGTTTGGTGGGTACTACAAATAGCTATCACAACATGTGGTGTACCTTATCCAATGCACTAAATGCCCAACAACTATTTAGGTGAAACCAGAAAGTCATTATTCTCTCAAATCAACTTACACAGGAAAATGATAACAAACAAAAACATCATGGGTGAACACTTTTCACAAAATTGATTGCTCCATATCCAACCTCTCAGTCCTCGTTCTCAAAAGGCACCTGCACAACACCTTCAAAATATGAGCCTAGGTGCTTAAATTCAGAATCTTGTTAGACACTACAAATCATGGTCTTAATAAAAGACAAAAGAAAACAATCTGTAATCCTATGCCTGCAGAAGTGTTAACATGCCACTTCACTGTGATTGATCTCTTAGAATGTGTTAACTACTTATGCCAAATAATCTGTTCCATTTTGTATTTAGCTACAACTCTCTGGGTACCTTTCCCAGACCTGAAGAAGAGCTATGTGTGGCTTGAAAGTCTGTGTTTCACCAACAGACATTTGTACAATAAAATATATTATATCACTCATGTCTCAGCAACATAAAATAAAGATAACTGACTAATATGAGTGGAGGCCCATTTTTTTAATATAATATATAACCACCTGAATAAAAGGAACAAGTTTTTAACCCTTTCATTTTAAAAATTTCAGTATATTTATAAAAACTATTTGTAAAACAGTTAAAAATAACCTAATTTCTACATATAATAACCTAATTTCTACATATAATAACCTAATTTCTACATATAATGTAAACAAAACAAAAAGGGTCAAATCTGAATTAGTTATATCAGCGTTACTGTTGACCATGTTCCATGTCAAGAAATGTTAAGTCTCCTCTTCTGGAGGACAGCAGGCACTTCTGAAACTGATGTCCTCTGCTGCACAATAAATTGGGAAGCAGATTGTGACCACGCACTGAGTGCCCATCACTCTAGCCATTAGAATCACCTTCAACCATGAAATAAAGCACATATCACCTGTATCTGACCACAGTTGTTCAGGAAACATGATCTCAAATAGTGCTTTTGCAACTGAGTCTTTCATACCAAACATGGATACTGAGCCACTCAGCTGTCCTCCTTATTCAATAAAACCCCAAGTTATTTCAGTTCTACAAATATCAGATATCTTTAATCTGAAACTTTAAAAATATCTGCAGGTTGGTTGTAACTAATGACATTTTTCAAAATTTAGCAAAAAAGAAAGTGGAGATTATATTAGATGGAAACATACCATGAGGAGGAAAGAATGGACATGAGTGATGTTTAATATGCTGTTGAGGCATTGCAAGTAAATGAACTGTCTAATGCCAAGCAACTGAAGCAATGAAAATAATAGTATAAAAGCCATATCAAATTTTGAAGGTGTAATTGAAATTCTAAAAATCATCACTTTTCTATTAAGAAGTCTCTTATTATAACTGCATGGCAGACATTTTTCAAGTGCTGTTTAATCTTGCTATTTTTATTAGGTATCCCTTAACATAATATTACATTATAAAAATCCATTTTCTCCTTTTATTTTCCAAGGTGGGGGAATATACTTTGACATATTCATCATAGCTTTGATTACACATTACAGCTTAGGTTTAGTTCTCAGTTTTATTCTACATTGTTGATGTTTAGTCTCTTTCAGTGAAATTCATTCCTTTTACCATCTGAATAAATGGGTTTTGTGCAGTGAATTAAGATCTGGAGGCTAAGTAAGGTGCTACTCTCTCTAAAATATTATTGTTTGTGGTCTTTATGCAATGGACAATGGCTGAGAGCTAAGGAGCACAGAAGCCACCATTGCTGGAGAAGTTCTCTTCCTTCTTTCCAATTGCACAGTTTCACTTGGAGAGAAGGAAGAGAAGTGAGAGAAAGTATGACATACTCAGTTAAGGAGATAATGGGATGCTCAGAAGTAAGATGCCACCTAAAGGTGTCAAAGGGATTGGGAAAAGTACTACTCTTCTCCCCTTGGACCAACCAGAGGTGGAATCTGTTGAGGGAGGGATTGTTGTTGTTGGGGAGAGGGTCTCCATTGGGTTTGTATAGTTCAGATAAGCATTCAAATTTTCTTACATCCTCTTACCTCTTCCTCTTGTTTTTATAGTTATGATTACAAGCATGGGAGTGCATTTTATTTTCATTTAATTTGAAATGTTTTTCCTCTCAATAAAGCCTCTTTCTTTGTCTTCTAACTAAAACTCACAATGACACTTAACAGTATGGATATTTTCAGTTCCATCTAACTAGTAAACTTCTGTGAACCCAAACTTTGGTTACTGGTTTTTTGTATGACTTGAATATAAGGGGTGACAGGACAGCATCTAGTTAAATCAGTATAACTTCATTGACATCAATAGAGCAATGTTGATTTACATTAGTTTGAGAATCTTACATATCCATATTCAATCAGTCCTCAAAACTTTTCAAACTTCTAGGCTTTTGAAGCATGTAAACCAGTTCAGAAAATTAAAAAAAAAAATTGAACCAAACTTGGAAAGGTTCACAAAACTCTAACCTATAATCTACACGGATGAAGTAATACCAAAGGATGAGCACACAGAGGCTACACAAACGTCTGGTCAGTTTAATCACTAACATTTAGTGATGGGTAGCATGAAACAGAATCATAGCAATTTCAGCATGTAACTAAGGCTTCACGGGTCCCTGGTTACCATACTGAGGATCCCAGGACACATATTTAATTTTGGAAATAGCACATTTGCTGCTTCTTAAATGAAATATTACAGAATTTAAGTTCTACAAAGTTTTTAAGATTTTGGCTTTTTACCCCAATTCAGGACAAAAAATATTTCTGAAAGCTCAATATTTTTTAACAAACATAAAATTCAGCTTCCCAGCCATCTGTAAATATAAGCTACATCAGCTGACTCATTTGCTAACTTTTCTGTCAGTCATTAGAGGACAAGAGTACACTTAATTCTCAGGCAATAACTTTCTCATTCCCTCAATCTGATTTAGGGGGGAAACTGTTTACATAGAAGCACGTACATGGCAAATCAAAAAGTGTCTTGACTATTCCAAGAGTTGCAAAGTGAGCTTTAGCTGATACAGCTGCTCTGGAGAAGTTCCCAATTCAGAAACTTCTGATGGAACATTAGGGACCTTTACTTCTATTCTTGAAAAGAAGGCTCACAACCGTTTTCAAAAGATTCCCTGCAATGGCATGCATGACAAACTTATTGTTCTGAGTCTATTCACAGTTTAAGAAATTCATCTTGACAAGGCAGAATTTCTGAGCATGTAAATATTTATCTTGATCAATAACGATACTTGCATGGCCATTATGTTCTGATCATTTTTGTGGTCTGGGCACCGACACTAAGGAAAGAGTGCATGGAACAAAACAGAAACAACACATACATTTGAAGATGCATCATAGTGTAACTCAGTAATGCAACTACACATTAGGAGTCATATTCAAATGACAAAACTCTGATCTATGCAGAGCTGTAGAAGTATGGAATATTACAGGAGGAACTGAGAATCCCATAAGCAGAGCATCAGATCCAAACATCCATTTTCACAGTGACATTCATTTCTAGGTATAAGAGACTTGCAAGGGCCTCAAACAGAGAAAAAAAATGGTGATTTTGCTGTGAGGAGAGAGAGAATGGTCCAGAGGAGATATGCAGAGGGAATTCATACCACCAGTGTATAGCAGGTCTAGACTCTGCAGCAGTTCCTCATAAGTCTGTTTTAAGGAAATGTGGAGAGAAGGGGTATAGAAACTGAGCTTTTTTCTTACATAAAGGGTCAATTTTCTCACTACCTTGATGTTTGTCTATATTCACACCAGCTATGAGGCAAGAAGGTTTCCATTTTTAAATTAACAAGATGGAAGAAGTGAGAATGGCATCAGGTTCATATAGAGAGGACAGGCAGTGATAGCCACCAGGTGGGGGCAGGAGAGTATAAGGAGTAAAGAAACTAACATCTCATCTAAGCAATTTGTCATACATATTCATATTAACAATAGTTACATATATCTACAGGGTAAACAAGCAAAGAAAATAGATCATAAAATGAAAGAGACATTTCTGGAGAGAGAGAGAGAGAGAATCTCTACATATACTTAATGAGTTACTTTTAAGCTTTAACAAAGAAATTCTCAAGAAATAACTTGAATTTTCTTGCATCTGGATTATATTTTCATACTATTCAGTTTTGTACAAATTTAATATGCTATGAATTTTTCAAATATCTAAATAGAAGTCAAATGATGACCTATAGTGAATTTGCATAAAATTAAATTGCAACTGTACCTTTTGAAAAGTATTGTATGCATAGCTGTTCTTAAGTTGCCCTCTCACGCTCCAATATGCCGCATCTTACAGCATCTGCCTGTCTGACACAAAATCTAATTTAAGTAGACATCTAGTGATTCAATATTCCATATTGTGGAAAATTAAGCCATTTCAAATATGAGCTTCTCTGACATCCACATATTTTGAAATATGTGCATCTCAGATTAAAGACTAGGGAAAAGTTCAGGTAATGCCATCTGTAGGTATACAACACAAAATACACTGATAAAAAAGGCCCGAAATCACAGAATAGATATTACTGTTTTCTTTATACAAAGATGTCGTGAAATATTATTCACATTTTTTGGGAAACTATATTCATTAGAGAAATACGCAGTAGAGTAATTTTTCAGTTGCTCTCTGCAGAAACCCACATTCAAATGGAGTCCTATATGTGGAGTGGCTGTAGGTCATTAGAAAGCTATTATTTTACAGTTATATATCAATTTAGGTGTATATTTAGAAATATTTAATAAATATTTCCTATACTTATAAAAGTTCTATAAACTTTCTCAATTAGTTCTGCTATTTTACAGAATAAAATCAAAGATGGCATGCACAGGAAACCTAGAAAAAACACAAGAAACACTGACAGGAGTACAGCTATGCAGAACAGTATGTAGTTTCCTTAATAGACTGCATGGAAAATTGCTGTTGGAAGAGAACATCTTGGGGAATAAAGAAACAGGGTTAATAGGACAGTGCTCAATGAATATAGAGCAGTGCTGTACAGATAGTAATATGTTTGCATATATCTGTATAACTACTTCATGCTATGACAAGAAGAAAAGGAATGCTGATCACCCTCATGTTCTGTCTCCTAGCTGCTATGTGTTTGGGGACAGAATGCCTATCTGGTGCAACACAGGTTTCTTGCATTTTTCCTGTGTGCGCCTATTTCACCTGTACAAGTTTGCTGAGGACTAGGGACTCAATCATCATCATTGTGCTTACTCCCAACTGGATCAGGAAGAGAGGGATGAGGCTTGGGGATTCTGCACCCTGAAAAGACTCATAAGGGCTACTGCAGCAAGGGAAAAACTTAGTGTGGCTGAACCAATCCATTTGGCCTGGGCTACACTGGCGGTGGTGGGGTGGTGACCTAAGATACGCAACTTCAACCACGCAAATAGGGTGTAGGGCATCTACAGTAGACGCGATAAATCGATCCCTGATAGATCGATCACTGCCTACAGATCTGGCAAATAGTGAAGACGTACCCTTTAAAGAAGTAGCACAAGCCGCCTCTCTCCTGTGTCTGTGCTGGTAGTTCTGCCAGTGCTGGTATGCAACTGCCCCTGGGGCCATAGTTTGTGAAAAGGAACTGTTGATATGGAGACGAATACATCAAAGTTTTATTTAAGGTTAATATAACTAGGACAAAACATTTTCTAACAAATATTAAATTGTGAAAGTCTGCAGCTATTCTCAAACATCCAAATACTAGGGAATATTTTTTTCACTATACACTAAGAGCATGATTTGCCCCCAAAAATATAGCTGTTATAATCCCACTGTAGCAATAAGCATTTGGAGGATGAATCCTCTCGTCCAAAGATCAGGGGAAAAAAAAGGCTTTCCTTTTCTTTAATCATTTTTCATTTTCATATTTGCAAATAGCTGTTTGTTAAAATATATATTTTAATATTTTTGCAACTGGACGAAAACAGTTCAGAAACTCTTCAATTTGATTGCAACTTTTCATGTAAAATATTAATTGTTTTAGGGATTTACTGAAGTAACTTCAATAGAATCCATTCTCTCACGGATGCAACTTTGTTGTATCCATACCCTATATATCACATTACAATATGGATTAAACTAAAAATCTAGGTTTCCCAGAGTGGTAGCTGTGTTAGTCTGTATCAGCAAAAACAACGAGGAGTCCTACGAAAGCTTATGCCCAAATAAATGTTAGACTCTAAGGTGCCACAGGGACTCCTTGGTTTCTTTTTTAAATTTAAGCATAGTCAGGGAAAATATATATATATCAAGTTTACTTCTGTCATATTTTTGTCCCTTTCGTGTTTACTTATCCCAAACATTTCAGCTTTTCACTACATTTTTGTGATGTGTTTGTACAGAGCACAGCAAAAGAGGGTCCTAGTCTATGACTGGGGTCCTAAATCACTTTTGCAATACAAATAAATGAAAATAATGAAGTATTGAGTTTTACAGGTATGCTTGAGTGTAGAAATCAAATTATGAATGCACTGCCAAGAGTTTTCACACAAAGTGTTTTTATGCTCATCATCTTTGAGAAAAGAAACATCATATGATTTTATCTGGTTAAAGACTTAACCAACAGTTAGAATAGGATCAAATACTTGCAGAAATCTGTTTAGGATTAATTCATACAGTTAAAAATAAAACTCAGGAAAAAAATCAAAAAATAAATTTAGAGGAAATTGCAATCTGTTCATGATATTTCACAAGAAGAAAAAAACTTAATACACTGAATACATCATTCATTATGAATTATTCACCCAACTCTGGAAATGTGCACATCTGTAAATTTCAAAATTCATCATGTAGCTCTTTCATGGAGACTCCTTGTATACTTAAATCTTGCTTTGTCTTCTCATTTCTTTTTCAGAAAGTGGACTAATGTAAAAGTCTCTTCAGTACAGTATCTACTTTCCGAGAATGCAAATAAAACACCCAGCTGGCCTGTGTCATCTGATTCACCTGGGTGGGTGGGGGGAGGGAGGGGATAGGTATAAAATTTCTATTTAGGTGCCCAGGCTCCCAGGAGGTTCCACAGCCCAGGCTCCAGCCAAGCCTGAATGTCTACACCAGTCTAAATTCTGGAAGATTGAGTCAGCTGACACAGGCCAACCATGGGTGTTCTACTGCAGTGTAAACACATGCTAAGAACAAAAATTCATGTAGATTTCCATGTTCAGAAAGCCTGGAAGAAACATAAGAAGCACTTGCCTGTGTGTACAGATCTGCAGAAGGAGTGATTGTAGTTTTCTTGATAGAATGAACAGAGAAACTTTTTTCATAGATGGAGGACATCATCTCAGGGGACAACTCTCTCCCTAGGTCCATTTAAGTCAATGCGAGTTTTCCAATTGGTTTGAATGGCATCAAGATCAAGCGTATGATCCTTCCTCACTCATGTCACGTCTTTACTGTGCCAGTATAAAGTGGTCATAGATGTACTTTTTAAACTACCCGTGCTTTTATTTGCTATAAATAAGGTCAGAGCTAATACTAAATCAGCATTTTTTTTTAATATTAAATCTGCAGTTTAAAAGAAAATGATCATGGAACAAATATGAAACAAGTACAAAGTCGTCTTTTTTTCCCCCAACAGCAAAAGTAGATATTCTTGTGCTAAAGCTACGGAAGTGTTGTAGGGAACATGGGGTTGATTTGAGTTTGGGCCTGGATAACTTCATTTGGTCCAATGTTAAATGAAGGTTAGTATTAATTAGCAAAGCTACTTTAGATAAAAGGGTACTGGAGTAGGCCGTGCATTCACCAAAGCTTGGTCCCCTCCAACTTCCCCAGGGCTCCTTTCCTCTTGTCATGCTTACTATCACAATGGATGCATGAAAGGGTAATTATTTAGGTAATTTAGAATGGAACGCTAGATGGAATCTGTTGGGAACTTTTTTTCTCTCATGGGCCTTTCAGATTTCCTGTATACAAAGAAGACACCTTGTGGTCACCAGCAGTTTTGTGCAACAGAATATGGTCCTCAGATTGGAATCTGCTACTATGACCTCAGATCCAGATACTATGTTACTTGTCCATGATGATCTATAGCCAACATGCTGGAATATCTAATTGGAAAAAGGTGTTCCTTGAGGTGGAGCTAAGGGACATTGAACCCTATGAAAGATAAACCATGCAGAAGGAAAGGAGAGGATTTTCTGTCACAACTAATGACACCTGAAGTTGTGAAGCTGAAGTTCTCCTCCCTTTGGAGTGCCCATCCAGAAAAGGAGAAGTGACAAACTCTGAGTATCAGCTAAGCTAAGCCAAGTCTGAAGCGAGAGAAAAGATGAACTAACTACCTCCACACATGCAAAATGAGCTCAAGTTATTTACACTACCAGATTTTTGTAGCCCATGAAATAAGTCCATTCACACAATTTAGATGCTGCAAAGCCTTGTCTATACTTACAGTGGTGCCTAGAGTAAGTGTAGTTATGTGCAGCAGTGAAAGGCAGGTTGCATCTGTGCTGCAGTGTGTAGCTACACACAGCACTGAAAGGTTCTGGCAGGGGGAGGCAATAAGGGAAAGGCACTGTCTCTGTTGATGTGGGAGGCACTGCTTGGGTTTGTAGAGAGCTGTATAGGGTATACATGCAAGGGACTACACTTTATTTGCCTAAAGAGTCCCTCACCATCTACACCACTATTTATACCTATGCTAACTGGGTATGCAGTGTCTATACTCTACAAAGCCACAAAAAGTATAGAGTATCCTCTATCTCTTACCCTAAGATGATGACGATGATGTGAGTTATTTTGTAAGGATTACTCCCACATTCCATTAGAACACTTATACATCACTAACTGTTTTCACTTACAGATACTAAAGATCCCCAAGTCTGTTATTTAATCAGCAGGACATTTATTTTGGGGGTAGGAGGATTGGGGGAAGCTTGTCCTTGCAAAGCTGCTAAGTTCCTGGTTTAAGAATTATTTCTGCATTTGTATAAAAGTGAGAGAAAATAATTAATATGGTAAGGGGGAATAAACTAAGTTAACAGAGTCTCATAAAGGTTGCATGATCAGAGAAACTGAAGGTGGAACAATCCAACTGGCGAGCTAATAGGTTGTTAAAACAATGGCATGTATTAGCTTCTGCTTTTAACGTACTTTTAGCCCAACTGATTAGATTAAAAGAAAGGCATTCCTTCCTTAACTTGCATATGAAGTATCAAAGTAATTCTTGTGTTAGCCTTATAAACTGATGTAATTACTCACTGTAATAATTGGCAAGCCAGATCAATTGAGCTACTGATCTAGTGACTGAATTTAAATGGTAACCTTAATTTGTGTTATATTTGATTAGTTTAGGGAAATTAGATGTAGAGTTAGTGACATATTTGCTTAGATTCATATTTGTTTGCCTGTTCTCTTAATAAATCCATGAAGGGACAATAGACTGGTTCCTGTCTCAGAACTTCAACATGGAAAAGGAATCTATTTAATGGTAAACAAATATGTTAATTGGTCCTGGACCCATATTTTATTATTTGACTAAAATCGTATTACCGTTACAGTGTTATTTTGTTATCTGTGGGGATGGCAGAGGGAGGGTAGGGAGAGAAAAAGCAGACTTATTTTTCTTTAGCATTTTAACCAACATTAGTTTTAAATCAAATGAAACATATTCAATGATTAAAATGATCATGAAAGGCAGACAATAGATTTCCTCTGATTGCCTGCCGCAGCTGGGTAGCACTGCAAAAGTCATAAAAGTCATTTGTATCAACTCATTACCATGTCACCTCATTTCATGCCCATGCTAGATAAGTAGCAATAAGCTCTGGGTTAGTATAGTCCACCCTGTCACTGTTAGTATGGATTTTAATAGCACCCAGCTGTCAAAGATTACCCTAGACAGTTATTGAGATTTAGGAGGAGCAGTCTTCTTCTGATTTAGCACACGTTCCTTAGAATGTTCTCTCATTTATTCTAGAACAGAAGTATAAAGCTAATTTTAGGAATAGTACTCATGAATTATTTTCTTCATGTAGAATACCATAATGCTCCCAGTAGAATGTTCTTGCACTTTAATTCAAGGTAATGATGTTGTTGCATCTTATGCTGGCACTTAAAATGCAGTTTAATGCCACATCGACAGTCAGAACTCCTGTGTTATTTCAAAAGGCATTAAATTATCTGAAAACCCGAGCTGAGAAATGAGCAGCTTTGATGTATTAAAACTTTTCTCCCCCAGAGCTCCCAGGGTTACTGAATGAACAAGGCATTAACCTTCTTAGTACATATATGAGAAAATCCATTTTCACAGAAATCTACTCATAGCTTGATAAGAGGTATGAGTAGATACACCTATGGGTGCACCTGTATAATAATGTCATGCCTTTTTAAAAATATGCCACCATAATCACCTATACAAATTGAAAATAGATTTCCCTTATTTGCAGCTAATAAGATGCTATTAGGATGGGTTTTTTCTTTTGTTTTCCTTTACATTAATCCACTCATGATTAATATTCCATTAAATTTACCTTGGGAATGATTTGTAGATTCCAGAAAGGACCATTTGGTGATCTAGTCTGACCTCCTGTATAACACAGGACATAGTACACCCCCTAAATAATTAACAGAGCATATATTTTAGCAAAGAAAATCTAATCTTGACTTAAAAATTGTCAGTAGAAAATCCACTATAATCCTTGGTAAATTGTTCCAGTGGTTAAGTACTAATGTAATGCACATTCAAGCCAATAGGAGTCTTTGCACTGATTTCAGTGGGCCTTGTATGAGTTCCCATATTAAGCCAAATCCTAAAGTCCCCTATTAATTTATTTTTTCCTCAGATCATATTCATCAAAATTCCCTACGACTTGCATGGAATTTTTCCTGAACAGGGGACTGAGTAAAAACTGAGCATTAATCTCAGTTCTAGACCCTGAACTGTGGCCAACATATGCCTGTTTTATCTGGGCTACGGCACAAGAGAGAGGAATAGAAATAAGGGGGCAAAGATGACTGCAAACCATGTTTGCATTATCCTAACCCTGGGTCTGTCCAAAGATGTTTCAGGCCATTGGTATAATTTAGAGCTGCCTCAGTGGGATGGGAGTGAAAAAAATAAGATAGAAGTCAATCATTCATTTATGCATGTATTCATTTCCAGTAGAGCAGCAGGGTTTGGTGGCAGAATGTATCTCAGGCCTGGGGGAAAGGCAGTTAAATGCAGGCTGGATTCTGTTTTCAATTACTTCAGTGTTATCATAATGTGGTTCTAAATAATGAATGGACATGGAGCCTCTGATTTTGTGAAAAATAAATAATATTCAACCTAGAACTGTGTATGAATTTCCCTAATACTTTTCAATTTTGTTACAAAAGGCAGGGTCTAGTATGCTTTTCCCTGGAGAAACTTAAGCAATATATTATGCCTGTCTTTTTGGAACTAAATTAAATATTTTCAGCGCTAGAGGAATTGTTATTTAGAGTTCTCATTTCCACATAATTCACCAGTCAGTTCATATAATTTATTTACCAGAACAAAGCATGTACTTTAGCAAACGGTTGATTTAGGATCATTGTATTTTGTTGTTATTGAACATAACAGTAATATTGCTTCAAATGTACTCCCCTGCTTTTATCACATAATAAAAGGTTATAATGTATTAATCAAGTTTTGATGATTATGTCATTTATTTAGAAGGGAATACTCTGCAATAACTCTTTAGAAGATAGCCAGGTCTAATGGTGGTCACTCAGATATCTGTGTCATGGTTCCACCTACTCCCTTCTTGGTGAGAAGATCACAGAATCATAGATTTATAGACTAAGACCAGAAAGAAGCACTATGATAACTTAGTCTGACCTCCTTTATACACAGAGCATAGATTATCCCCTTCCCCAGAAACTGAATTAAATATGTCTTTTAGAAAGATCTCTAATCTTGTTTTAAAGACTCCAAGCCATAGTGAGTCTAATACCTCCCTGGTAATCTGTCCCAATGTTTAATTACCCACACTGCTATGAAACTGCATCTTATTTCAAGGCTGAATCTGGCTAACTTCCAACATCCAGGCATTGTATCTAAGTTGCACCTATACACAGTGAACCAATTTCCTTCTCGTCAATAAACTGAATAAACTGAGGTACTAAAGCATCAGATGACAAGGCTTGTTTTCCAGCCCATGGATTATGTGGAAAACATCCCAGGAGTAAACCATACCTTTGGATTTGACTCCACTTAGATGGATTACCCAAGAGAAATGGCACTCCTCTCTTGAGGATTCTTACTAATGCCAAGAAATCTTTAGGCATAGGGAAAGTAAAGTGACTAAATCCTAATTCTAGTGAGAGTCCTTATTTTTCATATGATGTCTTGGAATCCCAGAAACATTATTGGGGACACATGAATGGTCAGCTTTCTAATTTCTTCAGTCAAAATATTTGTATCGGCAGGGAATTGAATGACTATAGAGTATTTTTCATAACATATAGCTATATTAAAATTGTTCTGTTTATCGGGAACTAATAGTCCAGAGAATGACTTTTCAGTTTGATGAAGAGAAAAGTTGAATGAGTGCAGATATTATCACAACTGTACTTTTGTAAAAGAGAATGGTAATGGCACTGTTCAAGACTTCATGGAAAACTCATTCAAAATGCTAAATTACTCAGAAAAATTGTGCACTTTGAGAAATTTACATTTTTCGCAACTGAGTGAGAAGTTTGCAGTAGTGACACCAGCAAATATTTCACCAAATGAAATATATGTTTATATTCTGTATGAATGCTTTCCAGATTTTAAAAATGTTACCCAAAAAGGTCAGGAGAAAAGATTATTCTGAATGTAACCCTTCTGCCCATCAGAGTTGGCAGCAACAAGGGCCGGGTTCAGTATCCAGGGGTTCCATTCCAATAGCACAATACAAAAAAACCGGCTCGAGCCCCCACCCAGTGACCTGGGACAACCATATACCACTCCTCTGGGCGTCTGTAAGAGACAATACTTCCCCTCTCGCAAGCACAGAGTCTGAGTGTACCAAAGCCTTTTAATAACAGGGAGAAACAATGTGGCATTATATTGGGGAAACACCACAAACAAGGTTAATAAACCAAACCATGAACCAGAAGCCCCCCTCCCAGCAACTAGGCCGTGGCCTTCCCTTTGGCTCTTGAGTTCCACAACCCCAAAAGTCACTCAATAGTCCCAAAAGTCCAACAGCCCAAGAGTCTCTGTTCTTGGTCAGTGCAGAGTTCAAAAGTCAATTGGCAGAGTCTTACCTCCAGCCTGGGTGGAATTGGAGGGTAGGGCACGGGGCACCTTACGTGGTCCGAGGCCAACTGCGCCGCCTCTCCGTGAGGTTCCGCTGCAGCTCTCACCACAATCGGCTCTGCTCCGCTCCGCTGGCTGTCCCACGAACCACTCTGCCCGTTGATCCGCTAGCTGCTCTGCTAGCCGACACACAGACAGCTGTGCCGCGCCGGTCACTCTGCCCGCAGCACCAACGCCTCCGCTAGTCGACAGA